>OW804100.1:113486182-114098167 GCA_942159475.1 Sthenelais limicola | reverse complement strand
AGGGACAGGGAGAGAGAGGGGAGGTTAGGGACAGGGAGAGAGAGGGGAGGGTAGGAACAGGGAGAGAGAGGAGAGGAGAGGGTAGGGACAGGGAGCGAGAGGGGAGAGAAAGGCAGCGAGAGAGGAGTTGGGGAGAGAGTGAGAGGAAGAGGGGGACCATCCAGAGGACCTGGTACTTTGCTAGTATCATAATACCGCTCTATTCTTTACCTGATCAAATTAGACACAGTCACATACAAGTCCTATTATACTATCATATTATAAGCATTCTCACCTAACCAAGTCAATCTACAGTTCCTCACACACTAACAGTGAGTGAGTGAAGGACATTAAGTCCTCAAACCAAGCGTTACAAGAGTAGCAAACTATACAATGATGGGATGTTTTATTACCCACACAGCTCTAACAGCCACTAGACTTGTTGTACAACTTAGATATTTCATACAGAGAAAAATATAAACCTTTATTTTGAAAATGCGGGATAAAGCCAAGTATAGATTGCCATGATTGTGGGTGGGATAGGGTAGGTAGTAGGTCTACATCGAATAATGGGGGGAATATAAGATTCTATTATTTTGTTAACTTATGATCATTTCGAATGCAAAAAGAACAGTGTTGAGTGTATTCTAACTTTACGGAAATATCAAATTTTAATTTCTTTAAGTAATTGTTCTATCAATGATTGACGATACTTGTCTTTTGTCTTAAGATCATAAAGTAACATAAATCCTCCCAACTCGCTTTCCTCCTTCCCCTCCTCCTGCCCCTCCTCCTGCCCCTCCTCCTGCCCCTCCTTCTGCCCTTCCTCCTTCACCTGCTCCCTCTCGTCCTCTCTTTCCTCCTCCCCCTCCTCTACTCCCTCCCCCTCCTCCTTCCCCTACTAACAACTTCCCCTCCTGCCCTCTCCACCACCTCCTCCTCCTCTCTCTCCTCCTCCTCCTCCTCTTCCCCCTCCACCACCTCCTCCACCTCCTCCACCTCAACCACTACTTCCTCCACCTCCTCCCCCTTCTGTTCCCCCCTTCCTCTCCCCCTCCACCACCACCTCCTCCACCACCTCCTCCACCACCTCCTCCACCTCCTCCACCTCCTCCACCTCCTCCTCCTCCTCCACCTCCTCCTCCTCCTCAACCACCTCCTCCTCAACCTCCTCCTACTTCTCCCCCTTCTCTTCCCCCTCCCTCTCCTCCTCCTCCCCCTCCACCTCCTCCACCACCTCCACCACCTCCTCCTCCACCACCTCCTCCTCCACCACCTCCTCCTCCACCACCTCCTCCACCACCTCCTCCACCTCCTCCTCCTCCTCCTCCTCCTCCTCCTCCACCACCTCCTCCACCTCCTCCTCCTCCTTCTCCTCCTCCACCACCTCCTCCACCTCCTCCTCCTCCTTCTCCTCCTCCACCACCTCCTCCACCTCCTCCACCTCCTCCTCCTCCTCCTCCTCCTCCTCCTCCACCACCTCCTCCACCTCCTCCTCCTCCTCCTCCTCCTCCACCACCTCCTCCACCTCCTCCTCCTCCTTCTCCTCCACCACCACCTCCACCACCCTCCACCACCTCCACCACCTCCACCACCTCCTCCTCCACCACCTCCACCACCTCCTCCTCCACCACCTCCACCACCTCCTCCTCCTCCACCTCCTCCTCCACCTTCTCCTATATATTGGGGAGGATCTAGGTCATTCTGTCCCACATATCCATTGTATATTACCACTCCTGCTCATGACGTCAATGGGAAAACCAAGTCCATAAAAATGTGACACAGTTAGATGATTCGGAGTTATAGAGACTACTGGATGTATGTATATCAGTGGTGAATTATTCCTACAGCCAATTCTCATTATTTGTATCTCAATGAAAATGATTGCAAGTGACAGAAACAATCATTGAAATGTAAAGCTTTATTCTTTGTATGTTTGTTAGAGTGCTACTAGGATAGAATGTTTTCAATTTCAGTTTTCGACTAACACACATGTTTTGTATGTCAACACAGGATCTTGAATAATAAATATGAAAATTCCCCATTAAATTGATATTTGTCTGAGGCAGAGGTAAGATTAAGATTAAGATTAAGATACTTTTATTTTCGACTTTATCGCTATCAGAGAACGTGACTCCAGCTAAGGGAGGTTTTCAAGCTTTCTGTTATTTACAGTCAGGGTTGAACAGTGTACAATTCTACAGTCGTCATGGATGAAGGTAGTTCACTGTTTTTTACAATAAGTTTTGACTCTTACATCAAATAGGTTGTGTACATAGCGCACTAAAATTTATTATAATGAATCTCAGATATAGTAACTCTAAAAGATTTATGGATGCTTTAATAACGTTTAAGGAATTGTGTATCAGCTCATTCAATGAAATACTGGTCTGACCAAATCAGAGTTTTTTTAGCTACCATCTTAAATATTCTTGGGTCTTAAAAGCCAAGAAAATTAGAGATGAAGAGAATATTAAAAGATTTCCTGATTATTTGGGGAAAGAATGCATTAATTCTTTAGATAATAGGTAATAATAATTTGATTCCCATATACTATATGCAAACTATGAGTCTGGTAGTAAACATAATAAGTTATTCTTTATTCTTATATTCGAGGAAAGAATGCATTAATTTTTTAAGCAAAGAATGCATTAATTTTTTAAGCAAAGAATGCATTAATTCTTTAGGCAAAGAATGCATTAATTCCTTAGGCAAAGAATGCATTAATTCTTTAGGCAAAGAATGCATTAAGTCTTTAGGCAAAGAATGCATTAATTCTTTAGGCAAAGAATGCATTAAATCTTTAGGCAAAGAATGCATTAATTATTTAGGCAAAGAATGCATTAATTCTTTACGCAAAGAATGTATTAATTCTTTAGGCAAATAATGCATTAAATCTTTAGACAAAGAATGCATTAATTCTTTAGGCAAACAATGCATTAATTCTTTAGGCAAACAATGCAATTTTTCTTTAAGCAAATAATGCATTAATTCTTTAGGCAAAGAATGCATTAATTTTTTAGGCAAAGAATGCATTAATTCTTTAGGCAATCAATGCATTAATTCTTTAGGCAAAGAATGCATTAATTCTTTAGGCAAAGAATGCATTAATTCTTTAGGCAAAGAATGCATTAATTCTTTAGGCAATCAATGCATTAATTCTTTAGGCAAAGAATGCATTAATTCTTTAGGCAAAGAATGCATTAATTCTTTAGGCAAAGAATGCATTAATTCTTTAGGCAAAGAATGCATTAATTCTTTAGGTGAGGGAAGTCAATTTATGTAGGCAGAGGAAATCAAATGTACCTATTACCTAAAGAATTATTGCAGAGATGTAATTGTAATTGTGGGGAAATATCCAGAATATTACAGTTTGTGATTGGATGATTTCATTTCATTTCATTTCATTTCAAGAATTCTTTATTGTTTCGATGACATTACAATAAGGTTATTCAACATTCTAATTAGACAAATGTCTAAGAAGGTCTTCCGTCGAGTGCCCGAATCTTGAGTTACTTTTGTTTACAATATCAATATTAACAGTTTACAACTTACATAACAAGAGTTAAATTATAGATTTAACAATAAAACAGTATGGTATGGTATGGTAAGATGAGATAACAACTTATATGAAACATGAAATAGGTGATGAGAGTTATGGAATAAAGATAGCTGCGGATGCTCTTAAAGACACTAAGGCATTATGGTTTTATCTCGTGGCGCATTGGCCTAATAACAGTAAGGCATTTATAGGTATTTTGTGACGCATCGGCCTATAATAGAATTAACTTAACATATATACTTTCCAGCACTAAGTACCAGGTACAGCTGTTGGCATAGGGCCACATTATTAGAAAATGTTAAGTAACAGATATTATCAACTATGCCATCAGGGGCATGTATTTACAAAGTAATATTATTCAATCAATCAATCAAGAGTTGCAACCTCTCGATGTGTAGTTTTAGCACGTAGCTAAGTAGTGGCTTAATAATGTATGATTAAGACTAAGCCAGTCAATAGAACAAAGCACCATTCATTACATGTGGTCGATAGTGAGGCAGTGTCAGGGTTATAAGACACTTGAATAAGAGAGGTCAAGTAACATTAACAATACTCAAGTAATCGAGTCCGATATGAGTTACTCTTACATAATATTCATTCAAGCGGACAACTACCACATACATGTGCTTTATATAGGTATAAGTGAATATCTTAGGTAAGTACTAAGAATGGTACAGAAATATTTAACATTGCTAGCTTATAGCAAGTGTTAGATAGTACAAGTAAGGAGGTGAGATAGAGAGCAGGTACTCTGGTTCAGGTTGGTTGGGTGGCACGGCCCCCCTATAAGAAAATTTAGTCGCAGGTAATAAGTCATAATAGTTCTAGATTCTTGAGAGTCGTTAATCACAAAGAGCAGTGCAGATACTGGGAGAGTAATATAGGGATAATGTAGAAGTCGATTAAAGTTAAAAGGGGTATAGGAGCTTTTCTGTGAATTTTTTGAAAATTTGCTTGTCATCAATTTTGTGAGCTTCTACATCTAGGTCATTCCAACTTTTCTGACACTTGTAAATTACTGAGTTCATTATTTTTGTGGACTTTGTATGCATGACCTTTAAATTTCTTCTACCCTTTGCATGGCTCCTTGTGGATAAGCCTCTGGAATCCAAATTTTCCCTATTCTGGGCTAGATAAAAAGAGATGTCTAGCAGATGTCTGTCCCTGCGAATTTGCAGGGGCCAGACATTCAGGGTTTTATGCTCGGAATCAACATTGTCAAATTTAGACTTATTAAAGATAATACATAAAGCCTTGTTCTGCTGAGATTGGAGTTTTTGAAGCATTGCTTTGGGGGCCGAATCATAAATAAAGTCGCAAAAATCAAAGATTGGGAGGATGGCCATTTTATAAATGTCATGTTTGGCTTTAGTAGTGAGAGAATTTTTAGCCCTATATAACAATCCTATCTTGGTGGAGACCAAGTTCAGGGTGTTTTGGGTATGGGCCTTGAATGTTAGCATATCATCTAGTGTAAATCCTAGGTACTTGTAATCCTGTACTCTATCTAACTCAGTGTTGCCTAAATTTAGAATTTTTGCGGAGGCGTGTGATTTCTTTCTGGAGGCATAGCTCAGAGCAAATGACATTGTCTTACATTTCGCTGTATTAAGAGACAGTTTGTTAACCTGACACCAAGTATGTACATTATTTAGGTCTTGTTGGAGGTTTTCATATAAATTGTTAACATCTTTGCTACTATGATAAAGGACCGTGTCATCTGCGTAGTGCTGTAAATGGGCATGTTTAACCACTGAGTTTAAATCGTTAATGTAAATCGTAAAAAGTACTGGACCTAGAATAGTTCCTTGAGGAACACCATAGGTGACCGTGCCCTCATCAGACTTGAGGCCATTGACCTGAACCACCTGCTTTCTATTTGATAAATAGTTGCTAAACCAAAGTAATTCCATATCCCGCACCCCATAAGCAGCCAACTTCTGGAGTAAAATGTCGTGTCGCACCGTATCAAAGGCTTTGCTAAAATCTAGGAAAACCGTTTCATTCAGTGACTTATCATTTAAATCTGTGTAAATATTACCAAGAAAATCTGTTTGAGCCTGTTGTAATGAGCGGCCAGCTCTAAAACCGTATTGTACATCACTGAATAGGTGATTTGCTTCAAAATATTCTGTGATTTGGCTCTGAACAATTTTTTCCATAATCTTGGCTGGTAACGAAATGCAGGATATGGGTCTGTAATTGTTACAGCTCATTTTCTCCCCAGCTTTATAGATCGGGGTAACCTTAGCAACTTTGAATGATGATGGGACTCTGCCCAATAGTAGAGAAGTGTTGATAACATGGGTGAATTGAACATGAAGTGAAAGTAGGCACGATTTTAAAATTTTGGAGGGTAGATGATTAATACCCGATTTCTTGGAGGCATCCATCTGCTTTATGATCTTAAAGACCTCATCAGAGGTGACTTGGGTAAACCCAAAAACAGGTTCCGGAGATTTTGGGGTAGGGAGATAAGAGATTGGATCGGTCTGGATTTGTGGGATCTTACTGGCCAGGTTTGGACCAACGTTCAAAAAGAAATCATTAAAAGCATTTGGAACGTCCATGGGGTCCAGCATCTGCCCATCCTTTTCAATATTCAAGAAGCTAGTCTTTTTTACTTTCCCAGGATTTATAATAGGGCGCAAAAATTCCCAAAACTTTTTAGGGTCTTTATCGTGAAACTCTAGCTTAGATTTTATATATGCAGCTTTCGCTGACTTACAACGACGGTTAGCTAGATTTTTTAGAACCTTTGCTCGCTTTAAAATGTCTGGGTCTAGTCTCTTTCTGGCCAATCTGAACAATTTATCTCTCTCATTCATAATAGCAATAAGTTCATCCGACATCCAATCTGGTTTTGTTCTCACATTCCTAAACTCCTGAAGCGGACACATTTTGTCCAGATAAAAATTAATCCTTCATAATAGTAAGGCCCAGGATTCTTCAGGGTTGGGATTATTGTAAAATTCATCCCAATCAAGGTTTGTCAGGATTTCATTTAAAATTTTCTGGTCCAAGAACTTTGTATTCCTGGCCCAGAAGGACTCCGTGTGATACCTGTTTCGAGGTTTCTTCCGTATCAAGAAGATCGGGAAATGATCAGATACATTGATACTTATGATGCCAGCTGCAGATATATGTGGCGAGTTTGAATAAAAGTGATCAATTAATGTGCTAGACTTTAAGGTAGCTCTTGTTGATTGTTTGATAAACTGTGTAAGAGAAAAGGAGCTGGCTAGATTTTTAAAATCCATTGAAACTGTAGACTTAGAGGACTCCAAGACTTTGTAATCCAAGTTAAAATCCCCCATCAAGTAGAGTTCATGTGAGGTGTCTATTTTTGAAAGGATGTTCTGAAGCGTGGTAATGAAATTTTGTGCTACCCCACTAGGGGGGCGATAGATATTTAGAAGTGTGCACTTCTTAGCGAACCCTTTCTTGACTTGGATTATCTGAGCCTCAATATCATTATTGGAGACATTGAGGCCCTTATAAACTTCTGAGTCGACTATTAAATCATTATTTATGTACATACATAGTCCGCCTCCCTTTCTCTTAGTAGCTCGATCTAAGCGATATAAGCAATAATCCTGGAGCTGAACCATACTATCATGAATAGTTTGACTCAGCCAGGTCTCGCAGAAACTAAGAACATCCAGCTTGACATCATCAACCAAGTAATCAATCTGATCAAAGTGCCTATATAAACTCCTGATATTCCAGGAGATTATCTTAATACCTTTATACTCTCTCAACTCTCTGAAGGAATGCAGTAGTGTGCTGCCAATCTGTTGGTCCATACCAACAAATTCCTGTGGAGTATGAGAAGTAGATAAGTGATAAGTAAGGGCTAAAACAACAACAATTTCACCAATTAACTCGGTCACTTCTATAACAATAGACAAGCGAATCCGGAGCTATTAGTGTATATAAGGCAGATAACATTAATACATGAACAGTGCAAGTGCAAGAACAGGAGAGAAAAATGAGATCAATTGTATTAACATGAATTTGTCCCATGTCTATAGACTGAGAGAAAGGGGAGCCAGTATGACAGAGACAGATGGAACACAATCCTGGACCATAAGGGCACTAGTTTAAGTTGCACCTCAGACCCCAGATGTGAAACCTCTATCATCGACGGCACACGCGCTCCCCCTCTCCCACCCCAAAAGACAATAATACGACATATCATAAGATTTACAGCGAGATATGACAAGAATGTAGCGAGTAGCATAACATGAGATCTGCTTTGAAGTGCTGGTAATGAATGAGTACAGCTGTGAGATCGAGCAGGAAATAAATAATGACTGCGAGATTACATATAGTATGTGTGAATAATCAGTCTGATGAGAGTATAATTAGTTAGTTACTATCACTGGATACATCATGCTAATAAACCATTTATCAGGGTAAACTTATGTGCACCTGAAATAATTACAATCAACAAGCACATACTAGTAGTACTTTACCAGAGATATACCCGCTTAATGTTGCGTATGTTGATTAGATTTATGGTTCATATTTCCAGTCAGTGACAACAATACAATAGTATTTTAAAATATTTCAAAATACCGTAGGATGTATTCATACGCCAGGAATAGCTAATGTCCGGGTAGTAAGGTGAGTAACCGACTCTCGTTTGTTTTAAAACATAGTAGTAAACAAATAGAACCAACACTTATAAATATTTACAGTCTATTAGACTAGAAGTACATTAGACAAGAGGTACAGCAGTGCAGCAGTAATCTCAATAGGTCTCTCACACGACCTCCAATCTAACAAAAGTGTACTAAAAATAGAGAATTATGATATACATTCAATAGATGAGCGGATGATAGCACATTCATTATTGAGGTTATTTCCTGAGTCAAGTTAAATTAACCCATAACATATCACAGTAATTTACACCTGAGTTGTTCGCATCCAATAATCTAGCACTGATACATCGTCAAGACTAACCGAGTCAGTAAGCATTTAACTATACTATCCAAATAGTTTCACGTGTGAATGAGCCAAATCAACATAGTTAATTAAGATCAATCACCCGAGTTGACAATCTCAGTCGTTATAAGCGAAGAACAGATTATAGTAGTTACAATATGAAGAGTTATCTGTGAGGGTGAGAGTTATCTGTGAGGGTGAGAAAACACGATTCAGGTTATCTCCGTTTAAGTAGACTTATGTCAGCATCCATAAGTTTTTGGAAACATTCCAAGCGATCTTATTCCAATCAAATCAAATAGTACCAAGTATATTTCCAGAGAAGTTATAACAGCGCAGTTTCGACAGTAGATGAGAGGAGACATATCATTACAATCATTTGCATCTATAATTAATCTCCTTATTAATACCTTTAATTTCATGAATAACTTATTCAGACTTAGAAATATATGTGAATTTTAGTGGCAGGGTTTAAATGATAATTTCGGTGATACAGTTTAAAGTTTAAACTCAGAGCTAAACATCATAGGAACCCAGTAGTAATAGTATTCGGGTAACATCTAATCTGAATATGTCTACAACCAATTTGAATGATTATTAAGTATTTCACGAAGTAGAAACATTAAATGACATACAACTATATAAACTGACAAGCGACATGACTGTAGGACGACCAGTCTTAGATACTAATGGTTTCTAGAGTGGGGCTCTTCTATTAGCTGGAGAGATACCAAAGCAAGTTAACTCAACCAAGTAATTCGGAGACCCTCCCCAGAGCCATAGAGTCTATTAGTTCAACAAGTTGATGGTGTAGGCCTTGTGAATCGCTTTTGCCCAGTAATCTTGGATTTCAGGGGATAGATGACATCCATCTAGTGCCATCTTTGCGTAGTTGTGAGTGAATGAGTTATTGTTCGAATGGTACCTATGGATTTTCCTATGGGTCCAGGGTGTAAGCTCATTGTTCGTTATATTGAAGTTTTTAATGATAGTACTGGATGATTCTATGAAAGTGTCCAGAGTAGTCTGTAGGGGGTCTGCGGTAACTTCATCAGGAGTCAGTACTCCTCGTCTCAGCTCTCGTCTGGAATTAAATCTAGCCAGATTCATCCCAGTGATTGGCGAAAACATGATGTGTGGGTAATTAGGAGAGTAGGCCCGAACATAACTATACGTAGCTGTTAGGTCGACCATTAGCGCCGCTGTCATTTCCTCTATATCTGTATGGCGGATGGAAACTTTGCCAGTAATTTGACTTTTAGAGGTCAAATTACACAGACCAGAGACAATGAAGATTTGAGAGGGTGAGTAGCGGTGGATCTTGCTTGTCGCATACTCAACAGATTTCAATAAAGGGGCACCAGGAGTAGACGAGATCACAACTTGCACATTTGGGTCCATTATCATTCTTAGGGAGGGGCCTAGGGACCCCGCTCTAGAGTCTCCTATAATCATGATGTTGTTCATGGCGATAGAGCGATAATATGATTATGTTGCGGCGAGGTGAAGATATTAGAACAAGGGTATACTGGAAATGTTACCTGAGATGCAGGTCGTGCTAAGCTAGCCTAATGCTAACTCCGATTTAATTTTGGTGAGAATTTTCCCACATATGTTCTTGCCTGTGAGATCGCACGATTTCAATGACGATCTTAGTCCTTTACTGTCTCGTATTCTCGGCAAGTTGACACCCGTCGCCCACTTCCGGTCGGCTGTCATTTCGTAGAAGGTGTCTGCTGGGAGTGTTGATAATCTTTTCTGAAGAGATTCATTTTGCATGAATTTTTGCCGTATGATCTCCTCCAGAACAGTTTCCTCGACTTTCAACCACTCTGGCGTTGTTTTCAGCACAGTTTTTGCCTTGCTTTTCACGAGATATGGGTTCGGTAAGTTCCGGAATGATTCGGCTACCTCGTGTTGTCCCAATTTCTTCGCCTTGAAGGTCTGAAAAGCGTGTTCGGCCGATCTGTGCAAATGGCCATCGTGGTCAACTGGAACAGGGAAGAAGTTCGAAAGAAAGGAAAACTCACTTCTAAAACCAATCCCCTTGCCATCATCGATTTCAACTGTCCTGGCATTTTCCGGCTTGCAGTCATCAGGAAGTTTGGATAAGTCCTCATACGCGTAGGAGCGTGTTTCATCGCCATGGCCGTCCCCGAAGAGAACTATGTGATTGCCACGATGCTCAACGTGCATATCTTTGAGGCGTAGAAGTTGGTAGCAGTCACGTATTAAGTTATACTCATGAGCCGGGACTACAAGACCACCTTTATTGACTTCCATGTCAGCAAACCTAGGATCTGAGTGGCGTATGTCAGTGATTTTATCAACTATTTTGGTGATGATGTCCTCGGACGTTGACCTAATTAGCACTGGCCTCGTGGCAGGATGTTTATGTTGCCCTATCCTGTATATTTCCGTCAGATTCTTGACGTCAAATCCAGGATCTACCTCCAAACACATAGCATGTATTGTTTGAACTATGCGATCATCCTCAAGTTCAGCTATTTCATCGAGAACGAGGAGCTTTCGGAGCTTAGATGGCGAGAGTCGAGGATATCGGAGCCGCGATGTTGACGGGCCCGGCCTGGGCCCGCGTGGGGGGCCAGCATACCTCGTTGCCCCTTCCCATCTACGAGGCTTGTGAGTATTATTATTCATCAGACGAGGAAAATTATTGTTATCACCATTACCCTTTTGCAGCGTATTGAGTTTGTGATCAGTAAACTCTTTCATCTCAGTAATAGCCGCAACAATTTTCTCTGTTTCCAGAGAGTTGGTCGCACTCATAGTTACAAGCTCTGCACGAAGAGACTCCGGTGACAGCTGATCGCGAGGAGTGTCATCCGGAGGGAGAGCAAGTTCTAGATCTGTAATACGGCGATGGAACGACTGTGCTAAGGACTCGACTTCTGATTTAATATCCTGAAGGTTGTAGTTCATCTCAGCTAAGGAGGATTGGAAGTTGGAATTCAACTTAGCTAAGGAGGATTGGAAGTTGGAGCTCAACACTTCTATTGAGGATACAACTTGTTGATCAGTGCCAGCTAAGCACTCAGTGACAGCTGACCTAATCATAGGTGTCAACCTCAGTGTCAGTGCATCGAGTAAGCCGTCATATTTGCGATCTACATCAATCTTGGGAATATCACGTAACTTGTTAGCCAGTGAGGTGACTACAATATCAGAGACTTCCTTAGATTCATCTACCTCGATGGGCGATGGAGGAGGAGAAAGATTAGACTTCTTTTCAGCTGAGCTGGTTGACAGCGGACTAGTGACATTGACTATCGGGCGAGTGTCGTTGCTCGTGTCATCACGTCCACTGATCGATATATACAGATCAGCATCGATTGAATCCCCAGAATCAACAGTGAGTGAAGGTAGGGATGCCGTTTCTAACTCTTTAGTGATCGATGATTTTAGTGGAGAGTTATCCCCAAATGCCATATTATTATCTATAAAGGTGAGCGGTTGTTGACTGATACTAGTGTTGAGTGACGCCATGTCATGGCCGTGGCCGGTTACGGGCGTAGAGGTTATCATTGTTTCACTAGTATCTGTACTTGACCCAAATATACCATTAATCATGTTGGTCATTAACGTGCCTTGAGGCATGATGTATGCGACTATGTCCTATATTACTGATGGTAGATGAAGGAATTTTGTGGAAAATGTTCATGAAAAATTCTCGAAGTGGGCGATATTATGTGAAGGACGATCCCGTCCTGGAAATTGGGCGTCGTCAACTGTGAGTTCAGTCGAGACGTGCGTAAAGATTGAATATCTTACTGTAAAGCGATCTTAAAAGTTCTCATTCCTGATCTTGACAATCCATGTGCCTAGATGATACGAAATTGTCATTTAGGCTGGTCTTAGTTTTAGCCCTCACCATGGGTGTATAATTATCGTGAGTCGATCATGGACGTCTTTTCGACCATGGCGACCATGGCGGCCATGTCTACCCTTGGATAATGATATGAAAATATGTATACTTAAAGCTGTATTCATTGCTCTGCATTTTATTCCTATTTACCTTGTTCATTATTCTCAATATATTCCTGGTGCGATAAACAGAACAGATTCCTGAAGTATTTATTAAACATAATATTCACTACTGCAAGTCGCTGTCCCTTGTGTAGTGCATTAGGTCAGCACTAATTTAATACCTCATGGGTGGGGTCACCAGAAAATGTACATTTGACAGCTTTACACATTTCTGACATTCTGCTAAACTAGGCTACGAAATGATAATACTAGCTAAATCTGAATATATTCGGTATTGAGTTGATTCAAAGGATGCGTTTGGATGTTTGAATTGTGTTTTGATTCTCACTTTTGTATTAAATTAGGGTTATTTGGGAGGGTTTCTGAATGTTAATTGTGCATTTTCTGAAAATTTCACCCTCATAGTCAACAAATGGAAATTTCCCAACATCTGGATGAAATATTTTCCCCAGAGAAACAACTTGTTTATGTTAGACTGCATAGAGAAGGGAACATGACTTAAGGGAACAGTTGGATAAACAGACCAGAACCATCTTTATACACCGGTGTTTGAAATCTGTACTGACAAAAATAACTAGAACATTCCCAGCAACAGTATAATTACCATGAACGATTGATTTTACTCAAAATGAATGAAGAACTGTCAACTGACAATTGAATTGTACCAATTTTCCACAATATATGCTTACATCACTATTGGAATTAACTCTTTTAACTAGTCGCCAAATACCTCCAGACCTCAAATACCTCAAGCCTTTGGTAAGGTCAAAATGAGCATTCTTACCTTTATGTGGTATAGAAATTCTTTTGTCAATATCAAATATTGAATTGAATATGCTGCTCCCTAGTTTAAAATATTGTGTAAACACCCACAGAATTCCTTCTTTTTCTACAGTGCTGGGTCTATGTGTTTTGCACTTAGATAATGAAGTATAATTTTTAAGAACTTTCTCACATTATATTCTAAGATACATCAGCCATCATATGTTGTATGAGTTTGTATCCTATAATGGTTTCGTCTTATTCATGCCCCCTCCCCCCCCCCCCTTACCCCCACGCCATTGCCTCACTATGATCCATCACCACCAACCCACCAGACCATAGAGGGCATATAACACTAAAACCATTTGTTGTATATGGGAATTAACATACCTTATAACGCTTGACTCTATGAAGTTTAAACTGGTTCATTTGCATATATAAATAGTAATATGCAGAAGCAGAAGAGGTCAAGTTAAATTATAGGTGTATCAGTTGTATACAAAATGGAAAAGAGCAATTAGAAATGTTGGATAAAAGGAAAGATGGCCTTCCCGTAGAATATGTATTTTGACAGAGAATGAGAATAAGGAGGGATAGCATGCAGGTCCAAGTAAAATAGGGAAATAGAGGAGTTACAGGCTTAACAATGTCTCTCTCCTCTCTGTGTATAAGTCAAATAGAGGAGTTACAAGCTTAACAATGTCTCTCTCCTCTCTGTGTATAAGTCAAATAGAGGAGTTACAGGCTTAACAATGTCTCTCTCCTCTCTGTGTATAAGTCAAATAGAGGAGTTACAGGCTTAACAATGTCTCTCTCCTCTCTGTGTATAAGTCAAATAGAGGAGTTACAGGCTTAACAATGTCTCTCACCTCTCTGTATATAAGTCAAATAGAGGAGTTACAGGCTTAACAATGTCTCTCACCTCTCTGTGTATAAGTCAAATAGAGGAGTTACAGGCTTAACAATGTCTCTCTCCTCTCTGTGTATAAGTCAAATAGAGGAGTTACAGGCTTAACAATGTCTCTCTCCTCTCTGTGTATAAGTCAAATAGAGGAGTTACAGGCTTAACAATGTCTCTCTCCACTCTGTGTATAAGTCAAATAGAGGAGTTACAGGCTTAACAATGTCTCTCTCCTCTCTGTGTATAAGTCAAATAGAGGAGTTACAGGCTTAACAATGTCTCTCACCTCTCTGTGTATAAGTCAAATAGAGGAGTTACAGGCTTAACAATGTCTCTCTCCTCTCTGTGTATAAGTCAAATAGAGGAGTTACAGGCTTAACAATGTCTCACTCCTCTCTGTGTATAAGTCAAATAGACTCCCCCTCCTCCCCCTCCTCCCCCTCCTCCCCCTCCTCCCCCTCCTCCCCCTCCTCCCCCTCCTCCACCTCCTCCCCCTCCTCCCCCTCCTCCCCCTCCTCCCCCTCCTCCCCCTCCTCCAGCGCCTCGATATTGAATGTGTGTATAATAAGGACACTTATCATCAGATTCGTTTTGCCTAAATCCTGAGGTAGCCCCCTGAAAGCCCCCTAATGGCAGTAAGGGAACTAAGAAAATAGATTTTGGTAGCATCTATCATCATCCCTATATGATATACGTATAGTCCAAACTGGGTCTAACATCCCTATATAGTCCAAACTGGGTCTAACATCCCTATATAGTCCAAACTGGGTCTAACATCCCTATATAGTCCAAACTGGGTCTAACATCCCTATATAGTCCAAACTGGGTCTAACATCCCTATATAGTCCAAACTGGGTCTAACATCCCTATATAGTCCAAACTGGGTCTAACATCATGCCTATACTAGCCGCCAGGATGTCAATAATGTGCGATATCCACTTGCACAATAATCAGTCACCTAGCGGTCACCGACAATCGGTCACCGGGGGTCACCGACAATCGCGCAAGTGGATACCAGGGACCGACAATCGGTCCCCTGGTGCATTTTGTCGGTGACGTTTGTCGGTGACCCCTCCCGACAAAGTTAGAATATTCTAACTTTGTCGGGAGGGGTCCCGACAATCGGTCACCCCTGCAATTTTTTTAAATTTTTTTTCAACTTGTATGGCCATGTCGATATTGGTTATGATAGGGAAACACTCCAATTACATTTGCATCAACGTTTTAGTTCATTTCCCTTTTAATTTTGTCACTATTTCAAGTTGATTATATTTCATATTGGTCTTTTTAAGGCATTTTTCTGCATTTCTCCTCTTATTAATTCTTTTGTATGGTTTTGGTGAATAGTGTTATTTGGAGTTAATTTGTACATATATTTTTATCATTTCTATTATTCATTATAATTATTTATTGGTATTTTTGGGTGATTATTACGAATATTTTGACTTCAAAAGACTCCCAATCGTACAGTACATTACACCACGTTGTAGCATACTTATTTAACTCGATATTTCTTTAATCAAATATACCGAATATGGGTGGGGCTCCCGAAAATGTCCATTTTGCCAAAATCACCCATTTTTTTTAACTATTTTTATTGGCCACATTACATTACAGAAATTATTTCATCTTCAATTCAAAATTACGCAATAACAAACAGAGCTGTTATATTTCATGCGTTGCCCGAAAAATAATGATACGATGTTAATTATCCGAATTCAAGGTTACAATTACAATGCTCATTAACTCTATAATTCCACAGTAACATAATGAATATTTAATTGGCTGTTCAATCCAACTCAAATTCTTTCCATCTGTATACGAAAATTCAATACGATCTGTTCTTAGCACAATACTTAGGTCTTGCCATAGCTATCATAACAAACTATTCTAGTCGACAGGTACATTTCATATAAACACTGCCCAGCTGATCAGTTCACCTGGTCTATTCTAGTCCCACTGAGGAGGGGAAGGAGGAAGGGGAGGAGGAGGGGGTGGTAGTGGAGGAGGAGGAGTGGGTAGTGGCAGAGATGATCTTATGATCGGGATAGAAATAGATGGTGGTGGAGGAGGAGGAGGTGGAGGAGGAGGAGGTGGTGGAGGAGGAGGAGGAGGGGAAGGAGGAAGGGGAGGAGGAGGGGGTGGTAGTGGTGGAGGAGGTGATCTTATGATCGGGATAGAAGTACATGGGGCAGGGCATTAGAAGATGTACAACTGGCCTTCAATGATCCTCTCAAACATTCCCAAATATAAAACCAATGCAATGTTTAAAGTGTTGTTCAACATAACCAAATATATTGTGTAATGTATCTTTTAAAGAAATGTATTCAGAGAATGTTGGTATTCATAATTTCCAGCTCAATTAATGGTGATTTACTAAATATGTAGATCAGCCAATGGTACATTCAGTAGGGGAGAGGACATTACGTCACCCAACCAAGCGTTACAATAGGGTCAGATTTTCAGAAAGTGTACAATTCGCCTTCACTAATCCTCTCAAATAACCCACATTTAAGACAAAAATGAGCTTCAAAATGCAGTTTAACATAACAGAACTGATACTTTATATCAACGCGATACCAAAATACTTAGATATACCCAATATTTTTCATTTTGCAGCTTAATCTAGGAGAATTTCCTAAATGTGTAGAGCTATCAATTGTACATTTTCTGAAATATGACCAATAGAGTAGCATGCATGAGCTATACAATGACACACAGCTGTAAAACTGTAGACTTGCTGTACACTTACACTCTGTTATTACGTATGTCATACAGAGACAATAATTATCAATTATTATGAAAATTAGGGATAAAATCTATATCAATTGTTTTAATTGGTGAAATAACTAAGTATATATAGTATATATTGTGATAATGTAACATATGATAATGTACTTTATTATATGAAAACGGGAAAATACCCCTATTTTTTACTCTCTGTCTCACTGCTATTTTTTATGTATTTTCATGTATAACTAGTCACTCGACTTTTTAACCGCCATGTTTAGCCAAAGGTAGAACCCTAGATATTATTCCAAATTAAGGTAAACGCTGGAAGATATGCGTCGGACATAAATCTGATGCATAAGCATGTCGACCTTTTTGTCTGCAACCGACTGTAACTGTACTTAATTTGGACAAATAAAAGATTATCTATTCTATTCTATCTAACCTCAATATGTCAGAAATTATAAACATTTGTTATACATCCTGAATCAATGGAGTTATGTTAAATGACCAAATTAGTTTTCTAAAATTTAATACTTGGATGAGTGGTACATCGATTAGGTGAAGAACATGACACATAGTGGTTACCCATCCATTATAATGTACTGCAATTATATTTTATCTGTATTTTCAGTGATTTTTATGTTCCTATTATATTAGTTTATCTTCTCTAAAGTTGTATTTTATGGAGTTGCCAGTTGTTTATTGAAAACTAAGGGTAAATTAAGCCTTACTGCTACTGTTCAATGTATAGTTGGAGGAGGTGCAGGGATTGCGTAGGTAGTAGGTCTACATCCAATAATCAGTTCTTCTTATTACAGATGACCTTGACATTGATACTAGTGGGGGGTACTACACACCCTCTCCTCCTCCTCCCCCTCCTCCACCACCTCCCTCTCCTTCTCCTCCCCTCCTCCTCCTTCCCCTCCTCCTCCTCCACCTCCTCCACCACCTCCCTCTCCTCCTCCTCCCCCTCCTCCACCACCTCCCTCACCTTCTCCTCCCCTCCTCCTCCTTCCCCTCCTACCAACTCCCCCTCCTGCCCTCCCTGCTTCTCCCCGTCCCTTCCCTCCCCCTCCCCCTCTTCCCCTCTCACCCCCTTCATTCTGCTCCTCCCTCTTCTTCCCCTTCCTTTCCTTCTCCCTCTCCTCCTCCCCCTCCTACCAACTCCCCCTCCTGCCCTCCCTGCTTCTCCCCGTCCCTTCCCTCCCCCTTCCCCTCCTACCTTCTCCCCCTCCACCTTCCCCTCCTACCAACTCCCCCTTCTGCTCCTCCCTCTTCTTCACCTTCCTTTCCTTCTCCCTCTCCTCCTCCCCCTCCTACCAACTCCCCCTCCTGCCCTCCCTGCTTCTCCCCGTCCCTTCCCTCCCCCTTCCCCTCCCACCCTCTTCCCTCTCCTCCTCCCCCTCCTACCAACTTAACATTATAATTTTGATATTGGTAGTTACCTCGACTCAATACGTACAATGCTCAGTTGTTGACACTATCACCAGTCAACATTATTCATTATACAATGACAGTTTCACCAAATACCACATAAATGACAAACAACTGCTATTCGTAAAAAGACACAATCTTTTGTGAGAATATAATGGGACTGAAGTAAAGTATATACGCAGTATTAGTCTATAGTTAGTTGGTGGAATTTCCCAGTGCTCAATTATATGTAAAAACTAGAAAACTTGTGATTCATGAGGATTACATTACAGCACTATAGAAGGGACGCAGGGAGGTGATATCATCAGGAGTAAGGAGTGGATAGAAATAGACTGGAACCACATGACCTTTGTATGAAATCATGGGAGACATCCTGAGCTATGTACCAACAATATTATTACTAACTTACAGATAAACACATTAAAGTTCTGTAAGTTCATAAGATAAATTTAATAAATCTCTTAGGACTTAAATCCCTTATGTGTGAAATTCGTACAAGCAAGTATTTCTCAATGATTTTATTTGTTTTTAAATCATAAACCTTTTCCCTTTATTCAGCATATTAATACTATTCTAATGGATACTGCAACTCCTCCTTCTCTTACCCCCTCCTTTTCCTGCCTCCCTCCCCCTCCTTCTCTTACCCCCTCCTTTTCCTGCCTCCCTCCTCCTCCCCCTCCTTCTCTTACCCCCTCCTTTTCCTGCCTCCCTCCTCCTCCCCCTCCTTCTCTTACCCCCTCCTTTTCCTCCCTCCCTCCCCCTCCTTCTCTTACCCCCTCCTTTTCCTCCCTCCCTCCTCCCCCTCCTTCTCTTACCCCCTCCTTTTCCTGCCTCCCTCCTCCTCCTCCTTCTCTTACCCCCTCCTTTTCCTGCCTCCCTCCTCCTCCTTCTCTTACCCCCTCCTTTTCCTCCCTCCCTCCCCCTCCTCCTCCTTCTCTTACCCACTCCTTTTCCTGCCTCCCTCCTCCTCCTCCTCCTCCCCCTCCTTTTCTTACCCACTCCTTTTCCTGCCTCCCTCCTCCTCCTCCCCCTCCTTCTCTTACCCCCTCCTTTTCCTGCCTCCCTCCCCCTCCTCCTCCTTCTCCTTCTCTCACCCCTTCCTTTTCCTGCCTCCCTCCCCCTCCCCCTCCTTCTCTTACCCCCTCCTTTTCCTGCCTCCCTCCTCCTCCCCCTCCTTCTCTTACCCCCTCCTTTTCCTGCCTCCCTCCTCCCCCTCCTTCTCTTACCCCCTCCTTTTCCTGCCTCCCTCCTCCTCCCCCTCCTTCTCTTACCCCCTCCTTTTCCTGCCTCCCTCCTCCTCCCCCTCCTTCTCTTACCCCCTCCTTTTCCTGCCTCCCTCCTCCTCCCCCTCCTTCTCTTACCCCCTCCTTTTCCTGCCTCCCTCCTCCTCCTCCTTCTCTTACCCCCTCCTTTTCCTGCCTCCCTCCTCCTCCTTCTCTTACCCCCTCCTTCTCTTACCCCCTCCTCCTCCTCCCCCTCCTTCTCTTACCCCCTCCTTTTCCTGCCTCCCTCCTCCCCCTCCTTCTCTTACCCCCTCCTTTTCCTGCCTCCCTCCTCCTCCCCCTCCTTCTCTTACCCCCTCCTTTTCCTGCCTCCCTCCTCCTCCTCCTTCTCTTACCCCCTCCTTTTCCTGCCTCCCTCCTCCTCCTTCTCTTACCCCCTCCTTCTCTTACCCCCTCCTCCTCCTCCTCCTCCTTCTCTTACCCCCTCCTTTTCCTGCCTCCCTCCTCCCCCTCCTTCTCTTACCCCCTCCTTTTCCTGCCTCCCTCCCCCTCCCCCTCCTTCTCTTACCCCCTCCTTTTCCTGCCTCCCTCCCCCTCCCCCTCCTTCTCTTACCCCCTCCTTTTCCTGCCTTCCTCCTCCTCCTCCTCCTCCTTCTCTTACCCCCTCCTTTTCCTGCCTCCCTCCTCCTCCCCTCTTTCTCTTACCCCCTCCTTTTCCTGCCTCCCTCCCCCTCCCCCTCCTTCTCTTACCCCCTCCTTTTCCTGCCTCCCTCCTCCTCCCCTCTTTCTCTTACCCCCTCCTTTTCCTGCCTCCCTCCCCCTCCCCCTCCTTCTCTTACCCCCTCCTTTTCCTGCCTCCCTCCTCCTCCCCCTCCTTCTCTTACCCCCTCCTTTTCCTGCCTCCCTCCTCCTCCCCCTCCTTCTCTTACCCCCTCCTTTTCCTGCCTCCCTCCCCCTCCTTCTCTTACCCCCTCCTTTTCCTGCCTCCCTCCTCCTCCCCCTCCTTCTCTTACCCCCTCCTTTTCCTGCCTCCCTCCTCCTCCCCCTCCTTCTCTTACCCCCTCCTTTTCCTGCCTCCCTCCCCCTCCCCCTCCTTCTCTTACCCCCTCCTTTTCCTGCCTCCCTCCTCCTCCTCCTTCTCCTTCTCTTACCCCCTCCTTTTCCTGCCTCCCTCCTCCTCCTCCTTCTCTTACCCCCTCCTTTTCCTGCCTCCCTCCTCCTCCCCCTCCTTCTCTTACCCCCTCCTTTTCCTGCCTCCCTCCTCCTCCCCCTCCTTCTCTTACCCCCTCCTTTTCCTGCCTCCCTCCTCCTCCTCCTCCTTCTCTTACCCCCTCCTTTTCCTGCCTCCCTCCTCCTCCTCCTTCTCTTACCCCCTCCTTTTCCTGCCTCCCTCCTCCTCCTTCTCTTACCCCCTCCTTCTCTTACCCCCTCCTCCTCCTCCTCCTCCTTCTCTTACCCCCTCCTTTTCCTGCCTCCCTCCTCCCCCTCCTTCTCTTACCCCCTCCTTTTCCTGCCTCCCTCCCCCTCCCCCTCCTTCTCTTACCCCCTCCTTTTCCTGCCTCCCTCCCCCTCCCCCTCCTTCTCTTACCCCCTCCTTTTCCTGCCTTCCTCCTCCTCCTCCTCCTCCTTCTCTTACCCCCTCCTTTTCCTGCCTCCCTCCTCCTCCCCTCTTTCTCTTACCACCCTCCTTTTCCTGCCTCCCTCCCCCTCCCCCTCCTTCTCTTACCCCCTCCTTTTCCTGCCTCCCTCCTCCTCCCCTCTTTCTCTTACCCCCTCCTTTTCCTGCCTCCCTCCCCCTCCCCCTCCTTCTCTTACCCCCTCCTTTTCCTGCCTCCCTCCTCCTCCCCCTCCTTCTCTTACCCCCTCCTTTTCCTGCCTCCCTCCTCCTCCCCCTCCTTCTCTTACCCCCTCCTTTTCCTGCCTCCCTCCCCCTCCTTCTCTTACCCCCTCCTTTTCCTGCCTCCCTCCTCCTCCCCCTCCTTCTCTTACCCCCTCCTTTTCCTGCCTCCCTCCTCCTCCCCCTCCTTCTCTTACCCCCTCCTTTTCCTGCCTCCCTCCCCCTCCCCCTCCTTCTCTTACCCCCTCCTTTTCCTGCCTCCCTCCTCCTCCTCCTTCTCCTTCTCTTACCCCCTCCTTTTCCTGCCTCCCTCCTCCCCCTCCTTCTCTTACCCTCTTCTTTTCCTGCCTCCCTCCTCCTCCTCCTCCTTCTCTTACCCCCTCCTTTTCCTGCCTCCCTCCTCCTCCCCCTCCTTCTCTTACCCCCCTCCTTTTCCTGCCTCCCTCCCCCTCCCCCTCCTTCTCTTACCCCCTCCTTTTCCTGCCTCCCTCCTCCTCCTCCCCCTCCTTCTCTTACCCCCTCCTTTTCCTGCCTCCCTCCTCCTCCCCCTCCTTCTCTTACCCTCTTCTTTTCCTGCCTCCCTCCTCCTCCTCCTCCTTCTCTTACCCCCTCCTTTTCCTGCCTCCCTCCTCCTCCCCCTCCTTCTCTTACCCCCTCCTTTTCCTGCCTCCCTCCCCCTCCCCCCTCCTTCTCTTACCCCCTCCTTTTCCTGCCTCCCTCCTCCTCCTCCCCCTCCTTCTCTTACCCCCTCCTTTTCCTGCCTCCCTCCTCCTCCTCCCCCTCCTTCTCTTACCCCCTCCTTTTCCTGCCTCCCCCTCCTCCTCCTTCTCTTACCCCCTCCTTTTCCTGCCTCCCTCCCCCTCCTTCTCTTAACCCCCTCCTTTTCCTGCCTCCCTCCTCCTCCTCCTCCTTCTCTTACCCCCTCCTTTTCCTGCCTCCCTCCTCCTCCCCCTCCTTCTCTTACCCCCTCCTTTTCCTGCCTCCCTCCTCCTCCCCCTCCATCTCTTACCCCCTCCTTTTCCTGCCTCCCTCCCCCCTCCTTCTCTTACCCCCTCCTTTTCCTGCCTCCCTCCTCCTCCTCCCCCTCCTTCTCTTACCCCCTCCTTTTCCTGCCTCCCTCCTCCTCCTCCTCCTTCTCTTACCCCCTCCTTTTCCTGCCTCCCTCCTCCTCCCCCTCCATCTCTTACCCCCTCCTTTTCCTGCCTCCCTCCCCCTCCTTCTCTTACCCCCTCCTTTTCCTGCCTCCCTCCTCCTCCTCCCCCTCCTTCTCTTACCCCCTCCTTTTCCTACCTCCCTCCTCCTCCCCCTCCTTCTCTTACCCCCTCCTTTTCCTCCCTCCCTCCTCCTCCATCCCCCTCCTTCTCTTACCCCCCTCCTTTTCCTGCCTCCCTCCTCCCCCTCCTTCTCTTACCCCCTCCTTTTCCTGCCTCCCTCCCCCTCCCCCTCCTTCTCTTACCCCCTCCTTTTCCTGCCTCCCTCCCCCTCCCCCTCCTCCCCCTCCTTTTCCTGCCTCCCTCCCCCTCCTCCTCCTTCTCTTACCCCCTCCTTTTCCTGCCTCCCTCCTCCTCCCCCTCCTTCTCTTACCCCCTCCTTTTCCTGCCTCCCTCCTCCTCCCCCTCCTTCTCTTACCCCCTCCTTTTCCTGCCTCCCTCCTCCTCCCCCTCCTTCTCTTACCCCCTCCTTTTCCTGCCTCCCTCCTCCTCCCCCTCCTTTTACCCCCTCCTTTTCCTGCCTCCCTCCTCCTCCTCCCCCTCCTTCTCTTACCCCCTCCTTTTCCTGCCTCCCTCCTCCCCCTCCTTCTCTTACCCCCTCCTTTTCCTGCCTCCCTCCCCCTCCCCCTCCTTCTCTTACCCCCTCCTTTTCCTGCCTCCCTCCTCCTCCCCCTCCTTCTCTTACCCCCTCCTTTTCCTGCCTCCCTCCTCCTCCCCCTCCTTCTCTTACCCCCTCCTTTTCCTGCCTCCCTCCTCCTCCCCCTCCTTCTCTTACCCCCTCCTTTTCCTGCCTCCCTCCTCCTCCCCCTCCTTCTCTTACCCCCTCCTTTTCCTGCCTCCCTCCTCCTCCCCCTCCTTCTCTTACCCCCTCCTTTTCCTGCCTCCCTCCTCCTCCCCCTCCTTCTCTTACCCCCTCCTTTTCCTGCCTCCCTCCCCCTCCCCCTCCTTCTCTTACCCCCTCCTTTTCCTGCCTCCCTCCTCCTCCCCCTCCTTCTCTTACCCCCTCCTTTTCCTGCCTCCCTCCCCCTCCCCCTCCTTCTCTTACCCCCTCCTTTTCCTGCCTCCCTCCTCCTCCCCCTCCTTCTCTTACCCCCTCCTTTTCCTGCCTCCCTCCTCCTCCCCCTCCTTCTCTTACCCCCTCCTTTTCCTGCCTCCCTCCTCCTCCTCCTCCTTCTCTTACCCCCTCCTTTTCCTGCCTCCCTCCTCCTCCTCCTCCTTCTCTTACCCCCTCCTTTTCCTGCCTCCCTCCCCCTCCCCCTCCTTCTCTTACCCCCTCCTTTTCCTGCCTCCCTCCTCCTCCCCCTCCTTCCCTTACCCCCTCCTTTTCCTGCCTCCCTCCTCCCCCTCCTTCTCTTACCCCCTCCTTTTCCTACCTCCCTCCTCCTCCCCCTCCTTCTCTTACCCCCTCCTTTTCCTCCCTCCCTCCTCCTCCATCCCCCTCCTTCTCTTACCCCCTCCTTTTCCTGCCTCCCTCCCCCCCCTCCTTCTCTTACCCCCTCCTTTTCCTGCCTCCCTCCCCCTCCTCCTCCTCCTCCTTCTCTTACCCCCTCCTTTTCCTGCCTCCCTCCCCCTCCCCCTCCTTCTCTTACCCCCTCCTTTTCCTGCCTCCTTCCTCCTCCTCCCCCTCCTTCTCTTACCCCCTCCTTTTCCTGCCTCCCTCCTCCTCCCCCTCCTTCTCTTACCCCTTCCTTTTCCTGCCTCCCTCCTCCTCCCCCTCCTTCTCTTACCCCCTCCTTTTCCTGCCTCCCTCCTCCTCCCCCTCCTTCTCTTACCCCCTCATTTTCCTGCCTCCCTCCTCCTCCCCCTCCTTCTCTTACCCCCTCCTTTTCCTGCCTCCCTCCTCCTCCCCCTCCTTCTCTTACCCCCTCCTTTTCCTGCCTCCCTCCTCCTCCCCCTCCTTCTCTTACCCCCTCATTTTCCTGCCTCCCTCCTCCTCCCCCTCCTTCTCTTACCCCCTCCTTTTCCTGCCTCCCTCCTCCTCCCCCTCCTTCTCTTACCCCCCTCCTTTTCCTGCCTCCCTCCTCCTCCCCCTCCTTCTCTTACCCCCTCCTTTTCCTGCCTCCCTCCTCCTCCCCCTCCTTCTCTTACCCCCTCCTTTTCCTGCCTCCCTCCTCCTCCCCCTCCTTCTCTTACCCCCTCCTTTTCCTGCCTCCCTCCTCCTCCCCCTCCTTCTCTTACCCCCTCCTTTTCCTGCCTCCCTCCTCCTCCTCCCCCTCCTTCTCTTACCCCCTCCTTTTCCTACCTCCCTCCTCCTCCTCCCCCTCCTTCTCTTACCCCTTCCTTTTTCTGCCTCCCTCCCTCCTCCTCCCCCTCCTTCTCTTACCCCTTCCTTTTCCTGCCTCCCTCCCCCTCCCCCTCCTTCTCTTACCCCCTCCTTTTCCTGCCCCCCTCCTCCTCCCCCTCCTTCTCTTACCCCTTCCTTTTCCTGCCTCCCTCCCCCTCCCCCTCCTTCTCTTACCCCCTCCTTTTCCTGCCTCCCTCCCCCTCCCCCTCCTTCTCTTACCCCCTCCTTTTCCTGCCCCCCTCCTCCTCCCCCTCCTTCTCTTACCCCTTCCTTTTCCTGCCTCCCTCCCCCTCCCCCTCCTTCTCTTACCCCCTCCTTTTCCTGCCTCCCTCCCCCTCCTTCTCTTACCCCCTCCTTTTCCTGCCCCCCTCCTCCTCCCCCTCCTTCTCTTACCCCCTCCTTTTCCTGCCTCCCTCCCCCTCCTTCTCTTACCCCCTCCTTTTCCTGCCTCCCTCCCCCTCCCCCTCCTTCTCTTACCCCCTCCTTTTCCTGCCTCCCTCCCCCTCCTTCTCTTACCCCCCTCCTTTTCCTGCCTCCCTCCCCCTCCTCCTCCTTCTCTTACCCCCTCCTTTTCCTGCCTCCCTCCTCCTTCCCCTCCTTCTCTTACCCCCTCCTTTTCCTGCCTCCCTCCCCCTCCTTCTCTTACCCCCTCCTTTTCCTGCCTCCCTCCCCCTCCTTCTCCTTCTCTTACCCCCTCCTTTTCCTGCCTCCCTCCTCCTCCCCCTCCTTCTCTTACCCCCTCCTTTTCCTGCCTCCCTCCTCCTCCCCCTCCTTCTCTTACCCCCTCCTTTTCCTGCCCCCCTCCTCCCCCTCCTCCTCCTTCTCTAACCCCCTCCTTTTCCTGCCTCCCTCCTCCTCCCCCTCCTTCTCTTACCCCCTCCTTTTCCTGCCTCCCTCCTCCTCCCCCTCCCCCTCCTTCTCTTACCCCCTCCTTTTCCTGCCTCCCTCCTCCTCCCCCTCCTTCTCTTACCCCCTCCTTTTCCTGCCTCCCTCCTCCTCCCCTCCTTCTCTTACCCCTTCCTTTTCCTGCCTCCCTCCCCCTCCCCCTCCTTCTCTTACCCCCTCCTTTTCCTGCCTCCCCCTCCCCTCCTTCTCTTACCCCCTCCTTTTCCTGCCTCCCTCCTCCTCCTCCATCCCCCTCGTCCTGTTGTGTGCATTTCGAGGGAAGTGATATGTGTGCATTTTATCGAGAAATAATAATATATATATAGGAATATCTAGGAACAGGTTTCTATGACATGATCAGGGAATAAAGGGAATAAAGCATGGCAACTAAATAGTTCCCGGTAAAATACTAGTCCTTTATCACTTCATAAGTAAAGAAGGATCATCAGTGATAGATAGTGATAAAGGTATTGCTTGTAAGTACAAAACTAAGTTTAATACTAAGTATTTAACTTTAAATTCTTTAAATAAGTCTTTAGATATGTTTGTGAATACATGGTTGACACTTTTAGAAACCTTTTGTGGGAAATAGAAGAGGGGGAGGGGGGAAGAAGAGGGGCAGGGAAAAGAGGAGGGGAGGCAGAGGATGTATGGGAAGGGACAGGGGAAGGGAGAGAAACTGAGGAGGGGAAGCATGAGGAAGAGGGGAGGGAGAGGGGGGTATCGGAGATGGGGTTGGGAGAGAAAAACAGGCATAAGAGACAGAGAAGAGGCGGAGGGAAAAGAGGGAGAGGGGGAAGTGTGGGGAGAGAGGGGGACCGTGAGGAGGATGGGTACTTTGCTAGTCATTTATAATTTGTTTTTAATGACAGTAACAACAAATGGCGACTAAAGTCATTTGATCATTCGGTTCTGTTGCTGGTATGTATGTATAATGCTTTATTTCCGGACTTTCAATAACATCAATCAATTTTTTACCGAAAAAGGGGGGTGCCTCTCCTCTATGAAACCATAGGTCTTCCTGAGGGCCCCCTTCCAAAAATGGAGCCACGTTATTAAACAGTTATAGCAGTAGTTAATAGATATTTAAATGCAGCGACTACACTAGTATGACAGATTAATATGGCAGTAAAAACAGCACAAAAAGACTATTGACGCAGGAACTTGGAGAACAAGAGCTTGGGCAGAGACCTCGCTCTTCAACACTTACACCTCCCCATGGTGTCCCCCCCCCCCCACACACACACACACCTCACCCTCCCACCCACACATAGGTCAGATTTCTAGAAAATGTACAATTGGCAGCTCTACACATTTAGGAAATTCTGCTAAATTAGGCTGCAATTTGGCCAATACCAGGTAAATTCGAGTATATTTGGCATTTCATTGTTTCTAGCAATCTGTTTGGTTAGGTTGAACTGTATTTTGAACTTTATTTTCGTCTGAAATTTGGGTTATTTGAGAAGATTGGTGAAGTTGAATTGTACATTTTCTGAAAATCTGACTCACATACATCCTACACAACATTGTTAACTTGCAAAATAGAGTTCCAATGGACAAAAAGATGTTCTCTTTAGATTTGGCTGCCACAGGGATCGATGTTTAGATTGTGTCGTCCCCCAACTGTTGGTATAGATTAGTCAATATGTGATGTGTTTCAGGAAAATGAGTCATAAGTCGCTAAAAATAGATTTTTAGATACCATTATATTTGAAAAGCTGAGATCAAGCTGATTCCAATGATAGTAAAGAGTCTATTAATCTAATAAGTATTTCTAGATTTTAAGTTTGATATTTTCGTTTTTGAAAAAAAAGTTTCCAATATTTCTGGAGGTCAGTAAACAGTAAAGTAACTAAATGTAGTCCATATGAGGACCTGTAAAACTAAAAGATATGTCATATTATAGATTGTCCTGACATTTAATACACCAATTGATATACGTCTAGGTGATAAACTCTCTCAAAATCTGATCATTCCATTAATGTGATCTTGTGAAAAAAACACTTTGAAAAATATCAATTTTGCGACTTATGACTCATTTTCCTAAAACACATCACATATGTACACAATCATGTATATCAACTCAAATCATAAAACATGTTGCTGTTTAAGACTGAGATATGGGGCCTGATAAAGATGGATTTATACCACTGGATAATGCTATGGTAGGCTATGTGTTTCAATTTAATGTATGTCTTCTATATTTTGTTTGATCAGTTGGACTCCAAATGTTAGTTAAACTCAACATATGTCTGGTGTATGGTAGTATGGTATTGTATTCTCACTGAGAATTATTGTAAGAACAGAAACATAACATAACAAATGTTTTTCTCCCTACTCTGATGTATATAATATTATAACATAGTAGTCTGTATCTTCATTCTATTTTTGCGTAGATGCGTTGCGCATCCCTAACCACCAAAATCATTTATTGCCCATGAGTGATCTCCATGTCTGAACAGAAGAACACATGTATACAGAAGAATAAAACATAATGAATGAAGCATATCATAAAAGGGTTAAGTGGTTTAGACGGCGTCTTCCATGAAAAGCCTTTCATGACTAGACCAAAAGCGCCCAACAGATGGCAGCACTAGTTGCCGTCTCGGGAACTCTCCTGAGATTTTGCGCAGGCGCGCCAGACCCACAGGGTTGGGACAAGGTAGGAGAGAGCCTGCCGGTTGATTGCATCTAACTTTTAAAAAACCATTAGTTTTTACACTGACTCACATAATTCCTTGCGAATAATGATTCAACATACAGTTTAGGGTTAATTATATTCTTGAATAATTCTTCTGACATCTATCTCACAAATCGAACACTCCTGATAATTATATTACAGTTTTTCGATGTATATAATTTTCAAATGGTGTGTACACCAGATTTATACTCAGGCTTATATTCAGGGCCAGACATATCATATTATATATTATCATTACAATATACTGAAAACGGCTTCACCCAGCCAGAAATATAGAAGAAAAACTGGTTATGTTTATTGCCAGATTTATTCAAGATAAATCAATTGTTATTTCATCTGATATGTATGTCCAACAGATTCTCTTAATTATCAAAATGGTCATTTCAGCTGGTTCTTCAAATATATCCCTTATTTCATGATGTCAACACAGGCACTAGGCTTATACATGGGGCCTGGCTGATATTACCATAATAATGTGCTTAACCCCCAACAACGGGGAAGGCCCATACACAGGGGCCAGCCTATACACAGGAAAATCAGTATATTGAATATTCAGTCAACTAATCTTTAATTCTTAAGTAATGGGGTTTAGCCCCAAAATGGAGGGGACAGGAGAGGTTTCATAAGTATTCAGTTTGAGTCTGTTGGGGTCCGACATTTGCCCTTTATCAAGGTTCTTTAATTCCTTCAACTATTCATTGGAAGATAACTTAAAGGCATTATGATCCATTATTATGATGATAGATTTAAGTTTACATGAGAAGAAATAGATGGGTGACTGGACACCAGAAATCCAAGCTGCACACATTTGTAAGTGGGAGGTGTTTTAATTTAACCAATAATGAGAATATCCTTTTAATTGCAATAAATTCATAAAAGGTTTGGTTTTATTCAGAGAGACAATATATATTACAATATATCAAATGAAAGATCATATCATACTTTAAAGAACATTTTATACATATTTATCTGTCTCCAACAGAGATGTATCTGTGGTTCTGGCTGAAAGATGAAATAGTCTCATTAATTTGAAAGGCTATTGTAATAACACTATTTGATGTAGAATCAAGTGACTGGTATAATCAATTGATAGGAAATAATGTGCCCTAAAATTAATTCTATTTGACCTAAGATGTCAGAGCAAAGTTATTTGCAAAAATCGTCAAAAAGACCTTTGACCTTGACCTTTGACCTTTGAATGTGACCTTTAGCGGTTATGATGAATTTTTTAACTTTTAATATATATAAATCCATTCATAAAGATTATTTTCCATCAGAATTATAGCAATTGTAGTGGATATTGAGGGTGAAATTATTTTTTTATTGATTAAATTTAAAAAAAAATTCAAACGTTGATAATTAATTTTCCTCAAGGGATACAGAGTGGCACCCGGCAGATTTAGAATCAGGAGATTTCAGAGATCTAGAATCAATCAAAAAACATTGTATGGACCAAAACGCAAGGTTCACTCCAAAAATGGGGTTCTGCCCCCGGACTAATAAGGCATTTTTGGTGGAATTGCTCATATATGTACAATTTTTTAAACCCCCTTCTCCCCTTCCCCCTCTTCCTCCTCCTTCCCATCCTCCTTAGTTTTCAACTAACACACATGTCCCATAAATCAATGTAAAACAGGATGTTGAATAATAAATATCAAAACCCAGAACTAGGGATTAAGAGAATATTAAAATAATAATGATTATTTGGGGAAAGAATGGGAGAAAAGAATTAATGCAGAGATGTAATTGTAATTGTGGGGAAATATCCAGAATATTACAGTTTGTGATTGGATGATTGTATAATGATATGAAAAGAGGTATACTTAAAGCTGTATTCATTGCTCTGCATTTTATTCCTATTCACCTTGTTCATTATTCCCAATATATTCCTGGTGGGATAAACAGAACATTAGATTCCTGAAGTATTTATTAAACATATTCACTACTGCAGAGAGAGAGGGAGAGGATGGGGGAGAGGAAAGGGGAGGGAGAGGGAAAGCAGCAGAGGGTGGGGGAAATTGGATGGGGAGAGGGAGAAGAGGATACATAGAAAAGAGAGCAGGGGAGGAGAGAAGGGGAGGGTAGGAACAGGGGAAGAGAGCAGGGGAGGTGAGAAGGGGAGGGTAGGAACAGGGGGAGAGAGCAGGGGAGGTGAGAAGGGGAGGGTAGGAACAGGGGGAGAGAGCAGGGGAGGAGAGAAGGGGAGGGTAGGAACAGGGGGAGAGAGCAGGGGAGAAGAGAAGGGGAGGGTAGGAACAGGGGGAGAGAGCAGGGGAGGAGAGAAGGGGAGGGTAGGAACAGGGGGAGAGAGCAGGGGAGGAGAGAAGGGGAGGGTAGGAACAGGGGGAGAGAGCAGGGGAGAAGAGAAGGGGAGGGTAGGAACAGGGGGAGAGAGCAGGGGAGGTGAGAAGGGGAGGGTAGGAACAGGGGGAGAGAGCAGGGGAGAAGAGAAGGGGAGGGTAGGAACAGGGGGAGAGAGCAGGGGAGGAGAGAAGGGGAGGGTAGGAACAGGGGGAGAGAGCAGGGGAGGAGAGAAGGGGGAGGGTAGGAACAGGGGGAGAGAGCAGGGGAGAAGGGGAGGGTAGGAACAGGGGGAGAGAGCAGGGGAGAAGGGGAGGGTAGGAACAGGGGGAGAGAGCAGGGGAGGAGAGAAGGGGAGGGTAGGAACAGGGGGAGAGAGCAGGGGAGAAGAGAAGGGGAGGGTAGGAACAGGGGGAGAGAGCAGGGGAGGAGAGAAGGGGAGGGTAGGAACAGGGGGAGAGAGCAGGGGAGGAGAGAAGGGGAGGGTAGGAACAGGGGGAGAGAGCAGGGAAGAAGAGAAGGGGAGGGTAGGAACAGGGGGAGAGAGCAGGGGAGGTGAGAAGGGGAGGGTAGGAACAGGGGGAGAGAGCAGGGGAGAAGGGGAGGGTAGGAACAGGGGGAGAGAGCAGGGGAGGAGAGAAGGGGAGGGTAGGAACAGGGGGAGAGAGCAGGGGAGAAGAGAAGGGGAGGGTAGGAACAGGGGGAGAGAGCAGGGGAGGTGAGAAGGGGAGGGTAGGAACAGGGGGAGAGAGCAGGGGAGAAGAGAAGGGGAGGGTAGGAACAGGGGGAGAGAGCAGGGGAGGAGAGAAGGGGAGGGTAGGAACAGGGGGAGAGAGCAGGGGAGGAGAGAAGGGGAGGGTAGGAACAGGGGGAGAGAGCAGGGGAGGAGAGAAGGGGAGGGTAGGAACAGGGGGAGAGAGCAGGGGAGAGAGAGGGAGGAGCTTACGGATCAGGATGATATACACTGCAGTGCAATGATATGTTGTGGTACATTGCAATATAGGGATTGGCTGTTTTGAGCTCGTTATAAGGTATGAAGGTGTCACTACACTTAGCAGTTCATTTGTATCATTAAACATTGCATCTGGTGCATGACTTTCAATATGTACAGTTCTACTTATATACATATATGGGTCAGATTTTCTGAAAATGTACAATTCGCCTTCATTATTTCTCTCAAATAACCCATATTAAAGACAGAAATGAGCTTCAAAATTAGCAGTAAACAGTTTAACATAGCAAAACAGATACTATAAATCAATGCGACATTGAATATACCCAGATATACCCAGTATTCTTCATTTTCCAGCCTAATTGAGCCTAATTTCTTAAATGTGTAGAGCTGACAATTGTACATTTTCTGAAAATCTGACCCACATTATTGACTCCAATAGGACCACTTGTGATGGTGAGCCAGGAGAAGGAACCTGGGGTCATGGAGAGGGAAGATCAAGAAGTTGGAGCCACTGCATAGTGCAAGGTGGGAAATAGCATAGCCAATGAAGGTAACTAGCAATAGAATACCACATACAATAAAATACAATAAAATACTTCCACCAAATAATGTAAATACTTCAGGGATATTTATTTTGAATTTTAATATAAACTAGTTGATATGGATGCGAATTACACAGAAAAGTAAACATATTTAGGCTACTTATATACATGTATATTGACTCCAATAGGACCACTTGTTATGGCGAGCCGGGGGAAGGAACCTGGCGTCATGGAGAGGGAAGATCAAGACGCTGGAGCCATGGCAACAGCAGGGCCAGCTCAAGATACCGCAAGTAACCTCCGCATGGAAGAGCAAACAGGTGAAATAATACGGTAAGGGAATTTATTTTGTTGTTCACCCTGATGAAGGAGAAAAGATCTCCGAAATGTTGGTCACACATAATAATAAAACAACTCTAGCAAATATTAACTCACATCGTCTTTCTTACGGTTTTGGTGTTTATTTCTTTAGATCAATTTATTTGTTTCACTGCATAGTGCAAGGTGGGAAATAGCATAACCAATGAAGGTAACTAGCACATGCAATAAACTACTTCCTCCACATAATGTAAATACTTCAGGCAAATTTTATTTTGTACACACTAAGCGCGGACCTCTTTTAATTACGGGAATTCGTTGGAAATTCCCCTTCACTTTCCTCGTAATCTTTTTCTGGCGTAATTTGTAACTACGTAATTTTGCTACTGATAAAGCTAAAGGATTAGGAGATATATCTCCTAATCCCCAGTGTGCGGTGGTGCGTTAAGAGTTGGCGCACCTGGCCGTGTGCGGCAGTGCATGAAGGAGTGTGGACTCACCCATGACAAAGTGACAAAGCAGAGAAAAAAACTTGACCATGCTTGGGTTCGATCTAAGAACCTTGGGGTTCACAAGCAAACATCCTAACCACTACACCACAGAACCAGCTATGAACAAGGCCTCAACAAATCAATCTGAATGCTGATAGTGTGTGTGTGTGAGAGAGAGAGGGAGGAAGAGAGAGAGAAACAGAGAGAGAAAGAGGGGGAGAGGCAGACAAGAGGATTGCAATTGAAAGAAAGTAGGAAAGAGATGGGCGGGAAAGGAGAGGAAGAGCAGGGAATATTTTTTTTCAGGAATATATTTTGAATATATTCAGGTTACAGGAAAATTTGTCACAATATAAAAGAAAACTCAAGAATATTGCTTTCTGCTTTAGATAGCTCACAACTCCCTCAAAATGCATCCGATCTGAATATAAAAAACATCCCATGAACCCCCTGAATGTCAGGAATATAGTCCTGCTTTCAGATTTATAATCTCATGGTTAGTTCCTTCGAAAAAAATATTTCTGTCGGCCGCATCAAGTCGTTCGAAACAATATAAATAATATAATAACTTGTGTTATTCAACCTCAATGTCGCACACACCTAATGGGACACTTCACTTTCACACCTCATTTCGCTCACCCACACAATGACAGTGTGGGCTCAGTTTTAAAGCTAAATGCAAACCCTGAACAGTGGTTAGTGAGTTCAGAACAAAGCACAGATGTTAGGAGGTGAGTGTCATTTATATCTGAAATAATTAAGAATATCTCTTATTGAAATGCTGAAAATATCAAAGTGATTTATTCACAAGATCTCTTTGTTGAAATGTTCCTATTTTTGGAGGGTTTATTCCTCCTAGTCCTATAAATAGGTGTACCAAATCTCAAGACATTGCATTGAATATATCCTTGTGTTTTTAAGGTTATCGTATAGAGTAGTAGCTAGTAGTTTTATTAGTAATTTGGTGGAAGAGAATGATCACTCAAGTCGACTTCTTAGATGGTAAACTTTATTCCAATATTTCGCCACAAATATACAAGAAATGAAATCATAAATAATAAGTTTAGACATCATTCATATAAAAGTTAAGAGAATCAGTAAAAAATCATTGTTCTGGCTGATGTCAAATATAATATAATATATGTATTGACTGACGTCCCCCGATATACTTCGCTTTAGCGCCGATGGCGCCGCCACCTCCGACTCAGGACAAAGCCTGTCTGGGAGGTGTTACTTAAAACAATGGCATGGCAAGCCTTCCCATTTGGACGCGCTTGACTGATTGCGTAATCCATACATTGCGTTATCCCAATGCCTCTTGCTGCATAGAATTATAATTACGCGATACACAGTACGCTACTACGCTATTATTTACTAGATCTAGAGTTTTTTCTTAGCGTGTATTTTAAGATAAACTAGTTGATATGGAAGTGAATTAGACTGAAAAGTAAACTTATTTAGGGTTAGTTATTTAGTGTTGGAAGACTTTGTTCTACCAGAGGGAGCTGTCAATCATCCATCACACATTCTACATTTCATGTGAAGGATACTGCCATGTATTCTGTGCCTGGTCAGATGTCCACACCAAGACCTTAACCATTGCAATATAATGTATATCACTCTATTATATACTACTATGTATATCATAGTAATAGAATGTGAATGTTGTTATTTCTACTCCACAAACCAACTCAACGGGTCATTACAGATATAACAAACTAAATTTTAAAAATCACTTAAACTATGAAAGTCTACCGACCAAAAACAAGAATGATTCATTCGTCTTTGACATAAAAAAAATATTACAAAGTTGCAGTGAGGCCCTTTTTTGTTTATTTGCTTGAACAATTACAAGTGATACAGAATTCATTCATTAGACTGGTATTTGGCCTTGACAAACAGACCAATGTGGTAGACTTACAGAAATAACATAAAATAACATTACTAAGTATTAGGAGACCTTATTTAAGGACCTTAAAAGTCAGTAATTGTCAACCTGAGCAAAATAAATGAATAAATTATTATCTGAGTGCTGTATAAGCATAATCATAGCAAGGGCTTGAACATTGGAAAGCTCTCAAAAACCTAATTATCACTCAACTTACAATGGAAACCCTTATAGCCTTTTAATTCAAACACATTTGTAAACAGCCAGGGGAAAATGTGTTATGTCCAGACTGTTCAAACAAGCTTTGAAGCTAATTTTAGTCTTAAATGGGGATTATTTGAGAGGATTGGTAAAGGTGCATTGTACATTTTCTAAAAATTATGATGAATAAGGAGGAGACAACTCAACTGAAAACATCTCACAGTATTTTTTGTTCAGCTGTTTATTGAACGCGACCCGACGCGTTTCTCGTTTCGCCGTTAGTTTGGCTTCATCAGACTTGGTAATATCTTAGACCTTACATTAAAAAATGAGCAAAATTGTACAATATACAGAGTTGGACGTATTTACATTAGTTTGGTATTTACCATGCAGAGTTAGCAGTAAGTCGATTGTTGTCCAATTTGGTTTAGTACAAAAATTCATTTTCTAAAAATCTGACCCATATACATATAATTATATGTTGCAGCATCCTGCAATCAAGTACTGACCATGAGATACTAGATATTCCTGTTGATGCCTCAGAAGAGAGGATAAGACGCCAGTACCGGGTGTTGGCGCTTATTGTCCACCCGGACAAGACCCAGCACCCACATGCAGGGGAGGCTTTCAATGGTAGGTTCATCTCTACCTCTATCTCTAAGAAAGTTGTCAAAAATAGATATTCTCTAAACAACTAACAGCAATGGGATAATCCGATATGTGTTCAACCTTCTTATATGACTTATGCTTCGCTGGGAACCCACCATGTATAAATTATGCTATTTTTAACCCTGTCGTCTAGAAGACCGACCGCTAATTAAATTCTCTACTGTACAGCTATTTATGTAGTTACAACCACGCAACCTGTATCTTTGCCCATTGTAAATACTATTAACTGCTTGATGATGTGTATATTTTTCTAATGTTTTGTTGTGCTGGCCAGCCGAACTCAGGCAACGGTGGTATATCACCCTAGGGTGAACCGTGGTTACCATATTTATAATCAAGAATACCTGAAACTTATATTACAATGTACATGTAACCGTGCCTGAATAAAGACCAGTACCAAAAAAAAAACTTCATGTGCATAATCTCTCATAATTTCTCTGGATGATATACCATTGGTCTCTACTTTGAATGGTCTGGGGCTCTGAACACCTTAGAGAGGGACCAAAACACTAGAACAGGATTAATAACTCCACTTGGGCCCTATTTGTACATGATAATCACCCAACCTTGCCTCACAATGATTCTCCAAACCATCCATTCTTCATCCACTTATTCTGGCACAACCCACATTCAAAAACTAACAAAGTCATCAACTCTGTCATTTTCAAATGTCAGTCTAGATGGAACCAATTAAAACCTGTCGCTCACAGGATAGAAGACAGGGCCGCATTTAGGAGGTATACCCAAAAACTTCTTGCTCCATTTTGAATCACCCTGTTGTTAATGAACTAACTTGCTGCCGCGCCTATAAAAGTGCTAATTTTTTACACTATTTTATTATTCTTGCATGCATTTGTCAGCTAAGATCACCACATAATGTGTTCATTAGCACTCTATATGTACTCTCTCATGTATTTTATAGCTAAGATCACCACATAATGTGTTCATTAGCACTCTATATGTACTCTCTCATGTATTTTATAGCTAAGATCACCACATAATGTGTTCATTAGCACTCTATATGTACTCTCTCATGTATTTTATAGCTAAGATCACCACATAATGTGTTCATTAGCACTCTATATGTACTCTCTCATGTATTTTATAGCTAAGATCACCACAAAATGTGTTCATTAGCACTCTATATGTACTCTCTCATGTATTTTATAGCTAAGATCACCACAAAATGTGTTCATTAGCACTCTATATGTACTCTCTCATGTATTTTATAGCTAAGATCACCGCCTAATGTGTTCTTCAGCATCGATACTTCAAATCGTGATCCTTGATCACCATTTCACTCATGATAATGTCAGTCGATCTTTTCTCTGCCCTGATTAATATTTCATTATGTTCATCTTTGTAACTACTCATTCCATAAACTACTATGTTACCGTTAAGTCTCAAAAGTTTTAATGTAACAACATTCAAGAACCGTACGTCGGCAGTCATAGGAAGAACTGATTAGCAGAATTGACCGACCTATTGTAACACCAACCGCAATAAAGAATTTTTTAATTGAATTGAATTGAATTCAGAGGACAACAACTTACCTTTAATATGTGGCATTATTATTTATGGTATTTCTTCCAGTTCTTGCTCAAGCCTTTGCCCGACTGACCAGATCTTCAGAATCAGGTAAGCTAATCTATGTAGGCACATTGATTCTTTCATTTTCATAATTATCAAAATGGTTTAGTTTCAACTGTAGATTTTTAATGAACCAAGGCTGACAAATTCAATGGTATTTTCTACAGGTTATTCTCCATATACTACTTTACATCAGAATATGTCTTGCATGTAACCTGTTATTCTCGGTGACCAAACCTTTTCCTCCAGAACCCTGCCACTCCAGAGCCTTTACCCCTATTCTCCCCTTTTCCCCTTGACCTTTTCACTCCACCTGCAGTTTGTGCACATACTTGTTTCTCCCTGTACACATTCGCTCCACATTTAGCACGCTCCATATTTTGCCCGTGAGTGGTCGCAAATGAAATAAGCTTTTCTTTTATGTCTCACGTCTTTGATAAATGTTTATTTTTATTTGTCAAAATTAATATATTATTTAAGAAATGTGTCTTTGTGATGGTCACCATCAGTAAATATTCAATTCAAGGATTCTTTATTGTATGGATCTTAATTACAATTATGATCCGTTTTAGGAAAATGAGTCATAAGTCACAAAAAATGTTGATTTTGAGATATTACCATATTTGAAAAGAGGAGATCAAGCCGATTCCAATGATAGGTAACACTGGGACACCTATTAAGTATTTTTATATTTTAAGTTCGATATTTTTATCCAAAAAGTTTGCAATGTTTCTGGATGGGTAATTACCAGTAAAGTAATTAAATACTCCATACGAAGGCCTTCAAAACACAAGGATATATTTAATACAAAGTCCTGATATTATTTTATTCCAATGCTTTGATTCTTTACAATAATTTAATTTCAGGAGCAATTGTTGCTGAGGTAGATGCAAGGGAAATCTTTAGAAACAACTGGGGAATCGACGACCTACCTGAAGGTAAATGAGAAATCATAATTAACTCTGGACTTTTAACTCAAGCTTCTGAGCATCATCAGTAGTATTAGGAAAAAAGGCACCCCCTTGGAACTGTACTTAAAGATGTAATGTAAATAAGGTTGGACAAAAACTACTTTCAACTATTTCTTACATTCATTTTTTAACCAATCTAAAAGTATATGATCAAAAAAACTTTTAACGATTTTTTCCTATATTTTTGTTATGTGGATTACTAAAAGCACACATAATATTTTGAAGACCTAGCAATATAGCCTTTCCTGCAGTGGTTCACTTATCATAATTACCAAGTGGTCATCTTCTCTTGGATGATTCAACTTCAGTTCTGTATGAATATCATAATGAAGTAGATATAGGTTTTATAATATTACATGCATCCTTTGCCTGAATAATCTCCTGCCTGTTACATTTAAGGAATGCTGACAGAGGAACTCATTCAGCTTGAACTATCTAAAATTATTGGGGATCGGTGGCTAGACCTGGGTATATGCTTGGGGATGGAGCCAGGCTACCTTCGGTCACTCACAGGTAATGAACATTACCAGCAACTACCACTGCTGATGATGATGGCATGGAGTACCACACAGGTTGATCCAATGCAAGCACGCCACCTACTGGCTGCATCTCTGCAGAAGCTTGAAAAAGCTGCTCTTGCTGAACGTGTGCTTGGAACTGATGGTGAGATGCATTCCCCTTTTAATTAATCTTTATTTGTTCCCCTTCAGATCAATGCTTATTTCTTTCCCTTCACAATCAATCTTTGCATCTCCACCAATTGTTATGTATGCATCTTCCAATCAATCTTTGGCTCCAATCTTTAAATATCTCTGTATTAAAACCCGTATTGTGTATTGTTATACTTCTTAAATTGTATAACGTATGTTATAATTATAATATTAATGTTTATGAATATCTGATAATAATATTGTTGTAGTAAATGTAATGGTAGCAATATGCCATGGCCTCATGGGAAGACCAAAATTGTTTGACTTGAGGACCTTTTTCTCTAAAAACCTTTGATTGATGTACCTGTATAAAGAGAAATAAAAATACTTATATATATATATATATCTGGAACCATAAACTCTGCAAACAGGCTGGTTTTATTTTCAAGATACATATCCTAACCTTTTTACTTTTAGCTATCATTTGAAAAATATTTTTGGATGTCTTCTCCAAACATGTGCATTATGGTTCTAGGGCAGAACCCCGCCAGTCAGAACCCCGCCAGTCAGAACCCCCCTAGCCAAAACCCCGCCGTCAGAATCCCCCTAGCCATAACCCCGCCATGCCAATACCCCGCAAGTAATAATCCCGCCAGTCAAAACCCATCCCTGCCAAAACCCCGTCAGCAAAAACCCCGCCAATTACAATAGATTTTGGTGGTCTTGGGGGATGGGGGTGGTCGTGGTTTAGGGGGTTGGGGTGGGGGTGGGTGGGGGATGATCGTGGGGGGTAAGGAATGGTCATGGGGTGGGTAATTGTAATTGATAGCATGTAAATGATTTCATGGAGCCTTCAGGTTGCCATTTAAGTTTCCATATTATGTCATATCATGTCATGTGAAATGATCTCTATAAATTTATTTTAAAAACCTTTTAAAAAGAACCAACAAATGTGACACATATCATACATTCCTTTGGCAAGTCCTCCTTCAGTGGACAGTGGAACCCCGCTGCGTTCATCCTTACCTCTTCTCATTACCATTTTACAATCCATAAAAGCTTCATCTATGATAAGAGACCTCAGAACCTCAATTAATATGACTCATTAACTTCATTGGCACCTCCAATTCCGACTACCACCGCCCTCCACCCCGCCCCCTCCCATATCATGCCCCCTCACTGACACCTGTGGGTCAGATTTTCAGATGATATACAATTAGCAGCTCTACACATTTAGGAAAATCATAAATACAGAGTATATCCGAGTATATTTGGTGTCGCATTGATTTTAAGTATCAGTTCTGTTATGTTAAACTGCATTTTGAAGCTAATTTTTGTCTTAAATGTGGGTTATTTGAGAGGATTGGTGAAGGAAAATTGTAAATTTTCTGAAAATCTGACCCATATACAGTTAGGAACAGAGAATCATGATTCAAGGCCCAGTCCTTTTCGCAGGGGTGGGCTGGTAGGCCCGGGGTGGGCCCTTATCTTTGTAGATAAGATGGTCAGCTTGTGGCGGGTCCAGTCCAACAGGGGGCCGGCCATTAGCTCCAACATATGTTCTATAATATTTTCTTTCGGCTCATTTCATTTCTTTATCTTTGGACTGCATTTGATAAATATTAGGAATTAATAATTAATAATATCCATATAGATGAGATGTCGCACATACTTCATTTTAAAAAACCAGGAATTCACTCAGGTATATATTGGGTGTTAACATTTATCTTCATTGGGATCTAAAATGTTTCTTTCTTGTATATTGTTTGGTGCGATGCTTTGAGGTACAAGAAAATAATACTATAAACCAAATCTGGTGACTACTATCTGTCATCTTTATTTGTGATCATTTTTAAAAATTATATTTTAAATCTCAAGATGTATTCCTATATCAATTTTCGGCTGAATGAGTTTAAATGTTATAATATTGCTATAGGGCGTTTTTCATATACTGGAACAAAGCCCAATAATTGATACAACATGTTAAACCTGAATAAGTAATGCACTTTGGACGCTGGCTTTGAATGGGAAGGAGAGTATAGGATGGGTACAGGGGAACAGGAGCGGGGAGAGGAGGACAGTAATGAGAGTGGAAGGTGAAGAGTGGGAGAGATGGAAATAGACAGGGAGAGAAGGAGAGAGATATACATCAAGGGAGAGGGAACAGGGCAAGAGGGAGAGGGAAGGACAGATTGTCATTGTGAAAGGAGATCGATATACAGAAAAAGAGTTCTGGAGGAAGAGAGCATCTCCACATGCTTTATTTTGTCATGTACAGTAAGAGCAAATAAGTATAGCAGCATTTTAACAAGTGTATTTTAATATCAAAACATAAAAAGCCAGGGCGCTATAAGCATAGAATCATAGCCCTCACGCCACGGGCCACGCCACCCAGCAATAAAAGTGTAATTCTGGTTGTGGTGGGAAATATAACTTGACCACATGTGTCCAGATGTCGGTTTGACTGGCGTCCATGCAGATACAGTGACACATTTATGTTTATAGTTATTTCACAGGGTTACTTGGACAATGAATTACTCAGATTACTCCCACCTATTACATTGCAAGAAAGAGAAAAAGAAGCGATAGAAAAAAGAAAATATTTCTTTTATTACATTTAGAGGCAAATCTTTAATTACAATATAGTTCAAATGGAAAAACGCAAGGTCCTTCAAGCACGTTTTCATACGTTGCCTGAGTTAAACGGCATAGTAAAATAATATTCCTCTCATCTCAAAAGAAAACAAAATTATACCCATATATTATATAAACCAACAAGTTTTATCTGACAACCATAACTCGCCGAAATAATAAAATAAGCTAAATAACTAATATTTGTTCAAATTCAAATTATTCAAACCGTTTTGCCACTGCTGATCCTTGCTAGATCGAATGTTAACAGTCATCCATGTCTAATTCAGCAATACATAAAATAAAATACAAATATCTCCCTGATAGTGTCAAGTCATCACTAGAGTCGGTTAATAACACGTCTGTGATAATGGTAGGTCCAAGACCAATCCTACAAAAATGAGACGCTGAATAATGATAATAAAAAAACCCCCCCAAAATGAAGAATTCACTATAGTTTGCAGCACACAAATTAAACTATTAAAATAGTAATAGATCGTTCTAGTTTCATAACTGGGGCATTCCATATTGAAGAAACTTGGAAATGTATACATTTACTATTCATTCGATTCTGTTTGGGGGATGAATATGGGTAATAATGGTTACTCTTACATTGTCTTTCTTCTATCATTGGTAGTTTAATTAAAAACCACTCTCAAATAAATACAATGACGGAATATTTGATTTGATCATGAATCAAATATTGGTACTGGATATGGGTAAACTACCACCAGGGCATGAAGAACTAGTGCCCTGCGTTAGGCTGACCATCTTATCTTATCTGAAAATAAGAACCCGGCCGTAAGTTTCACTATACTCGTATACTCTCTGGGTCTTTCCTCCTTCTCCTTAAATTCTCTCACTCCCACTCTCAGCTACTCTCTTCTTTCAACTACTCTCCCTCTCTTTTTCTCTTTCTCCCTCTTCTCTCATCTGTCTCTGTCTATTACTATCTATCTGAGAATAGTGTCCTTCCTGGCATAACGTTGTGGTAGAATAAAATATTTAATCAAACCAACGAGATTATATAATCTCAACAAACAAACTATGAAACTATGTCTTCCCATCTCTCTTCCCCCTCTCTCCCATATGTATCTCTTTCCCTCTCTTTCTCTTGCCTGTATCTCTCTCCCTCTTCTAGCTTCTTCTCTCACCTGTCTTTCTCCTTCCCTTCTTACTCCCTTCTCTCAAATGTCTCTGTCCCGCTCTCCCTTCCTCCTGTCTCCTCCTCCCTCTCCCTCTCTCTCTCTCTTCTCCCATCTGTTTCTTCCCCCCTGTATTCTCCTGCCTGTGCCCTTCTCCGTCTTCTCTCACCTGTCATTCTCTCTCCACTATCTCTCTTTTCTCACCTGTAGCTACCTGTCTCTCCCAATCCTCCTCTTTCTCTCCCTTTTCTCACCTGTCCCTCTCTTGATTACTCTCCCCTCTTTCTCTTGCTGCATGTCTACTCTAAGTTGTTCTTCTCTCACCCTCTCTCTCTCCAGGAGAGAGGGAGGCGGTTACAGAAGAGAGAAATTGAGAGAGAGAGAGAGAGCAAGAGAGACAGGTGAGCGAAATGATCAGCGGGCAAGAGAGACAGTGGAGAGGAGGGAGGGGAGAGGGAGAGAGGAAAGAGAGTGGAGAGGGGCAGAGAGATGGGGGCAGAGAGGGAGAAAAAGAGTGAGAGATTGAGGAGAGAGGGGGGAGAGGGAGAGAAAAAGGGGTCGAGACCGACTCATGCATCATAAAAATCAGAGTGAGGCCGTCTGGACACATTGCCAATATATAAGGTATGGAAACAAATAACAAATGTTCCCAGGTCAAAAAACACGAACCCCGCGAAACACAAATTTCGCGGGACCTAAGAAATTGTGTGCACCAGAAAAATGCCCCCCCCCCCCCTTAAACTGCCGCACCAGAAAAGTGCCCCCCCCCCCCATAGACCGGTGTACCAGAATCTTGGCCCCCCTATATGGCAGCCCCCCTGGCATAAATAATGAACGATCCCTTACTTGTGTGATTGTAAACTTTTTATATTTGCGGACTTACTTTGTCCTTTTTTTAAAAAAATTTTCAAGAGGCCAAAAAAAAGAAAAAAAGGTGTTTATTTGTACTGGGGGGAGGGGGGAGGGGTAGAAATAAAAATTAATCAAATTATTATAATTAGCAAATACCCATGCTTCACACGGGATTTGCTAGTGGGACAGTGGGCCCCACATCTTCCCACTCTCCTTGTTCCCTCTCCAACCATCATTCTCCTTCAAGTTGTCTCTGTAAGTTAGTATCTGTATTAACATTCATACCTCAAATGGAACCCTGTTAAGATGTTTTTTGTCACTGTTGTATTGTTGTTGCCTCTCATTCCCTCCCCCCCCCTTCCCCCCGTTCTCCCGCCCCCTTTCCCCTCCCCCACCCCCTTCCCCTCCCCCTTTCCCCTAATCCCACCCCCTTCCCCTCACCCCTTTCCCCTTCCCCACCCCCTTCCCCGCGATGTAATTTATCCTTGATGTATTGTCTTTTTTTTCCTTTCTTAAAATGAGAAATACCACATTGTTGGAAAGTTGGAGAGAAATAAATTTATTAAAAAAAAAAATCTTCACTCTTTCAGACCTTTTAAAGATGCAGGCGACACTTTCAGAATTCACCCTTCTCCCTCTTACCTTCCTCTGTCCCACCATTGTCACTTTTACCCTCCTCCCTTAAACCAACCTCCGTCACACCCTCCTCCCTCACACCCTTTTTCCTCAGAACGTACTTACACTCTTCACACACCCTCCTCGGTTCCATTAGAATTTAACATCCCTCCTCACAGGGGGAGAGGGGGTGGGGTGGGGGTTGGGAGTGGCATGGGATAGGGGAGGGATAGGGAGAGAGGGGGCAGGAGATGGAGGGGGGAGGGGGAGAGGGAGACGGAGGGGATCAGATGGGAGAAGAGAGAGACGTTGAGAAAGGGGAAGAGAGAGGGAACAGAGGGACAGAGGCAAATAAGAGAAGAGAGAGAGGGAGAGGGAGAGCGGGAGGGAAAGATAGATAGAGGGGGAAAGAGTGGAGGATCGAGGGAGAAAAGAAGGAGGGGCTGTTTAATTATTTAGCTGGTATAAAAATAGTTCTTGTCACACAGGGAAACTTTGTATTGTACACCTTATACTATTACAATGGAGTAAATTTAATGTACTTTCGTTGCAGTATAAAGTAGCCTTCATAGAGCCTACAATGGTACACCATAGTCGATAGATAAGGCTTATATAATAGACTAGTTACAGCACATATATACTGTCTGTTTGCACACATCCTCCCTAGGCAGACCCTCTATTCCGCAATGAGGCAAAGAAATAGGCAGAGAAAGAGAGGGGAAGAGAGAGAGATAGGAAGAGAACTTTTATTATTTTTGGAAATTCATATTCCATATTTCTCCAAACTACTAAGAATGTCCTTATGTTGAATCAAAGTTTAATTTATTAATTATGTATGTACGAAAGATGACACAAATGTATACGTGTTTACTGCTGGAATAAAAATATTACAATACAAATAAAAATATTACAATACAATGTATGAAAGTGAAGTTGATATGCATATATACCCCACAGTCACTATATATGTTCAGGCATGCAGTCATTCAGATACCCCCGTTGTATACCTACTACAAGCTCTTGTTGTGTAAAGTATCAGATAAAGTAGAGAGAAGGGAGAGAAAGACGGTGAGAGAGAGGGAGAAATAGGGAGGGAGAGAGAGGGAGAAATAGGGAGGGAGAGAGAGGGAGAAATAGGGAGGGAGAGAGAGGGAAAATGTAATTAAGGAGAGATCAGGAGAGAGATGGAGTGAGAGGGGGAGTGAGAGAGGGATAGCAACTGGGAAAGAGAGGGAGAGAGAGGTTGAGGTAGAGAGAGAAGGGCTGGGAAAGTCATTAGCACAGTAGGTGTACTATCACCAATGTAAAATATTGACTTTGGAAACTGAATTTTGGAACATTTCTGAAAATCTTAATTTGGTAACTCCAGGACCGGAAAAGCCATTAGGTATCCAATCACCAACATAAAATTGCTACTCTAGGGCCGGGGTTCCTACAAAATTTTATAAATCTATGGTCTATGAACGCAGGCCCAGGTAGACTCGCCATGAAAGGTATGGCCAAGAATGGGTAGGAATTGTTAGGTAGAACATCTACCCCTCTTCCTCTCATTCTTTCTCCCTTCCCTGTTCCCCTTCTCTCTTTTCCTCTCCCTCCATTCCCTATCCTCTTTCTCTCTGTCTCCCTCTATCTCTTCCCTCACCACCCTCTCCTCTGCCCACATTATACCATACATACATAGAATAAAGAATACAGTATGAGTCCGTTCCGTTTTTCGGCACCCCAAACTGGGGGGCAATTAAAACTGGTGCCATATATGACCAGAGCGCCGGCTGCTCCAGTCACTCCAGGCGACGGTCCTAAACCACAGACATGCACATGCTCCGTGAGGCTCTCTATGAGGGACTAGACAGGCAAAATACCTAATTTGAATAACTGATGGGATCTATTATTCTGAGTGTGATATATAACTTCTGGGACTGGCTTAATACTTCTTAAGAGGATGAAATTATCTTTTGTATTTTACACATTTATAAACAGTACTTGAAATGTACTTGTGTCTGTTATTCTGCATCCTTGCAAAGGCCCTGCATGTATAGTGAAACCTCAGTAGCCCCAGTCACTATTACTCTACCCTCTTGTGGTATGTTTTATGATGTTGCTGACAGATACACGGCGATCAAGCGCGACCAAGTTGGGCATGGGACATGCAGATGCTATCTATACACAACGGAACGGACTCTCACTGAATAAATGAATTTATTATACGCGCATGCTATATGAGAGGTGCTATAAGTGGGGTGCTATAAAAATAGTCATATAGGACGCGTCCTATAAAAATGTAATTGTCTAAAAATAGCTCTGACTCAGCACTTCCGCTGTCTCCGCGGAGATCCCCGCGGAGATCCCCGCGGAGATCACCGCGGAGATCCCCGCGATCGGTAATCCACCTGTGATTATAAAAATACATAATAAACACCACACCATTAAATAGAGAATTAAATTCTCTATCAAATGATGTAAGGTTTATTATTGTAGCTCAAGAAATGGCTACGATATGAACGTTTTAGTTCAACCAAGTCAGTAAGTAAACACTGCATGATCACACAGTCCTGACAGCTCACTCACACAGTCCTGACAGCTACAACAAGCCTACTGAAGGTGCTCTCAGCGGGGCAGCTGGGGCTCTCTGAGAGTTCTTTAATACTTTTTCATTGATATCTGATGATGATCAAATTTTATGCACATATAATAAATATAGAATGGAACTCGCCAGCAATAATCGAAAATTTATAGGACGAGATTCATCCACATAAGCACGATGCCGTAGGCAGAGTGCTTATGTGGACGAATCAAGTGGCTCGTCCCATTCTCTCTATGTATGTATGTATATGTATGTATATGTCTACATATATAATATATATAGCTTCTACATTTATGCACTATTTATAACCCCATACAGTGAGGAGGTACACATGTAGGCTACCGATAGGGTGGTACAAATGCCCCACATGCAATGACCACAATGACCACAGACGTCCACACCCTAATCACCACATTTATAGCCCCATATCTTGACCGCAATACAGATGAAGAGAATGGAACGAGGTCTGGAGATGAGAATCATTTCCTTCCAACCACAATCGATCTGACGATTTCTGCGGGTAAAAGCACCTAGCTTGTTTATAAAATGTGAGCCTGTATATCTGAATAATTGCAACATTTTAATTTCATTGGTATATCTAACACCAGGAAATCAGTCACAAATATCATCTTCTTGCCAGTTTTGATGATTCACATTTACCACCTATGATCAATGGGGTTATTTGTTGACACGAAATCCCCCCTCCCCCTGTGTAGTGATCACACCAGTAACAGCTCACTGGACCACTGCACCGCGGTCATTCTGGCCATTCTCACTCTAACCACCTTACTGGGCACTAGCCAAAAAATTGGTCAACAAGACGGCCGGCGCACCACCACCCGCTTGTTGTGTTTATTTGAATGACTAACAAATAGACATTTTGTTATATCTTATGGCAATACATTTAGACAACTTGCTGCCACTCCTTGTATTTGGTTAAATAAAAGATTCTGGCGGGGTTATGGCACGGGGGGTAAAGGCAGGGCAGGGTTTTGACTGGCTGGGTTCTGACGGGCGGGGTATTGGCATGGGGGGATATTGGCAAGGGGGGTTTTGGCTGGGGGGGTTCTGACGGCGGGGTTATGGCTGGGGGGGTTTTCACTGGCGGGATTCTGTCCGTACAATATGATCAGCATATCTACCTACAGTGTTGCTTAAGGTGTTTTTCTCTTTCTCCCTTCCACATAGTAGTTCTATTCAAAGATCTAAAGTTTCCTGAATGAATTTGCTTTATAGTTGCATATCTCCAGCATATGTATGTTGAGGTAGCCTCTGAGATGAGTGGTACCTGGAAAGATCTGGCCTTCTACTTGGGGCTTCCACAGCGAGACATAGATGAACTTCTTGAGGTAGCAAGGCTCCGGACTACTGCAGTACCCTATTATGAAAATGCATTTCAAGTCCTGCGGCAGTGGAAGCAGAAACACGGGAAAGCAAAGAAGGGAGACTTGCATCTCCTGTTAACATTGAAGGACATGAACAAAAGGGATGCCCTCCATCAACTTGGTATGTAAACACTGCCCTGAAACACTGAGTGATTCTAAAGCATGGTTTCTGCTGACCCTATGGACAACAGATGGAAGTTAAATGTGTGCTCTATCAGTTTGGGTGGACAGTGTATCAACAACCTTGTTAAGCTATATGTAGTACATAATGAACAGTGGATATAATGGACTTTATTGATTGCTCTTAATACCAGACATGGTCAATGAAGAAATAACAAAGATATTGTAAAGTTGTGAGGTTTTTGATCTAGTGAGGGCCCCCGTTCCCAGCAACCTACCAGTTCTATGATTAAATTAATCAATTGCAATTTGAGCCCACCTCTCCTCGGCAGCTACTGGACTAGCCATGTGTGAAAAAGTTCCTGGTTTAAACTGAAGTCGCCACTGCTCGTGTTTGTATCAGCTTGTCCTCTGTGATTTTATCTGCATATCAGAAATGGAGATAAAATCACAGAGGACAATCAATCCTGATACCCAATATGAGCAGAACAAATAAGCAGCAAGAATTGTTGGACGGGAATAACAGACTAATCAAGGATTGATTAGGTGCTGTGATTGTGTTGGTCTGTATGCTCATATGATCTGTGTTAAGGATGATCGCGGGTATTTCTCAGTTGCCAAAAACGGCGGGGATTTTACGACATTGACCATGTAGATATTTTTTTTTTTTTTTTATCATTTCTTTGAATAGTGATGTTCAGTAGTTAAAAAGAAACACTTCTGACTTTTGAACAGGTTAGTATATGGTTTTTTTCTTGTTTGTTATTGTTTTACGACACCATAAGCCACCTTGATTACATGAAATTCAAAGCTAGTCCAGCTCTCACTCACTGCACTCTCAAGTTCGGGGGCCTCCAGCTCCTAAAGTAATCTGGGGACCACCCGTTTTCTTGTTATTTTCAGAAAGTATATCCCTTAAACTATGATATACTAAAAAATTAGCCAACTCTAATTACAATTTATGGTTTTAAATGGATAAAACGTTTCAAAAACGCCCTTTTCTCCATAGACGGCCATATTAAATTAATTAAATAACTTTTTATTTTCAAACGGAAATAGCAAAAAATCTAGTCGGGGGACCCCCTTAAAAAAATTATATTTGAAATCAGCATGATTTGGAGTACAAAGTGTGAAAAAATCAGGCTGATCTATTTACTTTGGGAAATACCCGCGGTCATCCTTAAATGACTTGATCAGGGAAGGGAGGGCTAGGGTGAGCTCGGCCGGAGGTAGGAGTTACTCAACGCTTGGGTATATGCCTAGGGACTCACTGAGGGGGGCCTTAGCCAGCTCCCTCCCACCTAGCCCGCCGGGTTACTTTCCTCTGACTATAAAACAGTTTTCTACTATATAAATAATGTGCAAATAGCAAATATTGAGTCACCTACAAGTGTATTAACTCTGCCAATTTATGGACAACTTTGTTTCTAAGACAAACACTTACCTTTACAGGACGCTCCACGCCTGTCAGTCTGCAGCTAGGAACACCAGGTATTAGTTCATTACAGACAGTTCTCGCGCTAAAATCTTCATGGCTTATTGCTTTAGTATATAATCTTACTAAAGGTAGATACCAATGTTCAATGGAAAAAGAAAGAATCATGGATTTCTTTCAACTTGGACTTGAGAAAGGGCCTGCTAGAGTGGGCTATTGATTGACCAAGAAATCTTGACATTGGATGGGGTCAAGGTCATTTATTCAAAGGTCAAATTATGGAATTTTTCCAAATTTTGCTGCAAATATTGAAAAACTCCACATTTTGACCTCTAGATCTCGACATGTGTGTCATGTATGAGGCGCCAAGTGTTACCTACATAATTCAGTGTTTTTCTGGTAGTCAGACAGACCGAATTTTAAAATACAACCACAAAACATTTTTTAAAAATGATACCAAATAAATAAATGCTGGGACAGACTAAATAAATGCAGTGGACAGAATTAAAAAGTATAAGTACCGAAGTAATAAATACAGACACAAAATTTATAAATAATCACCGAATTAATTGATAGTCACCAAATTATAAATACAGAGACAAAATAAATAAATACAGAGACAAAATTGATAAATAGTCACAGAATTATAAATAGAAATACCAAATTAATAAATACAGAGACAGAATTAATAAATAGTCACCAAATTAATAAATACACACACCAAATTAAAAAAATACTCACCAAATTAATAAATACAGTGACCAAATTAATAAAATAGTTACCAAATTAAAATGTAAGACCAAATTAAAAGTACTGACAGAGAATTAATAACTGAATTAATAAATGCAGTCACCGAATTAATAAATGCAGTCACCAAATTAATAAATGCAGTCACCAAATAAATAAATGCGGTCACCAAATTAATAAATGCACTCACCGAATTAATAAATGCACTCACCGAATTAATAAATACACTCACCGAAGTAATAAATACACTGCATGTCAACTGCATTCATTTATTCTGTCCCAGCATTTATTTATTTGGTGTCAGTTTTAAAAAAGTTTTGTGGTTGTATTTTTAAATTTGGTCTTTCTGACTACCAAAAAACCACTGAATTATGAAGGTAACACTTGGCGCCTCATAGTCATGATGGTAGGTAATATGGTATTCATATATTTCATGAGCTGATTACAAAATGATTAAATTTATATCTAAAGATGCCTATAAACGTCCCCCATTTTATTCATTTTTCACATGATTTTCCCCATTTTCCCACCTAATCAGCTGAATAACACCATAGAAGTACTGTGGAAATTTCACAGAAACAGCAATTACTCTGGGAAAATGGTTCCTTTGAGATAAATTTTTGAGGATATGAAAACGTTCGGGCTTCAGATGTTAGGGCCCAATGATGATAGGGCCCAGACGATAGGACCCACCCACCTTCAGACGGTAGGGCAGAAGCAGGAACAAAGATCACTGAGGAATGTCAGGAGAATATAAAAACTCACATCGAAACGCTGCTAACACAGGTGAAATAAGAAACCCTAACTTACCTGCAGAACCGACGCAAACCTGTCCCAACAACAGAAGATTCAAGAAATACCGACAATGCCCAGGAAAATACATAGTTAACCTCACTGATCCCACAAGAACACCACCGTACGACGACGACACCCAAGGACTGAATTAAATATTGGAGAAATAAAGACAGCAACAACAACCTTTAATACTTTTCATCATTTTTCATCAATTCCTACCAAAGTACCCCCACAGAACCCACGACCTGTCCCAAAGTAACTAACCATCACATTAATTATCGAACTATGACAAAATAAGGTATATCAACCCCCGGTAACCCACCAATCCCCCACTGAAAAATGACCCGCCGATTCACCATGAGACCCCCCCCGCGAGAAAAGGAGCACGTTCAGAACAAGCACAACCAAGGCAACAAGCAGGAAACTTCATTCTCCACTTTTCCTGACGAAGGGCACCCTATAGCCCGAAACGTTGGAATACAATAAAGTCAAACTACAATACCTATTTTCGCAGTTGTCTGTCTGAATTTGATGCGATAACCTTCCCTTTCAACCAAGATTATATTTTTCTGAAAATTATCATATTCTAGTTTAGGGCCCATCTGATAGATTTTGAATTTTTGTGGGTGGGCCCTAGCGTCTTAAGGTGGGTGGGCCCTAACATCTGAGGATGGGTGGGCCCTAACATCTGAAGGTGGGAGGGCCCTAACATCTGAGGATGGGAGGGCCCTAACATCTGAAGGTGGGTGGGCCCTAGCGTCTTAAGGTGGGTGGGCCCTAACATCTGAGGATGGGAGGGCCCTAACATCTGAGGATGGGAGGGCCCTAACATCTGAAGGTGGGTGGGCCCTAGCGTCTTAAGGTGGGTGGGCCCTAACATCTGAGGATGGGTGGGCCCTAACATCTGAGGATGGGAGGGCCCTAACATCTGAAGGTGGGTGGGCCCTAGCGTCTTAAGGTGGGTGGGCCCTAACATCTGAGGATGGGAGGGCCCTAACGTCTGAGGATGGGAGGGCCCTAACATCTGAGGATGGGAGGGCCCTAGCGTCTTAAGGTGGGTGGGCCCTAACATCTGAGGATGGGAGGGCCCTAACGTCTGAGGATGGGAGGGCCCTAACATCTGAGGATGGGAGGGCCCTAACATCTGAGGATGGGAGGGCCCTAACGTCTGAGGATGGGAGGGCCCTAACATCTGAGGATGGGAGGGCCCTAACATCTGAGGATGGGAGGGCCCTAACATCTGAGGATGGGAGGGCCCTAACATCTGAGGATGGTAGGGCCCTAACGTCTGAGGATGGGAGGGCCCTAACATCTGAAGGTGGGTGGGCCCTAACATCTGAGGATGGGTGGGCCCTAACATCTGAGGATGGGAGGGCCCTAACATCTGAGGATGGGAGGGCCCTAACATCTGAGGATGGGAGGGCCCTAACATCTGAGGATGGTAGGGCCCTAACGTCTGAGGATGGGAGGGCCCTAACATCTGAAGGTGGGTGGGCCCTAACATCTGAGGATGGGTGGGCCCTAACATCTGAGGATGGGTGGGCCCTAACATCTGAGGATTGGAGGGCCCTAACATCTGAGGATGGGTGGGCCCTAACATCTGAGGATGGGAGGGCCCTAACATCTGAAAATATTACCAAAAATTCACGCAATCTTGTTCTTTCTCAAGTCTAATTTAATGAAAAGTATTGTGACTTCTTCTTTATTTAAGCAGCAACTTTTGTGCTAAAGTCATTATTTTTATTTTTTCATGGAGCTTAATGACTAAAGATCACATTTCTCACCCATAGAAATTGGTCCGGTGGCAAGTACGAGTGGCCAAAGTGCAGGACCATTACAGCTTGAGTTCCAGCCTCCTCTACCTCCACAGCTGCCACAGCCTCTACCACCTCAACATTTGGGTGAGAGCCCACAACTCCTCCAGACTCTAATGCCTGCAGTACAACACTTTGAACAGGTACATATTACATTACTCTATTTGGTACCAAGGGTTTTAATAACATATCATAATGGTGGGGACTGAACAATATACAATGGCAGTAAATATAGGTATCAGCTGATTTGTTGGCTAATGGTTGATCATGATCATGAAATGGTTCCAAATGGGAAAATGTCATTATTTGCTAGTTTTCTTCAAATAGATCTTTCCTATGTGGTTCTGACAGCTATACATTTTCCCAAAGTTGAAAAGGATAATAAATGACAGCTTTCAAACTAGTAGTTTCAACCGCTAGTCCTCCCAACACAATAGTCACTTAATACTTTGCCCCTACATATACAACAAATGAGAAATATTTCTTGTTTTGTTTTAAATTTGCTTTGGCCATAACAACAGCGATTACAAATAAGGCTTTTTTAAAGGAGCAGTTAAAAATACAATGGGTATTTACCTTTACAGGAGGAGAGAGAAGTGCTGAGTCATCTAGAACGGCTGACACCAGACATCATCAACATCGGCTTCATTGATACCTATTTCCTAGAATGTCTACAAGCTGAAAATGGGATTGACGATGAGGCCAAAAAAGATATTGCGGTGAGATTATAAACCTTTATAAAAAATGTGTTCATTTGTTGCATTCTGCACTTATCCTATACTCATAGAAAACACTCTAGAAGGAATCTATATGGGTCAAATTTTCAGAAAATGTATAGTGGGCAGATGTACACATTTAGAACGGCATTGCATTGATTCTAGCAATCTGTTCAGATTAAGTTAGGTTAGGTTGAACTGTATTTTGAACTTTATTTTCGTCTTAAATTTGGGTTATTTGAGAGGATTGATGAAGGTGAATTGTACATTTCCTGCAAAACTCATCCATATACTTATATAATTCAGTTATGTTTCATTGCTCATACTCATTACTTTCAATTACCTGATGATATCGGCACATTCTGAGTTCTTAAACTGAATATCTTGCCATATTGCATGTTTTAAATCCGGCAAAAAGGACAGTGGGTATTGTTTGCATTTCATGTTCAGGGATTTCCAAATTTAATTAATCATTGTTGCCATATGCTTTATAAGGGTCTCACCAACTGTGAGAAAAAGAGACAGGTAGGGAGGGTGGGAGGGACTGAGGGGGTCGGATGAGGTATCTAAGATCTATATGTTGCACAAGTAAGATGTGTCCCCACAGCGCTGTGTACTTTATCTAGGATATCGCCGTCAATTCTCAACACACATAGATATTTAGCATCCACCGTAGAGTAATTGCAATCTCTTCAAATAATTTCTCCAATTCCAGGGTATTTTTATCCGGCTGATCCCTTTCTTGTTGGGTTAGCATAATGAGTGTTGGATGTTTAACATCCTGGATTCCTTCACCATCCAGAGAAAGGTTGTAGAAACGGTCTGTTTTGTCCCCAATCTGAAAGGATATAAACGTGAAATAGGAAAAATTAAAAATATCCAAGACTTTTCTTTTTGGAATATCCAATACCTTTTTGTCAACTTTCTTTTCCTTTTTGCCAATGTCCTTTTCCTTTTCGGATTATCCTTTTCCTTTTTGGAATATCCTTTTCTTTTTGGAATATCCTTTTCCTTTTCGGAATATCCACTCCTTTTCCAAATATCCACTCCTTTTCACCCAAATGTACCATGATGTATTCCTACCCCAACATGACTGGGAGGGAGAAGGAGGGTGAGAGGGGGAGGGGGGGGGGGGTGAGCGGGAGGGGAGAGGGAGAGAGGATGAAAGAGAAAGGAAGAGAAGATGTATTGGATGTGTTATGTAACACTGCTACACTACAAAGATAGCTGGTGGGCTCCCATTCAGGGGTAGTGGATAATGTTATGTAACACTGAGCTACTGAGTCATGTGGGTTAGATGTTCAGAAAATGTACAATTCATCTTCACCAATCCTCTCCAATAACCCAAATTTCAGACCAAAATAAAGTTCAAAATACAGTTCAACCTAACCAAACAGATCGCTAGAATCAATGCAATGCCAAATGTACAGGTATTTACATAATATTGACCAAATTGCAGCCTAATTTAGCAGAATATACTAAATGTGTACAGCTGCCAATTGTACATTTTCTGAAAATCTGACCCATGTCTGCTTTTGTATGGGTAGAAAAGGAGTGTCCCAGGGAGGACACCAATGAGAAAAGATGGCCAAATCAAGACATAGGAGTCACAGCAGTCAGTCATGGCTTTTCATGTAGGGGAAATAGGAAAAAGGTGCAGTGATATACTTTTCGGAGGTGAATATCTAAGGGAAATAGTGGAAAAGGAGGCTGACATGGGAAAATCGACACTGACATGGAACTTTTTGTTCTGGAAATAGTAAAATCTTCCCGGAAATAGGAAGAAAGCAGTTGGAAAAGAACTATAGTATGTGAAATAGCATGTACCACAGAGGAAATTCTGTACCGATTTCATCATTTGTACATATGTCTACTTTGGGACGCAACACGGTCCCTGATAAATGGGCGTTCCAGAGTGGAGGAGAGTATAGAGGCAGAGAGTGAGTGAGAGCAATGTGCGGCGAGGTCCGCCATATTGAATAACATTAGCGAGAGGAGCAGATGGTCAGGGGGGAGGAGTTTTCTCCTATTTCCTGGGAATCTACGAGTTCAATAGAGTTGTTTAATATGCAACGTCATTGTGACATATACAAAGATTTAACAAATGAAGTATAGTAGAGACCCTGGAATTGGAGAAATTATGTGAAGAGATCGCAACTCTATGGTGGATGCCAAAGGCAAAAACTACAGAAGGGGCCCAACTGCCACCTTCCATGGCCGACATGGCCACAGGTCCCGTCAACAGCTCGGGCACCAACGGCCTCCCGAAGGCACACAGTCATGCTCCTTCCAACCAAACCAACCCCGTCAATTACAACCAACCACCATGGAACACATTGCTGGCCATGCAATATCAAATCTCCCAACTAGACAAAAGGTTAGAAAGTGTTTTCAACTCTACATTCGAGCAATCAATAACCGTCTCTGGGGTTCCTGAAGCAGTAGATATCTACAACCTGCTATGTAAGATTAAATTTGCTCTCGAGCCAATATTCAATTCCACCCTCTGGATATTGAGAGTTATGACATTACAAAAGACAGTGAGACCCTTCTATATGTTGTTCAACACTCACCTGCAAAAGCACTATGCAATGACCGAGCTAATGTGTTTAAACTATTCAACATGGCAGTCAGTGACATTGTGGGACACAAAACCCAGGCTTGTAGAAAAACTGCTGGAATCATTTGTGCAAAAGCTAGGAAGGGTAAAGTCCCGTCCAAGCTCCAGCATGAACTCATTCTGGACAATCAATCCTACCAACGTAGGCACCTACATTCTGTTCCCTCATGCCTCAAACCACACAACATTGCAAATTACGGCAATGATGAGGCTATTTTCTTCTCATCACCTCAAAGCTTTATTTCCAATATGTATGAAAGCCACTTCACCTACGATGACATTCCATATGACTCAAAAAAGGCTGCCAACACCAGAAAGCACTGTTTCTAAAGATGCCTGCAAAGGAACATATCGCTACCAAGATTTATGCCTCCAGAAACCCCTTCAACAGAAACAGATGGCTTCTCAATTGAAATCAAATGAATGTGCAGGGGTGTCGGAAGCTAATTTGAAGTTGTTGCGTATTTGATATAACTTTTATAAAAAAAACATTGTTATGGATACTCTTAATACAATCCAAAAATGCATTCTTATAGGATACACATTGTGTCATATTAAGTAAAAGGAATAATGTTAAGTCAAATTCCAATAATACTATAAGTTAAAATCTGGTTAAAACAACATACATGTATATTTTCATTACGATTCGAAGACAAAATTTATGATAAAAACTTAAAAACAGAACTTTCTTAAGGTTTTGAAATTACAAACATTCACTATTTGTTCATAATAATTATGTCTCCCACCATCTCCCTATATGTGATATGTTTCATCGTATACCACAGGGATCCATCCTTAGCCCACTCCTCTTCAACCTTTAAATATCAACTCTCTCCCTTCCTACATCACCTCTACTAACTCCTTTCCTATCTCCTGTCAGTTCTACGCTGATGCCACTGTGCTATACACGTCAGCAAAAAACATCACTGACACAGCCAGCGCCCTCAGTACATCAATCCTACACCTAGAAAATTACTGCAGAATTAACAAACTGAAAAAAAAATTCAAAAACTAAAAGTCATACTCTTTCCTCCTCCGAAATCACCAAACCTACCTGATAGGGACCTACCACAATTAGCCATCAACAGCACACTGATCGCCATACTTAACAAATTCAACAATCGATGACTGCTTAAATATAACACCACAAATCAAGTTAACCCTACGCAATGCGAACACGGCTATGGCCACCATTGCCAGAATTTGGCCTTTCCTGTCAAAAAACATATATATATTGCATTTTTATTTCAAACAGGCAAATAACATTTCGAAATTGGATTCAACTCTCTGCCTAAGCAGGTCTTCCTGAGAGATCCATTTCCTACAAATATTTTGGTCGTACATTATAGTTTTTATACATAATGCCTCCAGAACATACATAGCCTTTCGGATACTTAAGACAATGATCCCCCACCTTGAATTCAATTCTTGATTCCTGGACATGGCGAATGCCACATCCAAAGAAAAACTTGAGAGAACCTCCAACTACTCCTCTTAATATCCAGGAGAGCCATAGCAGGCCCCCTCCAAACCCTCCTACCTCAGACCCAATTTGGGACACTAGGGCTTCTTCCATCTTTGACCTTCCCAGTCCACACCCAAAACAGGAGGCGTGCAGAAGCACACAATGGAATGAACTCCCAAAACTCCTAAAAAACGAATCCGATTCATGGCCTTCAAGACCAAAGCCCTACTAATTCTGAAATCACAGATGTAACGTGACCTGTCTACAGGCACTGACTAATGTACATTGTCAACTTGATTGGAAGGTCTGAATCCTATATTGTAACTTGTATCCACATCATCAAGTATTATCATCATGTTTTTTATTACCGAATTGCACTGTATGTATTAAGTCAGATGACATCAACTGCCATACTGTCTAGATATTATTGTCATCACCGTATGTATCCTTGTAATAATGGAGCCTGTTTGTACATATAACAGCCTGCTCCTTTATTATTATTATTATTTAGTAGTATTTTTCACTAACATTGTTAAACATGTAGACTGCAGCAGCAGGTAGAACGCCACAGAGTTGTAATGTGTTACCTGTTCTCAACTGTATCCTGAATATATATTTGAAGAAGCTGGATGAATAAAATCATTAAGATCATTGGTCTTTGCTTTACAAAACAGAATGGACAAATAAGTGAAAATTCTCGGCCTCAGAAGATATCATTCCTGAAAACTTCAGAAGATATCATTCCTGAGTCAGAATAAGTACATCATTTATTAACCAATGTTATGAATCTGATTGCAGGCCATACATACACCGTCCCAACAACATGCAGCCCTGTTAGACTACATCAAGGCTGATGTGAGAGGAAGACTGAGCCCCTTCCTGCGCGCTCTGGAAAGGAGTAACCACACTGGCGTCCTGAGAAAAATTAAGCTTGGCCTTGTTCTTACTGCAGCTGGTGAGGTGAACTGGGAACATGAGAAACCAGTCATGCTAGATACCAGAGAAGGTACTTCTGACTGATCAATATGAAAAATAACTACAGAAATTAGTGCATTCATGGATCTTGGGCAATGGTTCCCTTGAGAACATTTAACACAAAGTTTTATGTCATTGCTAGGTGTCATCTATTGTCTTTTTATTTAGTGGTTTTATAATTTCTCTTCTAGCTTGGACTGAGATTGTTGCTGCATTGCATATGCATGATGTAAACTTTGAAGAAAATCATTCCATATTCAAGAATCAAAGAGGGTTTGAAGATTATAGTCTGAACATAGCACATCAATTTACAAGGCTAACACTCATGAGAGAAAGGAAATCATTTATGTAAGTATTTCTGAAGGAATAGATGACTACATGGTTTAGGAATATTTACAGCCTATCAATTCTAAATTTTACGTCTACAATTCATGTTAGAAACTAGAATATTTAGTCAGATATCTTTTTGTACTTTTAGGGAATACTCAACAGAAATTGACCTTAAAGATGTGTTGGGAGAAGGGACAAGAGCAGTACTATTTACTGGATATCCTGGATCTGGCAAGACGTGTCTCATCCTCCACATTCAGACTGACTGGGGGAAACAGATGTGTGGCAGGCAACAACATCTGTACAAAGCACTCAAGGGTATAAAGAACAGCATCTATATTCGACCCAACGACTGTAAGGACACCCTCCAGGAGACTGTGGAAGCCATCTTAAAGAAACGCTGCGGCAAACATGCCCTTGAAGCTACAGAGCATTACAACTTGCACCCAGAAGAAACATCACTACTGTTTGACAGTATCGATGAAATAAGTGGTAAAGAACAATTAATAGGAGACATATGCACAGAAGTTGAGGGACAAAGAAGACTCATTTTAATGGGTGTTCGTATAGGTCATCCAGTCTTTGACGAATTCAGACATGCTGAATTTTCTCATGTAAAAAGAATAAAAGTTGAAGGCTTTAAAACTTCTGACATCAAAGAATACATGAACAAATTCTTTCTAGCTTGTAAAACACGCAATGCTGAAAGTATGAAACACAGATCGGTGGAACTGTTTTGTCAAATTATTGACCAGGATGAGCGACTTCAGGGTTTACTCTCAAATCCCTTACTGCTTTGTCTCACATGTGTACTTATGGCCGAGGATAGATTCAAAATATCTGATCTCAAGACCATTACCAGGTTGGAGATATTCAGACGAGTTGAGCAACTGTTCAGCAAGAGACAAGGCTGCCCTGTTGATCTAGGAACCCTTCGAAAGTTTCACAAATGTTGCCTTGCGGTCCTTTTGGAAGAAAGGAGAATCAATGCTGATGACCTGAAGAATGAAGGACTTGATCCAGCCAAATTACCCTTTATGTCTGTGGTGTCAACACCTCTGGATATCACAGCGTTTGAGGTTATTGCTCCACACCAAGCATTTGTGGAGTATGCTGCTGTGGAATTCCTACTGAATACTGAGAAAAAAGCTCAGAAGACAATTTCCGCAGTTATTGCTGGAAAAAGGAACATGAACCATGTGCTCAGCTTCTTGGCTGATGTATTTGTAGAAGAGAAAGATAAGCTGCTAGAACTGATCAATCTGGCGCTGGCACTCCAACCATCAGTTGGTCTGGAAACATTCAATTGCCGAGACGAGGGCACACATAAATGTTGTTCTTCCCAGAATATGCTTGTGCGGGACCAGCTTGGGAAAATTGCAGTGCAAGACTTGTTGAGCAGAAACTTTGAAACACATCTACTTGATGATTCAGCAGATATCCAGCCCTGCCCCACATGCTGGCAAGATTCAGAATATGCATGGTCTGAGGAAGGTCGTGCGATTATACAAAATATTCGCCACCTGATTCACATGCTTCCTGATGAAGTCCAGAAAGCAGACCTTCTGGATTCTGCTTTGAGAGAGCTCTATCCAGGACGGTGAGCTGAAGGGTTTTCAATATTATCTGAATGATTTCACAATGAACTAGCAAAGTACTAGCAAAGTACCAGTCCTCTGAACAGTCAGCCTCTTCCTCTCACTGTCTCTCCCCTCCTCCTCTCTCCCTGCCTCCTCCTTTTCTCCCTTTTCTCTCCCTGCCCCTATCCCACTTCTCCTCTCCTCTCTCCTATTCTCTGTCTCCTTCTTTTCTCTCTATCCTCTTGTCCCTCACCCTATCCGATTTCCTCCACTCTGTGCCTCTGCTTCTTTCATTCACTCCTTCCCTCTCCTTTTCTCTCCCTCCCCTCTCCATCCCCATCCTCTCCCTCCAATCTTTCTCTCCCCCTCTTGTCTCTATCCTATTATTTCTCTCCCTATCTTATTTCTACCACCCTCTCCCTCTGTTTCTTTGCTCTTCCCCTCCCCTTCTGATCTCTGATCTCTCTCCCCTCACCTACAACTCTCTTTTCCTCACTCTCCCCTTCCCCCTCTGATCTCTCTCACTTTCTCTCCCATTACTAGGGACTCTACATGATGCATTGCTAGGGAATCCCATGTTGCTGCAGAAAGTGGGACATAAAGGCATGACCTCAATAGCAAATGACATTGTCCCAGAAAGGCTCTCCTCAAGGCTTTTTCAACTTTCCCTGAATAAAAATAGTTGTTTAGAACAGAGCTAAAGAACTAAAAAGGTCTTCAAAATCACAATTTCATCCCACATATGTTGTACAAAACTGTACAGATGAGAAGAACGGTTGTTAACATAATAGATTCCAAGAACATGGTAGACAAAGAAACCCCTCTTCACATATACTATACAGATGCAAACAAAGCTTTAATTAAATATTCTGAGATATATGCACATACTATTTAAATGAATAAGTTACTCACAAAACTTGTATTAATTGTGTGTTGTGTTTATTATTCCTAGAATTGGTGAAACTGGTTTGTCACTAGCAGTAGAAGGCTGTAACCGTAAAGTGGAAATTAAAGAACCATCCCAGCACACCATGTTGGTTCTCTATGAGGAACTCCATGATGTCATCTCTACACATGCCTTCACTGTCTGGGGTTGCAACCGCTTGGAGACTGTCGCTCTAAAAAACACGCCAGTAGAAAAACTGGGGACAGAAGCAAGTGAGGTAACAAGAGTCTGGCATGAAATCCTGGATGATATTATGACAACAACACCTATCTTCAGCGGTGAGGGACTGGTATCTCTGGAGCCTTGCCAAGATGAAGAAGTACTGGACATAATGAGGGCAACAGATGCAGTGACTTCCAAGATTATCAGCAAGGGCATCCAAATGGTTGAAGTTGTGCCCCAGAGATGGATGGATGAATACTCCCAGGGAACTACCTGGATACTATGTAAAGATGGGTGGTCTATGGAGAGGGAGTCCTCACAGCAAGATGTCACCTTTAATATGAGGTAGGAGTAAAAAATATTAAGGAAATTATGCTCCCCAACATGTTAATTGAAGTGTTTACATGTCAGTTTGTTGTAATGTATGTAACCTTGTAAAATATTTTTGTTCCAAACTCATACAAATTCACTGTTCATGGAAGAATTTGTATGAGTTTTGAAGCAAAATAATTTTACAAGGTTACAAATTCCAAATTCATGAATGTGTGCGTGGGGTATTATGTACAAGTTTGTTGTATGTTGAGATGATACGGTCGACCACTTTGTCCCTTAGTTCAGGTGATAAGTGGCAGCCGTCTTCTGATCTTTGTGCCATGTGACAATTATATCTAATCAGATCCAGACCAAAACTTGTGCCAAATATTATGACAGGCGGAGGGGCTGCAATGGTGGCAAATCCTAGGATAGCTCTTGCCTGTATCATGTTCCCTGTGTTAATTTGGTTGATTTCTGTCTCGCTGTCATAGTGTAACTGAACCTCTTTTGTTTCCTTATCTTTAATGGTAATGTTGCAAAGACCTGCCAACACCATAATGGTCCCTGATCAAGCAATCATGATCCTCTGTTTGGCCGTTGTGGTGTTGGCCCCCGGCACCACTAGCACTTGTACATCCATGGAGCCTTGAGTCTGAGTATATGCCATAGGCCGGCTCATTGTGAGTCATAAGTTCCTTTGTGGCAGATCCATCTTTCTATCTGTTCTCATGTGTGTATAGGTTAACTGATGTGATTTATTGCAAAGTTGTGCTCTTATGTCTTCCAATATGCGGCTGAAATGATTCTCGCCAAAGAAAGATCTGGTCTTTAGTCGACACGTCTGCCATTTTGTATAATAATAAGTAACAGTATAATATATATTACATGTGTATTCCTACTACAGTACCACCTCTATTGTACATGTTACAGCCTGAGGAGGATGTCTACTACCCCTGCCTGTACCTCACTCTATACAGCAGTATAATATATATTACATGTGTATTCCTACTACAGTACCACCTCTATTGTACATGTTACAGCCTGAGGAGGATGTCTACTACCCCTGCCTGTACCTCACTCTATACAGCAGTATAATATATATTACATGTGTATTCCTACTACAGTACCACCTCTATTGTACATGTTACAGCCTGAGGAGGATGTCTACCCCTGCCTGTACCTCACTCTATACAGCAGTATAATATATATTACATGTGTATTCCTACTACAGTAACACCTCTATTGTACATGTTACAGCCTGAGGAGGATGTCTACCCCTGCCTGTACCTCACTCTATACAGCAGTATAATATATATTACATTTGTATTCCTACTACAGTACCACCTCTATTGTACATGTTACAGCCTGAGGAGGATGTCTACCCCTGCCTGTACCTCACTCTATACAGCAGTATAATATATATTACATGTGTATTCCTACTACAGTACCACCTCTATTGTACATGTTACAGCCTGAGGAGGATGTCTACTACCCCTGCCTGTACCTCACTCTATACAGCAGTATAATATATATTACATGTGTATTCCTACTACAGTACCACCTCTATTGTACATGTTACAGCCTGAGGAGGATGTCTACTACCCCTGCCTGTACCTCACTCTATACAGCAGTATAATATATATTACATGTGTATTCCTACTACAGTACCACCTCTATTGTACATGTTACAGCCTGAGGAGGATGTCTACTACCCCTGCCTGTACCTCACCCTATACAGCAGTATAATATATATTACATGTGTATTCCTACTACAGTACCACCTCTATTGTACATGTTACAGCCTGAGGAGGATGTCTACCCCTGCCTGTACCTCACTCTATACAGCAGTATAATATATATTACATGTGTATTCCTACTACAGTACCCCCTCTATTGTACATGTTACAGCCTGAGGAGGATGTCTACCCCTGCCTGTACCTCACTCTATACAGCAGTATAATATATATTACATGTGTATTCCTACTACAGTACCACCTCTATTGTACATGTTACAGCCTGAGGAGGATGTCTACCCCTGCCTGTACCTCACTCTATACAGCAGTATAATATATATTACATGTGTATTCCTACTACAGTACCACCTCTATTGTACATGTTACAGCCTGAGGAGGATGTCTACCCCTGCCTGTACCTCACTCTATACAGCAGTATAATATATATTACATGTGTATTCCTACTACAGTACCACCTCTATTGTACATGTTACAGCCTGAGGAGGATGTCTACTACCCCTGCCTGTACCTCACTCTATACAGCAGTATAATATATATTACATGTGTATTCCTACTACAGTACCACCTCTATTGTACATGTTACAGCCTGAGGAGGATGTCTACCCCTGCCTGTACCTCACTCTATACAGCAGTATAATATATATTACATGTGTATTCCTACTACAGTACCACCTCTATTGTACATGTTACAGCCTGAGGAGGATGTCTACTACCCCTACCTGTACCTCACTCTATACAGCAGTATAATATATATTACATGTGTATTCCTACTACAGTACCACCTCTATTGTACATGTTACAGCCTGAGGAGGATGTCTATCCCTGCCTGTACCTCACTCTATACAGCAGTATAATATATATTACATGTGTATTCCTACTACAGTACCACCTCTATTGTACATGTTACAGCCTGAGGAGGATGTCTACCCCTGCCTGTACCTCACTCTATACAGCAGTATAATATATATTACATGTGTATTCCTACTACAGTAACATCTCTATTGTACATGTTACAGCCTGAGGAGGATGTCTACTACCCCTGCCTGTACCTCACTCTATACAGCAGTATAATATATATTACATGTGTATTCCTACTACAGTACCACCTCTATTGTACATGTTACAGCCTGAGGAGGATGTCTACTACCCCTGCCTGTACCTCACTCTATACAGCAGTATAATATATATTACATGTGTATTCCTACTACAGTAACACCTCTATTGTACATGTTACAGCCTGAGGAGGATGTCTACTACCCCTGCCTGTACCTCACTCTATACAGCAGTATAATATATATTACATGTGTATTCCTACTACAGTACCACCTCTATTGTACATGTTACAGCCTGAGGAGGATGTCTACCCCTGCCTGTACCTCACTCTATACAGCAGTATAATATATATTACATGTGTATTCCTACTACAGTACCCCCTCTATTGTACATGTTACAGCCTGAGGAGGATGTCTACCCCTGCCTGTACCTCACTCTATACAGCAGTATAATATATATTACATGTGTATTCCTACTACAGTACCACCTCTATTGTACATGTTACAGCCTGAGGAGGATGTCTACTACCCCTGCCTGTACCTCACTCTATACAGCAGTATAATATATATTACATGTGTATTCCTACTACAGTACCACCTCTATTGTACATGTTATAGCCTGAGGAGGATGTCTACCCCTGCCTGTACCTCACTCTATACAGCAGTATAATATATATTACATGTGTATTCCTACTACAGTACCACCTCTATTGTACATGTTACAGCCTGAGGAGGATGTCTACCCCTGCCTGTACCTCACTCTATACAGCAGTATAATATATATTACATGTGTATTCCTACTACAGTAGCACCTCTATTGTACATGTTACAGCCTGAGGAGGATGTCTACCCCTGCCTGTACCTCACTCTATACAGCAGTATAATATATATTACATGTGTATTCCTACTACACTACCACCTCTATTGTACATGTTACAGCCTGAGGAGGATGTCTACCCCTGCCTGTACCTCACTCTATACAGCAGTATAATATATATTACATGTGTATTCCTACTACAGTACCACCTCTATTGTACATGTTACAGCCTGAGGAGGATGTCTACCCCTGCCTGTACCTCACTCTATACAGCAGTATAATATATATTACATGTGTATTCCTACTACAGTACCACCTCTATTGTACATGTTACAGCCTGAGGAGGATGTCTACCCCTGCCTGTACCTCACTCTATACAGCAGTATAATATATATTACATGTGTATTCCTACTACAGTAGCACCTCTATTGTACATGTTACAGCCTGAGGAGGATGTCTACTACCCCTGCCTGTACCTCACTCTATACAGCAGTATAATATATATTACATGTGTATTCCTACTACAGTACCACCTCTATTGTACATGTTACAGCCTGAGGAGGATGTCTACCCCTGCCTGTACCTCACTCTATACAGCAGTATAATATATATTACATGTGTATTCCTACTACAGTAACACCTCTATTGTACATGTTACAGCCTGAGGAGGATGTCTACTACCCCTGCCTGTACCTCACTCTATACAGCAGTATAATATATATTACATGTGTATTCCTACTACAGTACCACCTCTATTGTACATGTTACAGCCTGAGGAGGATGTCTACTACCCCTGCCTGTACCTCACTCTATACAGCAGTATAATATATATTACATGTGTATTCCTACTACAGTACCACCTCTATTGTACATGTTACAGCCTGAGGAGGATGTCTACCCCTGCCTGTACCTCACTCTATACAGCAGTATAATATATATTACATGTGTATTCCTACTACAGTACCACCTCTATTGTACATGTTACAGCCTGAGGAGGATGTCTATCCCTGCCTGTACCTCACTCTATACAGCAGTATAATATATATTACATGTGTATTCCTACTACAGTACCACCTCTATTGTACATGTTACAGCCTGAGGAGGATGTCTACTACCCCTGCCTGTACCTCACTCTATACAGCAGTATAATATATATTACATGTGTATTCCTACTACAGTACCACCTCTATTGTACATGTTACAGCCTGAGGAGGATGTCTACCCCTGCCTGTACCTCACTCTATACAGCAGTATAATATATATTACATGTGTATTCCTACTACAGTACCACCTCTATTGTACATGTTACAGCCTGAGGAGGATGTCTACCCCTGCCTGTACCTCACTCTATACAGCAGTATAATATATATTACATGTGTATTCCTACTACACTACCACCTCTATTGTACATGTTACAGCCTGAGGAGGATGTCTACCCCTGCCTGTACCTCACTCTATACAGCAGTATAATATATATTACATGTGTATTCCTACTACAGTAGCACCTCTATTGTACATGTTACAGCCTGAGGAGGATGTCTACCCCTGCCTGTACCTCACTCTATACAGCAGTATAATATATATTACATGTGTATTCCTACTACAGTACCACCTCTATTGTACATGTTACAGCCTGAGGAGGATGTCTACCCCTGCCTGTACCTCACTCTATACAGCAGTATAATATATATTACATGTGTATTCCTACTACAGTACCACCTCTATTGTACATGTTACAGCCTGAGGAGGATGTCTACCCCTGCCTGTACCTCACTCTATACAGCAGTATAATATATATTACATGTGTATTCCTACTACAGTACCACCTCTATTGTACATGTTACAGCCTGAGGAGGATGTCTACCCCTGCCTGTACCTCACTCTATACAGCAGTATAATATATATTACATGTGTATTCCTACTACAGTACCACCTCTATTGTACATGTTACAGCCTGAGGAGGATGTCTACCCCTGCCTGTACCTCACTCTATACAGCAGTATAATATATATTACATGTGTATTCCTACTACAGTACCACCTCTATTGTACATGTTACAGCCTGAGGAGGATGTCTACCCCTGCCTGTACCTCACTCTATACAGCAGTATAATATATATTACATGTGTATTCCTACTACAGTACCACCTCTATTGTACATGTTACAGCCTGAGGAGGATGTCTACCCCTGCCTGTACCTCACTCTATACAGCAGTATAATATATATTACATGTGTATTCCTACTACAGTACCACCTCTATTGTACATGTTACAGCCTGAGGAGGATGTCTACCCCTGCCTGTACCTCACTCTATACAGCAGTATAATATATATTACATGAGTATTCCTACTACAGTACCACCTCTATTGTACATGTTACAGCCTGAGGAGGATGTCTACTACCCCTACCTGTACCTCACTCTATACAGCAGTATAATATATATTACATGTGTATTCCTACTACAGTACTACCTCTATTGTACATGTTACAGCCTGAGGAGGATGTCTACCCCTGCCTGTACCTCACTCTATACAGCAGTATAATATATATTACATGTGTATTCCTACTACAGTACCACCTCTATTGTACATGTTACAGCCTGAGGAGGATGTCTACCCCTGCCTGTACCTCACTCTATACAGCAGTATAATATATATTACATGTGTATTCCTACTACAGTACCACCTCTATTGTACATGTTACAGCCTGAGGAGGATGTCTACCCCTGCCTGTACCTCACTCTATACAGCAGTATAATATATATTACATGAGTATTCCTACTACAGTACCACCTCTATTGTACATGTTACAGCCTGAGGAGGATGTCTACTACCCCTACCTGTACCTCACTCTATACAGCAGTATAATATATATTACATGTGTATTCCTACTACAGTACCACCTCTATTGTACATGTTACAGCCTGAGGAGGATGTCTACCCCTGCCTGTACCTCACTCTATACAGCAGTATAATATATATTACATGTGTATTCCTACTACAGTACCACCTCTATTGTACATGTTACAGCCTGAGGAGGATGTCTACCCCTGCCTGTACCTCACTCTATACAGCAGTATAATATATATTACATGTGTATTCCTACTACAGTACCACCTCTATTGTACATGTTACAGCCTGAGGAGGATGTCTACCCCTGCCTGTACCTCACTCTATACAGCAGTATAATATATATTACATGTGTATTCCTACTACAGTACCACCTCTATTGTACATGTTACAGCCTGAGGAGGATGTCTACTACCCCTGCCTGTACCTCACTCTATACAGCAGTATAATATATATTACATGTGTATTCCTACTACAGTACCACCTCTATTGTACATGTTACAGCCTGAGGAGGATGTCTACCCCTGCCTGTACCTCACTCTATACAGCAGTATAATATATATTACATGTGTATTCCTACTACAGTACCACCTCTATTGTACATGTTACAGCCTGAGGAGGATGTCTACTACCCCTGCCTGTACCTCACTCTATACAGCAGTATAATATATATTACATGTGTATTCCTACTACAGTACCACCTCTATTGTACATGTTACAGCCTGAGGAGGATGTCTACTACCCCTGCCTGTACCTCACTCTATACAGCAGTATAATATATATTACATGTGTATTCCTACTACAGTACCACCTCTATTGTACATGTTACAGCCTGAGGAGGATGTCTACCCCTGCCTGTACCTCACTCTATACAGCAGTATAATATATATTACATGTGTATTCCTACTACAGTACCACCTCTATTGTACATGTTACAGCCTGAGGAGGATGTCTACCCCTGCCTGTACCTCACTCTATACAGCAGTATAATATATATTACATGTGTATTCCTACTACACTACCACCTCTATTGTACATGTTACAGCCTGAGGAGGATGTCTACTACCCCTGCCTGTACCTCACTCTATACAGCAGTATAATATATATTACATGTGTATTCCTACTACAGTAGCACCTCTATTGTACATGTTACAGCCTGAGGAGGATGTCTACCCCTGCCTGTACCTCACTCTATACAGCAGTATAATATATATTACATGTGTATTCCTACTACACTACCACCTCTATTGTACAGCCTGAGGAGGATGTCTACTACCCCTGCCTGTACCTCACTCTATACAGCAGTATAATATATATTACATGTGTATTCCTACTACAGTACCACCTCTATTGTACATGTTACAGCCTGAGGAGGATGTCTACTACCCCTGCCTGTACCTCACTCTATACAGCAGTATAATATATATTACATGTGTATTCCTACTACAGTACCACCTCTATTGTACATGTTACAGCCTGAGGAGGATGTCTACCCCTGCCTGTACCTCACTCTATACAGCAGTATAATATATATTACATGTGTATTCCTACTACAGTACCACCTCTATTGTACATGTTACAGCCTGAGGAGGATGTCTACCCCTGCCTGTACCTCACTCTATACAGCAGTATAATATATATTACATGTGTATTCCTACTACAGTACCACCTCTATTGTACATGTTACAGCCTGAGGAGGATGTCTACTACCCCTGCCTGTACCTCACTCTATACAGCAGTATAATATATATTACATGTGTATTCCTACTACAGTACCACCTCTATTGTACATGTTACAGCCTGAGGAGGATGTCTACCCCTGCCTGTACCTCACTCTATACAGCAGTATAATATATATTACATGTGTATTCCTACTACAGTACCACCTCTATTGTACATGTTACAGCCTGAGGAGGATGTCTACCCCTGCCTGTACCTCACTCTATACAGCAGTATAATATATATTACATGTGTATTCCTACTACAGTACCACCTCTATTGTACATGTTACAGCCTGAGGAGGATGTCTACTACCCCTGCCTGTACCTCACTCTATACAGCAGTATAATATATATTACATGTGTATTCCTACTACAGTACCACCTCTATTGTACATGTTACAGCCTGAGGAGGATGTCTACCCCTGCCTGTACCTCACTCTATACAGCAGTATAATATATATTACATGTGTATTCCTACTACAGTACCACCTCTATTGTACATGTTACAGCCTGAGGAGGATGTCTACCCCTGCCTGTACCTCACTCTATACAGCAGTATAATATATATTACATGTGTATTCCTACTACAGTACCACCTCTATTGTACATGTTACAGCCTGAGGAGGATGTCTACCCCTGCCTGTACCTCACTCTATACAGCAGTATAATATATATTACATGTGTATTCCTACTACAGTACCACCTCTATTGTACATGTTACAGCCTGAGGAGGATGTCTACTACCCCTGCCTGTACCTCACTCTATACAGCAGTATAATATATATTACATGTGTATTCCTACTACAGTACCACCTCTATTGTACATGTTACAGCCTGAGGAGGATGTCTACCCCTGCCTGTACCTCACTCTATACAGCAGTATAATATATATTACATGTGTATTCCTACTACAGTACCACCTCTATTGTACAGCCTGAGGAGGATGTCTACTACCCCTGCCTGTACCTCACTCTATACAGCAGTATAATATATATTACATGTGTATTCCTACTACAGTACCACCTCTATTGTACATGTTACAGCCTGAGGAGGATGTCTACTACCCCTGCCTGTACCTCACTCTATACAGCAGTATAATATATATTACATGTGTATTCCTACTACAGTACCACCTCTATTGTACATGTTACAGCCTGAGGAGGATGTCTACCCCTGCCTGTACCTCACTCTATACAGCAGTATAATATATATTACATGTGTATTCCTACTACGGTACCACCTCTATTGTACATGTTACAGCCTGAGGAGGATGTCTACTACCCCTGCCTGTACCTCACTCTATACAGCAGTATAATATATATTACATGTGTATTCCTACTACAGTACCACCTCTATTGTACATGTTACAGCCTGAGGAGGATGTCCACCCCTGCCTGTACCTCACTCTATACAGCAGTATAATATATATTACATGTGTATTCCTACTACAGTACCACCTCTATTGTACATGTTACAGCCTGAGGAGGATGTCTACCCCTGCCTGTACCTCACTCTATACAGCAGTATAATATATATTACATGTGTATTCCTACTACAGTACCACCTCTATTGTACATGTTACAGCCTGAGGAGGATGTCTACCCCTGCCTGTACCTCACTCTATACAGCAGTATAATATATATTACATGTGTATTCCTACTACAGTACCACCTCTATTGTACATGTTACAGCCTGAGGAGGATGTCTACTACCCCTGCCTGTACCTCACTCTATACAGCAGTATAATATATATTACATGTGTATTCCTACTACAGTAACACCTCTATTGTACATGTTACAGCCTGAGGAGGATGTCTACCCCTGCCTGTACCTCACTCTATACAGCAGTATAATATATATTACATGTGTATTCCTACTACAGTACCACCTCTATTGTACATGTTACAGCCTGAGGAGGATGTCTACCCCTGCCTGTACCTCACTCTATACAGCAGTATAATATATATTACATGTGTATTCCTACTACAGTACCACCTCTATTGTACATGTTACAGCCTGAGGAGGATGTCTACCCCTGCCTGTACCTCACTCTATACAGCAGTATAATATATATTACATGTGTATTCCTACTACAGTACCACCTCTATTGTACATGTTACAGCCTGAGGAGGATGTCTACTACCCCTGCCTGTACCTCACTCTATACAGCAGTATAATATATATTACATGTGTATTCCTACTACAGTACCACCTCTATTGTACATGTTACAGCCTGAGGAGGATGTCTACTACCCCTGCCTGTACCTCACTCTATTTAAGGAATAATTTCCGAGGTTTTTTCTGCTCGCGGTGTCTATAGCGTCAGGGAGTTCGAGGGCGAAGCCCGAGAATTCCCTGACGCTATAGACACCGCGAGCAGAAAAATCCGAGGAAATTATTGCTTTTAGAAGAGAATTGATGAGATTCCCTTAATGTTAGAGCAAAAAAGATAGACAAACCTTCTTTATTCCGTCCAAAAACCTCCAAAAACCTCCAAAATATCATGAAAAGCCATGCGAGTCGTCAGCCTTTCTATGAGACCGGAAGTGATTTCCCTATTTTACTGAAAACGATGCTTTGGATAGCAAGCAGCGGAACCTTGCGAAAACACGCCGGCTGGCCGAACGTAATCATTAGCGAATACGCACCTCTGATTGGCTGTTTCTCCGCTAAGCCCCGCCCCCTTCACTCGGCCAGCCGTCGTGGTATCATACAGTTTCCGACTAACGCGGCAAGCATCGGACACTTCCGGTTCTCGAATGCCGTGTTGCGTGTCTCTAGGGACTTAAAAAAGAAATAAATAAAAGATTTGAATCGGTAGAAAGGATTTAAATAGTGTTTGAGCCCGATAGCGAAGATTTAGTCGACGGGAATCAAGTAATAAATGAATGGCGAGTTCAGAAACCATGTGTTTACACGCCGCAAGTTTGCACCGCTTTAATCGGAATCTAAATGACAACGCGACGGCTGGCCGAATGAAGCTTCAGCTACAACAGCCAATCAGAGATGCGTATTTACTTATGTTTATGTTCAGCGAGCCGGTCTATTTTTATAAGGATCCGCTGCTTGCTATCCAAAGCAGAGGAGACTTCCGGTTCTCGAATGCCGTGTTGCGTGTCTCTAGGGACTTAAAAAAGAAATAAATAAAAGATTTGAATCGGTAGAAAGGATTTAAATAGTGTTTGAGCCCGATAGCGAAGATTTAGTCGACGAGAATCTAGTATTCAATGAATGGCGATTTCAGAACCCATACGTGCGACCGGAAGAGATGTGGAGACCCTTCGGCATAGCCACTCATGTGCACATTCACTTGGCGTTGCATTGTGTACGGTGGCCTATATAGCGCACGGAGGATTTCATTCGAAAGTGACCCGCAACTAGCAACTAGGCTTCTAAATTAGTTTCAAATACATACGCTAGATGTCAGCACAAACTTAGGGAGAAGTTGATCTATGGAGTTGATCTATGGAGACGAAAGAATTGATCTATGGAGACGGAAGTATTGATCTATGGAGACGGAAGTATTGATCTATGGGGAAGTCTTGATCTATGGAGACGGAAGTCTTGATCTATGGAGACGGAAGTCTTGATCTATGGAGACGGAAGTCTTGATACTGATCTATAGGGACTGTTACTGCTCTATAGGGAGTCTTGAGACTGAACTATAGGCTTGATACTGATCTATAGGGACGGTTTTATGGGGACGGAAGTGGTTTAGAGGGAATCTATTTAAGGAATAATTTCCGAGGTTTTTTCTGCTCGCGGTGTCTATAGCGTCAGGGAGTTCGAGGGCGAAGCCCGAGAATTCCCTGACGCTATAGACACCGCGAGCAGAAAAATCCGAGGAAATTATTGCTTTTAGAAGAGAATTGATGAGATTCCCTTAATGTTAGAGCAAAAAAGATAGACAAACCTTCTTTATTCCGTCCAAAAACCTCCAAAAACCTCCAAAATATCATGAAAAGCCATGCGAGTCGTCAGCCTTTCTATGAGACCGGAAGTGATTTCCCTATTTTACTGAAAACGATGCTTTGGATAGCAAGCAGCGGAACCTTGCGAAAACACGCCGGCTGGCCGAACGTAATCATTAGCGAATACGCACCTCTGATTGGCTGTTTCTCCGCTAAGCCCCGCCCCCTTCACTCGGCCAGCCGTCGTGGTATCATACAGTTTCCGACTAACGCGGCAAGCATCGGACACTTCCGGTTCTCGAATGCCGTGTTGCGTGTCTCTAGGGACTTAAAAAAGAAATAAATAAAAGATTTGAATCGGTAGAAAGGATTTAAATAGTGTTTGAGCCCGATAGCGAAGATTTAGTCGACGGGAATCAAGTAATAAATGAATGGCGAGTTCAGAAACCATGTGTTTACACGCCGCAAGTTTGCACCGCTTTAATCGGAATCTAAATGACAACGCGACGGCTGGCCGAATGAAGCTTCAGCTACAACAGCCAATCAGAGATGCGTATTTACTTATGTTTATGTTCAGCGAGCCGGTCTATTTTTATAAGGATCCGCTGCTTGCTATCCAAAGCAGAGGAGACTTCCGGTTCTCGAATGCCGTGTTGCGTGTCTCTAGGGACTTAAAAAAGAAATAAATAAAAGATTTGAATCGGTAGAAAGGATTTAAATAGTGTTTGAGCCCGATAGCGAAGATTTAGTCGACGAGAATCTAGTATTCAATGAATGGCGATTTCAGAACCCATACGTGCGACCGGAAGAGATGTGGAGACCCTTCGGCATAGCCACTCATGTGCACATTCACTTGGCGTTGCATTGTGTACGGTGGCCTATATAGCGCACGGAGGATTTCATTCGAAAGTGACCCGCAACTAGCAACTAGGCTTCTAAATTAGTTTCAAATACATACGCTAGATGTCAGCACAAACTTAGGGAGAAGTTGATCTATGGAGTTGATCTATGGAGACGAAAGAATTGATCTATGGAGACGGAAGTATTGATCTATGGAGACGGAAGTATTGATCTATGGGGAAGTCTTGATCTATGGAGACGGAAGTCTTGATCTATGGAGACGGAAGTCTTGATCTATGGAGACGGAAGTCTTGATACTGATCTATAGGGACTGTTACTGCTCTATAGGGAGTCTTGAGACTGAACTATAGGCTTGATACTGATCTATAGGGACGGTTTTATGGGGACGGAAGTGGTTTAGAGGGAATCTATAAAGAAAAAAAACCTCCAAGAATCTCATCAGATCGATTCTAAAAAGAAAAAAAACCTCCAAGAATCTCATCAGATCGATTCTAAACAGCAGTATAATATATATTACATGTGTATTCCTACTACAGTACCACCTCTATTGTACATGTTACAGCCTGAGGAGGATGTCTACCCCTGCCTGTACCTCACTCTATACAGCAGTATAATATATATTACATGTGTATTCCTACTACAGTACCACCTCTATTGTACATGTTACAGCCTGAGGAGGATGTCTACTACCCCTGCCTGTACCTCACTCTATACAGCAGTATAATATATATTACATATGTATTCCTACTACAGTACCACCTCTATTGTACATGTTACAGCCTGAGGAGGATGTCCAGTGTGCCACTTAGTGTGCCTCAGACTACGCGGGTAGTGGAAGTAGACAGACAGACCAGGCGTAATCGTCACACCGGAGATGATGGTCAGGAGCTGACAGTGAGAGCCACGTATGTGAGGGATGTCACGCCAGCACTCCAGGCCTGGCTACCTGAAGAGGGGAGGAAGTGGAGTTCCATCAATCTGGTAGGTTTACACTTCATAAACATTGCCCCCATTGCATAACAAGTAGCTTTTTCAGTGTTATCATTGAGCTAGCAGATTGTTATGCAATGAAGGCATTGAATACTTTACTTATTCTAATCTAATAATTAATCACCTTGATGGCTGAGCATAGAAGCAGAAAGTCATCCATAACCCCCTCATAGCCTGCAACAATTACCCCAGCCTGGTGTAGGGAATAAGGTGTAGAGAGAATTTATAATTTGTTACATAGCCTCCTTAGAAGAACACCAGAAATGGACATTTAGAATATAGTCCTGAGTAAACATTAGAAAATTGCCATATACTTGTTTTTATTGTTCTGATGAATCTCAGCAAGGACACCATTTGTGTTTATGATGCCATTTGATTGAATTTATTTATTAAAGTAAATAAAATACAATTACAAAATATGCATAACTATTGAGGGTAGTTGTTATCAGGTGTTGCCTGATTAGTACAGATTCATTATCTAGCCACTCACTCTTCTACTAGGAGAAAACTACATAATACTTTACATAGTACAATAATACCTACGTTCAGTATAATTTGATACTACAATTCTAAGTCCTTCACTTATTACACCTTCATTTATTATGCATTTAAGTCATATTGAATCTCCTGTCTTGCCGGACCATTTGGCAGTCCAGATGCTAGGGCCCTACCCAATGGACACACACACTGCGATATGTTACACCAGAACAGCGCTTTCAATGCGAATTCACACTCTGACCGCGACATACGCTCTACTAGCGCTGTCACACCTTGCCTTGCTACCCGCTCAGGACACGTGCAGCCGCTATATATAGCGTCGCTCTGCAATATAACATGCAAACAACAGGGAGACATAACGCGCGCCAAAACAGCGCTGTCTTACTGCGCTAAGCGCGCATAAGAACAGCATCGGTAGAATGTAGTCACATGTACATGTATATTTAATAGCCTATGATTGAAATGCCTGCTGAAGTTATTGGGTTGCATGATTTAAAGAGTGATGGTGAACATTAAAGACATCTAAGAAGTGTAAATATATCTTATGTTTGATTTTTTTACGTTTGAAAAAATGTGTTAATCAAAAAGTCCTACATAATTGGCGTCACATTTCCTCTACTAAAAGAAAAGAGGGGGACCTTCCATACAAAGTCAAATATTAAGAGTGACACCGGTTGAACTTAATTGCGTCATCTATTTTAAGTTATAACGTCATGAATGCTTGTAGACAGGTGCCGTCGCTGTGACAAGCCTTCCACTTCCACGAGGGTTGTTCATTAATGTGGTGATGGTTAGGTGAGTGGGGGTAGCAGAGATATTGGTTAAATGATAGGCTACATGCCCAAATTAAATACATGGGTCGGTACTGATTGATATATATTCTAGGGGGATTATATAACCACTCTTGTTGTGGCCTACACTTTAATTGTGCGCCCCAGGCCGCCCACTTAGGGGTCAAAAGTGTATGCTTTTTTGCTCCAGAATTTGAAAAGTTTCCCCTTTCCGCGAATTTTCAAGGCATTTTACCCACCCCCTTTTTGTGGCAAAACGCGGAAAATCTGATGCTAAAAAAGACCCCTTTTTATGATTTCAAGGAGTCTTGCTTAACTTGACACCCATTTTACACCCCCTTTTTGTGGCAAAAACGCGGGCTTTGCTTATGAGGCCTGCAATCCTTTATTCCATTCATAAAGTGATCTACCACACTTCCTTTAATTTGGATTATGCCTAGGCCTATCATTACTTATTTAAAATTATCTGTACTCGTTGATGCATCCTTTGAAAAAAATACCTAAATATAAATTAACCAAATAGTAAATCCTTTCATTAGGTTGACAATAATGATACAAAATTTGTGTATTAATCGGATACTTTTCATGAAATTATAATTGATCAAGGAATGACGTTGGAGATTTTTTTCGAATATTAAGCCAAAAAACGTTAAGTGTAAATGCAAAAAAGAGTTGATCAAATAAGGAAAGTTTTCTTTCTATAGGCTAGCAGTAAGAAGATGCATCTCTGCTAATGCTTATCACATCAAATCAAATATTACATTGGAGGTGACGTCAACATCAGTCAAGGTGGCCGACATGAAATAGGCAGATGTCGGCAACTGAAATTTTACGTAAAATTTTACATTATGCCGACGTCACTTCGTGAGATTGAGCAAAAACATACCCCTTTTCCAGCATTTCGCTGCAAAAATACCTGCAAAAAAGACCCCTAAATCAGCATTTCACAGAAATCAGTTGCAAATTGGTAGGCCTATACCTACCCTTATTTCTCATTTCGCACTCTGCATTTGTGAGTGAAAAATTACCCCTTTCTCTGTGAAAATGGGAACAAAACAGCATACACTTTTGACCCGTGAGTGGGGTGACCGAGTTGTGCGCATCAGGGAGCATATAATTATTTTCCCCAAAATTATCTCACATCCCCCATCCTCCTTATGTCATTATTAATAATGAACAGTCCCTGCGAATGGCATTGACGGGCCATGGACAGGGACAACGCAACTTGTTTACAATGTTAGGTAGCCTATATAGGCCATATATATGCCTACTTTGTGATGCTAGGCTTAGCCTACACTATTTCTCTCATCTTCTATGTTACGGTATCTCTGTCATTATAATCTGAATTTGAAAATCTTAACGAATCTCTAATCCATCTAGGCAATGTTTAGATTCTCAAAGTCATTTGTTAGATTGGGAAGATTGTTTTCTTCCCACTCATGCCCCTCGCCCCGGGTGGATAATCAACACACTAGAACTACACAGCGCCACCTAGCGTGTAGCAATGCAAACTGTTAGGTGCTCTCAAACAAGCTATTTCGTCGAGCACCGTCCTCACGCCGTACGGTAGTCCTACTATGTTGGAAATTATCACCCAATCCACCCAGGTAAGCACTATTATTATATTAGCATTTAAACTAATAGAACAGCGACTGTTAGAAGCCCTTGTGATACCTTCTGATTGTACTTAAGCTAGTTGTTTGTTTAAATTGAAATTTTCCGCAACGAATGGTTACAGAACCAATATGGCGGCGTAAATGTTGTACGCAGCCTATGCGTGGGGGAATCCCCTAGCATAAACATTAAAACAGTTTGGTAACAAAACTTTTGAAGGAGGGCCGCCCTGGCTGGTGAAGGAAAGTGACAAAGTGAATATATGCGGAGAGACAGGTAGAAAGAGTGGATATCAACATCCATTGCAATGTGTTTGAGCGATTCGGTATTCTAGTAGGCCTATATTGTAAACAGGGATCGTAGTAGGCCTAGGCCTAGGCCTAGTACTCATCAGCCGTATAAGGTGTTTGGTCATGGGAACTGTTGCAGAGTTTTTAGCGCAGGACTTTTAGATATCCACGTGGGACGTATTGAACTCCAACGTATCCACAACATGAAGACTGTGTGATAAAATGAAAACCAATCCAAAAGGGATGTCTTTAATAATCAAAATAATTTTTTAAAATATTGCGGTTGGTGCAAATTCATTTAACAAGCCTTCTGAAAATTGGCATAGCTCTGCTTATATAAGGTATTTAGTAATGAACTTTTCAATATTGACAGGGAAGGTACTGAACTAAATATATCTGCAACATAAAGTATGTGTGATGAAATTAAAGGCAATCCGAAAGGGTGTGTATTAAATCAAAATCATTTAAAAAACGCACTAGCCTGACATGTAGTAAATGGGCCTTTATCAGGTAATAGGAAATAGGCATAGTCGTAGAATAATGTTGCTTGATATTTGATTTGATAAAAAAGATAATATCTTCCCAATACTAAATTACTAAACGTTTTTCTGGAATATAAATTAATTTTATAAGTAAATGTCAACGAAATATGGCTGCCATTTTGGCAACGACTAACCATGCCTTCACTGATAGTTGCTAAATCGATCTTACAAATTCTTCTACAAGGAAAAAAATGTGACATCAGTATGAAGTTATGTTGCTTTAATGGAACGATTTTTATAATGTATTTGCTCTCATTTAAATATGAAGTATAAATATACATTTGAAATTATGCATTCATTGGGGATGTGGTTACATTGTTAGAAATGGAGCACGTCATTATTTGATATGGAGAATGTCTTGCTAATTAGTAATGGGATATGCATATCAATATATTGAAATAATCGTGGTTAAATATTAAAGGAGATTGAGGGATATATTATAATATTTGAGCTTACAAGGGGTTGGGGGAACATGTGGTAGAGGTTACAGGGGTAGAGTAGAGATGTGCAGTAGTAGGAGTAACTAGAGGTAGTCTGATTGTACTATTACTGTCGAAAGAAATTGTTCATTAAAGTTCTCCGCTACGTTAGAATTGACCATACACATTTTTATGAGCCTAGATATGCACCTCACATTATATGTACATGGAAAATATGAATGTGATAGTGATCATGAAATGTATACAAATTACTGATGTTCTCCTTTGGGTTCCAGGTGGAGTTATTGACCCAAGTTGTGGGTACAGATGCCAAGCCTCACTACAAATATCATGAACAGGCTCATGGATTGAATGGCCGTATCAGCTTTCAACCTAAGTGGGACCAACAGGGAGGTGTCTTTCAAGACATAACAGCTCTAAATTCGCTCTATGGTACTTCAGTAAGTTGTCACTATAATAAATGTTTATAAATATCCTATAATGGGTCTCTGAATTACTCAATATATAACTTCATACATTTGCAAATGATGTTACCAATATAATGTAATATATGATTACAAATGATTATATTCTACCAAGAAACAACCAATACAAAGCAGATGGTACACCTTAGATTAGAATGTGCTCTTATAACAGAAATGAGTAACGATAAGTGAAGAAAGTGTTCATTTTAAATAAAATCTTTCCTGTTTGTCCTATTACAGAGGCAATCAAGACCACCTGACCAAAGGAAAAGCACAACATGGATTCAGTTATCCACCGGGCCATCTGCAACAACCTGTTGGCAGCCAGATCAAAGGCAATCTACCAAGAAAAAAGTGTGCAGACACTGCCGAAATCTTGATTTTGTTGACTATGAAAAGTGGCATTTTCATGACGCATTTCTTTCCGATTAGGTAGAATAGAGGTATTACCCTGTTTTTAAGTCAAGGCAATGGTTTTGATGAGGATCATAATATTGAGGAGTGCATGTCTCTGACTCATATCTTTTAAATATGGGTACCAGGTGTGACCATTTTTTGGCTAAAATAATATAGTTGATGCCCCCCGTTTAAAACATATTAACCTTTTTAAGAGCATACTGGTATTTTATTAATGCCTGATTTCATATATATTTGACTTGCAAAGTACCCTCTGGACGGTCACCCTGTCTCCCCACACTTCCCCCTCTCCCTCTTTTCCCTCCCCCTCATCTCTGTCTTCATACCTGTGTTTCTCTCCCATCCCCATCTCTGATCCCCCCTCTGCCTCCCCTCTTCCTCATGCTCTCCCTCCCCCTACACTGAAATACCCTTTATTATGATCTGTAAATCACTGTATATTATATATCTGTACCGATTTGCCATGATCTCTATGCATGTTGTTTTATACGACTTACAGTGTTTAAATGCCTGTGATTGATATAGACACTGCTAAGTCATTAATGCTGCAGTGATCGACACAGGGAGCGAATTTTGAATTGAATGTTAAAGGAGTAAGGTGTATGGTTATGTAGCATTTTCGTCAGTTGTCAATGCCTATAACACAGTGGATTTCTGCTATCAAAGACTGGAATATTTTAAATTTCATTAAATATAAAATTTTATGTATAATATATATGTATAAATATGGTACAAGGTTAAGGCCTTTTGCTCAATGTTATCGTGTATATTATCTATTATCTCAGGTTGTGTGCCATTATTATTCATGATTCTTGACAAATGTGGTTCGTCCAAAGCTGGTGCAGATATCAAGCTGTATTACTTATGTGATATTATTGTATTTTATGAGAAATGGTTGTATTTACTATAGTTGTGTTTTAGTACAACAGATTATTAGGAATAATTATTCTATTATAAGCTAGTTTCATTTTCATTTACCAAATGTATTATTCAGTATGAATAGTTTTCATCACTCCAATTTTCCCTTATTTGGGATGTATAATCTTTTGGTCGTGCAGTGTCGTGATACTGTGTTTCCAATTGTTCCTTAAGAAACTTACTTATTTACAATATCGTTTATGTGTGAAAATAAGCATTTTGAAAATATTTTCTGTTAAATTATTTTCTCTAGAGATCTATCATTGCATTAGCTGTCAAAACGCAGTGGATTTCTGCTAGCAACGACTGGAGTATTTTAAATTTCACAAAGTATTTATTTATAAATATGATATATTGTACAAGGTTTAGGTATTTTGAGTTTATATTGCTCAAAGGGAGAAAGTATGGAAAGATGGCCGCCATTTGAAAACGTGAGGTTTATATATAAACTTCACGTTTTTAAATGGATTTATACTATTCTTATTTAATGCTCTCCCTGGACGATCTGCACAACAAAGGGAATTTTACATATGTAAATTGCAAATCAAAGTATTATATATAATATGTGACTGGAGTGTGAAATGAATAATAAAGGAGTAAAATGTATATAATGTGACCAATGTCTTGCCTTCTCTTGCTTCAATTTCGCATCTTTTTTTTCATACAGCATGATACAGTATAGTACATTAATTACAATATAATTCGGATATAAACAAACCATAATTAAAGCAAATATTTCCCCTTTTAACCCCCACCCCCACCCCGCAAGAAAATTCTAAACCATATTATCACCATCCCCGTCCCCCCCTGAATCCTGGCCCACGACGCTACTACCGCGATATAACCTACAATATGGACCGCGCCATGCGCGCATCACTTCACCGCGCATGGCGCGGTAGCATTTCGCGCTCCATTGAGTAACATCTGACGCTGTTTTGGTGCGCTAAATCGCGGCCGATTTTCGCGCAAGTAATTAAAGAAAAAAGTGCAATAGTGTTCACTGGGTAGTGTCTGGACTCTGGGTCCTAGTATGTGGACTATGGGCCCTAGCATCTGGACTCTGGGCCCTAGTATGTGGACTCTGGGCCCTAGCGTCTAGACTCTGGGCCCTAATGTGTGGACTCTGGGCCCTAGTGTCTAGGCTCTGGGCCCTAGCATCTGGACTTTGGGCCCTAGTGTCTGGATAATGGGCCCTAGTGTCTGGACTCTGTGACCTAGTGTCTGGGCTCTGGCCCTAGCATCTGGACTCTAGTCCTAGTATGTAGACTCTAGTGTATGGACTCTGGGCCCTAGTGTATGGAATCTGGGACCTAACATCTGGACTTTCGGTGCTAGATTCGGGCATCTGGGCTCAAGCGTCTGGACTCTGGTCTAGCATCATTATTCCTGGACCCTGGGACCTACAGTGTGAACTCTTCTTGAATCTGGGCCCTAGTGTGTGGACTCTGGGCCCTAGTGTCTGGATATTGGGCCCTAGTGTGTGGACTCTGGGCCCTAGTGTGTGGACTCTGGGCGCTAGTTTCTGGACACCTTGCCCTAGTGTGTGGACTCTAGGCCCTAGTTTGTGCACCATGGGCCCTAGCGTCTGGACATGAGCACTTGTGCTGTACTGTAACATGTGTTGCACTGAAACATGTGCTGCACTGTAACATGTGTTGCACTGTAACATGTGTTGCACTGTAACATGTGTTGCACTGTAACATGTGTAGCACTGTAACATGTGTAGCACTGTAACATATGCTGTACTGTAACATGTGCTGCACTGTAACATGTGTTGCACTGTAACATGTGCTGCACTGTAACATGTGCTGCACTGTAACATGTGTAGCACTGTAACATGTGCTGCACTGTAACATGTGTAGCACTGTAACATGTGTACCACTGTAACATGTGCTGCACTGTAACATGTGCTGCACTGTAACATGTGCTGCACTGTAACATGTGCTGTACTGTAACATGTGCTGCACTGTAACATGTGCTGTACTGTAACATGTGCTGCACTGTAACATGTGCTGCACTGTAACATGTGTAGCACTGTAACATGTGTAGTACTGTAACATGTGCTGCACTGTAACATGTGTTGCACTGTAACATGTGTAGCACTGTAACATGTGTAGCACTGTAACATGTGTAGCACTGTAACATCTGTAGCACTGTAACATGTGTAGCACTGTAACATGTGTTGTATTGTAACATGTGCTGTACTGTAACATGTGCTGCACTGTAACATGTGTACCACTGTAACATGTGCTGCACTGTAACATGTGTTGTACTGTAACATATGTTGCACTGTAACATGTGTTGCACTGTAACATGTGCTGCACTGTAACATGTGTTGCACTGTAACATGTGTAGCACTGTAACATGTGTAGCACTGTAACATGTGTTGTACTGTAACATGTGTTGTACTGTAACATGTGCTGCACTGTAACATGTGTTGCACTGTAACATGTGTAGCACTGTAACATGTGTTGCACTGTAACATGTGTAGCACTGTAACATGTGTTGTACTGTAACATGTGCTGTACTGTAACATGTGCTGCACTGTAACATGTGTTGCACTGTAACATGTGTAGCACTGTAACATGTGTAGCACTGTAACATGTGTACCACTGTAACATGTGCTGCACTGTAACATGTGTTGTACTGTAACATGTGTTGCACTGTAACATGTGTTGCACTGTAACATGTGTTGCACTGTAACATGTGTAGCACTGTAACATGTGCTGCACTGTAACATGTGTTGCACTGTCACATGTGCTGCACTGTAACATGTGTTGCACTGTAACATGTGCTGCACTGTAACATGTGTTGCACTGTAACATGTGTTGCACTGTAACATTGTAGCACTGTAACATGTGTAGCACTGTAACATGTGTAGCACTGTAACATGTGTAGCACTGTAACATGTGCTGCACTGTAACATGTGCTGCACTGTAACATGTGCTGCACTGTAACATGTACTGCACTGTAACATATGTAGCACTGTAACATGTGCTGCACTGTAACATGTGTAGCACTGTAACATATGTAGCACTGTAACATGTGTTGCACTGTAACATGTATTGCACTGTAACATGTAGTGCACTGTAACATGTGTTGCACTGTAACATGTACTGCACTGTAACATGTGTTGCACTGTAACATGTGTTGCACTGTAACATGTGTTGCACTGTAACATGTGTAGCACTGTAACATGTGTAGCTCTATCACATGTGTTGCACTGTAACATGTGTTGCACAGTAACATGTGCTGCACTGTAACATGTGTAGCACTGTAACATGTGTTGCACTGTAACATGTGTAGCACTGTAACATGTGTAGCACTGTAACATGTGTTGCACTGTAACATGTGTTGCACTGTAACATGTGTAGCACTGTAACATGTGTTGCACTGTAACATGTGTAGCACTGTAACATGTGTAGCACTGTAACATGTGTTGCACTGTAACATGTGTAGCACTGTAACATGTGTTGCACTGTAACATGTGTAGCACTGTAACATGTGTTGCACTGTAACATGTGCTGTACTGTAACATGTGTAGCACTGTAACATGTGTAGTACTGTAACATGTGTAGCACTGTAACATGTGTAGCACTGTAACATGTGCTGCACTGTAACATGTGTAGCACTGTAACATGTGTTGCACTGTAACATGTGTAGCACTGTAACATGTGTTGCACTGTAACATGTACTGCACTGTAACATGTGTTGCACTGTAACATGTGTAGCACTGTAACATGTGTAGCACTGTAACATGTGTTGCACTGTAACATGTGTAGCACTGTAACATGTGTAGCACTGTAACATGTGTTGCACTGTAACATGTGTAGCACTGTAACATGTGTTGCACTGTAACATGTGTAGCACTGTAACATGTGTTGCACTGTAACATGTGCTGCACTGTAACATGTGTAGCACTGTAACATGTGCTGCACTGTAACATGTGTAGCACTGTAACATGTGTAGCACTGTAACATGTGTTGCACTGTAACATGTGTTGCACTGTTACACATGTTGCACTGTAACATGTGTAGCAGTGTAACATGCGTAGCACTGTAACATGTGTTGCACTGTAACATGTGCTGCACTGTAACATGTGTAGCACTGTAACATGTGCTGCACTGTAACATGTGCTGTACTGTAACATGTGTTGCACTGTAACATGTGTTGCACTGTAACATGTGTAGCACTGTAACATGTGCTGCACTGTAACATGTGTAGCACTGTAACATGTGTAGCACTGTAACATGTGCTGCACTGTAACATGAGTAGCACTGTAACATGTGTTGCACTGTAACATGTGCTGCACTGTAACATGTGTAGCACTGTAACATGTGTAGCACTGTAACATGTGTAGCACTGTAACATGTGTAGCACTGTAACATGTGTCGCACTGTAACATGTGTAGCACTGTAACACGTGTTGCACTGTAACACACTGGTTGCACTGTAACACACTGGTCACACTCTAACACACTGGTTGCACTGTAACACACTGGTCACACTCTAACACACTGGTTGCACTGTAACACACTGGTCGCACTGTAACACACTGGTCACACTCTAACACACTGGTCACACTCTAACACACTGGTCACACTGTAACACACTGGTCACACTGTAACACACTGGTTGCACTGTAACACACTGGTCACACTCTAACACACTGGTTGCACTGTAACACACTGGTTGCACTCTAACACACTTGTTGCACTGTAACACACTGGTCACACTCTAACACACTGGTCACACTCTAACACACTGGTCACACTGTAACACACTGGTTGCACTCTAACACACTGGTCGCACTGTAACACACTGGTTGCACTGTAACACACTGGTCACACTCTAACACACTGGTCGCACTGTAACACACTGGTTGCACTCTAACACACTGGTTGCACTGTAACACACTGGTCACACTCTAACACACTGGTCACACTCTAACACACTGGTCACACTCTAACACACTGGTCACACTCTAACACACTGGTTGCACTGTAACACACTGGTCGCCCTGTAACACACTGGTTGCACTGTAACACACTGGTTGCACTGTAACACACTGGTCACACTGTAACACACTGGTTGCACTGTAACACACTGGTTGCACTGTAACACACTGGTCACACTCTAACACACTGGTCACACTCTAACACACTGGTCACACTCTAATACACTGGTTGCACTGTAACACACTGGTTGCACTCTAACACACTGGTCACACTGTAACACACTGGTCACACTGTAACACACTGGTTGCACTCTAACACACTGGTTGCACTGTAACACACTGGTCACACTCTAACACACTGGTTGCACTGTAACACACTGGTCACACTCTAACACACTGGTCACACTCTAACACACTGGTTGCACTCTAACACACTGGTCGCACTGTAACACACTGGTCGCACTCTAACACACTGGTTGCACTGTAACACACTGGTCACACTGTAACACACTGGTTGCACTGTAACACACTGGTCGCACTCTAACACACTGGTTGCACTGTAACACACTGGTCACACTGTAACACACTGGTCACACTCTAACACACTGGTCACACTCTAACACACTGGTCACACTCTAACACACTGGTCGCACTCTAACACACTGGTTGCACTGTAACACACTGGTCACACTGTAACACACTGGTTGCACTGTAACACACTGGTCGCACTCTAACACACTGGTTGCACTGTAACACACTGGTCACACTCTAACACACTGGTTGCACTCTAACACACTGGTCGCACTCTAACACACTGGTTGCACTCTAACACACTGGTCGCACTCTAACACACTGGTCACACTGTAACACACTGGTCGCCCTGTAACACGCTTGTTGCACTGTAGCACTATGATTGCATCTGCACAGAGAGTGGGAGGGAGGGGATATGAGGCATAATTGGACAATCATCATAAGCACCTGTTCAACTTTGTGCAGTGAACAATCTGCATAATTTATTCATAATTAAGCACAGTGCACACATCACAATACAACCCTATACATATAAACTCAACATTCACACACAAACTGAGTCTTGTAGTCATTAAAGACCCTACAATCCAGGGCTGACAAATTTATGGATTCATATATTTATATAATCATATAGGTAAACCTAGGAAGACAAATACATATATTCAGGTGTGTAAAGTATTCTATCATTTATCAAAGGCAAGTAAAGAATTCAATTCACTTCAGGAAGTCGAGGAGGCAACAGATGGAGACGTGGAGGCCTGGCAGGAAGCCCTGTCTGGGGTGAGGTGTGAGGAGCTTAATGTCACTGCTACCTCCCCTGCCCTGGTGGAGGGCTTCCTGCAGGGGGAGCACCAGACCTTGGGCAGGCTGCACCAGGAGAGGTGCACAGTGGCTGGCCTCACCCAGCTGCCCTCTAGTGGAGCCCTGAGGGCACTACTGGAGGGGCGTAGATGGGTGTACCTGAGGCTGGCTGTGGCCTCCCTTCATCCTCAGCACCTGCACCTGTGCCCCACACAGGTCATGACCTTCACTTACACCGGGTGAGTTTATTTATTATATTAATCAGGTGAGTGTAGTTTGACCATTCTCAGGAAAGGCTTGCAAATGGTGTTTTGGTTGTTATAGCTCTGTAGAGCTGAAGAAATTATTTATTTCATTTGTTATTAATCTGATATCAATTCTACACATTTGACATAGTTGGATATCTCTGAGGGCTGGATCAATTAGCAACTGTAAAAAGATGAAAATGAAAATAGAATAAAAATTATGGAAATCCCCATGAACTGATAACTGATAGAACTTATTCTTAACAGATCCTTAACTCTTGAGAAAGAGAATTTAATTGGTAATTATATACGTTATATAAAGTTGCCTAGCAGAAATAATCTATCAAGTAATCATGTACACCAAAAAAATTGCAAAACTGTCAGCACCATGTAGAATTTTGAATGATTCGTGAAGATCTCACAAGGATGTGGCATACATTTTTCATTATCACATATTTATTTGTGCAATGCTATTCCTATGCAAAAATAGCAAAAACAACCTTCCGTCACGTTTTTGTCTCTAAATTTCTTAATAATTGAGCTCCAATGTAAATTTTGGTGGCATCATATGGAAGGAAATATATATTTTCAGGATAACCTTTCCTTTTAACTTCAATTTTTTCGATTCAGAAGTGGTGCTTAGTATTTTATTTTATTATTCTGGATGGGCGGACAAGGAAGATCTGTTTGCAGTGGGCTCCTGTCCATTTCATGTAACCGACCTGATTAACCTGAAATGCAAGACTTTTCTGAGAATGGCCATTATTGTTTATTGGTCGACCTATGTAGGGTATGCAAGTATGAAAAAGATCTATCTTCTCAGCATGTGGTATGGGTGTCTTAGAACTCAACTCAACCCTAACCCCCTCCCATACACCCTGCCCCCACCCATACACCCTGACCCCCTCCCCATACACACTGCCCCCTCCCCATGCACACTGACCCCCTCCCATACACACTTCCCCCCTCCCCATACACACTGCCCCCACCCCATACACACTGACCCCCTCCCATACACACTGCCCCCCTCCCCATACACACTGACCCCCTCCCATACACACTGCCCCCCTTCCATACACACTGCCCCCTCCCCATACACACTGCCCCCCTCCCATACACACTGCCTCCCTCCCATACACACTGCCTCCCTCCCATACACCCTGAACCCCTCCCCATACACACTGCCCCCCTCCCATACACACTGACCCCCTCCCCATACACACTGCCCCCCTCCCATACACACTGCCCCCCCTCCCATACACACTGCCCCCCTCCCCATACACACTGACCCCCTCACATACACACTGCCCCCCTCCCCATACACACTGACCCCTCCCTCCCATACACACTGACCCCTCCCATACACACTGACCCCTCCCATACACACTGCCCCCTCCCATACACACTGCCCCCCTCCCATACACACTGCCCCCCTCCCATACACACTGCCCCCTCCCATACACACTGACCCCTCCCGTACACACTGCCCCCCTCCCATACACACTGCCCCCCTCCCCATACACACTGCCCCCCTCCCCATACACACTGCCCCCCTCCCATACACACTGACCCCCTCCCCATACACACTGCCCCCTCCCATACACACTGCCCCCCTCCCATACACACTGCCCCCCTCCCCATACACACTGTCCCCCTCCCCATACACACTGACCCCTTCCCCATACACACTGACCCCCTCCCATACACACTGCCCCCCTCCCCATACACACTGCCCCCCTCCCATACACACTGCCCCCCTCCCATACACACTGCCCCCCTCCCATACACACTGTCCCCTCTCATACATACTGACCCCCTCCCATACACACTGACCCCCTCCCATACACACTGCCCCCCTCCCCATGCACACTGCCTCCTCCCATACACAGTGCCCCCCTCCCATACACACTGCCCCCCTCCCATACACACTGCCCCCTCCCATACACACTGACCCCTCCCGTACACACTGCCCCCCTCCCATACACACTGCCCCCCTCCCCATACACACTGCCCCCCTCCCCATACACACTGCCCCCCTCCCATACACACTGACCCCCTCCCCATACACACTGCCCCCTCCCTCCCATACACACTGCCCCCCTCCCATACACACTGCCCCCCTCCCCATACACACTGCCCCCCTCCCCATACACACTGCCCCCCTCCCATACACACTGCCCCCCTCCCCATACACACTGCCCCCTCCCTCCCATACACACTGACCCCCTCCCATACACACTGCCCCCCTCCCATACACACTGACCCCCTCCCCATACACACTGCCCCCCTCCCCATACACACTGACCCCTTCCCCATACACACTGACCCCCTCCCATACACACTGCCCCCCTCCCCATACACACTGCCCCCCTCCCATACACACTGCCCCCCTCCCATACACACTGCCCCCCTCCCATACACACTGTCCCCTCTCATACATACTGACCCCCTCCCATACACACTGACCCCCTCCCATACACACTGCCCCCCTCCCCATGCACACTGACCCCCTCCCCATACACACTGCCCCCCTCCCCATACACACTGACACCTCCCCATACACACTGCCCCCTCCCCATACACACTGCCCCCCTCTCATACACACTGACCCCTCCCCATACACACTGCCCCCCTCCCATACACACTGCCCCCTCCCATACACACTGCCCCCTCCCATACACACTGACCCCCTCCCATACACACTGCCCCCTCCCATACACACTGACCCCCTCCCATACACACTGCCCCCTCCCATACACACTGACCCCCTCCCCATACACACTGACCCCCTCCCCATACACACTGACACCTCCCTCCCATACACACTGCCCCCCTCCCATACACACTGCCCCCTCCCATACACACTGACCCCTCCCTCCCATACACACTGACCCCCTCCCATACACACTGCCCCCCTCCCCATACACACTGCCCCCCTCCCCATACACACTGACCCCTCCCCATACACACTGACCCCTCCCTCCTATACACACTGACCCCTCCCCATACACACTGACCCCTCCCTCCCATACACACTGCCCCCCTCCCCATACACACTGACCCCTCCCCATACACACTGCCCCCCTCCCCATACACACTGCCCCCTTCCCATACACACTGCCCCCCTCCCCATACACACTGCCCCCCTACCCATACACACTGACCCCCTCCCATACACACTGCCCCCCTCCCCATACACACTGCCCCCCTCACATACACACTGCCCCCTCCCCATACACACTGACCCCCTCCCCATACACACTGCCCCCCTCCCCATACACACTGCCCCCCTCCCCATACACACTGCCCCCCTCACATACACACTGCCCCCTCCCCATACACACTGCCCCCCTCCCATACACACTGACCCCCTCCCCATACACACTGCCCCCCTCCCCATATACACACTGCCCCCCTCCCATACACACTGACACCTCCCCATACACACTGACCCCTCCCCATACACACTGCCCCCCTCACATACACACTGCCCCCCTCCCATACACACTGACCCCTCCCTCCCATACACACAGCCCACACAATAGAAGATCATCAAACAGTATTGTAAATCTCATACTTATAGGTAGTACAAATGTAATATCAAACATATTATTCTGCAAATGTCTCGAAACAGTGATTAAAACAAATGTCATATTCATATTCATATTCTAAATTATCAGGAAATCTGGGAAGAGCAACATGCCAATAGGGTGTGCTGACAGATTAAATATTATATATTATATATATTCCATTTTTCTCCTTTATGTAACTGCACTATTGATGATGAGAAATAAAAATTCTATAATAATAATAATAACACCACAGCTTAGCAGTGAAAAGATAAAGAAACACACACATATGGGTCAGATTTTCAGAAAATGTACAACATTTGGTCAATTCTGCTGCAATTTGGCCAATACTAGGTAAATTTGGGTAGATTCAGCATTGCATTGATTCCAGCAATCAGTTTGGTTAGGTTGAACTATATTTTGAATGTTATTTTTATCTGAAATTTGCGTTATTTGAAAAGATTGGCGAAGTTGAATTGTACATTTTCTGAAAATCTGACCCATATATATAAAGTCTGCACAAGGGAATTCCCAACTCATTTTATCATTTAATTCCCCCACTGAAGTCCAACATCCAACAGTTGTAAATATTGGAAAATACAAAATTTTGAAGCATTATTTATTTTCTTGATTATCATAATGTTCATATACTGCTGCTCCCCCCACCCCCCTCTACACACACAGACACTAATAACCAATAAAGCCTTACCCTGATAATTCTAGGCAAGGAATTAAGGCTAACTCATGCAAGTATTGTATCAACCCTTCTTCCTGTTTATTCCACTACCTGCCCCTAGAATAACTCATCATGTGTGATTTACTCCTTCCTCCTGTTACAGGGATGGACACATTGAGCGCCTGTGGCTGCCCATCACAAGCATCCATGAGGCAGAAGTCATTCAGTCAGTAATAGACACACATAGAGCAATAGACAGTGTAGATCTACATGTAGAGCCAGGGGTGGAGGGGCCGTGCAGGGAGGTGGACCTACTCCCCCTCATCCAATCCTTCATTACACAAGGTGAGCAAATACCGCTATATATCTACCATACACCTGGTGGTGATGTGACCACAGGGATCCATGACAACACCCTGGAGGCACTACCAGGTCTGATACAACACCTGCTCCCTGTATGTAATGATGTAACACTATATGACTGTAGAGTGAGTGGCCAGGCCCTCCTGCACTGTGTGCAGCACCTGAGCTCCACCTGGCGGGTGGAGGAGGGTGGGTGGGGTGCTGACCTCAACAGGCCTGATACTGGTGTGAAGGTGATGCAGGTTGAGATGTGGGACCCTGTCATTGTGTACACTACAGTAGAGGAGAAGCAGCAGGTGGAGGCAGCAATACACCAGACAGGCATCTGTATTAACCCTACATGGGAACATGTAGCATGACTCCACCACTGCACTCCCTACATGCTCTACATGGGAACATGTAGCATGACTCCACCACTGCACTCCCTACATGCTCTACATGGGAACATGTGCCATGACTCCACCACTGCACTCCCTACATGCTCTACATGGGAACATGTAGCATGACTCCACCACTGCACTCCCTACATGCTCTACATGGGAACATGTAGCATGACTCCACCACTGCACTCCCTACATGCTCTACACAGAACAAAAATATGTATCTATGAAATGTACTTTAATGTAATGATGATTAATGGATGGATAGAATGTATGATGATGGGTGGCACAACTTACAGTGGAGATATTTGGGTCTGATTTTCAAAAAATGTACAATTGGCAGTTTACAAACTTACATTCACAGAACAAAAATTTGTATCTAAGTCAATTTGTGTAATTGTAATGTAATGTAATTATGATTAATGGATGTGTATGTGGATGGGTGGCATAAGTAACCGTGGAGATATTTATAAGTTGTTAATGAGCTTGTGGTAGCTCTGCACTGTAGCACTAGCAGTGGATCATAGTGACTTTTCATTATTTTGGTCTATTGACATGAAACTAGATAATCATAGAGGGAGAGAGGGAACATTAGGTTTGTTTATTTTGTTGATAATTTACAGGTGGTTAACTAACAATCCCTTCAGTTCTTTAGTGATTCAGCTTCCACCTCCCCAAGCATATAAGGGTCAGATTTTCAGAAAATGTAGTCAGAAAATCTAGTATTTTCTAATGTTTTTTAGACAAATTTGAGAGGTGTGTAGAACTGTAGATTGTGCATTTTCTGAAAATCTGACTTGGGCCAGATCTGCAGAAAATGTACAATTGACCTTCACTAATCGTCTCAAATAAACCAAGTTTAAGAGAATTAGGTTCAAAATTCAGTCAACATAACCAGACAGATTTATTGAATAAATACAGAATAGACTCAGATATGGGTGAGATTTTCAGAAAATGTACACATTTAGTAAATTCTGCTAAATTAGGCTGCATTTTGGTCAATAGTAGGTAAATCTGAGTATATTCTGAGTATATTGCATTGATTATAGCAAACTGTTTGGTTGGATTGAATTGTGTTTTGAACTTTATTTTTGTCTGAAATTTGGGTTATTTCAGAGAATTGGTATTGTGAATTGTACATTGACCCATAATATATGTAGTATTTATCATTTTTTACTCTTAATTTAGCAGAATTTTGGAGTTTTGAATTTGTAGAACTGTGAAGTGCTATAAAAATAGTGTCAGTGTGTATGGCATGGGGGGCAGTGTAATTTCGACCTTCCTAATAATTGTTTAAGCCTGCTTGCATACGGTGAAAGATATAAATCGTCCTATATATTCTGCAAATCTGACCCATATATTGGTGGTGGGTAGATCGGGACAAATGACCATTGGGACAAAATTCACTGCAACGATTTGGACAAAATCTTAAAATGAATCGGGACAAATCTAAGAATGAACCCAAATTGTTTTCCCATAAAAAGTTGTTAAGCGAAAAAGTATGACTAAAAATCGTAAATTAGTAGGGTCAAATTTTCAGAAAATGTACAATTGGCAGCTGTACACTGAGTAAATTCTGGTTTCACCACAGAGTTTTATTTACTTATGACGGTGAATATTTTCACCTTCAGCCAAGCTTTTATATATAATGAAAAATCTGACAAGGTTATCTGACAAAAGGACCGATCTGGAACATTATTTTAACAAATATATAATATCTCTAGAAAGACAACAGGTTGTCTGGACCAGAAAAGTCCAACTTGTTTTCTATGTTGAATATTTTAATGTTTTTCTCGGTGGATGTACCTTCACCGATTCGTCTCAAACCTAGTTATATTCTTAGGTTGTATTAGATCTTCAACAAATGAGACGGATTGAAGATCCTATTTACTCAATATTATACCAGGCAGTGAGCTGATTAATGACTTTTCTGAGAAGGAATGTATTCTATCAATCAGAAAGAGTGATAAATCACCGCCTCTGTAATGGTGGTAATGTCTCATTTAGTAAAGTACCAAAGGTATGAACTGAAAGTTTCATTTGAAATACCAAGAAGAAGGGTCAGATTTTCAGAAAATGTACAAACGGCAGCTCTACAAATTTAGGAAATGCTTCTAAATTGGGTTGGAAAATGGGCAATACTTGGTATATCTGAGTATATTTGATATTGCCTTTATTCAAACAAACTGTTTGGTTATGTTGAACTGAATTTTGAAGCCCATTTTTGTCTTAAATTTGGATTATTTGAGAGGATTGCTGAAGGCCAATTGTACATTTTCTGATGATTTCACCTGGAAGCTGTTCTTTAAAAGCCATATTGGTTTAGATAACAGAGTAATTTCAGAGGAAAAATTAAAGAGATTTCACAGTATTTTAATCACAGACTGAATTTGTGTTTTAGTGTTATATCTGTGGTTAGAGTGGTCTAAAGAAATGTTTTGGGTCGGACCACCAGCAAATGTATAATCAGTTACTCTATAGATTTAGTAAATTCTGCTAAATCAGACTGAGATATGATGAGTACTTATGTATTATCCAGGATGGAGTGTTTTACTGTTATGATGTATTGCTTCTCCAGATGTGGTAAGACATCCATGTAAACTCCTCTATAATGAGGAGTGTCATCACCATGTCTCCAAGAATGTATATTACATTGATCATTATAAGGTCAGATTTCCAGAAAAGGTGCAATTGTCAGCTCTACAAATCTTAGTTACTATTGCATTCATATCCTTGCAGTTTCTAGCAGTAAGAAGACTTTTTGTAAGTTCATCAAAACAAGAAAATAGAATAAAATATTTGGTAATGTTTATTGCCTCCTGGTTTTGTATCACCAATGATGAGTTCTTGATAAAATATATTAATCATTGCTTAGGAGATGAGGAATATTGCCACACTATATTACATAGTGTGTTCTGTACAGTCCAGTTCACTTCACTTTAGCGTAGCTAGATGAACCTATTTGAGTCATAAGTCGCAAAAAATGGATTTTGAGATATCATTATATTTGAAAAGATGAGACCAAGCCGATTCTAATGATAGTAAACAGTGTAATTTTCTAATAAGTATTTCCAGATTTTAAATTTGATATTTTTATTTTTGAAAAGAAAAGTTTGCAATATTTCTGGGGGGCAGTAACCAGTAGAGTAACTAAATATACTCCATATAAGGACCTTTAAAACAATTAGATATATTTAATACAGTGTCCTGAAATTTGAGACATCGACTGATGTTACTATAAGTGATAAACTCCCAAAAAATCAGAACATTCCAATAAAGTGATCTTATGAAATAAACACTTAGAAAAAATCATTTTTGCGACTTATGAATCATTCTCCTAAAACAGATCACATTTACTATAGAACTAGATAACTTTGTAGAAGATTATTTAGACTATTTCACCAACTGGAGAATACAGAAGCAACATTACACTGTTACAGGATTATTTGGGTCCGATTTTTATTAAAAAAACATTCAAACAAGAGAAGCAAAAAAAAGAACAGTCAGAGCTGATGTTTGAATCTTCCCGCGGAACTTGGTCATGTGCAAAGTATAGTCACGTAACAGGAAAAGGGCAATATTTTTGGCATCATGATGATCTCATCCTATGTGTTAAACTGCATTTTGAACATAATTTTTCTCTTAGATTTGGATTTTTTGAGAGGATTTGGGAAGGTGAATTATACATTTTCAGATAAGCTGACCCTATGACAAGAGGATCAGATAAGATGGGAGATTGAAGTTTAAAGTTTTGAGCATCCTCTGAGAGATCTTTAAATGAAATGAGAGGAACTGAATCATTAACAGAAAAAATCAACATTAAAGATATGATTACGGGGAGCAGCAAAGAACAGAAACAGGAAAAGGGCAATATTTGGTGGCAGAATTCCAGAAGGATGAAATATGAAGTTACAAATTCACCAATATTAGATTGACGGGAGGGAAGTTACCAGGAGTCTACCAGCAGGTAATATTTACTTATTTATTCACTTATCCTGAATATACACTGTATGATGACGGGAGGGAAGTTACCAGGAGTCTACCAGCAGGTAATATTTACTTATTTATTCACTTATCCTGAATATACACTGTATGATGACAGGAGGGAAGTTACCAGGAGTCTACCAGCAGGTAATATTTACTTATTTATTCACTTATCCTGGATGTACACTGTATGATGACAGGAGGGAAGTTACCAGGAGTCTACCAGCAGGTAATATTTACTTATTTATTCACTTATCCTGAATATACACTGTATGATGACAGGAGGGAAGTTACCAGGAGTCTACCAGCAGGTAATATTTACTTATTTATTCACTTATCCTGAATATACACTGTATGATGACAGGAGGGAAGTTACCAGGAGTCTACCAGCAGGTAATATTTACTTATTTATTCACTTATCCTGAATATACACTGTATGATGACAGGAGGGAAGTTACCAGGAGTCTACCAGCAGGTAATATTTACTTATTTATTCACTTATCCTGAATATACACTGTATGATGACGGGAGGGAAGTTACCAGGGGTCTACCAGCAGGTAATATTTACTTATTTATTCACTTATCCTGAATATACACTGTATGATGACAGGAGGGAAGTTACCAGGAGTCTACCAGCAGGTAATATTTACTTATTTATTCACTTATCCTGAATATACACTGTATGATGACAGGAGGGAAGTTACCAGGAGTCTACCAGCAGGTAATATTTACTTATTTATTCACTTATCCTTAATATACACTGTATGATGACAGGAGGGAAGTTACCAGGAGTCTACCAGCAGGTAATATTTACTTATTTATTCACTTATCCTGAATATACACTGTATGATGACAGGAGGGAAGTTACCAGGAGTCTACCAGCAGGTAATATTTACTTATTTATTCACTTATCCTGAATATACACTGTATGATGACAGGAGGGAAGTTACCAGGAGTCTACCAGCAGGTAATATTTACTTATTTATTCACTTATCCTGAATATACACTGTATGATGACAGGAGGGAAGTTACCAGGAGTCTACCAGCAGGTAATATTTACTTATTTATTCACTTATCCTGAATATACACTGTATGATGACAGGAGGGAAGTTACCAGGAGTCTACCAGCAGGTAATATTTACTTATTTATTCACTTATCCTGAATATACACTGTATGATGACAGGAGGGAAGTTACCAGGAGTCTACCAGCAGGTAATATTTACTTATTTATTCACTTATCCTGAATATACACTGTATGATGACAGGAGGGAAGTTACCAGGAGTCTACCAGCAGGTAATATTTACTTATTTATTCACTTATCCTGAATATACACTGTATGATGACAGGAGGGAAGTTACCAGGAGTCTACCAGCAGGTAATATTTACTTATTTATTCACTTATCCTGAATATACACTGTATGATGACAGGAGGGAAGTTACCAGGAGTCTACCAGCAGGTAATATTTACTTATTTATTCACTTATCCTGAATATACACTGTATGATGACGGGAGGGAAGTTACCAGGAGTCTACCAGCAGGTAATATTTACTTATTTATTCACTTATCCTGAATATACACTGTATGATGACAGGAGGGAAGTTACCAGGAGTCTACCAGCAGGTAATATTTACTTATTTATTCACTTATCCTGAATATACACTGTATGATGACAGGAGGGAAGTTACCAGGAGTCTACCAGCAGGTAATATTTACTTATTTATTCACTTATCCTGAATATACACTGTATGATGACAGGAGGGAAGTTACCAGGAGTCTACCAGCAGGTAATATTTACTTATTTATTCACTTATCCTGAATATACACTGTATGATGACGGGAGGGAAGTTACCAGGAGTCTACCAGCAGGTAATATTTACTTATTTATTCACTTATCCTGAATATACACTGTATGATGACGGGAGGGAAGTTACCAGGAGTCTACCAGCAGGTAATATTTACTTATTTATTCACTTATCCTGAATATACACTGTATGATGACAGGAGGGAAGTTACCAGGAGTCTACCAGCAGGTAATATTTACTTATTTATTCACTTATCCTGAATATACACTGTATGATGACAGGAGGGAAGTTACCAGGAGTCTACCAGCAGGTAATATTTACTTATTTATTCACTTATCCTGAATATACACTGTATGATGACAGGAGGGAAGTTACCAGGAGTCTACCAGCAGGTAATATTTACTTATTTATTCACTTATCCTGAATATACACTGTATGATGACAGGAGGGAAGTTACCAGGAGTCTACCAGCAGGTAATATTTACTTATTTATTCACTTATCCTGAATATACACTGTATGATGACAGGAGGGAAGTTACCAGGAGTCTACCAGCAGGTAATATTTACTTATTTATTCACTTATCCTGAATATACACTGTATGATGACAGGAGGGAAGTTACCAGGAGTCTACCAGCAGGTAATATTTACTTATTTATTCACTTATCCTGAATATACACTGTATGATGACAGGAGGGAAGTTACCAGGAGTCTACCAGCAGGTAATATTTACTTATTTATTCACTTATCCTGAATATACACTGTATGATGACAGGAGGGAAGTTACCAGGAGTCTACCAGCAGGTAATATTTACTTATTTATTCACTTATCCTGAATATACACTGTATGATGACAGGAGGGAAGTTACCAGGAGTCTACCAGCAGGTAATATTTACTTATTTATTCACTTATCCTGAATATACACTGTATGATGACAGGAGGGAAGTTACCAGGAGTCTACCAGCAGGTAATATTTACTTATTTATTCACTTATCCTGAATATACACTGTATGATGACAGGGAGGGAAGTTACCAGGAGTCTACCAGCAGGTAATATTTACTTATTTATTCACTTATCCTGAATATACACTGTATGATGACAGGAGGGAAGTTACCAGGAGTCTACCAGCAGGTAATATTTACTTATTTATTCACTTATCCTGAATATACACTGTATGATGACAGGAGGGAAGTTACCAGGAGTCTACCAGCAGGTAATATTTACTTATTTATTCACTTATCCTGAATATACACTGTATGATGACAGGAGGGAAGTTACCAGGAGTCTACCAGCAGGTAATATTTACTTATTTATTCACTTATCCTGAATATACACTGTATGATGACAGGAGGGAAGTTACCAGGAGTCTACCAGCAGGTAATATTTACTTATTTATTCACTTATCCTGAATATACACTGTATGATGACAGGAGGGAAGTTACCAGGAGTCTACCAGCAGGTAATATTTACTTATTTATTCACTTATCCTGAATATACACTGTATGATGACAGGAGGGAAGTTACCAGGAGTCTACCAGCAGGTAATATTTACTTATTTATTCACTTATCCTGAATATACACTGTATGATGACAGGAGGGAAGTTACCAGGAGTCTACCAGCAGGTAATATTTACTTATTTATTCACTTATCCTGAATAAACACTGTATGATGACAGGAGGGAAGTTACCAGGAGTCTACCAGCAGGTAATATTTACTTATTTATTCACTTATCCTGAATATACACTGTATGATGACAGGAGGGAAGTTACCAGGAGTCTACCAGCAGGTAATATTTACTTATTTATTCACTTATCCTGAATATACACTGTATGATGACAGGAGGGAAGTTACCAGGAGTCTACCAGCAGGTAATATTTACTTATTTATTCACTTATCCTGAATATACTCTGTATGATGACAGGAGGGAAGTTACCAGGAGTCTACCAGCAGGTAATATTTACTTATTTATTCACTTATCCTGAATATACACTGTATGATGACAGGAGGGAAGTTACCAGGAGTCTACCAGCAGGTAATATTTACTTATTTATTCACTTATCCTGAATATACACTGTATGATGACGGGAGGGAAGTTACCAGGAGTCTACCAGCAGGTAATATTTACTTATTTATTCACTTATCCTGAATGTACACTGTATGATGACAGGAGGGAAGTTACCAGGAGTCTACCAGCAGGTAATATTTACTTATTTATTCACTTATCCTGAATATACACTGTATGATGACAGGAGGGAAGTTACCAGGAGTCTACCAGCAGGTAATATTTACTTATTTATTCACTTATCCTGAATATACACTGTATGATGACAGGAGGGAAGTTACCAGGAGTTGTCTACCAGCAGGTAATATTTACTTATTTATTCACTTATCCTGAATATACACTGTATGATGACAGGAGGGAAGTTACCAGGAGTCTACCAGCAGGTATATATTTTGCCATTGGTTGTGATATCTATCAATAGCTATTTTGCCTTCATACTGTCAAATTTCGAAAACTTTTGAAGCCCAAGCTTAGCCTAATCATATCCTAACTTCCCCTCCTTATGTTATTTACCAGAAAATTCAGAAAAGAAAAATTAAATATTTACTTTTCTGGTAACCCTCAAGCTCTAATTTCTTTCATTGTTCTTTAATTATCATTTCTTAATTTTCTTTGAGGTGTTCGTCACGGGCAGCCTCAATACCACCAGCTCAGTGATCTTCCTGGCACCACTACCCCCCACCCCCAACGCCCTCTGGCACCATCACCACATGGAGCACCAGTGAGCAGCAGTGACGCTACTACTTCAGGACCAAAACCAGACTCACCCTGCTAGTAACAACTCCATAATTATCACAACCAGGTTGGTTTGCCCATTACTATATACTGCTAATAAATTAATGTAAATATGATTGACCTACGAAAAGATATACTTGTTTATAGCTGGAAAAATTAAATTAAACTATGTTACAATAATGATTTGGCTCGATTTGCTGGGAGAAAATATCAATTTCAATCCCAATGAAATTTTGTTATCATAGTTAATCAATTGACAAATGGATAATTATATTCTTCACGCATTTACATATGATAGGGACATGGTTTTCATTATTTTCATTTTTATTATTTTCATTAATTGTGGGATTTTATTCATATAATCATAATATAGCATGATTTAATCAATAATATATAAGTGTGTAAATATTATCATATTGAGTCATCAGCCTAACAACCTGTCTTCTATTTATGAACGGAAAATATTATTCTTATAGATTTAATTACTATTGATCCTGTAACTATATTAACGTTCTGTACATATATATCACTGGTAATTCGGCTCAAATTAATAAATATTTTATTTGTAATTAGGCCCTTACCTTCTGCGTAAATGACATTAATTTTATATTCATTTTTCCGAGCTCATTTTTCTATGCATTTAACATACAATCAATTGTTAAGGTAAGTCTAAATACAAAAAATGGTCTAACCTGTGAATAATTGGGTATAATATAATGATATAATGTTTATAGAGGCAGACACATAAGTGGAAAAATTACAGTAATTAATAATTATGAATAAACCAAAATATATAGATGCTTATGCCTACACATGGAAATGATAAGTTCAGTTTATAAATCCTTTGACCACTGGTGTAAGGGAAAGATAGTGACTTCCTCATCTTTGCCCCTTGGTGGAAATGTCAAATTTGTTGTTCTGACATGGATCATGGAAAGCTAAATAAAAAATGATAGAATAATTGGGTACAATATAATATACCATAACATCGCCCAATGTTCACTTTTCAACAAAAGTAACCATTTTTTTTTTAATGTTGACAATACAGTCACTGATGGAATAACCCAACCCAGGTACAACTAGTCAATGAGGGATATAAGCAGAAATTAGACAAATATTTTTTATTTTCTCCTTGGTCGGATTTCAAAATCTTCAACATAGCATAAAATCGCCCAATCTACACTTTTCTACAGAATTAATCTATTTTTTTTTAAATATTGACAGTGCAGTCTCTGACGGAATAACCCAACCCAGGTACAACTAGTCAATGAAGGATATGAGCAGAAATTAGACAAAAATTTATTATTTTCTCTGTGGTCACATTTAAAAATCTTGGACATAGCATAAAATCGCCCAATCTATACTTTTCAACAGAAATAATCATTTTTTTAAAAAATATCGACAGTGCAGTCTCTGACGGAATAACCCAACCCAGGTACAATTAGTCAATGAGGGATATGAGCAGAAAATAGAAAAATACTTATTATTTTCTCATTGGTCAAATTTCAAAATCTTCAAAAAAGCATAAAATCGCCCAATCTACACTTTTCAACAGAAATAATCATTTTTTTAAAAAATATCGACAGTGCAGTCTCTGACGGAATAACCCAACCCAGGTTCAATTAGTCAATGAGGGATATGAGCAGAAATTAGACAAATATTTATTATTTTCTCATTGGTCAAATTTCAAAATCTTCAAAAAAGCATAAAATCGCCCAATCTACACTTTCCAACAGAAATAATCTATTTTTTTAAAAAATATCGACAGTGCAGCCTCTGATGCAATTACCCAACCCACATACAACTCATCAATGAGGGATATGAGCAGAAATTAGAAAAAGATTCATTATTTTCTCATTGGTCAAATTTCAAAATCTTGGACATAGCATAAAATCGCCCAATCTACACTTTTCAACAGAAATAATCATTTTTTTTTAAAATATTGACAGTGCAGTCTCTGATGGAATAATCCAACCCAGGTACAACTAGTCAATGAGGGATATGAGCAGAAATTAGACAAATATTTATTATTTTCTTCATTTTGACATTTCAAAATCTTGGACATAGCATAAAATCGCCAAATCTATACTTTTCTAAAGAAATAATCATTTTTTAAAAAAAATATTGACAGTGCAGTCTCTGACGGAATAACCCAACCTAGGTACAACTCATCAATGAGGGATATGAGCAGAAATTAGACACAGATTTATTGTTTTCTTAATTTTGACATTTCAAAATTTTGGACAGAGCATAAAATCGCCCAATCTATACTTTTCAACAGAAATAATCATTTTGTTTTTAAATATCGACTTTTCAGTCTCGGATGCAATTACCCAACCCAGGTACAACTAGTCAATGAAGGATATGAGCAGAAATTATGAAAATATTAATTATTTTCTCATTGGTCACATTTAAAAATCTTGGACATAGCATAAAATCGCCCAATCTACACTTTTCAACAGAAATAATCATTTTTTTTTCAGAAACATTGACTGTGCAGTCTCTGATGGAATAATCCAACCCAGGTACAACTAGTCAATGAGGGATATGAGCAGAAATTAGACAAATATTTATTATTTTCTCCGTGGTCACATTTAAAAATCTTGGACATAGCATAAAATCGCCCAATCTATACTTTTCAACAGAAATAATCATTTTGTTTTTAAATATCGACTTTTCAGTCTCTGATGGAATAACCCAACCCAGGTACAACTAGTCAATGAGGGATATGAGCAGAAATTAGACAAATATTTATTATTTTCTTAATTTTGACATTTCAAAATTTTGGACAGAGCATAACATCGCCCAATCTATACTTTTCAACAGAAATAATCATATTTTTTTTTACATATCGACTGTGCAGTCTCGGATGCAATTACCCAACCCAGGTACAACTAGTCAATGAGGGATACGAGCAGAAATTAGACAAATATTATTATTTTCTCATTGGTCAAATTTCAAAATCTTCAACATAGCATAAAATCGCCCAATCTACACTTTTCAACAGAAATAATCATTTTTCTTTAAAAATAGTGACAGGGCAGTCTCTGATGCATTAACCCAACACAGGTACAACAAGTCAATGAGGGATATGAGCAGAAATTAGACAAATATTTAATTTTTTTCTTAAATTTGACATTTCCAAATGTTGGACATAGCATAAAATCGCCCAATCTACACTTTTCAACAGAAATAATCTTTTTTTTTTAAATATCGACAGTGCAGTCTCTGACGGAATAACCCAACCCAGCTACAACTAGTCAATGAGGGATATGAGCAGAAATTGGACAAATATTTATTATTTTCTCCTTGGTTAGATTTCAAAATCTTGGACATAGCATAAAATCGCCCAATCTACACTTTTCAACAGAAATTTCCTCCAGCATGGGCTTTCATGTGTGTCTTCATGTTGGCAGCATATGCTGTCCTATAGTCACACTCAGTACATTTATAGGGTTTTTCCCCGGTATGTGTTCTCATGCGATTCTTCATGTTGGCAGCATATGCTGTCCTATAGTCACACTCAGTACATTAATAGGGTTTTCCCCCAGTATGTGTTCTCATGTGATTCTTCAGGTTTCCAGCATGTACTGCCCTATAGTCACACTCAGTGCATTTATGCACCTTTCCTCCAGTGTGTGTCCTCATGTGGATCTTGAGGTTTACAGCATGTGCTGCCCTATAGTCACACACAGTACATCTTTTTGACTTTTCTCCAGTATGTGTTCTCATGTGTATCTTCAAGGATCCAGCATGTACTGTCCTATAGTCACACTCAGTACATTTATGCTCTCCCCCAGTATGTTTTTTCATGTGTTCCCTCAGGGGTGTACGTTGTGTTGACCTATAGTCACACTCAGTACATTTATGAGGCTTTTCTCCAGTATGTGTTCTCATGTGTTTTGTTACAGTTCCACTATCTGATGTCCTAAAGTCACACACAGTACATTTATAGGGCTTTTTCCCGGTATGTGTTCTCATATGAATCCTCAGGTTTCCACTCTGTGCCCCCCTATAGTCACACAGACTACATTTATAGGGTCTTTCTCCAGTGTGTGTCTGCATATGGTGCCTCAGATGATCAGACCGTGTTGCCCTATAGTCACACACAGTACATTTGTGAGGCCTTTTTTTACCAGTATGAGTTTCCATGTGTGACCACAGGTTTCCAGCCCGTGCTGCCCTATGGTCACACACAGTACATTTATATGGCTTTTCTCCAGTATGTGTTCTCATGTGTAACTTCAGGTGTTCACCATGTGCTGCCCTATAGTCACATACAGTACATTTAAAGGGCCTTTCCCCAGTGTGTTTTCTCATGTCAATGCTCAGGCCTGCAGCATGTGCTGCCCCATAGTCACACACAGTACATTTATATGCTCTATGCAGGAGCAAATGTTTCCCCAATGGATACCAACCTTTGAACCCTGTAACACACATGCTACACTTGTGTAGTTTCATCTCTGTACATGTCACATTGTGATGCGTTCTGGCTTCTTCAATGTGTTTTACCATGTGTGTCCTCAGGTCACTAGCCTGTGCTGCCCTATAGTCACACACAGTACATTTATGTTTCCTCTCAGCACTGTGTATGAGCAAATGTTCCTCTAAACTACTGCTCTCTGTAAACCCTTCAACACACACACTACAGTTGTGTAGTTTCTCCTCTGTATGAGTCACATTGTGATGCATCATGCCTCCTGACATATCACAAGTCACATTTGCTGCAATGGCGGTCTGTCCTGTCTCCATAAGTATGTTTATATGCCAACGTCCAAGGTCATAATGGATGGTGCCAACGTCCAAGGTCATAATGGATGGTGCCAACGTCCAAGGTCATAATGGATGGTGCCAACGTCCAAGGTCATAATGGATGGTGCCAACGTCCAAGGTCATAATGGATGGTGCCAACGTCCAAGGTCATAATGGATGGTGCCAACGTCCAAGGTCATAATGGATGGTGCCAACGTCCAAGGTCATAATGGATGGTGCCAAGGTCCAAGGTCATAATGGATGGTGCCAACGTCCAAGGTTATAATGGATGGTGCCAACGTCCAAGTTCCTTATCTTCATACCTGTAAATATAAAGAGTTAAAATTTACAGCAACCATACCGTATGAACACTATGTTTGTTTATCTTATTGACTTTCATACTGAACAACAGGGGGCGTTATCAAGCACCACATCCCCACATATCTACATTAGGAAACCGCACTGCTGGCAATGATGGACCCGTTCTATGATGTCAACAATAGGGGAATTGCATAGCCACCATTTTGAATCTGGATTCGCATGGAATTCTCCCTATCCTTGATAGCGCGAAAATAAGCTATCAGACCCTCACACCACCTGGAGGCGGAGATTAAGCTAAGGTGGGAGCTTCCAGTCATGGCGCCCACAACCTTAGAAACAGAGTAGGCCTGAACATGGTTATACCCATACAGTCATTGTTCGGGCTCTACTCTTTCAAACAGGTAAAATTATATACCTACGGATAGCTGAGAATATACTCTTTTCATATTTCATATTTTTTAATCCCGTGACCATCTATACATTTTTTATCACCGTTTGTGCAGGTGGCGGTCGGCGCGAACACCTTAACAGAGTGGCAGTGGAAGCTTCCGTCTCAGCCTACTGGGAGATAGTACAGCCTACAGCGCCACTGGTGTTAAATAACATGGCTATCTGGCTAACTGGGTTCAGCAGAATTATGGTAGTCTAAAATCTATAGAAAACATGCCATGTTCAGCATGGAATATTTATCATGTGTTATGCATGTTTCCATAATACAGGGCCCCATGCATCTTTCCCATCATGCATTTGCTTTTCATCGATCATTTATACAATCAATATTTGGTGAAGACATTTTTTATAACAATGTTGCCAAATATTTGTATGTCAGATTTGAATTGAATCCGTCCCAACATGCACTATGACAGACGTGCGCACTGACACATGCAACTCCCCTATACATAGATTTCACTGACGTCACGGCCCTGGCCATGTTTGGGGTCAAGTTAAATGCCTATGTATGCTGCGATACTTGAAAATACCGTTTTCTGGCTGTTTTAACCTTTACTAATTTTCATCTTCCTCAACAATATCTTCATGATAGGTTAGATAATCTGCCTTTAGTGTAGAATTACCCAAGTATCTACTCTTGTGAGTTTTATCAACTTTGTTTTGATACCCCGCCATAGATGGCAAGCGTAGCAGTGACCCCAGACATGGTAGCCACTGTGATACCCCAGCCTACTGGGTGACGTCATGTGAAATCTATGTATAGGGAGATTTAGCACTGAACAGGGAAGCGGAGATAATATTATGCAGTTGCAACGATCCTATGAAGTATATATGTGATGTGTTTTAGGAAAATGAGTCATAAGTCGCAAAAAATAGATTTTGAGATACCATTATATTTGAAAAGATGAGATTAAGCCGATTCTAATGATAGTAAACAGTCTGCTAAAATAAGAAAGTATTTCTAGATTTTAAGTTTGATTTTTTCGGGGTTTTTTTTCAATATTTCTGGGTGTCAATAAACAGTAAAGTAACTAAATGTAGTACATATGAGGACCTTTAAAACCAAAGGATATATTACCTAGATTGTCCTGAAATTTGATACACCGATTGACATAACCATGGGTGACCCACTCTCCAAAAATCAAAACATTCCAATAATGTGATCTTGTGACAAAGACGATTTGAAAAATATCAATTTTGCGACTTATGACTCATTTTCCTGAAACACATCACATATGACAACTCTATGAAGTTCCGGGAAACCTCCGGGATTACCTCCGGATGCCGCCAGGATTCCAGGGATCACTAGGATGATATTATTTGTTAATATTATTGTTTCATTTAATAATTATGTGTTAATATTACATGATTGAGACTTTCACCACCATTGATGTTATATATTTATATTGATGTTATATATAGACTTGTACAGTCTGGTATATGAACCTTTAACGGTTATTACACAGCATGAATATTTGTGATATTCAGTACCGTATATAATATAATATAATGAAAACAAAGTTCAGTCAGTTTAGGTCAAACGTGACCATTCCAGTGGACGGCACAAGTAGGAGTGGCGATACCAGTCTCTGACCACTAGGTGGGGTGGCGACACCAGCCTCTGACCACTAGGTGGGGTGGGGGTGCCAGCCAGCGACCCCTGGACATTCACACAATATATATCGATATATATAAGCAGGCAAATATATATCCAGCCATATTCATAATATTCCTATATAATAAATTCATATTTGATAATACCTTACGTCATGTTACATCACCGTATATAATTATATAAAGGCATTAGATCATATAATTATGAGTATGACACCACCATTGATGTTATATGTTGTTCTTATTGTCTGGGAACATTGTATTTATTATAATATTATGGTTATATTTTATTACATGTTCTTCACTTGTTCTTGAAATACCTTTTATTAAAATACCTGCTTATTAAAATATTCATCACCTCTCTGAGAACCTGCATGTAACATTAGGTTGGGAACAAGGACCCAACCTCACCTCAAGGATTGATCAGGAATAAAACTGGACTTGCAAAGTATTCTCTCTTTACTTTATTCTTTCCGGGGGAGATTTAAAACATAAACATAAAAACATGAACATATTATTCACCCTAGGCCTTTGATATGGACATAGGTCTTTCCTCCACTACCCTTGCTAGAGATATGAATAATATTTACGCAGAGAAGTAACCTATATGATCATGATTATATTATTATTAAATATCAATAGTATATAAGCCTGGAAGAGGTCCAGAGTCGATACACAGAAAGTGCAACACTGGCAAATCATCTCACTGGAAAGAACATAGGCAAGATTCGCAACACAGTCAATTCTACCTGTAAATCATCCATCCATCATTAAAAGACAGATTGTTATATAGGCTGGGTACATTTGACAATTAATCCAGTTAAGATTAAACCTTTAAAACACCATCATATATGTTCTAAACTCATTGCAGGGCAATTTTAATTAAAAAAATATTCAGGATGAGAATTTTAGTCCTTTCCAGAGGAAACACGTGGGGTGTATTATATTAATAAAGACTAGATTCTCCCCGTTTCAAACGGGTAGTAATTTTCAGCATGTAGTTCCTATTGAATTCCTCCATGTAGTTTATAATAGGGGATTTTACATGGCCGCCATTTTGAATCTTTATTCGCATGGAATTATGGGACTAATGGTACAGTCTAAAATATCGATAGAAATCATGTCATGTTCAGCATGGACTATTTATCAATGCTTTAATGTCAATATCCATGTACGATACATGTTTCCATAACACAAGTTCCCATCTTTCCCATGATGCATTTAGTTTTTATAGATCATTTATTGAAGCTGTGATATTGGTGAAAACATTCTTGCACATTTCGATACAAATATTTCCCCAAAACTTGGGTGCCAGATTTCAACAGAATCCATCCCAGGATGCATTCCCACAGGCATGCGCAGTGGCACATGCAAGTCCCCTATTGTAAAACCCCTTTCCCCTCTTCTCTTATTTCTTTTTTTTATTTAGAATTTTTTATACAGCCAATCTTCAGTGGAATAACAGTTGAACATAAATGGGCATGCACAGTGTACAAATAATGTTATGAACAAGTTATGTCATATGAGGATAATGGGCTCACAGGGGATAATTCAAATTAGAAATCTATGGTTTTCCGCCCACTGCTGTATCTAGCTAGACTACATTTAATGTAAAAACTACTCGAGAACAAGTTAATTTAGACAAACATAAATCAAGTAAGGTGAGAAAGGTACTATCTTATTATAACAATCCCCTATTCAACAAGTTATAAGTTTATTAAGTTAATCAATCATTTAATGAACTATTTTTCTGTTTAACTTTATAATCAGTTTAAGTTAATGTATATATTGTGCGTTTCCAAAGGAAACGAATTCTACGGTCAACTATTTGTGCGCAATGGCTAGATTATGAATATCAGACATACTGTAATCTGAAATGCCTCGAATGTCTATTAGAAGAACACAGGAGTGGAAGTAAAATTCAGTTTATTAACAACTAGGAAAGTTGCACGCTCTCTGTTTACAAAGGCAGTTGGATAAACATGAAAGTACAATGCAAGGGAATTAGACATAAGACATCAAACAACATTCAAGAAAGAAAGTTTGGTTCTCGGAGCTGACTGACGTGAGCCATGTCGGCTCCCAACTAATTCAGCTAAAAGTTTGGAAAAACTAAAACGTATAGCCATATAAATGGCCACACTCATCCATCTTGGCATATAGACATTGACTATGAAGAACATTGGACGGGATTCATCGAAGAGAGTTAGTTATTAACACACATAGAATCGGACCCAGCCAAGACCGACTGGAAAACGGGACGTCGCCCTTGGTGAGACCGATCCTCCTAATATCGCCCACTCTCGAACAAAAATTCCCAGTTGAAATATATCAGACATTAATCATTGACAGCTATTTTAAGAACTCTAAATGGAAGACCAAATTGAACCACCTCAGGAATCACAGATACACTCTGAAATCACCGACTCATATCTATTAGCTCATACATCTGAGATAGGTAGATTGACCTCTACGCCGATCTCAGGGCCTACTACTGATAACATGCCGTCATTGGCCCACTCACCAGTAAGCTCTCCACAAAACTCATTAGAAGGTGAAATAATGTTTGATGTTGGCCTCATATGTGAAGATACAGAAAAAACTACCTTACCTCACAGTGGGTCTGCTTCGACAGTCATGAACGACCACTTCATTACAATGCATAGCCCCTCCTCAGTACGGAAAGTTGACAGCATCGTTCGTAATGCTAATTCGTCGTCACAGTCACAGATCCATTCCTCGCCAGCTAATACCTCAAGCAGGATACAGGACCTGTTAATCCAAAGGTCGCAGAACCTGCACAAAATGGATAATATATTGTCACATATTGAAAACTCAGGCCTCCATGATTCAGAAACCCCAAATACATTATTACCACCAGATTCCGTAGACAATCTCGCTCGCTCGTTGGAAACTCGCCTGTCACCAATGATCATGCAGGCTGTCACAAATAGTCTTCGAGAGAGAGAGAAACAATTTGATTCTACATTAAATAAGGTCACCTCAGCTCTGCAAAACTTGAAAACAGAAGTAAAAAACCTTGGAGATAGTTTAGACACTAAAATTACTATGCTGAAAACCGATATTGAAAATATCCGACTAGAGAAGGAATCTGCACCGTCACTGTCATCGGACTCGCTGACAGCTGAGATGGTGGCATTACGCGCAGAAGGGAAACTAGAAGCTCAGAAGATTGTGACATCTATCGATAACCTCACTCTGCAAACACAATCTAGTTTCAACAAGATTACGAGTGAAAATACTCACACTGATGAGTCGAAGCAACAACCAAGGCAGCCTAGTGGTCCTCCATTCGTGCCTCCTCCATTTGGGCCTCCTCCATTTGGACTGGGAAGGCCGCCTCGAGGCAACTGGGGCCCCCCGCCTAGACAGCACCAAAGGCCGTCAACGCAGGGACACAGGCCGCTGACGCAAGGTCATGCTCGTCGCTCTAATCCTGGTCACCGTAAGTTCCTAGTTTTAGATAATATTACAGAACTTGAGAAGGACGATATATCACAAACTCTCCTTGATTTATGTAAAGAGCTGGACCACGACTTCCAAACTGACGACATAACAGAAGTGTATAGAATATTCGAATTCGACGAACTGTTAATGAGGCCAGTTTTTATTAAATCCAAATCAGGTGAAATCCTCACAAAGCTGTCTGATAATGTATCCAAAATTCAACATATGGACACTCGATTTGCACGTCTTGAAATCAACACTGAAGGCCTTATTGTCCCCTCCCACGAGTTTGGCATCTTGCGGGACTGTCATCAGCTGTTGCGTTTGAAAGACGTCTCCTCGGAACATCGTGGTAGTCACTTACTCGTTGACGGCAAAGCCTTCACCAGACGAGACCTCCATACATTGCCAACTGGCTGCCGTCCGGAGGATGCACGCACAGTTGAAGTGGATAATGGACTCGGATTAGGCTTCAAAAGTGAGCATTCCTTTCTGTCCAATTTCCACCCTTCTAAGGTCGACTATAAAGGCTCACAGTACCGATCAGCTGAGCACGCCTTTCAGGTCACTAAGGCGAAAGAACTAGGTCGCACGGAACTTGCCGAAGAGTTACGGAACACTCCGAGCCCGTATTCGGTTAAACAAAGGGCTAGGCAAGAGTTGACACCGACCCCGGAGTGGAAGAAAAAGGAAAGGAATGTCCTCGAGCAAATTATAAAATTGAAATTTGATCAAAATAAGTACATTAGGAAAAAACTAATGGAGCTTCCTCAAACAGATTTCTATGAGATGACCACTGATAGGAAGTGGGCCACCGGAAGTAACCTTCCGCGTATCCTTGATCAGAAGGGCCTAAGGAGCAAACTCGCATCCTCGGACTTTATTGGATCGAACCTTTGTGGGAAAATCATAGGTAGGCTGAAGAGAGAGCTCCTCAAGTAGTAACATTCTAACGATACTTATAAATACATCATTGTGACTCCACGTGGCCTTCTACACCACAATATCAACCTCGTCTCGAACCAACCCCTATTATCGTCCATCATAATATCAACATGGTCTACTCGATCCTAATCATAGGTGACTCGCGTGCGAGGTCCCTGGGCCCATCTCTACAAAGCAGACTGCCCCAAGGTACCCCACACGAACTTTCTTCTTGGCCAGGCGCCAGCATTTATCAGTCGGTTTGTCGCGCCACCAGCAAAGTTCTTCAGTATTCGCCAAGCCACATTTTTATTGTATCAGGGTTATGTAATTTAACTGTAAAAGATCACACTACCAAGCTAGTTACCCTCCGCAACCCCACTATGGAGTTAGCGAAAGAGAACCTCCTACAAGATCTGAGTGATTCTCTCAATCACATGCTAAATCTTCCCCTTCCTCACCCAGTCTTTGTTAGCTACGCTCCAATCACTGGGATGTCTATAAACCAATTTAATAGGCGGTATGAACTTCAACACGGCAACCTGACGACCGATGACATTGTTGCGCACCCACTCCAGGGAAACCTGAACCAACAAGTAGAAATGTCAATCCAACTAATCAAGGAATTTAATGTATCAAACGACATCGGTACTCCCTGGACACAAAAAATAGTGCATAGGTACCACCCCAACAACTCTACCTTCACCCACAACTACTCACAATTGGCCATGGACGGTTGTCACCTTTCCGAGTACCTCCAAGACCAGTGGGCCAGGGCAATATCGAACACTTATGCAGCTCATATAAAGAAAATTTCTGCTCCACATTGACATAACAATAGCATTATAATATTATTGATGTGTTAACGACAGTATAATATCGCCACTACTCGACAGTTCTCTTATATCAAATATACCATGCAACCAGAAACTTTGATTATAAATTGTTCTCACCTCTTCATCGCCCTGAGCCAGGGTAACTTTTTCTAGTACCCTACTCCGAGCATGGAATGGAACTGATGAACGATAAGGGTTTAGCAGCCGATAGTAAATTGAAAATTGAAAACCTACTTATAAGAATTAGTTCATACTGCAATAAGTATTTAAAACTGAAATTAGCTATGTCACTCTCACCTCACATTCAATTACAGAAAGAGGTATTGTATGTATCTATACTGGGATACGCACTGCATGATACAAAGTACTGTTATTGTTATTATCATCATTCCTGTCTTGCTCCTCTCCTCTCTGAATCAAGATAACTCTAGGATATAATATAAAAACATTGATACTAAATGTAAAAAATTTTTTATTGATGTTGTTACAGAAATTAGTTTATACATGTGGGGCCTTTTTCAAGAGCCACAAACCAAAACATTTTCTACCAGAATTCCTGTACTACTATGACAAATTTCAAGCTATAGGTCGAATGTAACCACTAATGCTATAGCTGCTCGCATGTATGGATGCCTTTCGGTTCCGGGGCTGGGGTAACTTGTTTTAGTACCTCGCCTCGGGGCTGCCTAGTGGCCGAATAATGCGATTAGCTGGAGCATAATAGTGGATTGAAATACTGGCAATGATACTCACACTTAAATATCTCTTGCAAGTCATTGTAAAGCACCAACTTAGCTGCTGCTAAGAATGTGGCGTTGTTAATATTAACTTTAAGATATCGACCTGGGTCGTTTACTCTCGCTTCACTCAACCTGTCACTTTCACATGTCAATGTATATTACCAGCGGTATTTAGTGGTGGTAAAATATAGCTAAACAAGCTCTGGTCACACTGAATCTAGCTTGTAAACATGTAACGAGACTACGAGGTATAACTGTATGATGAGCCCGTTATTATCACTTTATTATCAGAATATTATCTGATTATCATGATTATTATGAGTCCAATGTAATTCAATTAATATTATTCAGTGTCGTTTAATCTCACTCAAGGTGGTTATTAACCTCTTATTATCTCTCACTTTTGTAAAGTGAAGAGATGTAAAATATAAGCTATAAATGATGACACATGAATGTAGAATGTAGAATGTAAAATGTAGAATGAAAAATGTAAAAATGTAAAAATGCAAATTTCATACCTTCACGCTCAAGGCACACAGCCTCGCTGTAGTCCCAATGCTAACAGCACAACGAACCATTGTCTCAATGTTTCTCAATGTTTTCAACAAAAAAATGTACATAGTCTTTGTCAAATCAGACGGATTTAGACAAAATTAGTTTAGTTATAATTCCGAACGTATTTCTATTGTTGCTAAATTTAGCATCTCATGGCGGCGGACACCGGCAATACATTGCTGCGCTCCTTCGCTGATCTGAAAAGTCTCAAAGGCTTAAAACTGGTGTCTTGGAATATACGTAGCCTCACCAAGCACTTTACACAAATAGAATTGTTAACCTCTGGTGGAGATGCAGATGTACTGGGTTTCAGCGAGACATGGCTCAATGCCAATACTCATGATAACGCAGTGCACCTGCAAAACTACACATTATATCGATTAGACAGGGCTACGAGGAAAAGAGGAGGAGGATTGTGTATATATTTTAAGAACGAATTAGTGGTCGATACTGAGACTTACAAAGATCTAAATTTGTCTAACAAAGACCTAGAAATTCAAGTTGCCTTAGTTAAAAAAGGTATGAATAAATACTGTACTATATTGAATGTGTATAGACCACCTAGTGGTTGTACAAAAACATTATTACTGAAATTACGTGAAATTCTCTCAAAATTAAATCAGTCGCATGAGCTTTATATGATGGGTGACTTCAACCTTGACTTTAACTTAATTGACACCTCTACCACTAATCTCTCTTCAGAAATTAAGAGTTTGATAAATGACTTTTCCCTAGTCCAGCACATAAAGATACCCACTAGATCAACTCTAAAGTCTCAGACGACGATTGACCACTTCTACACAAACTCCTCTCTTGTTAGCACTGCTGGTGCAATTGACATAAATTTGTCTGATCATTTCCCTATTTTCCTGGTTAGGAAAAAAGCTCGCAATACTTACAATGTCGACACCTTTTGGGCTAGATGTACAAAACACCTAGACCAAAAGATCCTAAATGAAATCCTTAAGAATCTTGATTGGAAACCGTTCTACAGTAACTCGGATCCGGAAAAGTGCTGGGATATTATGCTAAATGCTATACAATTATATCTAGATAAAATGTGTCCCCTAAAAAAGTTTCGGAACGTCCGGACCAAACCGAAATGGATGTCCGACGATCTCTTACAAATAATGAATGAAAGGGACAGATTATTCAGACTTGCTAAATTAAAATGTGACCCAGAAATATTGCATCAGGCAAAATCCATGAGGCGGTTGGCCAATTCTAATTGTAAAACAGCAAAAGCACAGTTTATTAAGGCTAACCTTGAATTCTATGACAAAAACCCCCGGAAGTTCTGGGAGTTTCTAAGGCCTTTGATAAATCCGGAGAAACTCAAAAAGAGTAACACTATATATTTAGAAAAGGACGGTGAGGCGATAGACCCGCCTGAAATACCAACTGAGTTTAATAATTATTTCCTTAATGTCGGCCCCAATCTTGCCAAGAAAATCCCCCCTTGCGCAAATGTCGCTGACTCTGATTCAAAAATTTCCTGTGAATACGATGTACCCAATTTTAGGTTTTGCGAGTTGTCTTCGAGGGAAGTAGGGAAGATTATCTCGAAGATTGATGTTTCAAAAAATTCCGGAATTAGCTTCATCCCGGCCACAATTATGAAATCATGTTTACTAGCTTTAACTGATCAAATGACGCATGTTATAAATATTTCTTTACTTCTGGGTAAGATACCTAGTTCTTTCAAGTTGGCACGAGTAACACCATTATACAAGGCAGGTAGTAAATTGAACGCCTCGAATTACAGGCCCATATCTTGCATCTCCATGCCTGCTAAAATTCTCGAGGCAGCTGTCCAACAACAACTTACCGATCATTTTGAGTCCAATAATCTATTTAATAACAACCAATACGGCTTCCGTAAAAATCATTCCATACAACAGGCTCAAGTAGATCTCCTTGATAACTTATATACAAATTTGAACGATAAGCTTTTTAACAGGACAGTTTTCCTTGATTTTAGCAAGGCGTTCGATACGGTGCATCACAAAATTCTTTTAGATAAGTTGGAAGCCTACGGAGTAGCAGGCATGAAGTTACTCTGGTTCGAGAATTACCTCAAAAATAGGAGACAGTTTGTTACTGTAAATGGCCAAAAATCAGAAGAAGGGATAGTAACATATGGTGTCCCACAAGGTACCATTTTAGGCCCAATATTATTTACAATCTATATTAATGATTTACATTCAGTAGTTCGTCATGCAAAAATCCAACATTATGCAGACGATACTGTCATTTATTATCATAACCCCAAAATTGATGCCCTCCATCGTAATCTACAAAGTGATCTAAACAATATTTACCTGTGGTGCGCCCAAAACAAGCTATCCCTTAACGCCTCTAAATGTAAGGCCATGTCGTTCTCCTTAAGTTATGTATCCAGATCAAAATTATCGAATTCTGCTATTGACCTCACCCTTGGTACCACTGTATTGGATGTAGTTCATGAGTACAAATATTTAGGCTTCATGCTCGACGATCTACTTAGCTTCAAATCACATGTTAGTAACACTCTAAAATTAATTACCTCTAAAGTCAGATTATTATATAAAGCAAAGGACTCCTTAACTCATAAAGCCAAGCATGATATATATAAGTTAGCCATCCTCCCAAATATTGATTATTGTGATTTTATTTATGACTCTGCTCCGAAAGCCATGCTTCAAAAACTTCAGTCCCAACAGAATTTAGCCTTGAGGATAATTTTTAATAAATCCAAATACGACAATGTTGATCGCGAGCATGAGGCCTTAAATATATGGCCCCTTCAAACACGAAGGGAGAAACATATATTGGATATTGCCTTTTACTTATCCCAAAATAAAAATAATATTGACGTGAGAAAACTGCCAACTAGAAGTCATACAAATGGAAAGAGAAATATGACTGTTTTAACTTCTAAGTTGTCGAAAATAACTAACTCTATTACATATAAATCTAGAATAAGTTGGAACAAGCTAAAACCTGAGGCGCACAAAATTGAGGATATTTACTCATTTAGGAAGTATACACAACAGCTTCTAGCGCCTTTTTGATCTCAATACAGTTACAGCATTTTATCACTATATTAGCATTACTCTTACAATGTGTAAAATATTTCTGCTTCCACTGAAAATGCGACTGTTTATACTTCTACTTACCATTAATGTCAGGATTGGCGTACTCCAATCATTATTATTGCTTTTATATAGAGTATTACTGCTCCTGCCTAATTAATTAATTAATTATTTGCGTTCTTACTTGTTGCCGCTGCCCAACTTGAAAAATATAATTAACTTTGTCGCCTTCAACGCATAGTCCGCAATCGAGGTAACTTATATTAGTACCACATACTGGGCGTGGTTGAAGAGCTGTGCGTTTTACTGTACCATACCTCTTTATACTGATATGTATCAGTGATTCTGATTATTATTGCTAGTACCCACATCTACTGTTTTCATATGTAAATTCATGTGTAAATTCATCTCATTCAACGTTGACATACTTGTTATTATTAAGTTGTTATGAAACCCTAAAAGGGATTTTCACATTCTGTTGTAAACAAACAAACATTCAAGAAAGAAACGTCGGCAGTCATTGGAAGAACTGGCATGTCTCGGTGCCAGAATTGACCGACCCATTGTAATCAAGACCATGCAATAAAGAATTTCTGAATCTGAATCTGAATCTGAACATATTGTAATCTAATAATACACAATTGTCTTTTAGTCTTTGCAATTCCGAGCTTGTCTGTCTCCAAGACTTGAAACCCAGAAATCCCAAAGGGTGTAGTAGGTGTAGATCACTCAGATTCAGTCATGCGTGGTCCTCTCTAAATGGGTTCCTCTCAAAACCTATACAGTGGCCTTAAGTGGCAACTTGTCAATCAAACCAAGATAGCCAATAGAATACAACAAATGTCAACCAATAGGATGTCACACTGGCCTTCAGGGATTTACTGCAGAGATGGTAGAAGGTTGTCAATCAAGCAGTCCTTGCATAAGTGCAAAGTTAGTAGTGTTGGCGTGAATTACATCACACAGAGATGGGCATCCAGATATCCTCCCAGATAAATGTCCACACTCCTCACACCAATCCTCAACCAACACCTCAAAATGTATCACAGGAACTTGATACTCAGGATGATTGACAGAATGGTACCCAATTCACTAACATTCACGAATACCGTAGAATGTAAAAATGCTGTCTCTCTGAGGAATTCCAAACAACCCTTGATATCACAGTTTGTAGTCAAACGTCCCCATCATAATTGAGGCCAAACAAACAATAGGTGTGTTTCCGATTAACCCTGTAAAATTGACAGCTTAAAATGGTCTAATTTTTAAATTAAAGTTGTCTCATTCAGTGGTCACTCTGAACCTCGCTTTGATATTGTTCTTTGTTATCCTGTGGCTGATTGGATCTCTAATCTAACCTGTTAATTAATTGGTCCAGAGAGACCTAAGCCAATCAGCGCAGGACCAGTGTATTCGTTCTAATCTGTCTAGTATAAAATAAAGAACCAGCGATTAATTTGATCTCTTTTAAGTGATCCTACTGACTTGAAGCATACATCTCTGTGTGTTGCGTTGATTAATTTCTCGCTCAACAACTGACCCTGAAATATTACGAAGTATGTCTCGCACTTCTTCAACCCCCCCCCCCCCCCACACACACACACACCTATAAAAACCTTCCCCTACCTAAACATTCTTTCGACCATACCTGATTTTTTTTAGGATTATATTATAAAGCTAAGAAAAGCAGGTAAACAGGTTTTCCTAACCTGGAACTGTCAAAAAGCACATTCCCTTGTTTAAAACAATTATTGTTATAAAATAGACATTTTTTTTCAGTTGCTGGGAGGTGGTTTCCTAAATAAACATTTTACAGTCTGTATATTTTATATGCATATTGCCTCATACTACCCCAAATTTTAGCTCCGAACTCCCAAAATCAACAAAGATATGGGCCAGATTTTCAGAAAAATTGAACTTCACCGATCCTCTCAAATAACCCAAATTTCAGAAGTTCAAAATACAGTTCAACCTAACCAAACATTGCTAGAACCAATGCAATGCCGAATATACTCGAATTGACCTAGTATTGACTAAATTGCAGCCTAATTTAGCAGAATTTACTAAATGTGTACAGCTGCCTATTGTACATTTTATGAAAATCTGACCCATATACGAGCAACATCATACATATACACCAGGGTCAGATTTTACAGCTTACAGCGCCCCCCCCCCTCCCCCCCCCAACCCCCAACTCCGCCAGGGCTCTCACACATTTGGGATGTCACAACTTGAGAGCCCTGGAAAATTAATTTAATTTCTAATTATTTTGAATTCATATAAGTAGGGTGTTCACTCCTCGCGCTAGATGTGCGGAAATCTTCCCGTTTTTGAGTTTTGCTGAACATAATCAGATATTTGAGAGGGTTATTATTGTTCGAATTTTACCATGTTAGTGTCAGTTGAATCATAAAGGGTGGTCTCCACTGGCTGCGGTAGGCTCTGCGGTAAGCCTTGTGATGGTGTTGTGTTGGTGAGAAGTGGCGAGGTCCAGCCTACATGGCCAGTGGTCCATGTAGGGAGGACCTTGTCATTCCTCTCCACCTACAGAACCAGCACAAACTATGGATTACCGCAGAGTTTAACGCAGCCAGTGGAGACCACCCTTAAGAGTTCACGCTATCATTCCTGAACGTTCCACTACAATTGATTGATTCTAAGTATTATATTTATGAGCGAGTAATCACTGTACTATAGCCTATCGGATTGCCTTTAGCTGCCTTTAGCCTCAATCCCTCATCACACAGACTTCATATGGCGGATATATGTGATGTGTTTCATAGAAATGAGTCATAAGTCGCAAAAAATGGATTTGAGATATCATCAGATCAGGTATTTTTTAAAGGGTTTATTTTACAAGATTACTTTATAGGAACGTTCTGAGTTTTGGAGAGTTAATTACTTATAGTTATATTGATCTATGTATCAAATTTCAGGACAATGTATGTAATGTATACTTTCGTTTTAAAAGTCCTCATATGGACTACATTTAGTTACATTACTGTTTATTAACCCCCAGAAATATTGGAAACTTTTTTTCAAAAACGAAAATATCAAACTTAAAATCTAGAAATACTTCTAAAAATCCTTTCTAAAAAAAAATTCTAAAATCCTTTCTAAAAATAAAAATTAGGCCTACGACTGGACGGTTAAAAGCTCTGGTCATGGGATCCTGGAGTGACCGGGTATTGTGACCCGGGTCCAAAGACTCTTCTCATATGTGGGTCAGATTTTCAGAAAATGTACAATTCACCTTCGCCAATCCTCTCAAATAACCTAAATTTCAGACGAAAATAAAGTTCAAAATACAATTCAATCTAACCAAAGAGAATGCTAGAACCAATGCAATGCCGAATATATTCGAATTTACCGAGTATTGACCAAATTGCAGCTTTATTTAGTAGAATTTACTCAATGTGTCCAGCTGCCAATTGTACATTTTCTGAAAATCTGACCCAAATCTTACTTTGCTCCTTTGTATTTTGAATGATATTGAGGGTGAAACGATGCTCCTAGGAATGTTGTTAAAGGATGCTGCCCTAGGTGATGGTTTTTATTTCTATTTCTTATATTTTTTGTGTAATTTAATCTATATTTGTATGATAATTTTGCCTACTTGGCTGTATTTGTCTACCTGTCGCTGTGTCGACTGAATAATTTTTTGTAACTTTTTTCTAAAACCAGCTTGGAATGAGAATAGTGTACACACCACATAATTTCGCTTTGCTGAATAAACATCTTAAAACCCCGGCTTAAAACAAACATTGTACGGTAGCTAGCTGAGAGTGGGCGATAATAGGGAGCGAGTGTTTTCACTCAAACAGAGGAGAAATAAAGACATCAGACTACCTTTGATCCTTCCTTACTTTTGCTTTTGGTTGTAGGATGAACTTCTGTGTACAATAATTGCTGTTTGTTCAATATTTTCCCTCAAAACTATAAAGACGGACACAGAGTGACTTGTGGGTGCTGCTACACAGCTGCTACCTGGAGGTAAGGCGAGGAACTACTGTTTCTACCTCCCACTATCCCAAAGTGGCGTGTTAGAGCCTACACTCTGTTTGAGACCTGCTAAGAGTAACATCAAAGCGACCCAATGGTAACCCTACGGCGAGCCACTCCAAGTAGATCTCAAATAGAGTGTAACTGAGACTGGGTCTGGGCTACAGACTATGGTGTTTCCAGCCATCGCCCAACAGCCGGCCAGCCCCTCTGTCACCCATAGACCCATATGTAGGCCTAGAATATTATATGGGTCAGATTTTCAGAAAATGTACAATTCACCTTCACCAATCCTCTCAAATAACCCACATTTAAGAGAGAAATGACCTTCAAAATGCAGTTTAACATAACAGAACTGATACGTTAAATCAACACGATACCAAAATATACTCAGATATACCCAGTATATTCATCATTTTCGAGCCTAATTTAGCAGAATTTACTAAAATGTGTAGAGCTGCCAATTATACATTTTCTGAAAATCTGACCCAAATACGAGTAAAAGTGGGTAGCCTACATAGTTTATTGCGTGGAGAAAGAGGTGGGGGGGGGGGGGCTTAGAATAAAAACAGAGCACAAACTTTTTTTTCTAATATTAGGTCACAAAATCTCTGAGAATGGGGTGGAGGGACTGCGCATAAACTCATGCTCTTTAGGATATTTGAGAGCTTTTTTCCTCTGATAGTCAGTATTATTAATTTGATAATAGATGCGATTAAATCATCATGGAAGATTTTCATAGCGGTAACTATAAAGGCGGGTGCCATCATATGGACGCAGATTAATAAATATTTTTCCCTCAAAACTATAAAAAAAACTAGAAAAAAGAAGCAGATACGCCATACTCAACTATAATGTTTAACCAAAGGTAGCATCCTAGAAAATTATTCCAAATTAAGGTAACCGCTGGAAGATATATGCACTGGACTTAGATTTGACGCATAAACATGTCGAACCTGTTTGTCTACAACCCACTGTAATTGTTCTTAATTTGGACAAATACAAGATTATCTATTCTATTATATTCTATCTCAGACAATAGCATATTACAAATAAAAGTTGTCAAAGATTTCTATGAATTCATAAGAAATAAATAAAACGATATTTGATAATGCATAGAAACAAAGGATAAATGGATATTTGTATGCTTTATTAATTGTTTGCTTGCTAAAAGATACGATAATATACCATAAGAGTGTTTTACAAACAGGTTGTGATCATCTCAACAAGGGTCCTGCAGACCTTGCCCTTCTTGTGTTCCTCTCTTGGTTGCATGATATCTAATAGGGCAGTTGCATGTCTCATTGCACATGTTTGCCACAGTGCATTCTGGGATGGATAGCTATGGATTCTGAGGAAATCTGAGATACAAATATTTGGCAACATTTTTATCGAAAATTGCAAGAGTGTTTTCACCAATATCCCAGCTTTTATAAACGATCTATGGAAACCAAATCCATGATGGGAAAGATGGGAACTTATGTTATGGAAACATGTATAACACATGTATATTGACATTAGAACATTGATAAATAGTCCATGCTGAACATGACATGTTTTCTATAGACTTTACACTGTACCATTAGTCCCATAATTCCATGCGAATCCAGGAGAGTATCCGCGCAATAATGTGTGTATGGTAACTGCTTGGCTGGTTAGTTTAGTAGAATATTCTCATTCCTCTGTATTTGTTATATCGTTGGTAATAATCAAAGCTTTTAAAATTATGGTTTCGGCGACTGCAGAGCTCTATGAGGATGGAGTAGAGGCAGGTTCTACTGACTAAGCCGGGAGGACCCGGCTAAACTTCGCCACTGGGAAACAAGGTTTGTCTGGACTCGGTGTTTTGCTTGACGAAGTCTGGAGGCGGACATTTGGATTTTAGGATTAGACTCTATATTTCTTTTATTTTCAATGGAATAAATTATAATCCTAGAGTTTGTAAGGAGCAGCAGTGCTTCGATGTTTTTCTGATCCACAGGCTTCCCCAGGCCTACGGTATGACGTCATTGCTAGTAGTCACATCTGATTGGCTAAGAGCGGCCGCAGCTGTTCCAAGCTCCTTCCCTATTGGCTCTTCCATCAACCTTCTGTTTTGGTGGCCATTTTGAATTCTCCTCGCTTCGAATGTGCGGTTAGCGAGAACTTTTTAATTATTGCACAAATCAAAAATGTTTTGACACCATTCTGATCTCCTATATGCAAGCCAGCTTTTGAGACTACTTAAGGAGGTTTGTCCTATGAAAAAAGTGGAATTTAAGGCCAGCAGGTAGGGGAGCCCCTATATTAGGATCAACCCTTAATGGCGGCGTGACGGTGCACAGATTTCGGGAAGCCTTTGGCTTTTTTTCTTCAAAAAAGCGTGGGGTCACATTTCGTTCATCAAGATTCAAAATGGCAGCTATGCAAATCCTCTATTGAACCTACTCTACTTAAACAGTAATCTTACACGATATGGGATATCTTTTAGGAAAATAAGTCACAAGTCGCAAAAAATGGATTTTTGAGATACCATTATAATATTGAATATTATTTAAAAAGATGAGATTAAGCCGATTCCAATGATAGTAGATATAAAAGTGAAATATTTTCCTCATCAGTTTTTATTTCTTCTACAATTTAAAAGATACATTGATTCAAGCTAAGTTCATGTAAGTTGACAACGGCCAAAACATTTCACTAATAAAATTGTTCATGCAATACTAGCATAATTACATCATATATATATGATATGAAATAATTAATTAAAGTTTTAAAAAAATGCAATACTAGCATAATCACACCATGATATAAAATAATTAACCTCTCCAATTAATTAAAGTTTTAAAGAAAATTAGTTCATGCAATACTAGCATAATCACACCATGATATAAAATAATTAACCTCTCCAATTAATTATAGTTTTAAAGAAAATTAGTTCATGCAATACTAGCATAATCACACCATGATATGAAATAATTAACCTCTCCAATTAATTAAAGTTTTAAAGAAAATTAGTTCATGCAATACTAGCATAATCACACCATGATATGAAATAATTAACCTCTCCAATTAATTAAAGTTTTAAAGAAAATTAGTTCATGCAATACTAGCATAATTAGATCATATCACCGCGCTTCAAACCATAAATAAAAACAGATGTGATAAATAAAACAGATGTGAGTCAGATTTTCAGAAAATGTACAATTCACCTTCAACAATCCTCTCAAATAACCCAAATTTTAGATGAAAATAAAGTTCAAAATACAGTTTAATCTAACCAACCAGATTGCTAGAATCAATGCAATGTCGAATATACTCAAATTTACATGATAGTATTGGCCAAATTTCAGCCTAGTTTTCAGCCTATTTTACTAAATGTGTACAGCTGCCAATTGTACATTTTCTGAAAATCTGACCCATGTGGCCCACAAGGGGTGTTTAGCGTGCACTGCATGTTGATAATCTAGAACCTCAGACATCAAAGTAAACACGCCCTATGCTTTAACATAGAAATGTAGCACCTTTTGCCCCTAATATAGGTTTTTTCATTGGATTTGAAGTGTTTAGGATTATTCTTGTGGTTGGTATGGACCCACCAATGGCCCTTCCCCTCACCAGGGTGGTTGATTTCAACAAACATAAAGAAAACAATCAAAATAACCAATCAAACTTGTGGGAAAATATGGATTTCTTCTAAATAAATCCAAGATAAGTAAAGTTACAACTTATATCTTATATTAGAAATAATCTCTCTCCATCTCCCTCAATCCCTCTTTTCAAAATTCAACTATTGATCATTTAAATATTCCACTAAATATATTTATATTTGCTGTTAAATATGGTATTATTCATCATGGAGTATTATCTTATTTCAATTAAGGCCAAACATTCACATAATTCATATTGTTACATTAAAGTTAAATAGTTGTTCTTTATGTGCTGCCTTGATATCAATCTTCTAGTATTCAGTGTAGAAGTAGCCTAACATTTTATCTGAACATATTTAACATTAATCATACCATTTTATGCAAAACAATAATGCAATATGCTTGAATACTAACTCATTCAATCTCCACAATGGATGTTAATTTCAATTTCCAATAAGCCAGTCATGCCAGTACTGATTTTTTTTTTTTAAATTGTTTTTTATTCATAAGCTCATGTACTAAGTACAACATTTTCAGCCTATATAAACATAATTAAATAATAGTAATACAAATTAATTCATGAAATCGTACAATCACTAGTCAAATTGATTACGCAATTAAATCATAGTCAAATAGTCAATCATTCAAATACGACACAAATATTATACATGTAAACTTTTTTCCATTTTGGGTATAAGGTAAAACATATTAATGAGTTGAGAAAGGTGATTGGATTTAGATGATCATTGACGCCGTGCATCCATACACAGAGTCAAAAAAAGTCACTATTTGTTTACATCCTTACACGAAAATCCCTATATCTGTAAACTGAGTTATTAGTCTTAGTATTAAAGGCTAATTAAACTTGACTTAAAAAGGTGCTGTACTGTACCTTTCAACTAGTCTGGACCAGAATCGACATGTATTTGAATTGATTCTGTATTATTATGTTTAACATTTTCTTACTTTGATAATGTACCTTGTATTATGACGCCTGTGTAGTTCTCTATTAGTTGATCTAAACTTGCTTTCTCTTCACTAAGTAAAGGTAACAGCGGGAATACATGGAATCTAATTCCAGAAGCTTGTCGACCTTTTGGTCATATTTAACCTCTTGATTTATGTTTCCTTATGATGAATAAACTATTTTCCAATCCAATCCAATCTGTATAACATGTATATTCATACTGATAGTTATAAACTAATCTCATACCTTTCTTCAAGGTTAAACCTTTGCCTCTTTATCTAATCTTATGCTATCAAATGTTAGTTCTTGCCCATGAGACTTACGTTAGTATATAATCATATCCTTAGTGAAGATGTCTGTATGTTGTATGTTAAGAAAATATCAGAGAATTTTAGTACCTGGGTCCAAATTAAGATCAAAACATGCCTCTATATGTGATGTGTTTCAGGAAAATGAGTCATAAGTCGCTAAATTGATATTTTTCAAAGTGTTTTTTTCACAAGATCACATTATTGGAATGTTCTGATTTTTGGAGAATTTATTACTCATAGTTATATCAAGCGATGTACCAAATTTCAAGATAATTCATGTAATATATCCCTCGTTTTAAAGGTCTTCATATTGACTACATTTAGTTACTTTACTGTTTATTAACCACCCAGAAATATTGGAAACTTTTTTTTCAAGAACGAAAATATCAAACTTAAAATCTAGAAATACTTATTAGATTATTAGAATGTTTACTACCATTGGAATCAGCTTGATCTCATCTTTTCAAATATAATGTTATCTCAAAATGTATTTTTTGCGACTTATGACTCATTTTCCCGGAACACATCACATATAGGCAGTGTTAATGCTATACAGTAGTTGGCATGGGTTTGTTTGTCTGAGGTGGCACCGCATGGAGCCCTGTCAGACAGTGGGCGGAGCATAGCCCCGCTCGTGGAGAGGTCAATTACTACATGTGGACTATGTGCTGGTTTGGCAAAATAAACTACATACTGTAGGATAGGATTTGAAAAATGGAATGAGTGAAAAGAAAATATTGAAAACACAAAAAAATACAAAATACAAGGGAGACTGATTCTTGAACTTTAGTTGCGTAGAAGCCTAGAGGGCAGGTTATCTTGAATAAAACCTTTTAAAAACAGAAAATAAACTACATACTGTAAATGTTACTTAATTACTTAAGACATTCTTGTAGCGAACCTCAGCAGTCAATGACTGAGAGGGAGTAAACCTACATCATAAAATACAAAATATGCTAATGAGGTGCCCGAAGACCTCCCTATTGTTTGGAGAAATCCTCGATTGGCAGCAAGTCTGCAAATAAAAGTATACCAAACCAAACCAAACCAAATGTTTTTGGTTAAATAATTGACCGTATTTCACCAATAGAACACCAGGTCCCAAATGAACGCCTTCCCCCAAAAAGCACCGATTTAACTTTTTGAAATAAAGAAACGCTGGCCCTGAATGAACGCCGGGTCCCAATAATTTGACGGGACATTCCCCTCGGATGAGGACAATTCATGAGAATATAAAAGACGGTATTATCTTTGTAATACTATTCTGAATGGTGGTCACCAATAGTAGTAAAGTAGAAAAATAGTTGTGTCTTGTATTCACTAACATAAAACAATAAATGCCTGCCCTGTATAAACGCCTGCCTCGAAAAAAGCACCACGGGTAAGAGTGACCGGGAAAAGATAAACGCCGGGGCGTTCTATCGGTGAAATACGGTACTGTTGGAGTGGGAAATAATGTTACATTTATAATATTTGGTACATCTATAAGTGACTAAGCACATTGATACAGTTGACTAGTTGTTTCTTGTAGCTTCATCCCTTTTAACTTTCAACTGATAAGTTATAGGAAATGGCTAATATTCTCTTTACCCAAACACTAGTAACACCCCTTATGTTTATAACCCTAAATATAGATATTTTGCTTCTTCAGGCCAATTTGAATTTTGGAGGTTTCAATTGAAACTAATTGATCAAATTAATCGGTTTGGGCCCTTAATGTCAGTTAGGCCTGTGCTGTCCTATAGTCACACTCTGTACAGTTAGACCTGTGCTGTCCTATAGTCACACTCTGTAGAGTTAGACCTGTGCTGTCCTATAGTCACACTCTGTACAGTTAGGCCTGTGCTGTCCTACAGCCACACTCTGTACAGTTAGGCCTGTGCTGTCCTATAGTCACACTCTGTACAGTTAGGCCTGTGCTGTCCTATAGTCACACTCTGTACAGTTAGGCCTGTGCTGTCCTACAGTCACACTCTGTACAGTTATAGTCAGGGAGCACAAGGCCCAAAATGGGGGTGTTGCTAAACATTTTGGTTAGAGCTTGACAACACATACCACCATATAGCATTCATACTGGCCTATAAGAAAACCATTGTTGGCATTCTGGCATTTTGTTTATTCCATGGTTTCCATGGCAACAGAAGCCAAAAATTGAAATTCTGAGGTAAAATTACTTAAATGAACCTCAGTCAGAGATGAGTCGTGTGAATACTTTGATATTTTGGGAAAATATTGACATCCAAATTGCACATTCAGATTATCATGACATTTGACCTTTGATCAAGGTCAAGTTCACATTTATCAAGGTCAAACCCCAAAGAAGCCCACAAAATGCCATTTCCCCTCAAACATATTCACCCCTCAGTAGGTAATTTATTGATCTATCTTGATAATTTCATTCTAGGAAATTGCCAAAGCATCATTACTAAGAGATTCGCTGACTTAAAGTTGCTAAGGTACAATACTGTTACCATAGCAACTAGAAAACTACGAAAAAAATGCATAGCTCTTGTTGCCTTCCAGGATGCCAGTAATATGAGTTGGCCAAATATGGATGTCCTTCCAAGAAAATATTTTTGGGGAGAATGACCATTATCACTGGGAATATGTTGAATATGAAGTATATTTCCAATTTCATTCCTAACATTCTAATTAGATATCTTTTTTTGTTGTTGCCATGGCAACGGTTCTGGAAATCAGGGAAGAAATAATGGGATAACAAAAAGCTGAATAATTCAAAAGATATTTTACTTAGAATTCTGGAATTTTGCTCATTTATAGAATACTTGATGGGACAACAAATATATTCTAGCAATTGACCTTTGATGAAAGGTCAAGGCCATTTTTCCAAGGTCAAACTAGGAAGAAATGGCATACTTTGTGTTGCCATAAAGAGGGCAAAAATAGGGGTATGCCAGTTATGGATGCTCGTCCTCAGAAATATTTTTTATTGAGAGCCACTATTTACAGAGGATAAATGTTGAATATGAGGTATTCTTTCATTTTTATTCCTAATATCTTTATTAGATGTCAATTTTTGGCTGTTGCCATGGCAACCATTCTGGAAAATAGGGAAGAATTAATGGGGTAACAAAAATTGTATAATTCAAAGGATATTTTACTTAGAATTCTGGAATTTTGCACATTTATAGAATATTTGATGGGACAACAAATATATTGATGCAATTGACCTGGATGAAAGGTCAAGGTCATTATTCCAAGGTCAATGTCATATTTGTACTCAATGTAAATGATGGGCCATCTAAGATGCTGTGTCCACTGAGGAGACATCAGACTAAACTCAGTTGCTGACACCGCCAATTCATGACTCAGTGCTAAAACTCAACAGATGCTTGACAGCTTGCTGGGTTCATAAGTGTGACTTATCTAGCTGTGAGGCTGCCAGTGTGGTGCATCCTCAGTGGACACAGAATCTAAGGGTCCATTTCAGACCTGAAATGGGTGAGGTGTCTGTGCGAGAGTCTTCTGTAACACAGGCTTTTTAAAGAATACACATTCATCAATTGATAATGTGCAAGAAGTAAAAGGAGGAGGCCTCACACCATCACACATCCTCCCCAGTCCCTGCCATGTCCCTGGGCCTGATAAACATTGAATTGAAGAATCATAATATGGGATTAGAAGAATTAATACAGTTAAAGGAAGAGAATCAGAGAACAGAAATCTGAGAAAAAAATAAACATCTGGAAATGAGGGGTTGATTTTTACTTGTGGGAACGATTGGTGATTTTTACAGAAGAACTGTGTCTGAGTGGCTTTGAAAATCAAAACAAACTTCTGAATGACTAGGTAAAGTAGGTCTAGAGGATCTTTTGTTAATGGCTCATCTATATTGATATAGTTTAGCAAAATAACATTTTTTAATGTCATTATACAGTAGACCTTTTCATTTTTAAGCTTTATATTGATTATTTCAAGAGAAATTAGGGTGAACAATTGACGATTACATCCTCCAAATTGGTGTCACATTAATACACAATTTGACTTCCAGTGATCCTGCCAGACCTACTTGTTGTATGCACCTGGGAATGCATAATTCTCATGTTATTGGGAAAGTGCTGGCCATAGGTCAGACAAGCAAAATGAGCCTATGGCCAGCACTCTTCCAAGGGAGGACCATGTAAATCATCCCTGCTCACAATGGGATTCAATGGGTTCCCAAGTTCTGTGAACTAGTGCCGCACTTTGCCACTTTTACTACCCTTCTTGGTTGTATTTGTAAAATGTTTATAAAAATATGCACCAACTAGATCTCCTCTAGCTGCAGTGAGGTCAGGCTGTATTCCAGCATTGTATCTGACACTACTAGTTGGTTGTGTCGCTTGGGCCAACAGGCGTACCTGCCTGTGGGTGGTTACCTTTGGGTGCTGGGCATTCTGCTTAGCCAATTGATCTACTATTTCTTCAAACTCTAACAATTTTGGTTTTGGCATAGCATTATATCCAAATTATATCACCAATTCTACTGAACCCAGTTAGCTAGATAGCATGCAAATTCAACACCAGTGGCGCTGTAGGCTGAAATATCTCCCAGTAGGCTGAGACAGAAGCTTCCACCGCCACTCTGTTAAGGTGTTCATGCCGGTTGCCACCCGTGACAACACCAGCAACAAATGTATAGATGATCATGGGATTAAAAAATATGAAAAGAGTATATTCTCAGCTATCCGTAGGTATATAATTTACCTATTTGAAAGAGTAGAGGCCGAGCAATGACTGTATGGGTATAACCATGTTTAGGCCTACTCTGTTTCTGAGGTTGCGGGAGCCATAACCGGAAGCTCCCGCCTTAGCTTTATCTCCGCCTCCAGGTGGCGTGGTGGTCGGATAGCTTATTTTCATGCTATCAAGGGTAGGGAGAATTGCAAACCCTCAACCAGTGATGAGGCTTCTACCATGAACACTAATTGGTTATATGCCTAATTAATGAACAAGATCTTTTGTGCAATTAGATCCAAGCAAGGATCCATCAGTACCTTCAATTCAACAATTGTATTCCTTGCATGAGTCAGCCCTAACATTTGCCTGGATTCAGTGCCTTGGTTTAGTCAATCAATCTTGTTTAATGTTTCAATCAGGTTCTTTGGTATCATAGGGTTGGCAGGTTCAGTTGGCATTATCCTTCCTCATATTTGAGAAGTGAATAAGAATGTGAGTAAGAATGTGGTTGAGGGATTGGTTTGGTGGCTCTGCACTATATATTCTTGAGCATATTGCTTAGATATCTATAAGGTGGAGACCAGACACTGGATTTGTATTCAAGCAAGCCTGTCATACAGTTGCAACACATGGTTGGGTTCATGAGGTCCATGTCCTCCCTAGGACTAAAATCTGCTTAGCTTTCTAAGCACAGGTTGCAAAAGTTGAGCTCCACTGTGACCCCCAAGTATTTGCTGTCTCTGGCTCTTGATGTTCACCCTTCTCATACCCCATGGTGTGGCTGTGCTATGAATTGTTGTGACCTAGGTGTAGTGACTTGCACTTGTCAGGATGAAAGCACATCTGCATCTTGTATCATTTTTGGATGTTGTTGAGGTCCTGTTGTATGTTTGTTGTGTAGTCTATATAAGAGTACAACATACAGTCCTAGTCTGCAGGATGTTTAAATGTCTTGCTGAGCGAAAGACCTCTTCACAGCTTGAAAGCTACCATGTAAGTTGTGTCACACCAACTTGACTGGCTTCTATTGCAATTGGTTCTCTCCAAGGTAACACTCGTTGTATACATTGATGTATTCACTGATCTAAGTGAATTGTTTTTTTACTATCACTAAATGAAAAAGTAGGGGGCAGGAACCATTCATACCCTTGTGCTCGGTCAAGCTGCTCCATTGCACAGTTGTATGGATTGACCTTGGGAGTCAATTGTACATTGGGGTCAGTGTACATTGAGGTTAGCATAAAACTGTAGGCTACAGATAATGTAAATCATTTATGAAGGATTCCATCTGATTTGCCCATATCTTACATTTCAGCAATATGATCTGTGTATATATTGGAGAAATATTTTTTCCTGTGGTGTCTTTGACTACCAGCATTATGTTTTTTAGCCTTGGTCAATTGATGTTTTATGCAGAGAAGACCAATGTGTTACTTTCCGAGACTCAGGAATGACATTAAGTGAAAAATAACCAGATGAACTGAGCAGGCTAAGGGCAAAAGAAGTTGCTCTGTTATTCACTAATGCGTCTATGACTGTGAAATTAATGTGTGACACATATGAAGCACTATCTCACCAGTTGAAATAAGGTGCTCAGCCACATTAGCCCATCCAAAAACTAAATCTACATAGTCCATCTTGGAATAGTCCTTCTTCTTGGTGTCAGATTTAAACAGAAATCTGGTCTGAATGCTTTACCTTTCTCATCTTTAGGCAGTGTTAATTTGGTTAGACCATCAGACCCAGCTCCAGTAAGGTAGTCTGTTGTTACAAAGTTTTGGCCTTTTGTAGGGTCAGGAATAGTATTTAAAGGGTAAGTCCCTGAAAGGGCAAGGAACACCTGAAGGGATTACCTGGGTGCAATCCCCTCATGTTAATTGGCCAGGTGGGTTGTGACCAATCAGGCTGTGGTATTAATCATTCTCTCGCTAGCTGTTGGACAGGTAGGAGCTAGTACACATGAATTAAAAATTACCGATGTGACACAATGAGCATGGCAAGTACATACTGGCCTTACATTATAGGAGCCAAAAATATGATAGGTATGTGATGCGGGACAAAGCAAGCAGGTTTATATGTTTATTTTAGGCAGTAAGAGCAAATTTACAAATGTAAGGAGGCCATTCCTAAAGAAAGGGGATATGGCATTGAGCTTTGGTTTTGCCTAGTGGCTTTCAACCAACACAGGACACCTTTTTGTCCAGGCAAGCTGATAGGTCATCAACCTTCCTTAATGTTAGTTGAACCAAATTCCCCACAGGTATGGAACTGGTCTTCAGAGGATTTTAGAGCAGATTCTAACTCCTTCATGTAATCATCCATGCTCATTCCATGATACCGAGTCATTGCTTTGAACTACAAAATAGAGGATGACATTTTATTTTGCACGGCTGTGATGATTTGAGTGGGTGATTTATGCTGTGTAGGACAGATAAGGAGTGGCAAAGTTCAGAGGAAGGTGTCCATGATTTTTGGTCCCATAGGGGAACAACTTTTTAACCAGTTGATCCATTTGTTTTTGAACTCTAAGCATCTTGCAAGAAGAGTCATCCACATGGAACCTTATGAACTCTACACAGCATATTCTTTGTCAGTGATGAATCTGTGTTGCTCCCATTCTTTGAGATGGGAATCAGGGTATTTACAGGTGGCACTACAATCAGTGGTGAGCGCTGAGGTGAGTCCCATTGCCACTAATGCAAAAATTCCCTGTTTTCAACCTCTTTGAAACATAATGGGTCAAAATGCTATGGATACATCAAGTATTGTTCATACATTGCAGTCGCTAGTTCCATTTTGCCGACAATTGTGTATAATTTAAGAAATAAAAAGGTTGGAGATTTTAAGCTTGGTTGCTATGGTTATCAAGGGTCAGTGTCCCCCATGGCCCGGCCCACTGCCCGGCAGTTGGGTGAACTTAAGAAAGGGTGAAATCTCAGCATTACTGTAGATTTTAGGCAATAAATGTTGTGGAAATGTTGCTCATGTTCATGATGAATATATTTTATGATATGGACTTAATATTATATATGATTTAAATGTTCAAAATCAGTTTGTTCCTAGATTTGTGGATGCACTGTCATGTGACCAGATAAGTGGAGGCCGTCGCAAAGAATGTTTGAAGAGTATTTTGCTTTGACATGTACTATATAACTTCCAATAATAGCCAGGGGCGGCTATTTAGTCAAACCCCCTCTCACCACAGCATTTATTAGAGCCCCCAGCATTTATTAGAGCCCCCGGTGTCTACTAACAAGTGGCCTGAACTCATATCCAGGATATCCTGTTTTATTACAGACATATAAGATTGACTTCCAAGCGTTTTACATTGAGCATATTAATAATCCTCCAGCTCCAACTCCAATTGTGTACATTGGTCATTAGGCTAATACAAAAACAGTTCGGTCAGTACATTAGTCTTTTTAAACTCATTTATATGATTCACATTTACCTCCCCTGATGTTCAATGGGTTTATTTGTTGGGCCGAGATGCCCCCCTCCTCCGAGTGGTCCGACCAGTTGCCGCTACCTCAACCACCACTACACCGGTCACTCTCACTCACACCACCATACTGGACACATGCAAAAATTTGTGTTCACTTCCAGCATGTTGGATATAGATAAATGGAGATTTTGCAGGTCGGGCTGTAAGATAAAACATGCTGGGCCCTGGGGGCCAGGTGTGCGTTTGTTGTGGCTGGGAAGGCTAAGTCTGTGCAACTTGGAGGGCCTGAGGAGGATTACGGGAAACATTTGGATTTCTCCAACATTGAACTCCAACTGATTAACATTGATGACGACTTACCTCCTGACGATGATGAACCTCCTATTACCAAGGAGTCAGTGGAAGCTCTCTTACTTGCTAATGCTGCTAGCAATGCCCAGATGAATGCTCTGGTTGCAAAGTTTGATTTATTGTTCGGTCAAGCTAGTGGTGGGGGTGGTGGTGCTAGGCCTAAGACAACTGGGCCTCCTCCATTGACTGTCACTGTCACTGTCACTGTCGGTCAGGCCGCACCACATGTGTATCAGCTGCCTATCAATGCCCCTACAGTCACCACTTTGACCACTGGTGTCACCACTTCGATCCCCTGGTGTCACTCCTACTACCACTGTCATTTATATAAATATATATGCTTACAACTTAACCTAACTGCTATTCATAATGAATATTCAGAATAACTTTCTTATTCTTTCCCTAAATAGAGTACACTGAACTTCTAAGGAAAGTTAGAATTAAATAAACTGAAAACAATACAGTTGTTGGTCAGAATTATCAGATGTTTTACACCACAGTTGACACATGTCTCTATCACATCAATCTATATCAAAGTTCCCAGACCACTGTTCAATGGAAATGCACCAAGAGAACCCTGTCATCACAGGGAGTCTAATGACCATTCCCACCCCCAACCATCCCCACCCAGCAACTATTAGAATCCCGGCTACTATTAACAAATATCACTGACACCCCGGCGGTAATTAGATCCTGGGCCATTATCGGAAACCTGGCTATTATTGGAGGTTATACAGTATAGTGATGTAGCAAACATCCCTTTCTAGTCTTTTGCATTATGATAGATGCTCTTGACTTTTGAAAACCAAGACTTAACTGTGAGCCCATATCTCAATGTTAATGTCCTCAATTGATTCTTTACATAGAGTGCCAATATGAACATGACATTGACCTTGGAATAATGACCTTGACCTTTCATCCAGGTCAATTGTATCAATGCATTAGTTGTCCCATCAAATATTTTATAAATGTGCAAAATTCAAGAATTCTAAGTAAAATATCCTTTGAATTATACAATTTTTGTTATCCCATTAATTCTTCCCTATTTTCCAGAACGGTTGCCATGGAAACACCCAAAATTTGATATCTAATAAGGATATTAGGAATGAAAGTAAAAGTATACTTCATATTCAACATTTATCCTCTGTAAATAGTTGCTCTCAATTACAAATATTTCTGAGGACGAGCATCCATAACTGGCATACCCCTATTTTTGCCCTCTTTATGGCAACACAAAGTATGCCATTTCTTCCTAGTTTGACCTTGGAAAAATGACCTTGACCTTTCATCAAAGGTCAATTTCCTAGAATATATTCATTGTCCCATTAAGTATTCTATAAGTTAGCAAAATTCCAGAATTCTAAGTAAAATATGCTTTGAATTATACAATTTTTTGTTATCCCATTAATTCTTCCCTATTTTCCAGAACGGTTGCCATGGCAACAGCCAAAATTTGATATCTAATAAGGATATTAGGAATAAAAATGAAAATATACTTCATATTCAACATTTATCCTCTGTAAATAGTGGCTCTCAATAAAAAATATTTCTGAGGACGAGCATCCATAACTGGCATACACCTAATTTTGCCCTCTTTATGGCAACACAAAGTATGCCATTTCTTCCTAGTTTGACCTTGGAAAAATGGCCTTGACCTTTCATCAAAGGTCAATTGCTAGAATATATTTGTTGTCCCATTAAGTATTCTATAAGTTAGCAAAATTCCAGAATTCTAAGTAAAATATGCTTTGAACTATTCAACCTTTTGTTATCCCATTATTTCTTCCCTGATTTCCAGAACCGTTGCCATGGCAACAACAAAAAAAGATATTTAATTAGAATGTTAGGAATGAAATTGGAAATATACTTCATATTCAACATATACCCACTGATGATGGTCATTCTCCCCAAAAATATTTTCGTGGAAGGGCATCCGTATTTGGCTAACTCATATTACTGGCATCCTGGATGGCAACAGGAGCTATGCATTTTTTTCATAGTTTTCTAGTTGCTATGGTAACAGTATTGTACCTTAGCAACTTTAAGTTAGCAAATCTCTTACTAATGATGCTTTGGCAATTTCCTATAATCAAATTATCAAGATAGATCAATAAATTACCTACTGAGGGGTGAATATGTTTGAGGAGAAATGGCATTTTGTGGGCTTTTTCTGGGTTTGACCTTGATAAATGTGACCTTGACCTTAATCAAAGGTCAAATGTCATAATAATTTGAATGCGCAATTTGGATGTCAATATTTTCCCAAAATATCAAAGTATTCACACGACTCATCTCTGACTGAGGTTCATTTAAGTAATTTTACCTCAGAATTTCAATTTTTGGCTTCTGTTGCCATGGAAACCATTGAATAAACAAAATGCCAGAATGCCAACAATGGTTTTCTTATAGGCCAGTATGAATGCTATATGGTGGTATGTGTTGTCAAGCTCTAACCAAAATGTTTAGCAACACCCCCATTTTGGGCCTTGTGCTCCCTGACTATTAGGCCTGTGCTGTCCTATAGTCACACTCTGTACAGTTAGGCCTGTGCTGTCCTATAGTCACACTCTGTACAGTTAGGCCTGTGCTGTCCTATAGTCACACTCTATACAGTTAGGCCTGTGCTGTCCTATAGTCACACTCTGTACAGTAAGGCCTGTGCTGTCCTATAGTCACACTCTGTACAGTTAGGCCTGTGCTGTCCTATAGTCACACTCTGTACAGTTAGGCCTGTGCTGTCCTATAGTCACACTCTGTACAGTTAGGCCTGTGCTGTCCTATAGTCACACTCTGTACAGTTAGGCCTGTGCTGTCCTATAGTCACACTCTGTACAGTTAGGATTCCGTTAATCGTCTTCATCCTTGTTCAGCATGAAGCGGTCCATGGGAACATTTATGAGTTAAGTACTTCTATGGGGCTCTATATACATGTGTATCATCAGGCCTCCAGTGAGTGCTGCCCTACAGTCACACTCAGTACATTTATGAGTCTACTCTCCAGTATGTGTTTTTATGTGAGTAATCATGCTGCCAACATGTGCCGCCCAATAGTTACACACAGGACATTTATGAGGTTTTGCTACATACTCATGGAGAGAGGACACATGTCTCCTCAGGTCTCCAGCCTCTGCTGCCCTATAGTCACACACAGTACATTTATAGGGCTTTTCCCCAGCATGGGTTGTCATGTGTCTCCTCAGGTGTCCAGAAGTTGCTGTCCTATAGTCACACTCAGTACATTTATGAGGTTTTTCACCAGTATGTGTTCTCATGTGATCCAACAACTGTCCAGGCTTTGCTGCCCTATAGTCACACACAGTACATGCATGAGGCTTTTCTTCATGGGTTAGCATGTGTACCCTCAGGTTTCTAGGCCGTGCTGTCTTATAGTCACACACAGTACATTTATGGGGCTTTTCACCAGTATGTATGATCATGTGATCCCTCAGGTGTCCAGCCTGTGCTGCTCTATAGTCACACTCAGTACATGCATGAGGCTTTTCTCTAAAATGTGTTCCCATGTGTAGCCTCAGATCTCTAGCCTCTATGGCCATATAATCACACAGAGTACATTCATGTATCTTTTCTCCAGAATGTATTTTCATGTGTCTCCTCAGTTTTCCATCCCATGCTGACCTATAGTCACACACAGTACATTTAAAAGGTTTTTCTCCAGTATGCGTTCTCATGTGTTTCGTCAGGAGTCCAGCCTGTGCTGCCCTATAATCACACTCAGTACATTTAAAAGGTTTTTCTCCAGTATGTCTTCTCATGTGAGACTTCAGGCTGCCAGCCTCTGCTGCCCTATAGTCACACTCAGTACAGTTATAGGACTTTTTCCTAGAATGTGTTCTCATGTGTGTCGTCAGGTGTCCAGCATGTGCTGCCTTATAGCCACACACAGTACATTTATAGGAGTTAGAATGTGTTCTCATGTGTCTCCTCAGGCTTCCACCATGTGCTGTCCTATAGTCACACTCAGTACATTTATAAGGTTTTTCCCCAGTATGTGTTCTCATGTGTGTCGTCAGGGATGATGCATTTACTGCCCTATGGTCACACACAGTACATTTATGTTTCCACTCGGCAGTGTGTGTGCGTAAATGTTTCTCCAAACATTTATAGGGTTTTTCTCCAGTATGTGTTCTCATGTGTTCCCTCAGGGTTCCAGCCCATACTGCCCTATAGTCACACTCAGTACATTTATAGGGCTTTTCTCCAGTATGTGTTCTCATGTGAACTCTCAGGTGTCCAACCTGTGCTGCCCTATAGTCACACTCAGTACATTTATAAGGTTTTTCCCCAGTATGTGTTCTCATGTGTGTCGTCAGGGATGATGCATTTACTGCCCTATAGTCACACTCAGTACATTTATGTTTCCACTCAGCACTGTGTGTGCGTAAATGTTTCTCCAAACTATTGCTCTCTGTAAACCCTTTAACACACACACTACAGTTGTGTAGTTTCTTCCCTGAATCAGTAACATTGTATGTCACCAGTATAGTAGGTGCACAAGTCACATTTGTAGCATTTTTTGCCTGTCCTGTCTCCATGAGTACAGTAGGTGCACTAGTCACACTTGTAGCATTTGCTGCCCGTCCTGTCTCCATGAGTACAGTAGGTGCACAAGTCACACTTGTAGCATTTTCTGCCCGTCCTGTCTCCATGAGTACAGTAGGTGCACTAGTCACACTTGTAGCATTTGCTGCCTGTCCTGTCTTCATGAGTACAGTAGGTGCACCAGTCACACTTGTAGCATTTGCTGCCTGTCCTGTCTCCATGAGTACAGTAGGTGCACAAGTCACACTTGTAGCATTTGCTGCCCGTCCTGTCTCCATGAGTACAGTAGGTGCACTAGTCACACGTGTAGCATTTGCTGCCCGTCCTGTCTCCATGAGTACAGTAGGTGCACTAGTCACACTTGTAGCATTTGCTGCCCGTCCTGTCTCCATGAGTACAGTAGGTGCACAAGTCACACTTGTAGCATTTGCTGCCCGTCCTGTCTCCATGAGTACAGTAGGTGCACAAGTCACACTTGTAGCATTTGCTGCCCGTCCTGTCTCCAGGAGTACAGTAGGTGCACAAGTCACACTTGTAGCATTTGCTGCCCGTCCTGTCTCCATGAGTACAGTAGGTGCACTAGTCACACTTGTAGCATTTGCTGCCCTTCCTGTCTCCATGAGTACAGTAGGTGCACTAGTCACACTTGTAGCATTTGCTGCCTGTCCTGTCTCCATGAGTACAGTAGGTGCACTAGTCACACTTGTAGCATTTGCTGCCCGTCCTGTCTCCATGAGTATGTTTATGTGCCAACAGCCAAGATGCTAATGGGTGAATGCGCTCACAAACAACAGTCTTCTGACCCTGCAAATATATAAAAATTGATCAATTAACATCAAACTTCACACTATAATTTGATATCAGTACGGTGACAAATCAGGGCATAAAGCCAGCTATTTCTCGCCTTCGGCGTTCTGGATAATAACAATAATAATAACCAGTCATTCCAAAAATAGTTAAAACCTCTCATGAGAATAGCACCTGTAAATGTCATGGCCTCCGTCACCGCTTTTACTTTTTTAATCACATCATGTATCACTTCCAGGACAGGAATTGAATTGCGGCTGTACACAATCAATTATCGAATTATCAATTCCTGGAAGACCTGCGAATGCGAATCCGCAGATGGAAATTGTTTGTATCCTATAATAAGTCATAGTTATGATTGTCTCTTTTCTGGAGATGATGTAAAATGTATCTGAAAATAAAACTATTACAAAAAACTATTATTATAAGGAAATATATAACCTCTATCCATCTCCCCAGCAATGCATGGACGTTTCTGGCCACCATATATGAAATAGTTAGACCCTATATATATGGCTATCCAGGAGTCGGAATTTAGAATACATCTTTTATTTAGAAAATCTAAAAACAGTGTGTAGTGTCTGCTATTAGTTCTCTCTGTGAATGATCACAAATAACAATACTTGAAACAACACAGATCTCTGAGTCCTTGCTAGCTTCACTATTTAAACAACACAGATCTCTGAGTCCATGCTGGCTTCACTATTTAAACAACACAGATCTCTGAGTCCATGCTGGCTTCACTATTTAAACAACACAGATCTCTGAGTCCTTGCTAGCTTCACTATTTAAACAACACAGATCTCTGAGTCCTTGCTAGCTTCACTATTTAAACAACACAGATCTCTGAGTCCTTGCTAGCTTCACTATTTAAACAACACAGATCTCTGAGTCCATGCTGGCTTCACTATTTAAACAACACAGATCTCTGAGTCCTTGCTAGCTTCACTATTTAAACAACACAGATCTCTGAGTCCTTGCTGGCTTCACTATTTAAACAACACAGATCTCTGAGTCCTTGCTAGCTTCACTATTTAAACAACACAGATCTCTGAGTCCTTGCTGGCTTCACTATTTAAACAACACAGATCTCTGAGTCCTTGCTAGCTTCACTATTTAAACAACACAGATCTCTGAGTCCATGCTGGCTTCACTATTTAAACAACACAGATCTCTGAGTCCTTGCTAGCTTCACTATTTAAACAACACAGATCTCTGAGTCCTTGCTAGCTTCACTATTTAAACAACACAGATCTCTGAGTCCTTGCTAGCTTCACTATTTAAACAACACAGATCTCTGAGTCCTTGCTAGCTTCACTATTTAAACAACACAGATCTCTGAGTCCTTGCTAGCTTCACTATTTAAACAACACAGATCTCTGAGTCCATGCTGGCTTCACTATTTAAACAACACAGATCTCTGAGTCCTTGCTAGCTTCACTATTTAAACAACACAGATCTCTGAGTCCATGCTGGCTTCACTATTTAAACAACACAGATCTCTGAGTCCATGCTAGCTTCACTATTTAAACAACACAGATCTCTGAGTCCTTGCTGGCTTCACTATTTAAACAACACAGATCTCTGAGTCCTTGCTGGCTTCACTATTTAAACAACACAGATCTCTGAGTCCTTGCTAGCTTCACTATTTAAACAACACAGATCTCTGAGTCCTTGCTGGCTTCACTATTTAAACAACACAGATCTCTGAGTCCTTGCTAGCTTCACTATTTAAACAACACAGATCTCTGAGTCCATGCTGGCTTCACTATTTAAACAACACAGATCTCTGAGTCCTTGCTAGCTTCACTATTTAAACAACACAGATCTCTGAGTCCTTGCTAGCTTCACTATTTAAACAACACAGATCTCTGAGTCCTTGCTAGCTTCACTATTTAAACAACACAGATCTCTGAGTCCTTGCTAGCTTCACTATTTAAACAACACAGATCTCTGAGTCCTTGCTAGCTTCACTATTTAAACAACACAGATCTCTGAGTCCATGCTGGCTTCACTATTTAAACAACACAGATCTCTGAGTCCTTGCTAGCTTCACTATTTAAACAACACAGATCTCTGAGTCCATGCTGGCTTCACTATTTAAACAACACAGATCTCTGAGTCCATGCTAGCTTCACTATTTAAACAACACAGATCTCTGAGTCCTTGCTAGCTTCACTATTTAAACAACACAGATCTCTGAGTCCATGCTGGCTTCACTATTTAAACAACACAGATCTCTGAGTCCTTGCTAGCTTCACTATTTAAACAACACAGATCTCTGAGTCCTTGCTGGCTTCACTATTTAAACAACACAGATCTCTGAGTCCATGCTGGCTTCACTATTTAAACAACACAGATCTCTGAGTCCATGCTAGCTTCACTATTTAAACAACACAGATCTCTGAGTCCATGCTGGCTTCACTATTTAAACAACACAGATCTCTGAGTCCATGCTGGCTTCACTATTTAAACAACACAGATCTCTGAGTCCATGCTGGCTTCACTATTTAAACAACACAGATCTCTGAGTCCTTGCTAGCTTCACTATTTAAACAACACAGATCTCTGAGTCCTTGCTAGCTTCACTATTTAAACAACACAGATCTCTGAGTCCTTGCTAGCTTCACTACTTAAACAACACAGATCTCTGAGTCCTTGCTAGCTTCACTATTTATTAATGTCACCCGAATGAACAGGTGAACGACCCTTACACCTAAGTGGGTGTAAGTATAAGATCAACAAAATAGATCATAAACAGGGTGTATAGACCAGCAAGTGAAACAGTACATGAAGACTAGATGGAGCGCGACTCTGTTGTGGCCACCAAAGGTGCCGCAGGTACCAATCAATTCCCATAGGTGTCACCCCAGTCTCTCTATTCAGAGAAAGGATACATGCTCAGAACGGCACCAGGGTGTGACAAGATTCAAAAAATCAACCTACCCCCAGACAGGTTGATTTAATATCTACCTGCCCACCTCAATATTTCACCTGCCCAGTAGTTTCAGACCCCCTTTAGCCTGAAGATTTACATGACATCTTTATGATATCTCAGACTCCCTATATTTGTCATCAATATTGGTTAATAATAAATCTGGTGAATAATGACTTTCTTTAGTATTCCAATCTTGAAGTAAGTCCAAAATCATCAAAATTATATACATTTACCAGTATATTCAAGTTATATATAAATGTAGTGTCTTCTAGGCAATTCTGGCTCTTAAACGACTATGTCTCTTAATGCTAGAAGAAAGATGGAACCAAGTTCTATTCCTCACTGTCCGTTTATTATAGACCAGAGGGCGGATGGACAGTTATCAGTAAACAGACCAACAAACAGGTAGGGGCTAACTGCCCTACTCATAAACAAGCACAAGTGTATACAGAGGTGTTACATAGCATGAATAAAGGAGAAATAAACGCTTTTCCTTCCTCTGCCATGCCAGCTAGGCCATGTTTATAATAGCTCTTTAGGCCACGCTTTCATGACGGGAGATAGCTCAGTTGGTAAGATGTTCGCTTTCAGAGTGGAAGTTTGCAAGTTCAAGCCTCAGCTGTGTCTCACAACTTTATTTTTTATCTCTGGGTCGCGTAGATGCTATGTCATTCTATGCGACAGGGACGGCGGATGGGTTGGCATGGTTGGCGGTGATGGGAAAGGCAGGAAAAACAACATATCCATATAATTGTAAAATTGACAGCTTGAAATTGTCTAATTTTTGAATTAAAAGTTGTCTCATTCAGCCACACCTTCGCCACGCCCCTACCGACTAGTAGGCTCACTACACTTTCTTACCGCCACAACGCATTTCTCGCTCAACAACTGACCCTGAAATACTACGAAGTATGTCTTGCACTTCTTCATAATGTTTGACACATAAACACCCATCGATCATCAGGGCTATCGATACCACTAAAGGAAAAAAGAGGAGTTCAGGCCCGCACTGGCATCACCACTCTTCCTGGACATACAAATGAACAATATACTGTAAGAAATCTAAGGGTATTTGCCCATAGGTTCAGTGTTGTAGGAAGTAGACAAGAATTATCTTGTGGGGTATAATGCTTCCCTTCTTGTAATTTAGACAAAATTTCTGATAAGTAGGCCAGTGGTAAGATCTGGTCTGGGGTCAGCTCTGCCTAGCTCATCTCCCCCCCCTCCTAGCCAGGCCATGTGTGGCGTGCATGTCTGACCATGATCAGGGCTAAATGGGTCAGATTTCCAACCCACAGAATGCAATTCTTTACAATACAACATAGGACCCACGTAGTGACATCTGGCGCTATTTCCCTGCTCCAGGAGGTAAAGACAGTTCACCTACAGCGGCTGGCTAGCAGTGCCGGCCCACAGCAGGGAGAACTGCTCCGACTCAAACAAATATTTCTAGACACTTTAGACCTGGGTAATCAAAGAAAACCTAATTATTATTATCAGTGTGCAACATAACTCAGAGACCGACGCCCAGGTCTCCATTGAATTTGTGTCGGTCTCTGATATTGATATTAGGCTGAGTCCGACTGTCTCCAATGAAATGAACTAGTGATAAAATGATCTTGTCTAACTTTTCTTATTCTGGGTTATTTTTTAATTACCATATTAATACCCCCTTTTTTCGGTCTCTGTAAAATCTGGTCGGTCTCCACTGTTACAATTTGACAGAGACTGACAGTCTCTGGTCTCCCAATTCACTATGTTGCACACTGTATTATGCATATTGATGTCTATTTCTATGTAAAGATTGTTATGATTGATTTGTTTTTCCGTTTTCCAACAAATTCTATTTTTTTTGTTGCAATTTTAAACAATAACTATGGGTTTAAGATTGGAAACCTATATGTGGAATGAAAGAGCTCGTCCATAGGAAATATGACCATTATGCAAAACAGCACACTTGGATAAAAATGACCCATATGTTTATCGATTCCAGAAATTTTAGTGCGATTTTGAGATTTTTGGTAAAAATAAAAAAATACTTTGATCGTTTTGATACTTTTAAAGAAGAAAGTACTTACATCAGTCTATATGACTGTCAATTTGCCACAACCTGGATTAATTATTTTTCAAGATACAAGTCTCCATATCATTGGGGCCTGGTCAAAGATTCCATACGAATACATCATATGTATGGAACGTTTTTTCCACTTTAAAGCCAATTTATTAATAATTCAGGTATCAAGATGTGGACTTTTAATACCTTTTCTTGCAAATATCTGTTCAAAACATTAACACCTTTATATAAACCCCATAGGTGTTTCCAACGAATTCACCATTCCATACGAATACACCATTCCATACGAATACACCATTCCATACGAATCCAATGATGTATTCGTATGGAATTGTGTATTTGTTGATACATCTTTTCTGAATAAAATACCTTAATATAAATGAATCAAATAGTAAATACTTTCATAAGGAGACCATAAGAATTCAAAATTCGTCTTTTCCCAAATACACAATTCCTTACAAATACATAGGCGTTTCAACGAATACATAATTCCATACGAATACATCAGTTAACGTGATAGAAATTACTTCCTAGGCAAGGAGGAACAATTACTTTTTCACTGTTTATTTAGTAGACTTAATAAAATTATAATTAACTGATCGAAGAATGATGTTGGAATCATGAGATCCTTCTGGATATTAAGACAACGATCTTAAATGTTTATGCAAAAAAGAGTTGATCAAATATCAAAAGTTTTCTTTTTATAGCAGTTAGAAGATGTCTTCGTGGGAACGTTTTATTTTAGCCAAAATAACATTTATCATCATAAGGACGACAATATAAGCCAATCTAAAGATTAAAAGAATTGTATTGATAGGGGCAAATATGTTCTTTAATATGGAATATCAAAGTCCCTACAAAAGTAAAAGTTTATTTTATTATTTCTCACTTTTGTGTGTATTCGTATGGAACGTGAAAATGAAAATGGTCATTGAATGATATGAAAAACTGTTGAAAAAAATTCAAGCGTTATTTAGTATTATGCAGTATATTCTAAGGAATCCATACATACCATGTGTAAGTTTATACGACCAAAATTGTCAACGTTATAGAATAAAACGTGAAAAACATCAAAATCGCACTAACATTTCTGGAATCGACCTTATACAGAAATTTGAAGTCTAATTTTGCGACTTATGACTCATTTTCCTGAAACACATCACAAATGAACTACTCGTATCAAGATCTTAGTTCAAGTGACTCGGTGGTACCAAGATGACATAGAGGCACAAGTCAATACGTTTTTCACCAGTATGTATGATCATGTGATCCCTCAGGTGTCTAGCCTGTGCTGCCCTATAGTCACACTCAGTACATGCATGAGGCTTTTCTCTAAAATGTGTTCCCATGTGTACCCTCAGATCTCTAGCCTCTATGGCCATATAATCACACAGAGTCAATCACGTTTTTCCAGCTATTCATGACACAATACATCACCGCCTGAACTTGAAGCATCTCGTCCCTGGCTGTCTCCACTGTATGTCATCTTTTTTTTTTCTTTTTTTTTTAGTTCAAAACATCCAGCCCTAGATATACTACAACCAGCCGTCGAGAGGTGCTGCCCTCTGGTGTAGCGTTGTCAACCTCTCCGACTCAATAAAGACGACCGAGTCACTTGAACCTAGATCTTGATACGAGTAGTTCATTTATTCATACAAATAACACAATCACGGATCACGGAACAAGATCGACTGCTATGACAGTCCATCAAGGGGGAGTGCCTAGACTTGCACTAGGGCCCTATAAACAACCGCAGTCTTAGGAGACGAGAGCTAGTCTATCCACACACCTGAGAACTGCCTCTACAACCCAAGTACCGAAGGCACTTGTGCATCAGTAAACGGGTCGCATTAGTGATGCAGGATGGGCAGCCATTGAACGACGCCAACTGAGATCGTTATCAGCTGAGTGTGAGCGATAATAGGGAGCCGAGTGTATTTACTCAAACAGAGGAGAAATAAAGACATCAGACTTACCTTTGATCTTTCCTCACTCTTGCTTTTGGTTGTAGGATGAACTTCTGTGTACAATAATTGCTGTTTGTTCAATATTTTCCCTATAAACTATAAAGACATTCACAGAGTGACTTAGTGGACTTGTGGGTGCTGCTACACAGCTGCTACCTGGAGGTAAGGCGAGGAACTACTGTTTCTACCTCCAGTATTCCTCACCAGATGGCAGCATAACATTGGTTTTTCTTCCCGCTCCTTGTAAGTAAACGAGCGTAGGCTGCGTGTCTGCGTGTGTGTGGGTGTGTGTGGGGGGGGGGGGGGGGGGGGGGGGGAGATTTTATGTTTTCAAAAAGATAAATACTATACACAAGATGACCTCACTATAGAGAATCAAGGGAGAATCTTCAATGATCACTTAAATATTATATGTCCAGCCAAGCAGAATTAAGGGAGTAATTCAGTAAAGGGGACTCCAGTCCAGAGGGTGAGTGGCACCAGAGTAGCGTCCGCAAATTGGGCTTACAAGTAAGGGAATGTATAATAGTTCCTATACTTATATATGTTTCTGTTTGTAGCTAGAGTACATATTACTTAAAACAACTGAATAGACTAAATTTTACCTTGTGTAAAAAGGGGTATGTGTGGGGGTGTGAGGGGGGGCTATTTAGGGGTTTATGCTTAATTATTTTTTAGTTATTTAGATGACTTATTTAGGTTGTTAAAAGAGAATAACAAATGGACCTGAGGTTAATTATTTGTGTTAAATGTCTTTACAGTTGGGTTTAATCTTGTGATTCTCGCCATTCAAATTTCGGTTCTATGTAATTGTTCATTGTATTAAATAATTATTTGTATTAGGTTTAATTTCCTTGTTAAAAGAGAATAGGAACTTGAAATTGGCTTAATTACAGGTTTTAAAAGTCGTTAAAGTTGGCCCAAAGCATCTACTTTGACGATTTCACATAATTATCTTGTATATATGTAAGTGTTTATTCTATTAACTAATTATTTTTAGTGTGTTTTGTTAGCATACGTTTGTGGATTATGATTGGCTTTAATTGCTTCCGTTTGCTTTATGGATTTGTTATATTCCGTAATAAGACTATGGCCCTCTACCGCGCAATTTGTTTGCTACTGTATAGTTAATTTTTCCACCCCCCTGGTGGGTACTTTTGTAATTACAGGTAGTCTTGGTCTATCTTTTCGACCGTGCCAACTGGTGGCTACTGTATAGCTAATTGTGTGCAACCCTGGTGGGTACTTGGGTAATTACAGTGAGTCTTGGTCCATTTATTTGCTACAATCAGATACACTTAGTTCTTCTTCTTTTTTAATGTGACCAGTGTGTTTTCATTTTCTGTTAATAATATTTGAAATCGGCTTGTAGAAAGGATTTTTAATTCAGTAGTTATTGACAGGAAATGCCCGATGCTCAAATGTCCGAGAGGTGGCGTGGCGCGATAATTAACCTCAGGCAGCTTAAGGTAGTCATCGTCCACTTCGATCTCACCTTCTCCAGTGATAAGACGTATTCAAACATTAGACCAGATTTCAAATCGTAAGTACTAGTTTCTATTCTTCCTTACTCTTGAACTGTTATATTGTTCATTTCTTTTGCCATTAAAATACTTTCGACGATTGGTTTACTGTTTGGTGAGCAGTACGTGAGTGGCTCTTTGTGGCTAAATGTGATCATAAATAACTTAAAGTTCTCTACTTTAAGTACTTGGGTTGAAATTTGCTTGACTCACTCCACGTGGATACACATTGTGAACACCATCTTATTGCACTGGATCTTTGGACCGTTATACACATTTGGATATTAATACTTGCATATATAAGTGATCTTACATCGCCACTGATATTTTTTACTCATTACGGAAGTCCAATTATTACCAACTTTGTGACTTGAACGCTTATAGGGGAGGCACATTGCGAATCGCAATTTGTGAAGCACATGGCGACGGCTAACACGTGCTAAGTCATTTTTTATACTGGATCTTATAGTTATGTTTCTTGGCCCTCAATTTATTTGAAGAGAAAGATGAGAACAACTGTCGTACGTACACTGTCACTCTTTTCACTCTTTTCACGTTAATTACATTTGTGATCGTGCAATCTTTTGTGTGGCGTATATAGAATTAAGGCGTCCTGTAAAGTATTGGCAAACGTATCGACAGGACAATGATTAATTACTCCTCTAACTTGTTCTATTCTTCTTGTAACCTTTCGCCGCGAATTTGGTATGTGGAGATGACCCTGTTTTTTTAGGTTCGAATGACTATTATTTCATTGAAGAAAAACTGCTATTAATGTAGAACTAAATTTTGCTTCGGAGTCTAATATTACAATACAAAATTGTAATACAAAATTGTAATACGAAATGTGAACCTCTATTATTTATTGGATATTATAATCTTGTGTGCACCATGTTACTATGAAGCCTTACACAATGTGGGGATTTCATAACTAGACAATTTCAGTTTTACTTAGTAATTTTTCTTTACTACAGGAGATGGCTTCCAAAGTGACAAAACTTGTGTGCGCGGGGGAGTTCACACGAGCAAGGGAGTATGTAATGAGGCCAGCGGCCAACATGATATCCCTGACTAAGCTGCTCAGCGACCATAGTCAAGATGGGACCTATATGATGGCACAGCTCGTCAAAATTAAAAAAGCCTCTGCCAGGAAAGTGGCCAAGTTCGCCGACAAGTCAAAGATCGTGCGCCTGGAAGCGCCCTATGACAGGCTTTTTTTGCTAAGGTTAGTTACAATACCATTTGTCACACGTTTCAATTGCTGGTAAAAAGCTATTATTGTACCAAATTGTACATCGTAAACATCGAAAACATGCGAGCTCATAAAAAATTCTCATGAAAAATTCTCATGGGATGAGATGAGAAAAACAATGCATTAGATTCCTACCACTAATTACCAATTCCAATTCTATTAGGTTCTTTCTATTAGTATTCATATATATTTGGCCAGTCAATAGTAAGATTTCAATTCGTTTCGTGAGTTGCGCTTGTGGCCACGTGGTTGTTGTATAACTACCGTGTAGCGCTTCCTGCCTGGTCTTCCTGTATCCGTTGAATTGCATAACCAGTTTCCTGCCATGTCTTCCACGTGCATTTGTTATACTAAATTAGTGTATGTAAATTCTTTTTATTGACTGCAGGGACGTCAATAATGGAGAGCTCTTCCATGTCAAGACACAGTCTATGGCCGATACGTTCACAGTGATGAGGGCGGTGGGTGTCACCTGGCTTGGTGGCACAGTCATCATTTATGAGCCCACTTTTAAGGGGGAACGGATGTTCGGCCTGCCAGTCGTCGAGACAAAGTCGCCATTCCTCCCGATTACCACTGAGAAGCTTCCGCCCAATCAGGCCTACTCCCCGGAAATAGCCATTGAGGGTAATTTCTACCCATTTGGGGGTAAGGTGAATGCCATTGCCATTAGCCGCGCCGATGTGGAATACAAGTGCCCCTCCGATGCCTGTGACGGGAGTCACGCACAAGAGAAGGTCTGTTATGGCATCGGGGGGAATGGTGTTGCGGAAGCAGCACTCACTTGCCTGATTAGTTGTCCAACCTTGAATGTTGCCGGGGTGGAAGTCTCTTCTCGACGACTGGCAAGGCTCTTCCTTGCGCCAGCTTTTATTGTGGTGAGTTCATTATATTGGCCTTGTTGATAAGTATGTCGATATCTGGCCTTTACTGCCTTTTTTGAAGGTAATGGCTGGAAGAGGTTACAGTTGGACCTCTGTCTATTGTACTATTAGCGCAAATACAATCAATTCTATTCTATTACAATGTGTTCCAAATAACGATATCTGTTATAGTTTTGTCAATATTGAAATATTGTTCTGCCTTTACTGAAGGTAATGGCTGGAAGAGGTTGCAGTTGGACCTCTGTCTATTGTACTATTAGCGCTAATACAATCAATTCTATTCTATTACAATGTGTTCCAAATAACGATATCTGTTATACAATATTGAAATATTGTTCCAATTAAATCAGCGATTTCATAGCTTTGCGAAGACAAATTATTTTAATATCTCTTATTATGTAATGCAATGATACATAATGTATGCTAAGTGTGTGTCTGCTCAGTTAATTTTGCATTATGTCACATGCAAATTTTCTAATAATATTGGCTGTTGACTAATGTGTTATTCTATTTATATTTGCAGCCCAAGCAAGGAGCACCAGAACTAGATGTCGATGATCTCAGGAACCACGTTGCGGCCGTCTTAGATGGCTACAAAGAAGCTGGCATAAAATGGATCCTCTCTGGGTGGTATAAATCGGCAGTGGTATCAGGGAGCGAGGCAGCCAGCGGCCGGAAATTTCATATCACGTATATTATGCCGGAGCGAAAACTTGGCGAGGAGACTCTTCTGCAAGCAGCCGCGGAGGAAGTCGAAGCTCCCGTAGTCGCCTGCGCGGTTCGGGACCGATTCCAGCCAGCCGCCTAAGTTATATGGACCCTCTTTTGCCAACTGAAGTGATTTCCAACTCAATTAGAGATTTGACGTGTCCTAATTTAGTGTCAAATTGGAAGTTTTTATATACCAAAAATTTGGGCATTGACGTTGCTATGTTGGCTTATAAGCTTGTTCTTAGTCCACTGATTGGCTTCTTAGTGGTGAAGTGACATATCAAGATTCCATTTAGATGTCGATATTCCATTAAGCATTAGGTATATTTGGCAGTAAATATTACCGTTGTAATTCCATCTTTAAATGGGTGATTATTTTTTCGGCGGAATCTAGGAAATTGCATATTTACTCAGTGTAATTCCATGTTCACATAGTGTAGCATATAGCTGTGTTAATAGTGCTATCGTTACTGATTATGATTGCAGTCGTAGTTTTTTTGTATTTGTAGGAACAGGTAATCGATACTTATTACCTTAGTTTTACTAGTCATGCCGCCTGCATTTGGGTATTAGATGTGAGGGGCGTATGCCTACTCAGGAAAAGGCGTCTAACGTTATTTTAAAGGGCATTAGTTATTTCACACTGCTGTGTTAATAGTCCTATCATTACTTATTATTTAAGTTGCAGTTGTAGTGATTTTGTTACGTGTAGGACCATGTAGTCGATACTTATTACCTTAGTTTTACTAGTCATGCCGCCTGCATTTGGGTATTAGATGTGAGGGGAGTATACCTACTAAAGAAAAGGTGCTCTAACCTTATTTTAAACGGCATTAGTTAGTTCGTTCAGTTGATGTAAGTCTCAAATTCAGGTAAATGTTGTGCAACCTTAAGGTAAAAATTATCAACAATTCGTCATTTTCGGTAATCGGACAATAGATATTCAGGGATAGGTTGTGCAACCTTAGGGTAAAACTGATAAGTTTTCATATCACAATTTCAATATAATTTGAATATCATGTAAGCCAAAAATACATACTCAGGGTAATGGTGCTACTTTCTGAATCGGTGCTACCGAGTGGTGCCTCCAGTTTGTTCTATTTTTTATGTTAAACTATGTCTGCAGACAAGGGGCCCCCAGACCCCTCTTACTGCAGACCAATAGGTATATTTTTATACGTCATGTATTTTGTCTATGTTCTCATGTAAACGTACTACGCACATTCTTGGTAATAAAGATAGTTTTATACTTAACTTGTGTTTTATTTCGTTAATAAACGTTTCTATGACATTGGTCAATATTGAAATATTGTTCGAATTTAATGAGCGACAAATACTAATTTCCGAACATCCCCTATTTATTACCATTAAAACGTTACCATCAACATTAAAGGTAAACCAATATTCTCGTGTGTCTGGCCTGTTGCTGCCTCTTCATTGAGGTGTCTTAGCTCTGATTCGAAACTCCCGCGGTAAAAACTGGTTGCCTGACTTAAAGTTCCGATCAGACTGCGATGTTCTGAATCTCTCACAAAATTATATCTCACATAAGTAAGGAGCATATTGATATTTAAAGCATTTTTTAAGCCAATTTTGATTAGTAATTGCGCTATTATCCAAATTGTAGGTGATACTTTAATTGAACTTGGAACCCCATTACATTGGGCTTAGCTGCATTGACTGTCTCGGTATTTATTGCCGACTTATGTTGAAATTGACAATAGTCTTAGTGTAGAAAATATTCTACATGAATTAGTCAGTATCGTGTATTAATAAATTGGAAATTATAGCTAAAATTAATAGTGAACGCATGGTAATTAAGAAGTCTACTTTACACAATGTAACTGAAAGGAGTATTGGAAATAATAAAATGGTACAAATAATAATTTCAAGAAAAAAAGGTTTTTATTTACGTCATGTACCACATTTGGCCAATAATTTCTATAAATAAAAAATGTGTGCACTATAAATTCGTTACACAACCGTATGGATCTAATGAAATTACAAATGAATATTATGTCCGGGCAACAATTAATTATTAACCACAAAGCAGAATTTAAATTGATTCATAACATAAAAGCATTTTCTTTAAAACACCCACAATTAGTCAGTCTTATATCTACTCACAATGGGCCTGTTAGGTGTTGTATAATATTAAAAATACCAGCACTATAAGATAATTTTTCAACCGTTTACGTTTAGATGTACTCAAATTACGCTTGTATATTAGGTCAGGGCATTAATTATTTATTAAAGACAATGCAATTTTATATTGACTGATAACATATATACATTTTCTTTAAAATAACAACCCCAACTGGTTAAGCGTAAGATGTACTGATGTACATTGATGCAGTATTCAAACCAATATTCCCTTTCATATATTGATCAGAACTAAATATTCACGCATAGTCCACTGTGCTTCTCACTGGATAGCGTGGGTTATTAACCTCGCAACTGGAGTGGAACTGATATATACTGTAAATCATACATACAGGAGTAGCTACGATATTAATAATCACATTTTTAGTCTACTGTAGTCACAAGTTCTGTTTGATTACAATTTACAAGTGAGACGTTGGTACCGCTAAAGTGTAATGTACCCTCCTTTTCAAAACTAATAAGTCAACTTGTATATTTTTTGGTACACGATATTGACCCAATAGTCATATACTGCGATAAGACATAATAATGTAAGTATAAAAGTATTATATGGACGCGAATGTCAATGTTTGTAAGGGAGCAAATTAATCTTTTCTAGTGAATGTTTCTTGGCCCTCCAATGATTCATTAAACAGTCTCTTGCAATCTTTCATTTGTGTTGCTTCAGGTTTAATTATCTTCATTTGTGTCCATTGCTGTATCGGGTACTATTTCAAGGGCTTGTCGCACTAACTGTCCACATTGCAGCCATTGTAGCGTTAGGTGAGGGTGTCTTTCTTTGAAATTCTGGAAAACAACTTGGCCAGCTGCTGCAACTGTCACTGTACCACGCTCTTGGAGAGGTATATTTGCGATTGCCTGATGCCATAAGTGCTCCATATGTTTTCGAGAGTTAATGTTAGTTTCCTCCTGACCATTCCCTGGAAAACCGGTAACCAGAATGTACAGGCACCAAGGTCGCAATGCAATTTCCTTCGTGTAAATGGCCCCATGGCCACTGTTGTGTTGGGTCAACCTCCTTCTTATATTTCCAGTTTCTCCAATGTAGCACTGGGTTGGGCGTTTCGTGCTGGCTAGCATATAAACAAACCCCATGTTGTAATTTGGAATGTCATTATGTATTTGAATGAAGCTATTGGTGACAGTTCTGGGAGTATCAGTCAATATGTCCAATTGACGGAGATTTTTCTCAATATTGCCTTGCACATTGGATGATTGCCGTAGCATGTTGGTAATGGCATTAAATGTGTCAGCCACTGTACCAATAAAAAACATGTGGTTGAGGTCTCGAACACGACTGAGTAGCACCAACAGCATGCCTTTTTCCCAAATATGGTACATAAAGGATTGTGTACTGATTTGTGTGGCCAATTGGGAACAAGTCTCCCCTATTATCTTGTGTATTGTGGAGGCGACATGGAATTGTAGTGGCCATTGAAGTCGTCTGGCGTTACTGTTGGATCGTGGTATGATGATGGGTAAACTCAGTCGTGGGGTGATAAAGAAGGTGGGCCATTCGTCCGGTATATTGTCCAATTGCATCAGTCGTTGTCCGGGGGGAATTAATGTTATGGAAAGTCTCATATCTAACCCGATTATTGTCTCTGCTTCAACGTCAGGTACTTCCCGTACTATACACAGTTGGCCTTGGGAGAAACGAGGAAGATTTGATTGGCGGCTGTTGTTGTATGTCAATCGCATAATTGCACCTTTGTATAAGAGTAGAGTTTGGTGTTGTGTACATTTTTGGTTTAAGGTGGTGGTAACGTTTGCATCTCCGGCAATCCAGTTGCCCGAGGTTGCTTCGACCTCATCCACGGATGTAAACGATTTGGTTAGCAGCAGCCTGTCCCTCTTCTTTTCCAGGATGTGTTTTTGCACTGCATCTTCAACTGCTTTCCGAGTGGGTAGGACCCGCAATATGTCCATTGGAACCGATGACCAATCTGGATAGAAGTTGTTTTGCGTGCACCTCCTTCTCAGTATCGTTAGGACCTGTTGGACCTGGTCTTCCGAGGTCTCATGTTGGCGCATGATGTTTAATACCATTTGCAAGTCCGCGTCAGTGGCACTACGGACATAGTTGTTTAGTTTTAACACTGCAAAGGTGGTAAACATGTGGCTGCTCGTCCAAATGGTCTGGCCGTTGACCGGTTGCAACTGGACGTGATCACCGGTGGCTATAATAAGAACACCACCAAATGGAACGGGTGATTGTCGTATGCGTCTTAGGATGAGATCCATGGTGGCGAAGGTTTCAGAATTTATTAGCCCAAGCTCTTCAATGCACAGCACTTGTAGCCGTCGCAAATATTCCATCCGGACATTTTGACGGGCCAATTTTGCCAGAGATCTCTCAGCCATGTTGTGAACTGTTTGGACTCCTCCTTGTTGGACTGGCAATCCAAAGAGTAGATGGATATGTTCCCCTCCAAGAACTTGGGCCCTCTCAGCAGTCAGTGCCGTGAGCGTGGCTCTGAATCCCTTTGACATGGCATAGGTTAAGGCAATTAGGAGAAGATAGGTTTTCCCAGATCCTGGTGGTCCTAACAACAAAGGGAAACGTATGAAGGACTGGTTTGGCTGGTTTAGGTTGTCTATTGCTCTCTTCAGTTGGACTAAAGACAATTGTTGCTCTGTGAACGATGCCTCGCTTTGTCCTGCAGTTCTTCGCAATTGTGGCTGATAGACGGTAGGGGTGATTTTTGTTAGTTGATCGACAGGAGGAAAGTTTACAATGCTTTGCTGAGATAGTGCTACTACTGCATTGGTACGCATGGTTGTTTCTAAACGTGTCAAATTCTCACTAGCTTGAAGAGAAATGGCCAAGTCAGTGGCCAGTGGCATACTCTCAAACTGAAGTTCATTGTCTATCATTAGTGACTGTAGGGCTGTAGGTATGTAACGCAAGATTTTTTGAAACTGCCTGTTTCCCATTGGAAGCCACATTAGTTGGTCCAACAAATACTTTTTGACAACATTAACGATCTCATTCCTACTTGGTTGAAGGGTATCAAATACTTTGCTTTGTACCAACGCAGCTTGGAGATTTGGAACCCCGTACAAATCGACTTCGGTGATGTACCTTCCGGAGGAGAGCATCAGATGAATCAGGAATTTGTGGAATTGAAAGGGCGTCACTGCTGGAAAAACAACTATGTTACGCTTGGTGCTCTTTGTGTCAACGAAACGATTGTAGAATGGGATGTGGTGGTCAATATCGTCCATTTCGACTAAATCGTGGAGTATGTCGGTCATGACAGACGTTGCTATTTCCTGAGACAACTGTTGATCATTATTGCTAGCAGCTTCAGTGTAGGCTGCAACTTCCAGTAGATATCGTTGCCTGATTTTTACAGTCTTTCCTGTGCCGTCGATCCAGGGCGACTCGGCCATTTCGTCTGTGAGCTCTTGATTGCCATGTGTTGGTAAACGGACAAAATACTTTGCATAAATCTCCAAGTGTTCAACATATAATAGCTCGGGTGGTCTCATGGAGAAGGCCCATGTTGTGTCCATGTAATAAACACTCTCGTAGTACTGTGCAATTATTGTTTGTTGTGACACAGTAAACTGCCGATTTTCACCCAGATCTTGCCTTAATCGAATTGGTTTTGGCTCTTCTCCACCTCCTTGTGCTTCTGATGGCTTGGTGTGTCGTTTGGTAATGGCTCCACGATATTCTGGGGCAAATGTAGACACATGGGTGTATTCATTGTCTGTTAGTATAAATGGCAGGCGCAGGGAGTACCACATCATTTCGGTCAGGCTTATTTCCCGTGCCAGTTTCTGGTTCTTGCTCTTTTCATGCAACTTGGCCTGGCTCGTGATCTTGATATTTTTCATTTCTTCAAACGTGACCTTGACGGCATCTCCATCCTTTGCTTGTTGGAAATTCGCCTCTCTGTGCTCCTCCAAGCCAGCTGCATATTTACACACGTAACTGACTTGGAAGCGTGTGTCCACCATTTGCACGTTAGAACATGAGTTAAGAGCTATTAAGATGTGTGGTACAGTGGGGATGTACACTTCATCTCTGTTTGCGGGGTAAGTGTACCTTCCACCGATGAACTTTGGGTCCAACTGATCTAATCCGTCATCTGTTTTGGTCGTGAAGCCCATTTCTTTGAACAGAGAGAGTATATCTTCATCGTACATGGTGGCATTTCCGGAAAATCCGTACTCGTACGAAGGTGGATGTCTTTGGACCCGGCACACCTTTTCTCCATCCCGATCGAATTTCTGACACCTGTTGTTCGCTAGCGAGCAGTCATGGACTTGCAGGGTTGACGCCAGGATCTGTAGATCATCAAACTCCTGTTCATCTTGTATAAGGCCAGATGTGAGTAAGCCCTCGTAGTCAGTTGCAATGTCGGCTGTAAAAAGGTTTGATGTTGTGCATCTGATGCGTTTGATCTTGGTCTCATGGTCTTCATTCCTCACCTTTATGAATCCATGTACATGGGGTTTGTTCCCTAAAGCGCCATGGGTCTGAAACTCGTAGCGAGCCCATAATGCTTCTACCTGACCAAATGGCTGTTCCGGACTGTGTTTAATCCAGTCTAAGAAGTGTGTTATAGTTCTTTGCCATGCTCGACATAGCAGGGAGCAATGGTCCTTCATCCCTTTGAGTATGTCGTTTTTATCGGGCCCATACTCTGTTTCTATCGCAGCCACCAAGGGACGCACACCAAATGTTTTTCGGTCATTGCATGTGAGGGTGATGAAGTAATCAAAACCCTCCAAATCACGCATCAATGCTGCCAGCCGATGGACTTGCCGACGAGCATCGATCTCATCAAATGGGAGCATCCCTTCCCTGTTACTAAGAAGAGAGCCATCTTGGGGCCTGCGCAAATGTTCAAGTCCTTTATTGACCACCACTGCCGCACTGTTGTAGTTGAGTGCTTGATTCACAAGTATGTCAAACACCCATTGCAGGTATACCTCGTCATGGGAAGTAAGCAGGGTCTCGTCCATCAAGCGCACTGTCAGATGATCTTCCACTGAAGCCAATGCGCCCTTTCGTGGTTTAATGTAACCTTTGGTGTACATGATGGATGGCAAGGCACCTACTATGGTGTTGTTCTTATCTTCCCAAAAAATATGTGGAAATAGGCTTCCTTCCGGGTATACTAGTGGTACTGCTGTGTCTTTGGTTACGGAGCATATGTGCTGAAGAAATCTTTGGGTTTGGACAGATGGAGGTCTGTAGAAGGACGTCCTAACCATAGTTTTCAGGTGGTCGTTAAGTAGGAAATGTCCCGCAATAGCATCGCTGCTGTCTGTTAAATAAGTGGGGGTGTATGTCGTATTGGCAGTAATGGGTAAATTGGGGTCATCATTATCGGTGGGAAGCGCTATTGGGCCAATTACAAACGCCTCGTCCTCATCATCACTGTGTCCGGGTTCGAGATGGTCTTCAGGTGCATTGTTTTCGATGTGAACCTCCTCAGTTCTCATTGCCTGTTCCAGGTGTTCTATTTCCTGTGGATCAAGTGCCATTTCTTCTCCTTCCATATCATTTCTGTTCTCTGCAGGGCCAGGTAAAGAGTCAGTGATGGTTGGTTGCGCTGTTATTTCTGTTATGGCTTCATTTTGGCAAAGTTCCTTTTGATGTTTGAGGCATACACCTGCTTGACACTGTTGGAATGCAAAGGAATGGGGACACCGCCATTTCATTTTCCGACTGCAGTTGTCCATACAGCAAGTGAGGTGTGTCCCTAGTGACTCTCTTATTAGGTAAGAGTCGTTATGCTCGCTGCAACGTATGTGTGTTTGACCCCCACACCATAGGAGTACCTGGTCTCGGTCGAGGTCCTCTGTTGTCTCCTTATTGACATAAACTAGCAGACGATAAGCGCTGTCATCTAATGGACGTTGTGTAGTGGTAGTTGTCTGCCATTGTCGGTGCACATCCCATCGGAAGGCCATAGCGATGGAGTATGCTGTTGTTGGTGGGCACACCGCAGTGATACCAAACATGATGTTCCATTTAGAGTCTTGTGTGACACTAGGGACTTGCACTCTCCTTAGGTTGCGGTCAGTTAGTAAAACTATAGTACATTTTGCCTGAACATGTTCGAGCGAATTTTCAAGGTCACTGCTTTGTACTTGGATGAAGTTCACATGTTCACACAAGTCACTTAAATATTTACCCGCTGCCATTTCATATTTGTAGCGGTTTAGTCTACGTTGTCCCTCGTATTGATGGATGATATGGCCATCTGCTTCCGCTAGTGTTGTTTGTTTGACTCGTTTAAAGGGCGTCTGTAAATAGATATCGGCACAATAATGGTACAAATTCACTGCAGTGTCTGTTACCCGTTGTCGTGCCAATGTAGTGAGAAAGTTGTGCATGAGAACATTGCAATGGGTTAGCACATGTGCCATAATGGTGATACTGCAACCATCTGAATAGTTTTGTTCGTCACTGTGGTTGTGAACGTGGTGTACCCGGAAGGGCTTGTGGCCAAAGTCGTCTGCTGGGTGCACCATGGGATGGTAGTCATACTTGGTTTGTTGAACATGTTCTTGCGGTCGATCTGTCGACTGGTTGTTGCGTGCATGTCTGTTGTTGATAGCAACTGTGAGATACACTGCTTCTGTGCACAAAAACATTGTACCTGATTTTGCTGCATTTGTTAATAACTGTTCTGGATACAGGGGCTTTGATGCTTCCCAATATGTTAGTACGCGCTTGACGAACTCGGGTCCCAATATTGTGGAGTTGAGTGCACAGTGTCTGATATCTTCCCTCTGGTGAAGGACTAAGCCATCAATTGCCCCTTCTTCATGTGTGAGTATGCGCTTGTTGGGTCGCATGGCTAGTCTGAAGGTTGATAAACCCATTGCTCCTCCGACCTGTTTAAATACTGTGAAGGATGTGTTGTATTGGCCTCCTCGTCCTGGACGAACAAAGTTTGGACATAGTTGCGCTGGTGCTAAGTCTGTTGACTGAGTGGCTGGCCTTGATTTTAGGATAGGATTGTTGGGCACGTGAAGGTATTGGTACATTGTGGACACATGTGTTTTGTCCGAGCAAGCAATGAATGCTAGACCTTTAGCTGGGTCTCGAACAAGTGAGGGTTGAATGTTCCATATCAAAGTCCTTTGCACAGACATCCAATCGGGTCGACAGCCTAAGAAGAATTTTCCGTTTGCAGCAAATGGTGTGAATTTTGACAATTTGTTGGCCAAATAATGATGTAGTGGTATTATTTGTGCCTTCTCCGCTAGTATGTCGTCGAGAAATATACAACATCCTAATGGGCAGCGCACTTGAGGGAAACAATGTTTATCTACTATTTCCTTTAAATGTGCCAAAGAACCAATTGATTTAACTAGCTGAAATTCTTCGAGGTTTTGGGATACATCAGTGACGACTGGCTGTTCTCCCCACATGCGTCTATAAGCTAGATTAATGTCCTCGTTAGCTATGGATCACATTGTTCTGAGTGAATGAGGCAGAATTGGTACTAATATTTCTGGCGGGCAGGTAATGTGGCCGCTTAGGAAGGACCAAATAACAGCGGGCCATGCACATGCCCAACTTTTTTCTTTTGAAACATCTGTGTGACGACTGAGATAGGTGTAACACTGTTTACATACAAGGGGGTTGACTCCGTATTGTTCGGGTGCATCACCGTATGCCCTCTGTACTGGTCGTGGTGGTGGTGCAGTGAATGTGAGTAGGTCGTATTCAGTCGAGTTTCGATGACAAGTAGCACACACTCTGTCCGGATCAAATGGCAAGTCCTCGTCCATGCTGCTTTGAAGCTCCTCTTCTATTGTACTGTCCATGTGCATTTCGAATTCCATATCGGAGTCCATGGTTGTATTGTACGGGTCTAGGTTGGTCGCTGTGCTGAAATTATAAGTTGAAAGATGTGATCGTTTTATTGAAAGGATGCGAGTTAATTATGTTATCGGTTTTATTATTAACAATTGAATAAATATGGTTTCTTTGACCTAGTTTTATAAGGACATATCGGTATGGGTAGCATAAGTAAATATAATTGTGCGCCAAAGTTAGTATGGGGTAGTTACATTTTCCCCGTTGAATGGGTTTTTTTGAGAAACATGTGGAAACGAGTGCAGAGAATAGGTGAATCAACCGATCCCTGATACTAAACTGGCTTGACAAAATTGTGATATAATGTTGTGATTGTTGCAGGGACATATGCCTGGCTGCTACAATACTGCAATTGCTGGCCCTAGTCTGGAACATTATATCTATATATGCACTTTACGTGCCCGAATAGACTGTTATGGCACTAGCAATTCATTTCCAATTATGGTTGATATTTGAATGGTTTTCAAAATATTTTTATTTTGTATTTTGACAATTGTCTCATTTTAATCATACCTCAAGGTAACCGGCCGGCCAGAAATACTGTGACTTGACTTCTATCTTCAATCTGATTTTCTTTTTGCTCTTCTATAATGTTTGTAGTATGAACAGCGATCTTGTTCTAATAATATTACCCGGTTTGAAGCTTTTACCGTTTTCTTATTTGTTTTACATGTGCCCAATCGTTTACCCTGTGTTAAATATGAGTGGAGGCAATCCGGTGAATATGCCATGTGTTACATTTTGCCTTCTTGTCCTAATTAGTACTCGTTTGAATGTGTAATAATTTGAATTCATATACTCACCATTTGCTTTGGTGCTCTTAGCTTATTATCTCAATCTACTCCTCGTTTGGTCCTCTGTGGAATAGCAGTGTCAGTGCTGGACATGTCCTGTGTCGGCAAGTGGAAATAGTATAAGTTATAGAAATTAGTTCTGTATGTTTAGGAGGCCTCATTATTAGTTAACATCCTGTTAATTTCGGCATCATTATATTTAATTTGGTGCTAATTGTATATTAATTTTCTATTTCGATCACTGCAGTATTTTACCATTGGATGTGTTTGTTTAGGTACAGTAAGTAACAGGTTAACAATGATGCAATTTTATTTTTAAAATAGTGCAATAATGACTTTTGTTGAAGAGGGAGACTTACAATAATATGTCATGTTTAGTAGCTGTAATATTTGTCCCATATGTCCTTTTACATAATTCGTGTTGGTAGACTTGAGTTCCTGTCGTCATGGGGCTGGTAAGGTACTATTACAATGCGCTTGGACGGTGCAGTGGTTGCGGATAGTTGATAACTGTAATACAATGAATAATGATTCGATGAAAAATGCCTGCTTTGTGTTTTTATAAATGATTATTACGATACCAATGTGGCACATTGGGGATTAACTGTTTCTTACTGGCCTGTAATTGTTACAATTGTTCCCGCTAATTCACTTATCTGTGTATACCTTGAGCAATAACTTTTATCGATTATTGTTACTATATCTTTTTTTATCTAGCGCGTCCCTTTTACCTCAGCGATGTTATCCAAACGTTATTGAAATATATTACCTGGTTCATTGACTCTATAATGATTTGTACAGTTGTATATCCACATTATGTCCACGCGTTGTGTGAGCTTTGAAATGTCTTTATATTTCTTGAAGATAAATGCTGGTTTGCCGACTATTCCGTCTATGCTGTGTGAACCTCTCTTGTTCTAGCTGTAGATGAGCCTGTAATTAAACAAGCATGGTTATGATTTTCGCTGGAAGTTGTGTGTGATTGTTTCTGAGTTGATTTGCAATTCAATTTAGTATTTTAATGACACTGATTGTGCATTGTCCAACCCTATTATTTAGTGTATTTGCTGAATTTCCAAGTGGTAATGCGAGTACTTAATTGGACACTGTTCGGCATATGTTAATGTTGATTTCAGATCTAATATGGCACTCACCCAAAATGTACTTGAGTGTTCTAGTTAGTTGCAATTGTAATTAGACCCAGTGTTTCGAATGTGACTGTTCACCTAATTCTAATTTTGGGGTTATTGTGGTGAAGATAATATAAGCATATTATCACCCATTTGTTTGATGAAGGATACATGGCGTTAGATTATCCTACTAATAAGAGTATTAAAAAGTCAATCATCTGTTATTGGGCTTGTATCAAATTTACTGTTGTGGGCATGTAGTAGATACATTAATACGTTTGCAGTGGTTGAATCCATGTATTCAATTGGGTCCCTGTTAAATTACTATGTCAAATGATGATGGATACATGGCGTTGACGTATCATACTAATAACAGTATTCAAAAGTCAATCATCTGTTATTGGGCTTGTATCTAATATACTGTTGTGGGCACCTAGTAGGTACAATAATACGTTTGCAGTGCTTTACTTAATAATTTAATGTACATCTATGTTCGATTAAGTGTCTAATTGTATTGAATCTGTCTTTCCAATGTAAATTATCACTGTGTTCTACGCCGTATGGTTTATGCCATTCCACGTATTGATATCTAAGTATGCCAGACTCGTTTCATGGTAGCAACTGGCCATGTGAATTTTGTTTGCTAATAATATTATCATAATAATATTACTACTACCAATTATGCTTTTATGGAACCATTGGAAAGGCCGATTCAACACTTGGTCAAATACAACGTGGACAGAAATCAAAGTCATGTACATGTAATTATTTACTCAATCCAATGAAACACTAGTGAAACACAGTAGTCGTAGTAATATGACACAGTGCTATACGACAAACTGAAACAAGTGGACGTAGTCAGGGTTTCCACATTTGCTTCCCTTAAGTAGATCACACTAACACAACATCCGTACAACAAATGAAAATTCACATGCAAAACACTTGGTCAAATTAAACCGCAAACTAAATCGCACAATCAGGTCCATTTCGTTATTTATATAGAAATGTGTGAAATGTCCATTGTGGTTCACGTATGAACCTAAAAAGGGCAATCATCGATGCTAGTAATTTTCCTGTATCCAAAATGTATGAGTTTTGGAACTATTTGCTAGATTTCTTGTTGTTATCGTAATAATAATACTAATACTGGAGTTGTCGGTGGTGAGATTGTATTGGTGGACTGTTGGCGCCACCTAGTGAGTTTATTAGTTACTTGCAGCGTGCGCGTGGGGTGTCTCTATTGAGGAACCACGTGAAGACACGTAATGTTTGAGAAAGGCCATATCGTAATGTACAGTTGAAATAAATATTGGTTGAAACGGTAAACCCTAGTTCAATTAAAGTGTTTTAATAAGCCATGTAACCCTTGCGTGTGTAGCGTTACAATTAAAGTGTTTTAATAAGCCATGTAACCCTTGCGTGTGTAGCGTTACGTACTGAATCCAGTGCAGTGGGAAATGTTCCTGGCCATGGTCTAAACGAAGCCAGTTTGTATAAAACCCAAATTTGTCGGTGAGTAATTGTACACAATAAGGACCCTATTTCATTAATAATTGAATAGCTGAGAGACATCTTACCTGCTTTGAATCCTTTGCTGTTAATCAGTGCTGTAGTGGTTGATCGAACAAGGAGTGGATGTTCATCGGGAACACGTGTCTCCCTGCACGGGTCAGTGTGTGGGTCATGTTGGGCCAGCCGTGGGGTCCCTGTTTGCGGTTACTGTGTCTGTCCGGTAGAGCCATATGAAATTACTAGGTAATGTGGCTCTTCACTGTGAGTAAATCCATTAAGGTCATAATAAATGTTACTGAATGTGTAATGTCCGGCTTATCTCCTAACTAGGCTGTGTAGATGCACATTAACGATGCCATATTAGTCCTGCATGATAGGTGTGTACACATGGCCACGATGATATGGGTCACGGCGTGGTCCTAGCGAGTCCCGAGTCCAAGCATAGCACAAGATTCCGTGTGTACATTTTGAATTTGCTATGTGCGTAATCCTTATGTATACTGCATTTCACTTGGTGTTGTTCCAGCGCTAAAGTGCTTCCATATCCCTGAACGTAAAAGCCTACATGTTTCCTTGAATCGGAGTTATTTTTTCGTTTCCATCAGCGTGTCGATGTTCGGTACGGGCAGCATGCGTGTCCCACTTAGGTTTGGCTAGCGGAGCCTGTTCGGTGTGCTTCTATTGGTTGAGCTCGGTGAGGTCGGGTCGGTTCCATTTCACAGTCACGTGTACTGCCGAGTGTTACCGAGTGATACCGAAGAGCTGGGGATGGATTCGTACTGGAAAATCTCGCTCCAAGCACCAGTATATAGGGGTCGGGAAATCGCTTATTACTCGGTTCTGATACCTAAAAGACCATGTAGTATTGGATGTAATCTCCGTGTATATGTCTCCCCTAGGCCTGGAGACCTTGTTTCTGGCGATGGGATGCCGGGAAGTAGCAGTTTCACACGATCGATGCAGAGTCGAGTATAAAGCTGGCAGTTCGAAATAAAGGGGGCGTGGTTAAAATCTTAAGCGGTATGACCTTTAGGCCATAAATATGGCCACTATTGACGCCTAGTCGTCCAGGGCCAAATTTTCGGATTCGGGTTCATTGTAGATTCTGAATCTGTGTGTCCTCCTGAGTTAATAACCGAAAATAGTTTAATATTCCCAGAATTTGCCGAGATATGGGCTTTTTTTGTAAAGTTATGTCAGTGTTATGTCATTTAAATCCAGAGTTTCTAAATGATGCTATTGTATAACTGTTATGTAGTTGTTAGTGACGATTTCAAATTGTTGGAATCAGAATGTTTGACCGGAGCCTTGCTTGAGAAATAGTGATATTAGTGAAGTATGAATAATGATGGCTGGATATATCTTTAAACTGAGCCGACTGAACACTGACTCTGAACTCTGAACAATTCACCAACTAAAAATGTCGGATTATTACTATTAATACTAAATTAACAACAGATAATCTGTTGCACCCGTAGTGAGATGTTTACAAATTTTGATATTCTGACTTGGCTCTGGATCTTGTGTTACTTTAAACCCTAGTATTGTCTTTGAAACGAACAGATTTATGTACAACTTAATATCCCGTAACTAGTAGCAGGTATTAATAACTGTGGATACCCCAGGAAGACCTCAAATCCGAGAGGCTGGCGTCCCATTCTGAGCTATGTAAACTGTTTCGAATCAGAATAAAAATACGATATATATATATATAGTGTTCAGTAGATGATCTCAAATAGGTTGGGGGAGTGACTCATTTTCCTGTGACATGTGACATGTACACAAAATAGATATAGAAAAAAATAAAAACCGACGGGGATGTACTACAGAAAGGGAAATGAACATTATAAAGTGAAAGAATTTTTCGGTGGCCTATATTCTCCTTGTGATATTATGCTGTTCTTGCTATAATCCTACCAAAAACTTGCCTTACATTAATTGATAATGAAACACTAGGGTGGAAATATCCTACCGATATATATAACTTGTTACCTCAGATATATAGCTTCACGTATCTTATATCTAAACATGGTAATAAGATAAGATAAGATAAGATAAGAACTACTTTATTCATCAAATTGGTATAAATTACACGATAAACAGGTATACAGACATCTAGATTACCTCCAGTTCTCCCTGACGTTACCTTTAGGCCTAAAACTTTGTTTTTACATGACTTTTAGCTAATCTAGTGTACATTTAAGTGACAGTGGTACAACAGTTAAAATGTTAAAATATAAGACATATAAGTAAGAAGGAGCAGAGAAGTATTAAATACTTTCCCTTTTTCAAGTCGATGTTTATAATACCAGTACAGGTATATACCCAGTACTCAGTTTAGCAAGTTGCGTCGTCGTCCCAGATTTATGTTGGGAGTGATATAAACATTTTGTCAGATGAAACATCTAGGTGTACTTCTAGAGTCGTACATAAACAATTCAGATAATAGAGGTCTTTACACAGTGCCTCATTCTTACGCATCAATTAATATCAGTGAAGGTATACAATTTGTTTACTCAGCTAAGACAAGCTGCGTAGTGGTCTCAGAGAACATACTGAGAATGACATTTACGTTTTGTCCAATGGAATGTCTAGGTGTACTCCTAGAGACTGAAAGTGGTTTACATTTTTAAATTTATAAACAATTCATAAATCTTTACAAATCCCAAAAGGTTATCACAGGGGTATAGTTTACAGTGTTTGTTCCAAGTGTGTTCGAACTTCTTTTGGAGTGCTTAATTCATGGACTATGGTGGGGAGTGCGTTCCACCCTGTCCTGGCTCTATAGATGAAACTATTTTTATATACAGAGGTTTTTGGAATGAGTACTTTAAGATTCCTTCTGTTTTTGGCATGACTTCTTGTGTTCAGGCCTCTGTTATCTTGATTTTTTGATTTTTGTGAGAGGTAGAAGGCACTCTCCATTAAATGGATTTCAGACCTCTGGCTGCATGTTAAAATCTGTAATTCTTTATAGGCGTTGTCCACATTTGTTCTTTTGTGGACACCCATAACGAATCTAATGCATGAATTTAGTTGAGTATGTATCTTTTCTAATAGTTTTTTGGAGGCGGATCTGTAGAATACATCACCATAGTCCATGATTGGCAAGATCAACATTTTTATGATGGTGGTCTTTAACTTTTTACTGAGAATTGTGTTTGTCTTTCTAAGAAGACTCACTTTCCAGCGGACTTTGTTTATTACTCCCTGGAGGTGATGGTTGAAAGTTAGCCTTTCATCTATGATTAATCCTAGGTATTTATATTGTTCTACCTGAGTTAAGGTCTCATCTCCTAGAGTCAATTTTTTTGTAGCCGTTGGTTTTGCTTTTTGGCGCCCAATATTGAAATTGATGTACTGGGTCTTGCTTACATTCATTGAAATTTTGTTTACTTTACACCACAGGTGGATACAATCCAGGTTTTGCTGTAACTGTGTTACTAGCTTTTCCTGATCCTTGTTGCTGTAAAGAAGGACAGTATCATCCGCATAGTGCTGGATGATAGAGTTTTCGACAGTTTTGTTTAAATCATTTATATAGATAGAGAAGAGGATCGGTCCTAGTATTGTTCCTTGAGGAACGCCAAAGGTTATTGTTTCTTGGCTGGAGGTGAGACCATTAACTCTTACAGATTGCTTTCTATTTTTTAGGTAATCTCGGAACCATTCATTCGAACGACCCTTAATTCCATATAATTCAAGTTTTGTCAATAGTTTTTCGTGATGCACGGTATCAAAGGCCTTCTTGAAGTCCAAGAAGACCGCCATACAAGATTTTGAATCGTTAATATTATCATATATTTCCTGAAGAAGATCAGTGTGTGCTTGAGATACAGAACGACCCTTCCTAAAGCCATATTGTTTATCATAGTATAGATTTTTCGATTCAAAATAATTCGAGAGTTGTTTTTGTATAATTTTTTCTAGAATTTTTGCAGGCATTGAAATCCCAGATATCGGTCTATAATTATTTGTCGATTCTTTTGAACCGCTCTTAAAAAGAGGGGTAACTACTGCAGTTTTGAATAAATCGGGTACAGTAGCTGTAGTGATTGACAGGTTCACAATATGTGTGAACTGGAAGAGAAGAGCTGTCAGGCAATTTTTTAGAATTTTACCTGAGATGTTTTCAATTCCAGAGCTCTTGTGGGGGTCGATACTGTTCAGGGCTTCAAGGATTTCATTTGGTGTAACTTCCTTGAAATTAAGTTCAGTATGTTCAAGTGAAATATTATTTGTTTTACCTTGTTGTTCAGCGATTTTCTTAAGTTTCTCAGATTCAGGCGGGGAGGGGTCAGGGATCTTTTTGGCAAGCGATGGTCCAATATTCGTGAAGAATTGGTTGAACTCATCAGCAACCCTTTCTTGATCGACCTGGTCTCCATTACTGTCTGACAAATAAATCTGGTTATTAGTTTTGATCTTTTCCGGACAAAGTATCGGTTGTATCGAACCCCACAGAGCACGAGGATCATGTACATTGGCTTTTAATTTATCAGATAGGGCCGAATTTTTCCCTTTTCTACATAAATTATTAACTTTGTTTCTAATTGTTTTTGCCTCAATCAGCAGGTCTCTGTCATTGTTCAATTTAGCTAGTCTGAATTTTTTATCCCTATCGTTCATAAGTGTGGTTATTTCTTTTGTGAGCCACTCAGGCTTTTTTCTGATATTGTTAAAATGTTTCATGGGGCACATGCAATCCATATACATAGTTATTCTCTCAAGTATTATGTTCCAGCAGATTCCAGGGTCCCTGACTTGGTAGAAGCTATCCCAGTCAAGATTTTGTAGTATTTCATTTAAAATACGTTGGTCAAACCCTTTCATATTTCTGGCATAATATTGAGCATTTTCATATTTCGTTTTAGCTTTCTTGATAATATTGTAGGTAGGGAAATGATCAGACGAAGAATTCTCGATAACACCGGATGACTGCACATTCCCTGAAGAAGTATAGATATGGTCGATTATAGATTTTGAAGTAAGAGTTGTCCTAGTTGGTGTTTTAATTTGTTGAATCAGGTTAAATTTATCCATTAAGGATTGCAGATCAGATGCCTGAGTTTTTGACTCTAATATATCTATATTAAAGTCGCCAGCTACTATTAGTTGGTGTTTATTGTTTAAAGAGGATAATTTTTCATCTAGTATTTCTAGGAAAGGAGCAGTCATCCCCCCTGGAGGTCTGTAGACCAGTGCAACAATATAGGGCGTGGTGTGTTTAACCTTCACTTCTACAATCAGTAACTCAATGTCCTTGCCACTTACAGAGTGACTAGAATATTTATCAGCATCAAGTTCATATTTTGTGTTCACGTACAAGCAAAGACCACCACCTCTCTTTTTTAGTTTTCTGTCGAGTCTAACAAATTCATAACCGTCCATTTTAAATGAGTTTGAATGATTATTATCGTTCAGCCATGACTCTGTGAGGCAGACGATTCCAAGCTTATTATTAGACTCTTCTAGGCATAGTTGTACATTTTCAAGATTCTTTTGTAGGCTCCTTACATTCCAATTTATTATTGAAAGGCCCTTAATGTTTGAGACATCTTTAAAAGAGGTCAAGATTTCTGACACGGTCTGTATTTAGTATTCACTAAATTTCGATGGAGCGTGCGGTAACAAACAGCTAACATAGTTTCCTTGACTTACATATAATAATAAGAGTGGTTATACAGTACTTAGAATAATGATGCAAGTAATAACAGCTAACATAGTTCCTTGACTTACATATAATAATAAGAGTGGTTATACAGTACTTAGAATAATAATGCAAGTGATACTTATCAGTGAGTTCATCGTTAGGTGAGTGTTGTAAATAATGCTAAGCGCTTGACTGTATCGAGACGATTTGTCATTGTTCGGTAGCATTGAGCGATATTAGGGAGAGAAAGGTATTTTTCCTCCAAAAAGGTATTGAATCCTAATATAAATCAAAGAGAATACACACGAGTTCAGGCCTTCTCGATGAGGTCCTTCCTGAGTTTAGTAATCATTTGTCCCTGTATGTTCTTTCCCGGGAAGTGTCTTGACAGAATGGTGTTGTTTCCATTTCGGAGGCGAGGGAACCTAATGCCGGCTCCCCACTTCCTGCTGGAAGTGACCTCGTAGAAACACTCCTTGTTTTCTTCTACCAAGGCTTTAGCTAGTTCGTCATTTTGATCAAATTTTAGTCTGATTAATTCATTTAGTAACTTCTCCTCGTTTTTAGTGAAGTCATCCGTAGGGACTAGGTTTCTAGCCATATATTTGGCCTCGTATGCCGAAGTGGCCGATTTGATCTTACAAGCCACTTCGGCTTTTCCCGCGCTGACCGCCTTCATAGCCTGATAGGCGTGTTCAACGCTGTGGTATTCTGTGTCGTTATGTTTGACTGGGGCTGCGAAAAAGTTGGACAGATAGCTGTGTTCACCGTAGTATCCCACCCCTCTGTCATTGTCAATGGAGATCCTTGAGGCGAAATCCGGCGTGCAGCGATCCGGCAACTCATATAAATCTGCCATCATATATGATTTATCGTTCATTCTGATGTGATTAAAGCAAATTTGCGCGTCATGTCCTTCCTTGCTAAGCAGGGTTAGGCAATTTGCAAGCAAATCCTTTTCGTGTGGAAATATTTGTAAGCCAGAGGGGTTTATATCTAACTCCTTAAATTCCTCATTATAATTCTGAATTGTACGTAGGTTATCAACAACAGCCTTTCGTAGCACCTGATCACTAAGTTTCATGAAGATTGGCCTTGTTTTGGTAGTCGAGGTACCCATTCTGTACGCTTCAACTACATCCTCCTTGGTGATCTGCGGTCGTATCACTTGGACTAATGCTAACATTTCCTCTAGTACATTCTCATTGTCATACTCAGTGAAGTTTTCTAGTATGATAATCGTATTGTCATAGGTCGATTTTTTCTTCTCTTTTCTGTTATTGTCCTGCCTATTTGTTTTTTGATGTTTCTTTTGTTGACCATCAGGTTGGGCAGGTTGGGGATTTTTTAAGAGGCCCGCCCACTTGTTTTCATTCGTTTCTGGTTTCTGTTTAGCGATACCATTGCTCGAGTGGATATCGTTAATGCACTGTTGAAGTTGTAATTGTTGATGTTTGATGTCTCTTAGTGAGGCAGTTATTTCTTTTTGTTTGGCATCTATGTCTTCTGTTGCTTCTTTGACATATTTGTTTATTTTCAGATCTACTTCAGGTCTTAGGGTATCAATGAAGGCATCTTGGTTCACATCAATGCTGCCTATCTTGTTTTTCATCGCGCCTAGTTCCGAAGTGACTTGTTGTTTGTAATCCGCGATGTCTCTGCGCATGCTCGTGGTTTCCGTGCGGAAATCAGTCATGGTTTTCTGCACCGTGTCGGTATTGTTGTCTATTCTGGAAGCCATTTTCTCCATGAAGTCGCTTTGTTTCTTCATTTGGGCCTGTATAGATACTAAAATTGCATTGCTACTGTCAATGGGTACCATACCAGACGCCTGAGGGAAAGGATGCATGATTACTGTCGGCTGGACTTGTTGGTGCGTGGTTGGGTGCATGCCCTGGTAAGTGTACATGGCCTGGTTTTGTTCCCCTGCTATATGTTGTTGTTGTATAGGGGCTAGAGCCATAGTTGGATTAGCATAATATTGAAATTGGCTTGCCATGCTTTCCTTACTCATTTTGGAGAAGTTAAGTTCAATATTTTCCTCTTCTGCTGTGTAGTAAAATGATATATCGTCTGTACTGACCAACCTGTCGAAGGGAGGGAGAACGGGCGATAGCTCTTGGTTGTTGACGGCTCTTGTTAGCGAGTGTCCGGGGATGGGGCTCGACGACTGGTAATCCATATGCTCATGGCAATTATATAGGTTATTTTGTAGTCGTATGGTAATGAAATATGAGATATCCCAATATCCCGAAAATTCCTATTGTTTTTGGTATTTTTTATGTTAATCCAGATATGGATAATCCAAAATCGATAATCCACGTATACTGTATGGTCGATAATCGGTGGATAATCCAGCACCGGAAGAGATCAAAATGGCGGCTTTTTGAAATCGTTCGAATCGTTTTAGGGTTTCAGTTCATAAGGTAAGAAAGAACATTTGTCGATGTAATCTCCTCCTCCTGGTGATTCTTGAGATGTTCATGAATCCATATGTATACTTTTAAAGCAGATGTTGATGGTTGTGTATAGTTTTCGGCTGTTGTTACCGCAGCGCTGGAGACATGTTACCTACTCATATTGTAATGATGTCAAATCAATTTAATGGTGTAATTTTGTACTTTTATACGTCGAGATATCAACGGCCTTTTTGTAAACTAAGGATTTTGTACAAAGTGCTGTAAGGGACTATGTACCAGAAACAAAAATCATAAAACGTAATCTCATTTTGATTTGCCTTGTTTACTTTATTTTTACGTTCTGTTGTTAGTTCATTCCTTAGCAACCTCTATTCTTGTCATGAGGTAACAGCTGAAGCCTGTTGATCAGCTTGTCACACATCATAATGTTTTAGGAAAATGAGTCATAAGTCGCAAAAAATAGATTTTGAGATACCATTATATTTGAAAAGATGGGGTCAAGCCGATTCCAATGATAGTAAACAGTCTAATAAAATAAAAAGTATTTCTAGATTTTAAGTTTGATATTTTCGTTTTTGAAAAAAAACGTTTCCAATATTTATTGGGGTCACTAAACAGTAAAGTAACTAAATGTAGTCTATATGAGGACCTTTAAAACCAAAGGATATATTACATAGATTATCCTGGAATTCAGTACATCGATTGACATAACCAGAAGTGACAAACTTTCCAAAAATCAGAACATTCCAATAACGTAATCCTGTCAAAAAAACGCTTTGAAAAATATCAATTTTGCGAATTATGACTCATTTTCCTGAAACACATGACATATAACTTCTGACAGATAAACGATTTTCAAATCAAATAAATGTTTTTTGCTTTTTTTGCACATTTCTTTATTCAGGAAGCATTGTTGGCTAGGGTAGGTCCCTATCTCCCGTCACAACCTGAATTTATTGAATTTCTGGTGCAGTTTATTACTGGGTGACATGTCATGAACTGATACAGAACGAAAAAATCAACACTATTAAATTAATGATGGTGTAATGAGATGAAATGTAGATGATATTTAAAGAGAATAGTCATAAAGGATGGTAACGAAAAGAATATCAATGGAGTACATCAGTCTAGCCGCTTGTAGCAGCTTCAAGCAACATAGTTATTGTTGCTGATTCTTTATCTAAGGGATAAATGCATATAAGTCAACTTGCAACATGTTGTGCGAAATGGAAATAAGGTTAATTGTACTAGTGAGGTGTGACCTAGTTTTAAGTGACCTAGTTTTTCTATCTCAAAGTGATGATAAATAGGCCTGTTACCACTGTTTACAGCCAATGTAGACCAAATAAACCAGTATCTTTTACATAAAGATACAAAAAGGCTTTTTTCAAGGGGTTGACCGAACTAGGATAAGCCAACTATTTTTTTGAAGAATTCTACATGTCCATGTTTAACTTTTGTTGTTTTGTGAATATCCAGATTTGGTTCCTGCTTGTTTCCTTATTTAGGGACTCTTCCTTATTCACCACTAATTGAGGCACTAAGAGAAATCAGAATGTACCTGCGAGACAAAAAAATGTATGCCAGTAAAATCGAAAATTATAAGTCTATTTAATACATGGGAGCCAATCCTAGGTTAAGAATCAAATTTCATTAAATTGATCAAGCCGTTTAATAAACACTGATTATCATTAGCCAAATTCAATTATTTCTAGTTCCCTTACTGCCACTAGGGGGCTTCCAGGGGCTAACTCAGAATGTGGGCACAAAAAAGTGGTCTGGGAGATCTGGGCGTGGTTCTGATGATAAGTGTATATGTAATGGGTCTATCCATCCCATCGCCGCTGCCAGTTAAACACCATCTCTTCACAATGGCAGCGAAGGGCACCTCTACTAGAGCCGGATGTGATACTCAGTTCCAACAGGTGACATCATACCACCATGTCGCTGACGACACCCTCCCGCGGAAGGTAGGCAGGGCATACAACTGCCCCGTAATAAAACTCCCTTGGACTCGGGACCCTATGAATCTGCAGTTTACTACATATATATTGTTGTCGCCATCGATAATTGTATCAGTAGATCGATTGAATAAAGAGAAAGCCATGGTTTGTCCCAATTGGTCCCGTTCGTCCAAGGTTCGTCTTTGAGTTATTTTAAAGTTACCTCACTCCAGTAGGAGGATAATAAGTGGGAAAAAGGGGGGGCACTAGCAGAGACGATATCCTCCTGAGCATAGGGATCGCACTATCCCAGGAATCTCTGTGGTATAATTACTCGCGTTGGATGAGAGATGCTGCCCAGACTGGGCTTAGGTGAGCTGACTGATCTTCTTCTAGAGATAACATAACAAGTGAATACTGTGCGTACAAGTGAATACGGTAGCGATCGGTTGCTTCTTTATTCTTCTTATAAGGTTCTGGACACTCCCCAGCCTGGGCTCCAACTGGCCCTTAACCCCAAAACTCCCCCTATTTATACCTCCCCCCAGGTCCCCGTCCACTCACAGTGTGGAACCCTAGCGCCCCAGGCGGCGGACGAATGTACCCCAATACATCACTTGTCCACCGCCTCCCAACCCCTGCTACAACAATATACTGTAGTAGCAGAGGGACGGGTGGTGGTGGGACGAGTATTGTACTTGGGTAAGCTCGTCCACCACCTGGGGTCAGGTCCCACATTGTGAGTGGGCGTGGTTCTGTGGGGGGAGGGACTATAAATAGGGGTCATTTTCAGGGTACAGTTACTTATATCTCAGGTTTAGAAGAGGAAGGACCTCCTCCCCCGTCCAGTTGACAAGCTCTAATAAATGAGCCTCCTTGGCTGATACAGGCTTTCACTTTTCAACTTCTAGTTTTGCTAGACTCGTCCATGCGGCTACTCGTCCCCAGTAACAGTAATACTTATATTCTCAGAGACCCTTGGATCAGTGCGAGCCCTGACTAAGGATGGAGAGTCGTCTCTGTATTCATTCGTCCCTACCATATACTTAACTATAATAACTAGTCATCCCTTCAGGACTATGGACTCGTCCTGGTAAGAATTAGACTGGAGATCTACACAGACAAATCAGCAACTTCTATAGAGCAATGAGAAAGTTAAATAATAGTAACTCCACGGTTTTGACAATGGCATTCACTTTATTTAATAGATCCCTAGACAGTTCATATGACAGTGGCAACAATATATATATATATATATTTCTGGGTGAAATTTGATGTCTGAATTCATATCAGAACCATTTCAAAAGAATTATGTTAATAAATTACTCAAAATGTAGTTAAATTACTCAAATCTGATTGATTATTTCTATTTCCACACTACCATAGCATGAAGAATAGCCTGTTGATCTATATTTTGTTTCAATCAATAATCATTATTTCATGTCAAGTTTTCATTGGTTAAAATTTTAGAAATTTAAGAAATCCATCATTCACTCATTGATGGCCTATATAATATTTAATATGTAAACAGACATGGCAAAAACTAGAACTTTCACCATACATGAGGACCGGAAAAGAAAATTTCACCGGTCCTCCAAAGGTTTCTCCAGTCCTCCAAAGGTTTTTCCAGTCCTCCTAAGTTTCTCCAAAGTTTAATACAATTTTTCACCGGACAGTCGGACCATTGAAACTTCAGTTTTACCAGTCCCACATGTCTTTCAATAGTCAAGGACCGCAGTCTGGCAGGTTTCACCATGTCTGAGAACAAACGGATGTTGTCATGTTTACATTAGTGGTGCATTGGTAACAAGATACAAAACTTCTCAACCCAGAAGTTACAACTACATATGTAATTATGTTTTTTATTGATATCATTTCATCTCACAGACAATTTTCTTAGCATATCAAGGTAAAGTTATGATGATGATACTAAATAAATGTTTAAATCACTAAATATAACTAATGGATTAATCAAATAAACAATTGTTACACACGACATAGTACAGGGCTCCTCCTAGTGGCCGCACCATTAACCAAGGTGCAGTTTGGTTGATCTGAACTGTTCACGCGATCAGTTCGGACTTCCATGGTTACACATGCCTAAATGATGCAATCTCATTGGTGCAGCGTAGGCCTGACCTACAAACCTGTTACATTGGTGCAGTGTAGGCCTGACCTGACCTACAAACCTGTTACATTGGTGCAGTGTAGGTCTGACCTATAAACCTGTTACATTGGTGCAGCGTAGGTCTGACCTATAAACCTGTTACATTGGTGCAGTGTAGGTCTGACCTATAAACCTGTTACATTGGTGCAGCGTAGGTCTGACCTATAAACCTGTTACATTGGTGCAGTGTAGGTCTGACCTATAAACCTGTTACATTGGTGCAGCGTAGGTCTGACCTATAAACTTGTTACATTGGTGCAGTGTAGGTCTGACCTACAAACCTGTTACATTGGTGCAGCGTAGGCCTGACCTATAAACCTGTTACATTGGTGCAGTGTAGGTCTGACCTATAAACCTGTTACATTGGTGCAGCGTAGGTCTGACCTATAAACCTGTTACATTGGTGCAGTGTAGGCCTGACCTATAAACCTGTTACATTGGTGCAGTGTAGGCCTGACCTATAAACCTGTTACATTGGTGCAGTGTAGGCCTGACCTACAAACCTGTTACATTGGTGCAGTGTAGGCCTGACCTACACACCTGTTACATTGGTGCAGTGTAGGCCTGACCTATAAACCTGTTACATTGGTGCAGTGTAGGCCTGACCTACAAACCTGTTACATTGGTGCAGTGTAGGCCTGACCTACACACCTGTTACATTGGTGCAGTGTAGGCCTGACCTATAAACCTGTTACATTGGTGCAGTGTAGGCCTGACCTACAAACTTGTTACATTGGTGCAGTGTAGGCCTGACCTACAAACCTGTTACATTGGTGCAGTGTAGGCCTGACCTATAAACCTGTTACATTGGTGCAGTGTAGGCCTGACCTACAAACCTGTTACATTGGCGCAGTGTAGGCCTGACCTACAAACCTGTTACATTGGTGCAGTGTAGGTCTGACCTACACACCTGTTACATTGGTGCAGTGTAGGCCTGACCTACAAACCTGTTACATTGGCGCAGTGTAGGCCTGACCTACAAACCTGTTACATTGGTGCAGTGTAGGCCTGACCTACAGACCTGTTACATTGGTGCAGTGTAGGCCTGACCTACAAACCTGTTACATTGGTGCAGTGTAGGCTTGACCTATAAACCTGTTACATTGGTGCAGCATAGGCCTGACCTATAAACCTGTTACATTGGTGCAGTGTAGGCCTGACCTATAAACCTGTTACATTGGTGCAGCGTAGGCTTGACCTATAAACCTGTTACATTGGTGCAGTGTAGGCCTGACCTACAAACCTGTTACATTGGTGCAGTGTAGGCCTGACCTATAAACCTGTTACATTGGTGCAGTGTAGGCCTGACCTATAAACCTGTTACATTGGTGCAGTGTAGGCCTGACCTATAAACCTGTTACATTGGTGCAGTGTAGGCCTGACCTACACACCTGTTACATTGGTGCAGTGTAGGCCTGGCCTACAAACCTGTTACATTGGTGCAGTGTAGGCCTGACCTATAAACCTGTTACATTGGTGCAGTGTAGGCCTGACCTACAAACCTGTTACATTGGTGCAGTGTAGGCCTGACCTACACACCTGTTACATTGGTGCAGTGTAGGCCTGGCCTACAAACCTGTTACATTGGTGCAGCGTAGGCCTGACCTACACACCTGTTACATTGGTGCAGTGTAGGCCTGACCTACACACCTGTTACATTGGTGCAGTGTAGGCCTGACCTATAAACCTGTTACATTGGTGCAGTGTAGGCCTGACCTACACACCTGTTACATTGGTGCAGTGTAGGCCTGACCTACAAACCTGTTACATTGGTGCAGCATAGGCCTGACCTACAGACCTGTTACATTGGTGCAGTGTAGGCCTGACCTGACCTACAAACCTGTTACATTGGTGCAGTGTAGACCTGACCTATAAACCTGTTACATTGGTGCAGTGTAGGCCTGACCTACACACCTGTTACATTGGTGCAGTGTAGGCCTGACCTATAAACCTGTTACATTGGTGCAGTGTAGGCCTGACCTGACCTACACACCTGTTACATTGGTGCAGTGTAGACCTGACCTATAAACCTGTTACATTGGTGCAGTGTAGGCCTGACCTACAAACCTGTTACAAATGACATCGTCCCCGACCGCGTAACTTAGGCCAACAAGTTGCAGTGAATCAAGCTTCCTCAAGTGAAACTTTAGGCCAAACAAGTTAAATTTACTTTTTAAAATCCAAATACACTGTGTAATAAATAGCAAATGGCACGATGGAGGGTTCAAACTGATCTTGACACCATCAGAAAAGACCATCAGAAAATGGGGAAAACGGGAAATCACCCCTTCGGGGTTCGTACCATTTTCTAATCGAGATCAGTTTGAACCCTCCATCGTGCCATTTGCTATAACAAATGCACTTCTTGTACCTATATCTGGTGTCTTCTACCAATATTATAAAAACCTAGGGTTGACATCAGTAGATATGTAAACAAAAAGAATAATATTTATGATTTTCTCAATGTATGAAATAAAAACATAAAATCTGCGGTTGGTTTTCCAGAGTACCTAAATTAACTAAACTATAATTATTGATTATTAATTATTATAACACAATTTCACTTCCACTTAATCTAACATTTTCACTGCTTGTTAAAAAATCTACCATTTTTGATGTATAAACTAAATTATATATATTAACTATTAAGGCCTAAAATAAAATTATCGTTGTTTATTCGCGGCAGGCGTTTATACATAGTATTCACATGACATCACCCCAGTCAGCGGCTATCCTCACTGGCAGCCATACTGTGTGGCAGCATAGATAGCGGGAGACACTAGATCGACAGGATTTCCCATTCCGAATGTTTGCTAATGGCAATTATACTCATTATTCCATAATGACACACTAACAAATGACCATATGGCCCTTCAGCATACTGTATATAACATTCTCTAAAACTTTCGGAGGTGAAAACTGCATTTTTTAGGCTTAGAGCACTCATGTCCAGCGAAAGTTGACCCACATTATGGCAAGCTGCGGCTAGCGCTGTGACGTCAGTGAATACTATGTATACGGGGCAGGTGTTTATTGTGTTATGTTAATGAATACCAATACCTATTAGACCCTAGCAGTATAATAGCCAAACAGTTTTCCCAGAGTTATTACCTAATCTACAATAATACTTCTGACCCACACCCGTTAAGGAACATACTGGAAGACCTGGAGTGTGTTGCATAATGATAATAAATTATCATCATTATGCAACACACTCCAGAGTAAGGGAGGGGAGGAAGAGGTGAGGGGGACCCTACCTAACACATAGGGAGGGGAGGAAGAGGTGAGGGCACCCTTGATTCAAGGTCTCCGGTACTCCTTCCCGGGGCCCAAGCTGACAAACTGATATCTGACTTTTACCCCAACTTCAATAATACTGAATCTCTGGACAAATTCCTCTTGGTATTTCACAATATATAACCGCACAGACATAAAATACCGCCTTCCGGGCGGTGTCAAATCCATACACTCAAAAGAGAATCTCAGTAGTTGCATCATGATGATTATACAATACTGAAGGATGACGTACTACAATCTCAACAACTCTCTTGTTTTCCTAAGGGCATACTTGGAGAAGAATTTGACTGGCAATAAAAACTTTGTTTCTAGAGAAACTGTAAGGATAGGGGATTTGCATAGCCGCCATTTTAAATCTTGATTTGCATGGAATTATGGGACTAATGGTACTGTATAAAATCTATAGAAAACATGCCATGTTCAGCATTTATCAATGTTCTAATGTCAATATCCATGTGTTATACATATTTCCATAACATAAGTTCCCATCTTTCCCATCATGCATTTGGTTAATATAGATCATTTATACAAACTCGATATTGGTAAAAACATCCTTGCAATATTTTATAAAAATGTTGCCAAAAATTGGTTTGTCAGATTTGAATGGAATCCATCCCAGGATGCACTGCATTAGACATGTGCAGTGTCACATACAACTCCCCTATTCTAACGCTGGCAGGAATAGGCTCTTTTCACTGTTAGTTAACCTTAATATGTGATCTCATGTGAACCCTCAGGGAATTAGAATGTGCTGCCCTATAGTCACACTGAGTACACTTATAGGGTTTTTCTCCAGTATGTTTTCTTATGTGAACCCTCAGGTCTCCAGCATGTGCAGCACTATAGTCACACTCAGTACATTTATATGGCTTTTCTCCAGTATGTGTTCTCATGTGTCTCCTCAGGTGCCCAGCCTCTGCTGCACTATAGTCACACTCAGTACACTTATAGGGCCTTTCTCCAGTATGTGTTCTCATGTGTCTCGTCAGCTCTCCAGACTGTGCTGTCCTAAAGTCACACAGAGTACATTGATGAGGCTTATCTCCAGTATGTGTTCTCATGTGTCTGCTCAAATGTCCAGCCTGTGCTGCCCTATAGTCACACAGAGTACATAGATAAGGTTTTTCTCCAGTATGTGTTCTCATGTGTGTCTTGAGCTTATTTGCCTGGTCTGCCCTATAGTCACACTCAGTACACTGATAGGACTTTTCTGCAGTATGTGTCTTCGTGTGTTTTACATTTCCAGCATCTGCTGAGTCAAACACAGTATATTTAGGGGGCCTTTCTCCAGTGTGTGTTCTCATCTGATCCCTCAGGACTCCAGCCTGTGCTGCCCTATAGTCACTCACCGTCCATTCGTGAGGCCTTTCTCCGGTATGTGCTCTCATGTAATCTCTCATAGCTCCAGCCTGTGCTGCCCCATAGTCCCACCAAGTCCATTCGTGAGGCATTTTTCCAGGATGTGTTCTCATCTGATCCCTCATGGCTCCGGCCTGTGCTGCCCCATAGTCCCACCAAGTCCATTTGTGAGGCATTTTTCCAGGATGTGGTCTCATTTGATCCCTCAGGGCTCCAGCCACTGCTGCCCTATAGTCACACTCAGTCCATGCATGTGTCATTTCTTCAGTATGTGTTCTCATGTGATCTCTTAGGTCCCCAGCCTGTGCTGCCCTATAGTCACACTCAGTACATTTATGTTTCCTCTCAGCACTGTGTGTGCGCAAATGTTTCTCTAAACTACTGCTCTCTGTAAACCCTTTAACACACACACTACAGTTGTGTAGTTTCTCCCCTGATTCAGTCACATTGTGTGTCACCAGTACAGTAGGTGCACTAGTCACACTTGTAGCATCTGCTGCCTGTCCCGTCTCCCCTGTATGAGTCACACTGTGATGCACCATGCCTCCTGACATCCGGATAGTTTCCATGACTACAGTAGGTGCATTAGTCACACTTGTAGCATTTGCTGCCCGTCCTGTCTCCATGAGTACAGTAGGTGCACTAGTCACACTTGTAGCATTTGCTGCCCGTCCTGTTTCCATGAGTACAGTAGGTGCACTAGTCACACGTGTAGCATTTACTGCCCGTCCTGTCTCCATGAGTACAGTAGGTGCACAAGACACACTTGTAGAATTTGCGGCCCGTCCTGTCTCCATGAGTACAGTAGGTGCACTAGTCACACTTATATTTGCTGCCCGTCCTGTCTTCATGAGTACAGTAGGTGCACTAGTCACACTTGTAGCATTTGCTGCCCGTCCTGTCTCCATGAGTACAGTAGGTGCACTAGTCACACTTATATTTGTTGCCCGTCCTGTCTCCAAGATTCTGATGGATTGATTTGCCAGCCAACGTCTTGCTTCCAGATCTTAAACCCTGCAAATATATAAGATAAGATAAGATAAGATAAGATAATTCTTTATTTGCCATAAGATGTTTGACAAAGAGGTTACGTTCTTCTCGAGAGGAGGTCTTCCCGAACATGCCTTTCTTGATTACCTTTTTTCTTGGTTACATATGACTAAGCTACGGTTATATTAGACATCATGAATACTAAAAGACGTTGATCAGGAAACAAGGGACTAATTAATTACTCAATCCAGACTTAATCAATCATTCCTGTGAAGGTCTCACAAAGAAGTATAATTACAAATGCTGCATGTGCTAGTGCTAATAATAATAACAATAATAATAATAATAGCGGTATAATCATGGGGTATTCATAATTACTGGACATCGGTGCCAACAGATAAAACGTGCGGAAAGTACATATAAAATACAGAGCAATATACAGAAAAATACGTGTCTTGAGGCTGTCACATTGAATCAAAGGTATGGTTGACATGTTTAATGAAGGTGAACCTGTCTTCAATTTTGTGTAACTCATTCTTGAGGTTGTTCCACCCAATCTGACATTTGTATATAACAGAATTTTGAATTTTTGTTGTTCTAGGGGTAATGGTTTTTAAATTTCTGCGACCCTCTGCATGACTCCTGGTGCCAAGTTTTCTTTTGTCTAAGTTGTCCTGGTCTTTTGCTAAATGGTGAGCTATTTCAATGATATGTCTTTCCCTTCTGTCGCTGAGGGGCAGAATGTTTAAGAGGTTATGTTCATTTGTAACGTATATATCATATTTATCAATTTATATCAATGACTAATGCCAGTTAATGGAGAACAGTAATATCCAACTGTTCGCTGACGGTACAGTTATCTACCAAGAGAAAGATTTAGGCAGCCCCAAAGTTGATTCTCTTCAAGAAGACCTTATCAAGATAGAAAACAGGTGTGCGTCTAACAAAATATCCCTCAATCAATATTAATAAATGCAAATCTTGAACTATCAGCAGCAATAAACCACTCAAAATGACTGCCTTTATTGTATAAACAACCACAAACTGGAGTCAGTTGATGCCTACAAATTCCTGGGGATTGAGCTAGATAGACACTTTAACTTTTAAGAAATTCTTGCCAAAAAAGTCACATATTGTTAGAGGGAGAGTGAAAGCCCTATCAAAGCTATTCAATTCCTGCAATAGACAAACACTTCTGCTAATTTATAAAACAATGATGCTTCCCATAATAGATTACGGAGATGTTTTCTATGGCTCGGCCCCCAAGAAACATTTACAAAAACTCCAAACCTTACAAAACTCAGCCCTTAAAATTATTCTACAACTGCCTAGGTATACTAGTAGCAAATAAACCCATATAGAATTAAAAATCCCAACCATTAACAGCAGGCGACAAAGTCATATTCTTGACCAGGCTTTGAATAGAACACGATCGGATAGGTATTTGGACAAAAGGAAGATTACACTCAGAAGGCTTACAAATGGAAAAAAATGTTGACTCCCAAATCTAACAATGAAATGTTCAAAAAGTCTTCCGGTCCAAATAACCCCCACAAAAAAAAGAGTTCAAATCCTACCTCAAGACCAAATTCTATCTTGAATTTGACCCATACCTTGGTAGAGACCCGTCACCGTTGGGTACGGGCTAAAAGAATTGTACTTTATATTGTACTTCATATTCTATATAATGAATATTACGGGTATGACTGTACTACATAAGACAACTTTGTCCTATATGACGTTAGTACATGTATTATTGAACTTGTAAGTCCTTTTCTATAAAAAACGCTACATCGATATCTAATCATGAGATCAAGCCAAGGATCACTGTTTCAATTGTTAAAAAATGTTTATTGTATCTTATTGTTCATTTACTAGCAAACTTGGTATTACGCAATGTTGCACCTGAGGATTGTTAACATATCGTAAAATCAGACTTACAACTATTTAAATCCTTTTGAACAACTGTAGTTACTGACCATGTAACAATACTGGTTTAAATTTAAGTTGATTATTTTGAATATATTCTCATTACACATACCATAAAGTGGCAAGGGGGGAGAGATACGCACAACAACCTCCGCACGGCACAAATCTTATCACAATGACTGATGGACACCCATAGACAGTGCATATAAAATATAAAAATTCAAATATGAGAAAACTCTCCACCTTCTCCACATCAATTGACATTTGAATTGAAACATGATTGCGATGATTAATTTTATTTCACTGTATCCTCATTTAAACCCAGAAGCTACAAAAAGATTTAGACTCATTGAGTCAATGGTGTAAGAAATATAAAATTTCCTTAGGTCGAGATGGAAAACCCAAAATCTTCCATCCCTACCAGAACATGTTATCAAGCTTGGGAGGATAGAGTTGGAAGATGTAGAAGCGTATAAATATTTGGGTACGATTGTAGACTCTACTTTAAAATTTAAAGACCAGATAGCCAAATTGACCAAAACTATGAATTACAAATGTTGGCAATTCTCAAAATTGAAAGACAAAATTCCAAAAGCCATGATGTTAATGATTTACAAGACAGCATGAAATCGGTTTTTGTATTAACATTCCTGAGAAGGGTCTACCGACCCCATTCGGGTCGACCATACAGCTGCCCTCATGTCATTTTTATCAGCCTTTTCCTCTGTCCAGTTCATATTCCCCCATATCAATTGGTGTCAGATTTATTAGTTTGACTGTGTGGTACATGATACTAGTCGCATTTTTTAATATGATATCTATCAGACAGATAGATCAGATCTACTTATAAACAGTTGAACTTTCTGAATTAATTGAAGTATGGGCTTTCAATCGTTTTGGGGGCATAAGTAATAGTATTCAATCGTTGTGGCGTTATGGAGTTAAAACGGAGGAAAATGATAACTTAAAGCAAGAGGTGAGAAGAGGGAAGGGGAGAAGAGGAGTAGGGGGAAGGATGAAGAAGGGGGAGGGTAGTCGTAAAAAAAGTTGAAAGTTGGTCGAAAAAAAGTTGAAAGTTGGTCGTAAAAAAAGTTGAAAGTTTGTCAAAAAAAAGTTGAAAGTTTGTCGGAAAAAAAGTTGAAAGTTGGTTGGAAAAAAAGTTGAAAGTTGAAAGTTTTTTTGAAAAAAAAGTTGAAAGTTGGTCGGAAAAAAAGTTGAAAGTTGAAAGTTTTTTTGAAAAAAAAGTTGAAAGTTGGCCGGAAAAAAGTTGAAAGTTTTTTTGAAAAAAAAGTTGAAAGTTGGTCGGAAAAAAAGTTGAAAGTTGGTCGGAAAAAAAGTTGAAAGTTGGTCGAAAAAAAAAGTTGAAAGTTGGTCGGAAAAAAAGAGTTGAAAGTTGGTCGAAAAAAAAGTTGGTCGTAAAAGTCAGTCGTTCGTAAAAAAAATGAAAGCCTCATGGTTTAATCCAGCTTGTTCTTAAACAACTTTAATAATCATAAAATTCCCTAAATCGAATCATTTATATTTGCTAATAAACATCTAAATATTTAAAACATGATTTATCACATTACTTTTACTTTCAACCATTTCTATAAGATGCAGAAACACCCAAAAAAGTTCCGTTCCGTTTCCTTCATTCAGATTCCATTTGCCATTACTTTTACTTTCAACCATTTCTATAAGATGCAGAAACACCCAAAAAAGTTCCGTTCCGTTTCCTTCATTCAGATTCCATTTGCCATTACTTTTACTTTCAACCAGTTCTATAAGATGCAGAAACACCCAAAAAAGTTCCGTTCCGTTTCCTTCATTCAGATTCCATTTGCCATTACTTTTACTTTCAACCATTTCTATAAGATGCAGAAACACCCAAAAAAATTCCGTTCCATTTCCTTCATTCAGATTCCATTTGCCATTACTTTTACTTTCAACCGGCCGAGCGGAGAGCTGTCAACTGGCTTACGTCACACTGTCTTACACTGTCTTACGTCACAAAAGAGGTGCCGACTCCCAGACTACACTGTCTTACGTCACAAAAGAGGTGCCGACTCCCAGACTTGTCAACATTGCCACGTGCAAAGTAATACCGTCCCTTGGGTTGAGTAAAAAAAGTGACGTCAGAATTCTGGGATTCCCCTTCCTATCATGTCAACATACCTGACAGAACAACGTGTCTCCCCGAATAATAAAGTCATGGTACTGCCAATATTAGACCAGGCCGACATATTTCTTGAATCTCACTCAGTAGCAGACCTCGATAGGCTCCAGATATTGCAGAACAGATTATTAAAAATTATCTATAGAATCCCAGCCCGAGAGAGTGTCAAAGACCTCCACATAGAGAAAAGGCTCCTCCCTCTGACGTACCGTAGAAGATTGCACCTGTTACAGATGGGCCACAGGATGGCACAAAACCCAAGAAATATTGATTTGCGATTAATTAATACTAGAAATTTTGTTAATGGTAGAAAGGTTTTAAAACATACACCCCCGAAAAATGAACAAGTCAGGAAATCTATTCTAAATAAAATCCCATATTCTTGGAACAAGCTGCCTGCTGTGGCCCATCTGACCCTCGATAAACAGGGATTTAAAAATCTAGCCAGGTCCACCCTCATATGGAATGATGAATACTTTATCCACCAATGATATTGTCATTACCTTAAACACACTGTAATTCTCGAGTTAAAAAAGACCACTGTAAAAAGTAAAACCATATTCATAACAACTGTAATAGAATATTCAAAATAAGCCATAGCATAGTAGAGAGCTGACAGCCTTCATTGAACGCTGCGGTATTGTTCCCTACTACCGACATTGTAAAGCAGCACAAGGGTTAAGAGTACGTCCCGTCTGCTGGAGATTCTCCCTTGATAGCAGTCAATGACTGAATAAAATGTTTTTCTATTCTATTCTATTCTATAAGGTAACGTCAGGGAGAACTGGAGGTAATCTAGATGTCTGTATACCTGTTTATCGTGTAATTTATACCAATTTGATGAATAAAGTAGTTCTTATCTTATCTTATCTTATAAAGAGGAGGCCTGGAAAAACAGAATTCTGAGGGACGCTTCCCTTTCTGATGTATTTAATGTGATGTCTGAATAAAAATATGATATATATATATATCACAAAAAGATTTAATGTTACCAGATCCAAAACATTTCAAACCTCCGGCATTTGATGTCACAAACAAAGTTAATAGTACCAAATCCAAAACATCAAAAAATGACTTGAAATGAGGACCTTTAAATCGAAAGGATATTGCATAGATTTTCCTGAAATTTGATACATCGATTGATATAGCTATAAGTGATACACTCCCCAAAGATTAGAACATTCCAATAATGTGATCTTGTGAAAAACACACTTTGAAAAATATCAATTTTTCGACTCATGACTCATTTTCCTGAAACATATCACAATTATTGTGCGGACAACGGCTCTAAACTATTAGTAGGGTTTTAGTCGGGGGATGGGGAGTCTGAGGTGGGAGTTATTTGTCACACTTGAGTCTTTTTCGAGTAAATGGCAATAAAGTTCAGTCGGTAGTCACATATAGTCAAGGACGCAGAAATGCAACACAAGTAACTAAGGTTATGGAATTCAAGAATATTGTCAAACACCAATTCTCTATGAACAATTGAGATTTTAAGTAACCGTGTGAACCGTGTGATTTTGTTATTTCCTTTCTGACTACCAAGCTATGGCCACTCAATATTTGCTCGTGTATACAATCACTCGTGTCTAAAAAGTTGCATAATAAGTGTATGTATTTTTGTGTTGAGTATAATAAGATAAGATAAGATAATTCTTTATTTGCCATAAGATGTTTGACAAAGAGGTTACGTTCTTCTCGAGAGGAGATCTTCCCGAACATGCCTTTCTTGATTACCTTTTTTCTTGGTTACATATGACTAAGCTACGGTTATATTAGACATCATGAATATTAAAAGACGTTGATCAGGAAACAAGGGACTGATTAATTACTCAATCCGGATAATAGTATGTTGTTGAGTATATTTCTTCTATTGTTTATTGCAGCCGAACTCAGGCAACGGCGGTATATGGGTCAGATTTTCAAAAAATGTACAATTGGCTGCTGTACATGTTTAGTAAATGCTGCTAAATTAGGCTGCAATTTGGTCAATACTAGAAAAAGTCAAGTATATTTGGCATTGCATTGAGTCTAGCAATCGGTTTGGTTAGGTTAAACTGTATTTTGAGCTGTATTTTCGTCCGAAATGTGGGTTATTTGAGAAGATTGGCAAAGTTGAAATTGTACATTTTCTGAAAATCTGACCCATATCACCTTATGGTGAGTCGTGGTTACCTTACTGTCAATCCATATCACTGGAAATGAATAATGTAAAACTTGTAACCCTGAATAAAGACCAGTACCAACAAAAAAAAGGTTGAACAAATTACCTTACATAACGTAAGGTAATTTGTCGTTATTGCATTATAGCCCTAAAGTTTGTTTGTTTGAAGTCAAGTCCATGGCACATTATAAATACTAGCAAAACCCACTCAGAGAAATACAAAACACCTTGTAATTTAACAGAACACTTCATTTGAAGTAATTCCACCGAAGTCATGGACAATTTCGTCTAGTTACTTTTGCTAAAGGGCTTCTAAAACGTCCGCATTTCATTTGGAGGACCCAATCCTTTCTTGTGAAGACTTCAGTAATTATCGCTCACCGGCGGCTGTTTTTGCTTCAAATTCATGTATAAACATAAACCAGCAGCAGAATATTGACTAGTCCTTATAGAAATCTGGTTGTTTTAAAATATTCTTTAGCTGATTGAACACTAAAACCAGACAACAGCAGTTTTCATAAAATATTAAGACAAGTGGATAAGGTTGATGTTTATTGACAACACAGTCAGTGTGATGTTCTGATTCCTATGTTTCGGTTACAGAGTTGAACTGTTTATACCATATTGTTACATAAGGCACCATAACGTGTAATTCAAAAGACAGAAATGTAGACAGAGGGTAAACCCAGAAGAACTGTCCTGGACAGAGGACTATATAACCCATTTCCACACATGTACAACTCGTCACACTTCATATTTCCAGTAATTCAATTATTACGTAACGCTTTTTGCCACAAAATTCACCTCCCCCCGCCCCCCCCCCCCCCCACCACACACACACACACACACCTCCCGGACACGCGTGGTATCATATGGACCCGCATATGGACCTTTGTCTGCCCCCCCCCCCCCCCCCCCCCCCGCCCTCCCCTCCCCCACACACACTGGGCGTTACTTAATTTGTCCATGACCCTGTATATAGTTGTGCACCTTGGGAAGCTACTCCAAGTTCTGTGGAATGATATGTTAATATGTGCGAGTGCGTGTATTCCCGCGTAGACCTATATCTAACCCGGATCTCATCTTATCTCTAGCATAGATCAGTGCTTCCATAGCTGAGACTGGGCGATAATAGGGAGCCGAGCGTTTTCACTCAAACAGGGGAGAAATAAAGACATCAGACTTACCTTTGAACCTTCCTCCCTCTTGCTTTTGTTTGTAGGGTGAACTTCTGTGTACAATAATTGCTGTTTGTTCAATATTGTCCCTATAAACTATAAAGACAGACACAGAGTGACTTAGTGGACTTGTGGGTGCTGCTACACAGCTGCTACCTGGAGGTAAGGCGAGGAACTACTGTTTCTACCTCCAGTGAACTACACCAGATGGCAGCATAAACGTGGACCATTCCCGCGCTTCTTCTATCCGTGTTTCGGGGGAGGGGGGGGGGAGGGGGAGGGGGGAGAGGAGGAGGCGGAGAAGGAGGAAGGGAGGGGAAGGGGAGGGGGTAGAAAGTGGGGTGGATGTTGCTTTAAAAAATATTAAAACAGACATTTTGAAGGCTTGATTTCTGTAAGTTATAAAAAGATAATGTTTGGCCAAATGTGATGTGTTTCAGGAAAATGAGTCACAAAATCGCAAAAAATGAATTTTGAAATATCAAATTTGAAAAGATGGGATCTGGCCGATTCCAATGATAGTATATACTAGGGTACCTAACATGTATATCTATTCTAAGTTTGAATGATATTTTTATTATGATTATATTATGATATATTTACTTTACCAGTAAAGTAACTAAATATACTCCATACGAAGGCCTTCTTAACGCAATGATATATTTAATAATACAATGTCCTGAAATGTGTTACACGGATCTATATGACTATAACTGCTAAACCCTCTGAAAATCACAACATTTCAATAAAGATATCTTGTGGGAAAAAAACACTTTGAGAAATATCCATTTTGCAACTTGTGACTCGATTTTCTTTTAAAAAAACATCACATTATTCTTTGTCCTCGAGTTGTTGTCGGTGGAGCGGCAAGGTTTACTGGCCAATGATTTGGCTCCCTGAGTTAATATTCATGGTCCAAATCGATCATTTAAAATTCTTTCTTCTTTTTTTAGAAAGTCTTTATTCAAAGATATCTCGATAGCTTGCAGTCCTTGCAAAACTCTGCACTGAACATAGCCCTTAAGCTACCTGGGTATTATGGCATTGTAGGAGGGTGTTGTGGTTGTTCTTTCTTCAGAGAACTTTAACCATATTAAGAAGAACTCCAGAAAAAAAAAGAACTCCCGTTTTCTTTTACCAAGTCTTCACCACATCATTTCAAACGATTAGAGAAATTAGACCACAACCTGAATTCCTTGTTGAACAATGTATCAAATTCTGAGTCGCCTTTTATCATTCTTAGATTAGCTTTGCATACTCTTAATAAGTAGCATTAATTACTACATAGAATTACATATATCTGAATTTTCCCCCAAATTTTACACATACATAATTATGAGTTCATTTGCTACAGATGTATTGGGGAAAAAAGATATGTCACCGGGGTCAAAGAAAACTTCATATGAAGTTGACCACATCACCCAAATTTAGTAATCAAGCAGCATAATAATTGAAAATGAATCTTTAAAAAATTTAAGTCAAGAGAACACCAAAACTATAACCCAAGCCAGTTATTATTAGATGATTTTATTCAGATGGTAGATATAAATTGTGAGTTGTGATTCCAACGTTTCAGATTCGTGGCGATCCTCCTTCAGGGAATGGTTGACTTGATGCTTTCATGGGGGTATATTAGACATGCGCTTGGGTAACCATGGTTACTTATAAACAACGTGAATGCAGATATCTCATTGGCTAAAGGTGTTTTTCCTTGATAACGACGTTAAAAATGAGGCTAGAGTTGCGTAGTAAAACTTTAATCCGTATAACTTGGTCCGGTGGATATGACAAGAGTTCACCTCTACATAAATGGGTATCGGGAAGGCAGTGAAATTGCAATGTGAAATTTAAAAAAACATTACTCAAAACAGCTGTAATAAAAAACCCCTGTAGATATTGAAAATGTTGCACAAATACATCTCAACTTATGATGATAACGAATTTTTTCCAAGAAAAATAGGAGCCGCTAGGTGGTGTGTGTGTTGTCAGCCGCATATATCTTTAATAAATTAATGTTGTATCTGAAGGCTTTCATTAAGGGATAGTCGTGCTAAGCTGATAATGACAAATCCACTCCTTCTTTCCCCATCAAAATCGGTCCATTATTGTCAATATTTTGAAGAATTAATCGGGAAAATGGAGGGGAAATGGTTTAATGCTAACGCAATGATTTTCAGTCTTTTTTTTTGCCAAACCTTTTTATTCAACATAACCTGCCTTCGGGGCCTTTACAATGCTAAACATTTGAAAAACATAATTATTTGGGTTAGATTTTCAGAAAATGTACAATTGGCAGCTCTACACATTTAGGAAATTCTCCTAAATTAGGCTGAAAAATGGTGAGTACCGGGTATATCCGAGTATATTAGTAGACTTATATTTGGTATCGCATTGATTCAAAGTATTAGTTCTGTTGTGTTAAACTGCATTTTGTAGCTCATTCTTGTCTTAAATGTGGGCTATTTGAGGGGATTGGTGAAGGGGAATTGTACATTTTCTGAAAATCTTACCCATTTGCACAAAAAACGGGGAAAGTCAAGATTTGTACCCACAATAACACAAGAGGTCATGGGCCTGTGACCATCAAAATAGTCACAGGGAGCGGAGCTTATTTATTGTGGGTGGGCGGTAGGCCAGAGATAGATATAGATAGATAGGAGAAAGAGAGAGAGACAGAGAGAGAGAGAGAGAGAGAGAGAGACAGAGAGAGAGAGACAGAGAGAGTCGAAGAGTGAGTGAGTCGGAGAGTGGGAGAGAGAGAGAGTGAGTGTGTGTGTGTGGGGGGGGGGGGGGGAGGGCGGCGGCAGACATGAGAGGGGATTTTAGTGACATTTGCTGTTTGGACAGACAGACAGACAGAGAGATATTACAATTACACAACTGTCCTTGTATTTGATGTACAAATTCCATTAGAAGGTTGATTTGATTCTCACATTTTATCAAATCGTTAATAATAAAAGATAATAAGGAGGAGGTGGTGGAGGAGGTGGAGGAGGAGGTGGAGGAGGAGGAGGAGGAGATGGAGGAGGAGGAGGAGGAGGAGGAGGAGGTGGAGGAGGTGGAGGAGGAGGTGGTGGAGGAGGTGGAGGAAGAGGTGGAGGAGGAGGAGGGGGAGATGGAGGAGGAGGAGGAGGAGGAGGAGGTGGAGGAGGTGGAGGAGGAGGTGGTGGAGGAGGAGGAGGAGGAGGAGGTGGAGGAGGAGGAGGAGGAGGAGGAGGAGAGATTGTGTGAGAGAGAGGAGAGAGAGAGGGGGAGTATAATGTCAAGAAATGGTTTCGAATTTTATTAAATGATTAATAATAGGTGTAGAATTGCCATTCAAACTGCAACTTTCTCGGCCATTCTTATAAAATGCCATTCTTAGAAAATGTAACCTGTATTTATAGAGGGAATTAGAATACGATTTCGCAGGCACATTATTAACAGATACCTCCACCTTCCTGTTGATATAATTCCTGTTGTTATAATTGCGACCATAAGTTAACTTTGTTATCAGATTGACCCCTGACAGCTTTGGAATGTGAGGATGGTGTAATGGGGTTAATTGGACACCCTCCCCCCTCACCACCCATCCCCTCCCCAGCCGCCAGTCCACAGCATTCCACAGCCCAGCTCCAAAATATAGAAAAGATTTTTTAAAAAGTTCATATTTTGGTATGTCCTGTCCAAGAACAGTGGCAGTGAATCTGATGAACTTTGTTAAGATAATATAATTATATCGATTCTCTAAAGGTGAGAGACACTTGTATTAGCTGTATAATGTAAAGAAATGGTTTCGAATTTTATTAAATCATTAATAATAGGTGTAGAATAACCATTTAAACTGCAACTTTCTTCTTTTTCACTCACACATGCCATTCTTATAAAATGTAAACTGTATCTTTAGAGGAAATTAGAACAAGAATTCGCATTAGTGGATTCAAATGTATCAACCCTGATTAGATAAGGCCATCATGATTAGTGTAGCCAGTGGGGTGGAGGTGCAAGTGCATCATATGTTATCAATTATAGAGGTACCTATAGGGGCTGCCACAGTGTCCAGGCTCCAGGCACCACACAGGCTGGCTGGGCCATCTTAGTCAGGCCAGGCCAGGCCAGCTTAGTACAGTTATCAGCCCAAGCAATTACACGCCAATTACCCCCTTTGAGAGACAAAAGATGAACCCTGACCGACGACTTTTGCCGACATTAAATAAAGCCTATTTAAATAAATAAATTCAAAAAAATTTTCGCACCATACACTGAAAAACCTAATTTGCTAGGAGTAGGCCAAAAAGTAAACCAATCGATTGTGGGGAAGTGCAGTAAACCTGCGAAAAAGCCATTTTTGACCAAAACTGGCCAACTTATAGTATATTTATAAAATATAGAGGTACTGAAGGGTATTCTTTGACCTATAGGGAAAAGAGCTCCGCTCTAATAATGAATTCACAAACATGACATACAATGTGAAAAAAAAGGAAAAAAGGCTGAAAATAAATATAAAAGATGAGAACTAAAATTCTGTCACTAAAGACTGAACAGTAGGGCCAGATTTTCAGAAAATGTACAATTGTCAGCTCTACGAATTTGGTAACTTCTGCTAAATTAGACTGTTAAATGTTTTGTATATCTGAGTAAATCTGGCATTTAAATGATTAAAACTATCGCTTCTGTCCTGTTAAAGAGAATAGGCCTTATCTGAATTATACATGTGAATAGGCCTTATGTGAATCATACATGTGAATTACACATGTGAATTATACATGTGAATTATACATGTGAATTATACATGTGAATTACACATGTGAATTATGCATGTGAATAGGCCTTATGTGAATTATACATGTGAATAGACCTTATGTGAATCATACATGTGAATTATACATGTGAATAGACCTTATGTGAATTACACATGTGAATTATACATGTGAATAGGCCTTATGTGAATTACACATGTGAATAGGCCTTATGTGAATCATACATGTGAATTATACATGTGAATTATACATGTGAATAGGCCTTATGTGAATCATACATGTGAATTACACATGTGAATTATACATGTGAATTATACATGTGAATTATACATGTGAATTACACATGTGAATTATACATGTGAATAGGCCTCATGTGAATTACACATGTGAATTATACATGTGAATAGGCCTTATGTGAATTACACATGTGAATAGGCCTTATGTGAATTACACATGTGAATTACACATGTGAATAGGCCTTATGTGAATTATACATGTGAATTATACATGTGAATAGGCCTTATGTGAATTATACATGTGAATAGGCCTTATGTGAATTATACATGTGAATAGACCTTATGTGAATTATACATGTGAATTATACATGTGAATTATACATGTGAATTATACATGTCAATAGGCCTTATGTGAATTATACATGTGAATAGGCCTTATGTGAATTATACATGTGAATAGACCTTATGTGAATTACACATGTGAATTATACATGTGAATAGGCCTTATGTGAATTATACATGTGAATTACACATGTGAATTACACATGTGAATTATACATGTGAATAGGCCTTATGTGAATTATACATGTGAATTATACATGTGAATAGGCCTTATGTGAATTATACATGTGAATTATACATGTGAATAGGCCTTATGTGAATTATACATGTGAATTATACATGTGAATTATACATGTGAATAGGCCTTATGTGAATTATACATGTGAATTATACATGTGAATAGGCCTTATGTGAATTATACATGTGAATTATACATGTGAATTATGCATGTGAATAGGCCTTATGTGAATTACACATGTGAATAGGCCTTATGTGAATTATACATGTGAATAAGCCTTATGTGAATTACACATGTGAATTATACATGTGAATAGGCCTTATGTGAATTATACATGTGAATTATACATGTGAATTATGCATGTGAATAGGCCTTATGTGAATTACACATGTGAATAGGCCTTATGTGAATTATACATGTGAATAAGCCTTATGTGAATTATACATGTGAATTATACATGTGAATTACACATGTGAATAGGCCTTATGTGAATTATACATGAGAATAGGAAAATGATGACTTTTCAAAAGATATATTCTGCCTGGGAGTGTCTTCTTTGCTATAAAAGAAAGAAATATAGTTTTCCCCATCTAGTTCTTTTGTGAGGGCGTCCTGAAATATATGACTTACTGACTTCGGACTAAATACTAGGCACCAGGATACTAATGTGGTATATCTACTAACTACACTGACTTAGGACCACTAATTTAAGGTTAGGGTTAGGCCTACCAAGATTACACGGGGCCTACCAAGGTTACACAGGGTCTACCAAGATTACACAGGGTCCACCAAGGTTACACGGGGCCTACCAAGGTTACACAGGGCCTACCAAGGTTACACAGGGTCCACCAAGGTTACACGGGGCCTACCAAGATTACACATTAAACTGCATTCTGAACGTAATGCCCGCCTCACACTGTATGCATCCGACTGGTCGTACAACTTACAACTACAACTTACATCTCACACTATACGACTCGAATCGGGAGCACCCTGCTAAAAACAGGCCAAAAAAATGTTTTTTATGGATATCACCGTTATACAACGCACGTTGTAACGGATAGCCCGACCCGTTTTTTTTCTGTTTTCTGAGTTGTAAGTCTTACGACTCGCTGAGTCCGAGTTGTAAGCCCTACAACTGGCACTCACACTGTTACGACTCTACGATCCAATTCAACATTTGAATCTTGAGTTTTGTTGTGAACAACAGCTCAAAAACGGACCTTACAACTGGAAAACTAGTTGTAAGGCTTACAACTCGTTGGATGCGTACAGTGTGAGGGGGGCATAATTTTTCTTGTGAAGATGAAGATGAGTGAAACAATGAGGTACTTCCTGTATTATGGTTACATGTACCACATTGTGTATGGACGGAGTTTTGTCAAGGCCATAATTATCTGGCTTCTTCATAATATTTTGTAGAGCATTGTAACATTTATATAACAACTTCATCGACTCATTTAAACATGATGAGGTTTCCTGAGGGACGCCACATTTGACCTGCAGTATGGAGAATTTGCTCAAACTTGCGTCCTGCGACTGATACACCAGCCATATTGGGCCTCAGCCTGATATGGAATGAATATAGTTCTCTAAAGATCATAGCATTAGCGCATATAAATGAGTTTATTAGAGTAATTTATTGCAAAGCAGTAAAGCAAAATAATTGTACATGACAGTACAGAATTAAGTAATTTTGCGTTCTAAAATATAGTCCTGGCTCCCACAGGTCGAAAAAAACGGTGCGTAGAAATATGACATGTGTGTCAATGTCAACCAAGACAAATGTAAATTTATTGTCATGTGACAGAGGTATCCAACCAAGTGCACATAGCTCACGCTGTTGGATACCAAAGCCAAGTTTTAAACTCATAAAAACACCGCTACAACTGAACTATGCTACTCTATGGACGACGTTGTAACCCCTAGAAAAACTTTACAAAATGGTGAGTGAGTGAGTAAGTGAGATTGGTTGCTTTACACCCTTATCAACACATTTAATATGGTTATATCAAACATTGATTTTATTGTCTTAGTGAGAGGTTATAACTTCTACAACTCCCTATAAACTACGACAAACCCTAGCTCCCTGATTTGAATGGTGTCTTCCCTATAGCTTAGTATTACTAGTATTAGGCTATGTCCATATAGCTATTCCCCAGTATGTGTTTTCATGTGTGTGCTCAGGTGTCCAGCCTGTGCTGTCCTATAGTCACACTCAGTACATTTATAGGGCTTTTCCCCAGTATGTGTTTTCATGTGTGTGCTCAGGTTTTCAGCCTGTGCTGCCCTATAGTCACACAGAGTACATTTATAGGGCTTTTCTCCAGTATGTGTTTTCATGTGTCTCCTCAGGGATACAGCATGTGCTGTCCTATAGTCACACTCAGTACATTTATGAGGCTTTTCCCCGGTATGCTTTTTCATGTGTTTCCTCAGGTTTCCAGACTGTGCTGCCCTATAGTCACACACAGTACATTTATAGGGCTTTTCCCCAGTATGTGTTTTCATGTGTCTCCTCAGGTGTCCAGCCTGTGCTGTCCTATAGTCACACTCAGTACATTTATAAGGCTTTTCCCCAGTATGGGTTATCATGTGAATCCTCAGGCTGTAAGCCTGTGCTGCCCTATAGTCACACTCAGTACAAACATAGGGTTTTTCTCCAGTATGTTTTTGCATGTGTCTCTTCAGGTGTCCAGCATGTACTGCCCTATAGTCACACTCAGTACATTTATGAAGCTTTCCTCCAGTATGTGTAGTCATGTGTGTCCTAAGGTTTCCAGCATGTGCTGCCTTATAGTCACACTCAGTACATTTATGAAGCTTTCCTCCAGTATGTGTAGTCATGTGTGTCCTAAGGTTTCCAGCATGTCCTGTCCTATAGTCACACTCAGTACATTTATGAAGCTTTCCTCCAGTATGTGTAGTCATGTGTGTCCTAAGGTTTCCAGCATGTGCTGCCTTATAGTCACACTCAGTACATTTATGAAGCTTTCCTCCAGTATGTGTTCTCATGTGTGTCCTCAGGTTTCCAGCCTGTACTGTCGTATATTCACATAGAGTACATTTATGGGGCTTTTCCCCAGTATGTGTTTTCATGTGTTTCCTCAGGCCTGAAGCATATAAAGCCCTATAGTCACACTCAGTACATTTATGGGGCTTTCCCCCATGATGTGTTTTCATGTGTTTCCTCAGGTGTCCAACCCATGCTGTCCTATAGTCACACAAAGGGCATTTGTGTGGCTTTTCCCCAGTATGCATTTCCATGTGATCCTTCAGGTTTCCAGCCACTGCTGCCCTATAGTTACACTCAGTACATTTATAGGGCTTTTCCCCAGTATGGGTTCTCATGTGAGACTTCAGGTTTCCAGCCTGTGTTGTCCTATAGTCACACTCAGTACATTTATATGGTTTTTCTCCAGTATGTGTCCTCATGTGAATCCTCAGGTTTCCGTTCTGTGCTGCCCTATAGTCACACTCAGTACATTTATGTATTCTTTCAGCACTGTGTGTGAGTAAATGTTTCTCTAAACTACTGCTCTCTGTAAACCCTTCAACACACACACTACAGTTGTGTAATTTCTCCTCTGAATCAGTCACATTGTATGTCACCAGTATAGTGGGTGCACAAGCCACACTTGTAGCATTTGCTGTATTCTTGCTGTATTTATGTATTCTTTCAGCACTGTGCATCAGCAAATGTTTCTCTAAACTACTGCTTTCTGTAAACCCTTCAACACATGCACTACAGTTGTGTAGTTTCTCCTCTGAATCAGTCACATTGTATGTCACAAGTATACTAGATGTACAAGTCACACTTGTAGCATTTGCTGCCCGTCCTGTCTCCATGAGTACAGTAGGTGCACTAGTCACACTTGTAGCATTTGCTGCCCGTCCTGTCTCCATGAGTACAGTAGGTGCACTAGTCACACTTGTAGCATTTGCTGCCCTTCCTGTCTCCATGAGTACAGTAGGTGCACAAGTCACACTTGTAGCATTTGCTGCCCATCCTGTCTCCATGAGTACAGTAGGTGCACTAGTCACACTTGTAGCATTTGCTGCCTGTCCTGTCTCCATGAGTACAGTAGGTGCACAAGTCACACTTGTAGCATTTGCTGCCCTTCCTGTCTCCATGAGTACAGTAGGTGCACAAGTCACACTTGTAGCATTTGCTACCTGTCCTGTCTCCATGAGTACAGTAGGTGCACTAGTCACACTTGTAGCATTTGCTGCCCGTCCTGTCTCCATGAGTACAGTAGGTGCACAAGCCACACTTGTAGCATTTGCTGCCTGTCCTGTCTCCATGAGTACAGTAGGTGCATATGTCACACTTGTAGCATTTGCTGCCCGTCCTGTCTCCATGAGTACAGTAGGTGCACAAGTCACACTTGTAGCATTTGCTGCCATCCTGTCTCCATGAGTACAGTAGGTGCACAAGTCACACTTGTAGCATTTGCTGCCCGTCCTGTCTCCATGAGTACAGTAGGTGCATAAGTCACACTTGTAGCATTTACTGCCCGTCCTGTCGCCATGAGTACAGTAGGTAGCATTTGCTGTATTCTTGCTGTATTTATGTATTCTTTCAGCACTGTGCATTAGCAAATGTTTCTCTAAACTACTGCTCTCTGTAGACCCTTCAACACACACACTACAGTTGTGTAGTTTCTCCTCTGAATCAGTCACATTGTATGTCACAAGTATACTAGATGTACAAGTCACACTTGTAGCATTTGCTGCCCGTCCTGTCTCCATGAGTACAGTAGGTGCACTAGCCACACTTGTAGCATTTGCTGCCCGTCCTGTCTCCATGAGTACAGTAGGTGCACAAGTCACACTTGTAGCATTTGCTGCCCGTCCTGTCTCCATGAGTACAGTAGGTGCACAAGTCACACTTGTAGCATTTGCTGCCAGTCCTGTCTCCATGAGTACAGTAGGTGCACAAGTCACACTTGTACCATTTGCTGCCCGTCCTGTCTCCATGAGTACAGTAGGTGCACAAGTCACACTTGTAGCATTTGCTGCCCGTCCTGTCTCCATGAGTACAGTAGGTGCACAAGTCACACTTGTAGCATTTGCTGCCAGTCCTGTCTCCATGAGTACAGTAGGTGCACGAGTCACACTTGTACCATTTGCTGCCTGTCCTGTCTCCATGAGTACAGTAGGTGCACTAGTCACACTTGTAGCATTTGCTGCCCGTCCTGTCTCCATGAGTACAGTAGGTGCACTAGTCACACTTGTAGCATTTGCTGCCCGTCCTGTCTCCATGAGTACAGTAGGTGCACAAGTCACACTTGTAGCATTTGCTGCCTGTCCTGTCTCCATGAGTACAGTAGGTGCACTAGTCACACTTCTAGCATTTGCTGCCCGTCCTGTCTCCATGAGTACAGTAGGTGCACTAGTCACACTTGTAGCATTTGCTGCCTGTCCTGTCTCCATGAGTACAGTAGGTGCACTAGTCACACTTGTAGCATTTGCTGCCTGTCTGAGTATGTTTATGTGCCAAATGGGCTCCCAATCATGACACTTCACTTCTCTTGACCCTGCAAATATATAATTATAAAGTTGATTAGTTCATATCAAACTTCACATCATAATGAGATTTCATATAGGGGTGCTTTTGACTTCCACCTAGTGCACTCTATGGAAAGCTCTAATGTAGTATGGTGAGTCACTGGGTGCCCCAGCGATCCACCAACCTATTTAAGCTGGTGGGCTTGGTGGTCATGGTCAATATAAACAAACTTTAGCCTCCAATATGACAACTTATAAATAAATTATTATTATTATAGAATTTTTATTCAGACTAAAATAAGTACAGATACGGGCTTGACCCTCTACAAGTAGATATAAAGTAGGTCACCAGGTGAATTAGAATCATGTTTGGACTACAACCAGTTTCCCCTTGTTATGGTTGAAATAGAAGCAACCAGTTTCCCCTTGTTATGGTTGAAATAGTGCATAAAGCAACCAGTTTCCCCTTGTTATGGTTGAAATAGAGCATAAAGCAACCAGTTTCCCCTTGTTATGGTTGAAATAGAAGGAACCAGTTTCCCCTTGTTATGGTTGAAATAGAGCATAAAGCAACCAGTTTCCCCTTGTTGTGGTTGAAATAGAGCATAAAGCAACCAGTTTCCCCTTGTTATGGTTGAAATAGAGCATAAAGCAACCAGTTTCCCCTTGTTATGGTTGAAATAGAAGCAACCAGTTTCCCCTTGTTATGGTTGAAATAGAGCATAAAGCAACCAGTTTCCCCTTGTTATGGTTGAAATAGAAGCAACCAGTTTCCCCTTGTTATGGTTGAAATAGAGCATAAAGCAACCAGTTTCCCCTTGTTATGATTGAAATAGAACCAACCAGTTTCCCCTTGTTATGGTTGAAATAGAGCATAAAGCAACCAGTTTCCCCTTGTTATGGTTGAAATAGTGCATAAAGCAACCAGTTTCCCCTTGTTATGGTTGAAATAGAAGCAACCAGTTTCCCCTTGTTATGGTTGAAATAGAGCATAAAGCAACCAGTTTCCCCTTGTTATGGTTGAAATAGAAGCAACCAGTTTCCCCTTGTTATGGTTGAAATAGAGCATAAAGCAACCAGTTTCCCCTTGTTATGATTGAAATAGAACCAACCAGTTTCCCCTTGTTATGGTTGAAATAGTGCATAAAGCAACCAGTTTCCCCTTGTTATGATTGAAATAGAACCAACCAGTTTCCCCTTGTTATGGTTGAAATAGTGCATAAAGCAACCAGTTTCCCCTTGTTATGATTAAAATAAAAGCAACCAGTTTCCCCTTGTTATGGTTGAAATAGAGCATAAAGCAACCAGTTTCCCCTTGTTATGGTTGAAATAGTGCATAAAGCAACCAGTTTCCCCTTGTTATGGTTGAAATAGAGCATAAAGCAACCAGTTTCCCCTTGTTATGATTGAAATAGTGCATAAAGCAACCAGTTTCCCCTTGTTATGGTTGAAATAGAGCATAAAGCAACCAGTTTCCCCTTCTTATGGTTGAAATAGAAGCAACCAGTTTCCCCTTGTTATGGTTGAAATAGAGCATAAAGCAACCAGTTTCCCCTTGTTATGGTTGAAATAGGGCATAAAACAACCAGTTTCCCCTTGTTATGGTTGAAATAGGGCATAAAACAACCAGTTTCCCCTTGTTATGGTTGAAATAGAAGCAACCATGCAGTTTCCCCTTGTTATGGTTGAAATAGAGCATAAAGCAACCAGTTTCCCCTTGTTATGGTTGAAATAGAAGCAACCAGTTTCCCCTTGTTATGGTTGAAATAGTGCATAAAGCAACCAGTTTCCCCTTGTTATGGTTGAAATAGAAGCAACCAGTTTCCCCTTGTTATGGTTGAAATAGAGCATAAAGCAACCAGTTTCCCCTTGTTATGGTTGAAATAGAAGCAACCAGTTTCCCCTTGTTATGGTTGAAATAGAGCATAAAGCAACCAGTTTCCCCTTGTTATGGTTGAAATAGAAGCAACCAGTTTCCCCTTGTTATGATTGAAATAGAGCATAAAGCAACCAGTTTCCCCTTGTTATGGTTGAAATAGAAGCAACCAGTTTCCCCTTGTTATGGTTGAAATAGAAGCAACCAGTTTCCCCTTGTTATGATTGAAATAGAGCATAAAGCAACCAGTTTCCCCTTGTTATGGTTCAAATAGAGCATAAAGCAACCAGTTTCCCCTTGTTATGGTTGAAATAGAGCATAAAGCAACCAGTTTCCCCTTGTTATGGTTGAAATAGTGCATAAAGCAACCAGTTTCCCCTTGTTATGGTTGAAATAGTGCATAAAGCAACCAGTTTCCCCTTGTTATGGTTGAAATAGAACATAAAGCAACCAGTTTCCCCTTGTTATGGTTGAAATAGAAGCAACCAGTTTCCCCTTGTTATGGTTGAAATAGAAGCAACCAGTTTCCCCTTGTTATGATTGAAATAGAAGCAACCAGTTTCCCCTTGTTATGGTTGAAATAGTGCATAAAGCAACCAGTTTCCCCTTGTTATGGTTGAAATAGAGCATAAAGCAACCAGTTTCCCCTTGTTATGGTTGAAATAGAGCATAAAGCAACCAGTTTCCCCTTGTTATGGTTGAAATAGAGCATAAAGCAACCAGTTTCCCCTTGTTATGGTTGAAATAGAGCATAGAGCAACCAGTTTCCCCTTGTTATGGTTGAAATAGAGCATAAAGCAACCAGCTTCCCCTTGTTATGGTTGAAATAGAGCATAAAGCAACCAGTTTCCCCTTGTTGTGGTTGAAATAGAAGCAACCAGTTTCCCCTTGTTATGGTTGAAATAGTGCATAAAGCAACCAGTTTCCCCTTGTTGTGGTTGAAATAGTGCATAAAGCAACCAGTTTCCCCTTGTTGTGGTTGAAATAGAGCATAAAGCAACCAGTTTCCCCTTGTTATGGTTGAAATAGAGTGAAAGTGCAGCAACAATTCCTTGCACATACAAAACCTCAGTATTCCATGATACTGGCAATCACACAATTCTAGCATAGCAATAATCCCTTGCTAGTAAAAAGAGTAAGTCCCAGCCCAGAGTAACTCTTGAACTGCTTGTAATGATAATCCATAGCTAACTGCTATACTCCAACTGAACTGACTGGAAGCCTCCTTTATCACTAACTCTAAGAACACAAAGGAGGGTTGCGAGTCTTGAGACCGAAGCCTCCATTTATTGAAGGGAAACAGAAAAAAAAGGGGGGGGTCTGGACGACTGTAGTGTTATACCTCATGGTTACATTAGGCACCATACCTAGAATTTTCATTTTTGTACATGTTAGAATTTCATTTTCTGTACATGTTGTAACCTACGGTTTCTATAGTTACATAGTGCTAGTTGATCTTAAGTTGGTTGACCGGTGTGATTCAGAAACAATTATTATATAAAGATTACACTGAATAAAATAAGACAACTTGCGTCAGTGAGTGCCAGAAGAAGAAGCCCAGATTTTATTCAAATCATCATCGAAGTCACATACATGATATCACATGGTATGGTTGATTATATATTATAAGAGAAGCAATCAAAAAAATACTAATCATTTTTAAAGTCTTCTACATTAGGAAATCCTAAGTGTAGCCTTGAAAGGTCAACTCGGTTTAGCATCAAATACTTAATACTATGCGTTTCCAACAAGCAATTTATATTTAAAGAGAATAATATATTGATTGATTAAATAGAAGTTAATGTTAGACATGTTCCCTTAGTTCTACTTTTGAATCAACTCTAGGAGCAAACTAAAACAAAAGACATCACATTATTTATGACCATTTGCTAATTTGGAAGAAATAAACACTATTGAAACATCGCTTTATTTTATTACTATTGGGAATATATCATGTTCACTAATAAAATGATAAACCAAATTAATACTATCATTTTCAGCATAATATGCCATTTCCTAAAATGACAATGCCCTGGGTTCTATATTTCATTAATAACTGGTCCTCTCATGCTGAGCCCAGAGTTGCGTGCGCTGTCCCAGTTACGTCACTGATAAGGTGTCAACTCAAAATAATAGATGTAAAATCAGACAGGAATGTCCCTTAAATCAACATGTCCCTGAATGAACTCAAAATAGTGTATAGTTAAATAGAATTTAAACTAAACATTTGCCAGATAATTGCAGAACAACATGTTATCTAAAATTCTTTCAGACTTACAAATATAATCTTGGAGTGCATGTCACCTTACCAGTTTCAAGCTATAAGCTAATATATGAATTTATAACTATTAGATTTAATATATATGCCAATATATATTTCCCAATCTAACAATGTTACCAGCATGCTGGCGCAAACCCAACTGAGTGTAATTAGGTATTGATTGGACGGCTTCACCGTCCAATCAGGGGGCACTGTGACGTCATGCATGTGACCCTCCTCACATATAATGAGGGGCTGTGACCCCTCACTCTTCACCCAATATCTACTACAATAACCTACGCTATGATACTCTACGCTACATCTCCTTCATCAATTTGTGTTACACTACGTATAACAGTAGTGTGAGGAGTGATGTTTAGGTGGAATGTGAGGTGACCACAATGGCGGGAAGGTACACTCAGGTTTCACCACATATATTTGCATAACTTCATATACTTCACATATGGGTCAGATTTTCCGAAAATGTACAATTCGTCTTCACCAATCCAATAACGTAAATTTAAGACAGAAATGACTCTCAAAATGTATTTCAACCTAACCAAACAGATTGCTAGAATCAATGCAATACCGAATATTCTTTAATTTACCTAGTATTGACCAAATTGCAGTCTAATTTAGCCGATTTTACTAAATATGTACAGCTGCCAATTGTACATTTTCTGAAAATCTGACCCATATAAATGAGCGGTGGGTTACAGGTGAAGCTGTTCTAATGTATCCCCCACGCCATGGGTGCTTGTTGTCTAAGGTGTGAGGGTTACACTACGACGGCGGACCCCAAGCAAGACCCTCAAGCTGAGTGAGACAGACACTCAGAGTCAGTGTCCCAACTTACAATTTATGGGGGTTGTGGCCATGGAGGTTATCGTAATGATTTTCCATGCCACACTCTAAACAAAAACAATACTTTTTACTTCTTCATCAAAGGGAATATATGAAATGTGACTTGGGTGGAGGGGTACGTAACTCCAACGAGATTATATTTAACTCTGACCATGGAGGGGACTGAAGATAAGGGTCAGATAAACCTGTCATAGCATCGTAATGGGTTTTTAGGGGAACCCCCTCTCCCAAACGTGGTTGGTATTGGACCTAAGAGTGGTTATGCCTTACCTTACAAAACTAGAATTTGCTAATCAATGGACAGGGGGGACACCTTTTCAAACAAATATCTTTAAGTGGTAGGAGGTCACATTGAATTGAATTGAAAAATACTTTATTTGTCTGAGGTTTTACAGAGTATAGACAAATAGGTGACCAGGCTTCTGGATAACATCCAGGTCTTCCAGCCGCCACCTCAAAAAACTAGGGTGATTTGAATACCAAACTGAAAGATATTTATTTTATCAAGCGTTTTAAATTGTATTTCTGTCATGATATTGATAATAATATTAGGTTTATTTCAACAATCGAAGTAGAGTGATTGACCCAGATCGAGTACAGATAAAGGAAGTTTGATTGCAGTATGTGGTTTTTTATTTGGGTGATTACCAACGTTTCGGCCTAACAATTGGCCTTTATCAAGTGATTAAACCTTCTGAATCGAGCCCTGAAGTATAGAAATGTGCACTCCTGTTGCTATGTGTGATGTCACTTCCTTAGCAACTATTTTTCATTGTTTATCAGCATACTAGAAATAGTGTTAAACGATTGTGGTAACTCTTGAAATTTGGTGACAATCCTTAATTATTTTAAAGGTAGAACTAGTTAAAGTAAGACATGTGATAAGGTATCTGAACGTTTACCAATTAGCAAAAATTGTTATTTCAATATTGTTGGCCAAAATTACTCTTTTCTGGAACAAGGTTGTTGTTGGGTGGGAGCTAGAACGCTGGGCTGATTTCCAAGGCTGTGCCGGACCTGTTCAGGCGTTTCAAGTTGTGAGATTAAACATATAAAAGTTTCAATTTGGACTTTATAACTACAATTTAGGGAACTCACGAAATAATGATTCCATTTTACATAAATATGGGAAACAGGGCTAGTGTTTAAACATAACTTGAAAGGTAATAATTACATATGGGTCAGGTTTTCAGAAAATATACAATTGGCAGCTGTACACATTTAGTACGTTCTGCTAAATTAGGCTGCAATTTGGCCAATACTATCAAGTATATTCCGCATTGCATTGATTCTAACGATCTGTTTGGTTGAACTGTGTTTTGAACTTTATTTTCGTCTTAAAATGTGGATTATTTGAGAAGATTGGTAAAGTTGAATTGTACATTTTCTGAAACTCTGACCCATATGTTCAAACATACACTCTATGTATACATTCTGTAAAAAATAGGTAAAAGACTTTATTGTGACAAAATACCGAATGTTGATCATAATAAAATTAACAGAAATTATCACCTTTTATGGTACTATTTTCAAATGGGGGTTTTTGCATAGCCGCTATTTTGAATCCTGATTAGGGTTCACTAATGGTACTCGTAACTGTAAAATCTATAGAAAACATGTCATGTTCAGCATGGACTATTTATCAGTGGTCTCATGTAAATATCCATATCCATTACACATGTTTCCATGATGCAAGTCCCAATCTTTCCCATCATGCATTTGGTTTTCATAGATCATTCAGAATAGCCCTGATGGCCGACCCCTGGGCAAACACATTAGATATGCATCGCAGATGCAAAATAATGACAGTTAAATCCCGAATGGAATTCCTACTACTACAGATTGGGAAGAAGAAATCCCTCTCTGCAGAAATACGAGAACAGAATATCAGAATTAATGCTAATACTAGGCACCGAGATGCAATAGCGATCCCTGCCTAATATTACCAAGAACCCAAAGCCATAAGAATAGTACCAGACAGCGAGATGTTGGAATAACTTATTCCTCTGATATTGGTGAAAACATTCTTGAATTTATAAGAATGTAGTTGAATATTGGTTATGTTGGATTTCAACAGAATCCATCCCAGCAGTAAATATGGTAGAGACTTTACTGATGAAAGAACCAGAACCAGTATTGTGCTTTATTCCATGATTTGGCCGTGAGCTTACAATATAATAGGGGAGTTGCATGTCTCACCGCGCATGTCTACTGCAGTGCATCCTGGGATGCATTCTGAAGAAATCTGACATACAAATATTTGGTAATATTTTATAAAAAATTGCAAGAATGTTTTCACCAATATCCGAGCTTGTATAAATCATCTATGAAAACCAAATGCATGATGGGAACGATGAAGGCTTGTGTTATGGAAACATGTATAACACATGGCTATTGATATTAGAGCATTGATAAATAGTCCAAGCTGAACATGGCATGATTTCTAGAGATTTTATACTGTACCATTAGTCCCATAAAGCCACGTGAATTAGGATTCAAAATGACGGCTATGCAAGTCCACTATTGATATATTCGCCGCTCACAAGGTGTACACTATAAACTCCCTGTATAAGCCAATTCACGGTTCCAACTGCGCATGTCTCAAAAGCACTTCCGTTCAGCCAACGCGGGATAAACAAAGGCCTGAGAATGGACGCCTACCATTGAGCGATGCCTACAGGGTTGTTTCAATCAATGTTTAAACTAAGTTAAAATGAGAATTTGTGCAAAGGGAGGGTATAACAATGTTGCTCTAACATAGGAAGACGGAATCAGACCGTATATGATACTTGACCTCTTATAATTTGATTGAAATACCTGAATCACTGTAGTCACACAGTGTGTTTACCTTTCGGCGGGATTTCCGCATGAAGTCAAGTCAAGTTCACATGATAAAAACGAGCCAAATCCTCTCGGAAAAATACAAAAAAACAAAGTAATTTAAAAGAAAACTTCATATGAAAGCCATATAGCAAGTTAGAAGTAATTCCTTAATGAAACAAATGAAGTATTTTATGATTATATATGATCGAGTAGGAGACCGGGTGGCCCCGGTGGTGCTAGGCTTGGATGGGTGTGAGGGAGCGCCGTAGGTGGACGTGTGTCCCAGTCGGTCTACAAACTGCTATAGCAGAGCTATACATTTTCTCCTTTTCCCTGCTAACTTTCATGTTTTACATTGCTCCTGTCATGGGCCTGTATATTACTTCCATCACCATGATATATCCAGTAGCTTTTGATCGTTATTACTTTTGATTTACTTAAACTCTTTTGGCAAGTTATGTGAGTCCCAATACGTAGTATAAGTATTACGGCAATTTACGCTGTCAATGTGGCTGTCAAGACCAACCTCCCCACCCACACAACGTGAAAACAGTGGTTTGAATGCATGACAGATCTCAATTTTTGCACGTCAGTCTTAGACACTGACTAAGAGGTGATTCCATTTTCAGATATAATTCCATTTCCATGGGATACTTAAATGATCGCTACAAAACCCAATTAGTGTATAGGCCAGGCCAGCGCCTAGGCCTAGCCACGCTCGGAAAAACAATGGGAAAACAGATGTTTTAATGGATGACAGCTCCCAATTCTTAGATGTTTAGTAGGAAATCAACTAAGAAATGGTGATGACCATGTTTAAGAATTTTATTCTGCTTAGAACTTTAATGATCGCCACAAAACCTGATCGGTATGGGGGCGATAATAAGGGTAGCCGTGGGTCAGCCTGGTCTTGTTTATCACGCGGCAATCCCAAGATGCAACGCGCGGCTGAGACCATGAACTGGCTTATTGTACACTGATGTCACGACCGTTCCAGACTATCGGTGAGTTCTGTGGACAACACAGTTCGATAAAATAAATTACAATAAACTAAGAATAAGGTAAGAATCATAGAATAAAAGCAAGAGTAGCAAAGTATTGAGTCTTCTAAGGCATAATATTATACCTTATTCAATAATATTATGCCTTGTTTGGCCGAAAAACAATGGCCTAATAGTTTTCGAGTATACATAGTATTCACATGACGTCACCCCAGTCAGCTTCGCCTTTTAAATATCATAATATAAATAAACGGAAAGTAATTCTGCTAACATAGACAACCTAGTTGGGTGTTATCTGATAAATGTAAATTGATTCCATTTAATTGGATCTGATCTATGACATTATTCCTTTATATAATTACATCAGGGTTCTCATATAGCACTAATACCCGAGGTTTTGGATGGTCTGGGGTGGTAACGCCCCTCGAATTGTCCACCAGGCAATAGACTAATTAAACTTTATCAGATTAAACTTTATTTTCCTAGTCACCCTAACGATAATTTAGAGATATCATTTTTCTAATAGCGTAGCTTAGTGTCATTACACAATTGAATAATTTGAAATAGAAGAAAAAATAGCATGCTTATAACCATTTCAATTCAAATGCCTTAAAATCTCAAGGTTGACCTGAAAAAACTAGAGTGTAGAGGGCTCATCTGATTTTGTATCATTTATTTATTTTCAATTAAAATTTTCAATAAAAGTTGTATATGTATATATAGCTGGGCTTTTTTTTGGGGGGGGGGCTCTAGATCTAGATTTCATTTTCTGTAAAAAATTAAGTGCAGATAGAATACATGAGAGTTTGGGGAGTCCTGCTGTTTTAACTAGGATCTGGCTATCATTGTATCAATATCAACGATCCGATCCTCGAGGGTTGTGAGTGGGCGATAATAGGGAGCCTAGTGTTTTCATACAAACAGACGCGAAATAAAGACATCAGACTTACCTTTGATCCTTCCTCACTCTTGCTTTTGGTTGTAGGATGAACTTCTGTGTACAATAATTGCTGTTTGTTCAATATTTTCCCTATAAACTATAAAGACAGACACAGAGTGACTTAGTGGACTTGTGGGTGCTGCTACACAGCTGCTACCTGGAGGTAAGGCGAGGAACTACTATTTCTACCTGGAGGATTGTTCACAAGATGGCAGCACTAACACATCGGACTTGCCGCACTTTGTAGCCCTATATGTGCTGGGCCTACGTGTTGGGCCTACGTGTTGGGCCTACGTGTTGGGCCTACGTGTTGGGCCTACGTGTTGGGCCTACGTGTTGGGCCTACGTGTTGGGCCTACGTGTTGGGCCTACGTGTTGGGCCTACGTGTTGGGCCTACGTGTTGGGCCTACGTGTTGGGCCTACGTGTTGGGCCTACGTGTTGGGCCTACGTGTTGGGCCTACGTGTTGGGCCTACGTGTTGGGCCTACGTGTTGGGCCTACGTGTTGGTTATACGTGCAAGGAAACCCTCAGGTAGAGCCTTAAAGCTAAAGCTACAGTTCCATATGTGGGTCAGATTTTCAGAAAATGTACAAATGGCAGCTGTACACATTTATTTTAGTAAATGCTGCTAGATAAGGCTGCAATTTGGCCAATACTGGGTAAATTCGAGTATATTTGGCATTGCATTGATTCTAACAATCTGTTTGGCTAGGTGGAACTGTATTTTGAACTTTACTTTCGTCTGAAATTTGGGTTAATTGAGAAGATTGACGAATTTGAATTGTACATTTTCTGAAAATCTGACCCATGTATGGCTACGGAAACTATCTTGGAGTGAACCCATGTATGCGGTATCCTGCATGGCCCCATCTCTCCGCTTGGAAGAAATATTTCCCCCTAGTATTACAAATTTATATTTCTTCAACAAGAACTTTGCTTAAATACTGGTGACGATATATGGATCAGATTTTCAGAAAATGTACAATTGGCAGCTCTACACATTTAGTAAATTCTCCTACACTAGGCTGCAATTTGGTCAATACTAGGTAAATTCGAGAATATTTGGCATTGCATTGATTCTAGCAATCTGTTTGGCAAGGTTGAATTGTATTTTGAACTTTTTTTTTCAGCTGAAATTTGGGCTATTTGAGAAGATTGGCGAAGTTGAATTGTACATTTTCTGATAATCTGACCCATGTAGTAAAATAATTAATATATTAATGATTAAGTTGTCACGTTTAAACGGTTTGAAGTCTCTTGTATGGTGTATGTACTTAACTTAATGGTATACCGTTCATGCTTAATGATTTATTTGATGATGAAAAAAATCTTCCAAGCAAAATGAATATAAAGGGTAGGACGGAAGGCCTGCCTTCTTTTGCAGAAGGTAATATGCTTTTAAATATTACATATTATATTATATTATATTCCTGATATACATATAGGCCTACATTACTTTCATGCAGTTCGTACATGATAAGTGTCCACCATATTCCATCGCCGAAGTTATATGTAAATTGGTATTATATAATATTTAAATCCTGTTCATATAGAGGACATATTTAACATTCAGTCAAATGGGTCGGTGACTCACAGAGAATTATCCCTAGCATCATCAAATCAACGAAATATTGAAGACAAATCCACTGAAACTTTTGCCTGGACAGAAAATAATTTGCAAATGTTCTTTCCATCGTGGAGGAGGGCTTAGGGAAGAATTGTTATATCAGAGAAGTAATACTAATACTAAGATGTATAAATAATTTATATAATTGTTTCTATTTTATTTCAACATTTGACAATTCATAATAACAGGAATCAGGCAGCACTTTTTGTTTTAATGAGGCGGGGCTATTACATAGTCATAGTATACATAAATATGTCCATCATTGGAAAGCTGGAAATGATTGGGTCATTATTGCAATTGGTACGCGGTGGGACACCCCTCACTGCTTAAAATGGGCATAACCCAGAGCCCTTTTAAGACGTCGTTTGCATGCTCCTCGCCACTCTCACTCACGCTTGCAGTTCGCTTCCCACCCACCCAGCACCTGAACCACAAGAAGAAAGAAGAGAGAACAGGAGAGAGAGAGAGTATTATTATTATATATATTATTACTCAGTAATAAAAGAGACTGTTATATATTAAGGAGAATATTACACCGTACCTCCTATGAACTTTACAAGTCGACGCCATTTACCCCGCAAATAAAATAAAATATTTTAAAAAACATTTTAATCAGTGTTCCTCTGTCCGCGGTGCCGTAGATAATGACATGTGTACAGGTACAGGTACATGTATATGGGTCAGATTTTCAGAAAATGTACAATTTAATTTCACCAATCTTCCCAAATAACCCAAATTTCAGACGAAAATAAAGTTCAAAATATTGTTCAACCGAACCAAACAGATTGCTAGAATCAATGCAATGCCAAATATACTCGAATTCACCTAGTATTGACAAAATTTCAACCAAATTTAGCAGAATTTACTAAATTTGTAGAGCTGCTAATTGTATATGTTCTGAAAATCTGACCCATATACAACTTGACTGCTAATAAGCAATCAAGCAGGCAGTTAACCCTGCGTACACGTGGACGTCATTATTTTGTACATTTTTGTATACATGTACGCCACTCATTGTAAGGAAAATAAACAAACATTGATATAATACTGTGATGTGTTTCAGGAAAATGAGTCATAAGTCGCAAAATTGATATTTTTCAAAGCGTTTTTTTCACAAGATCACATTATTGGAATCTTCTGATTTTTGGAGAGTGTGTCACTTATAGTTATGTCAATCGATGTCTCAAATTTCGAGACAATCTATGTAATATATCCTTTCGTTTTACAGGTCCTCATATGGACTACATTTAGTTACTTTACTGTTATTAACCACCAGAAATATTGGAAACTTTTTTTTACAAAAATGAAAATATCAAACTTAAAATCTAGAAATATTCATTAGATTATTAGACTGTTTACTATCATTGGAATCGGGATGATCTCACCTTTTCAGATATGATGATATCTCAAAATCCATTTTTTGCGACTTATGACTCATTTTCCTGAAACACATTGATATATATAAAACATGCAGCCATGTCAACAACAACACAGTCATGTGTGTGGGCAGCAAAGATTTATTCTTGATTCTCGCCGGAGTGCCACCTAAACCTCTCACCTTGTGTTAACAGTTTAAAGCTCCCTTCCCAGCTAATTTCTATACGAATCTCAGTTTTCACTTGTTAAGCTAACTAATACACTGCCCAACCTTATCCCAATCGTTTAGGTTTCTTTCTTAAAGCCAAAACACCATGGGTATCTATGTATACATTTTCTAAGCGGGTAAATCATATGTAACAATTCTGCATATGTATTTTATTGTGCATCTACGAATAGACTATTTGAGATCGATATATTTAGGTGGCGCCACCAGCGGTAAAGCTTAAAACAGCCAGAAAACAATATTTTCAAGTATCGCCACATACATAGCCATCTAACAAGCTCCCGGACATGGCACAGCCGTGATGTCAGTGAAATCTATGTATACTGTTCTATTATTTTCTACCACAAAGGTCACATAACTAAGGATGCTAGAAATGAGAGTTTAAGAATAGCCTTCATATGGGTCAGATTTTCAGAAAATGTACAATTCACCTTAACCAATCCTCTCAAATAACCCACATTTTAGGCAAAAATAAAATTCAAAATGCAGTTTAACATAACAGAACTGATACTTTAAATCAATGCGATACCAAATATATTCAGATATACCCTGTATTTTTCATTTTTCAGCCTAATTTAGGGCATTTTACTAAAATGGGTACAGCCGCCAATTGTACATTTTCTGAAAATCTGACCCATATACCTCAACTTAGAGATGATGAAAACTGCATTATAGCTTATGCCCCTATACCTCACAGACTTCACTTAGGAAAGATTTAACACATATTATAAAATAACCTCTGGCGATTAATGTAGTTTTTAGCCATTAGCAGGAATTAAGTTAGGAAAGACTTGTATCTACCTTTGCCCAAATAACCCAACAGGATGCTGCAATCATTTACACCCAAGTTGAAAACGTCTCTGAGGATATGACCTCGTCTAAGTAGTCTACATGGTCCCAAAAGGCTTTTACCTAAATGAAAAAATGACGAAGGTCGCCAACCTCAAATACGATAATTACAGCCAGGACTGTTTTGATGGTTTAAGTAAAGATTATAAAATATAGTCTTATATATGACACAAAACTGCAGAGGCTTGGCTCAGTACTTGACATGAACGGCATCTTAAAAATGGAAGAAAGAATGTCTCTCCCAGGGCCTACATATTTTTTTTCAAGAAGTTGGTTCCACAACCTCAACTTGTCGTACTCCGGAGGGTCTCTTTTGACTAAGTCTTGGACGATTTCTCTGCTTAAAAAACAATTATAAATATTGAACGCCAAATTATCTATCTTAAAGGCTTTAAACATCAAAGAGTGATCTTGAGGCACTATTCCCCTAACCCACAGTATTTCCATATCTTAAGTTTGATACATTTTTTAAAGTTTTTAGTGGTCAGCCCTGTTGTGTTCCAGTGACCAGTGGTCAGCCCTGCTGTGGTCCTGGTAACCAGTGGTCACAGGATTCTTGCAAGCCATTTTGAGTGTAGTGGCCTGCTACGCTGTCTCTCATCACTGCTACTCTGCAAATCAGCCGCTATGCTGTCTCAGAGACATTATAGCGGCCATAATTTGGGGTGTGGCTCCTGCTACCCTGCCAAATATTTCTAGTGAGAAGGGGACAGAAAATTGTTGGATCAGTTTGTATCTGGACATATAAATAGTCTCCTATTAATTGATTCATTCTTTTCTTTTAGTCTGAAACAAAACAAACAAACTTGTTGTGTTGATCACTTTTCTAGCCCAGCTCGACAAATACAGAAAACATCCTTGAAGGATCCAGCATTGTAACCTGTGAGCAAATATCATCATTGGCCTGAAAAAGATGTGTTGATGAATGAAAGTCTTTAAATATCTTTAGGTGCCCTATAGTCACACTCAGTACATTGATAAGGCTACACTCCAGTATGTGTTCTCACACTGTCTTGGGTTTGGCGCCGTCTGTCTTCAGAGTCTTCAGAGCCTGTGCTGTCCTATAGTGCTTTTCCCCAGTTTGTGTTCTCATGAGTGCCCTCAGGGCTCCAGCATGTGCTGCCCTATGAGCACACACCCTCCATTCATCTGGCTTTTCATGGGTTACCATGTGTGTCCTCAGGTCTCCAGCCAGTGCTGCCCTATAGTCACACTCAGTACATTTATGAGGCTTTTCACCAGTATGTGTTCTCATGTGTGTCCTCAGGTATCCAGCCCGTGCTGCCCTATAGTCACACTCAGTACATTTATGAGGCTTTTCCCCAGAATGGTTTTTCATGTGGTACCTCAGGTAAGCCACATCTGCTGTCCTATAGTCACACTCAGTACACTTGTAGGGCTTTTCTCCAGTGTGTTTACTCATGTGAAGCTTCAGGCCTCTAGCGTGTGTTGCCCTATAGCCACAGATATTACATAAATAGGGCTTTTCTCCAGTATGTGTTCTCATGTGTGTCCCCAGCACTCCAGCATGTGCTGTCCTATAGTCACACTCAGTACATTTATAAGGCTTTTCCCCAGTATGTCTTCTCATGTGTAACCTCAGGGCTCCAGCCTGTGCTGCCCTATAGTCACACTTAGTACATTTATAAGGCTTTTCGCCAGTATGTGTTCTCATGTGTGTCCAGAGTGCTCCAGCATATGCTGCCCTATAGTCACACTTAGTACATGTATAAGGCTTTTCGCCAGTATGTCGTCTCATGTGTACCTGCAGGTGTTCAGGCTGTGCTGCCTTATAGTCACACACAGTACATTTATAGGGTTTTTCTCCATGTGTTCTCATGTGTATCCTGAGGTGTCTAGCAAGTGCTGCACTATAGTCACACTCAGTACATTTATAGGGCTTTTCTCCATGTGTTCTCATGTGTGTCCTCAAGTATTCAGGCCGTGCTGCCCTAAAGTCACACTTAGTACATTTATAGGGCTTGACAGCTTGAACTTGATATTGAGTATGAGCTCTCAAGTGATCCATCAGTTCAAAAGCATATGCTGTCCTATAGTCACACTCAATACATTCATAGGGTTTTGCCCCAGAATGTTTTTTCATGTGTCTCCTCAGGTCTCCAGCACTTCCTAAACTATAGTCACACACAGTACATTTATAGTCGTCTTCATCAGTGTGTGTTGTCATGTGATACCTCAGGCTCCCAGCATGTGCTGTCCTAAAGTCACACACAGTACATATATACTCTTTAGTATGTTTTTTCATGTGTCTCCGCAGGTCTCTGAACTGTACAGCCCTATAGTTACACACAGTACATTTAAGAGATTTTCCAACAGTATGAGTTCTCTTGTGTTTGCACAGGTCTTGAGCATTTGCTGTTCTAAAGTCACACTCAGTACATTTATGAGGCAGTTTGTCAGTATGGGTTTTATACATGTGTGTCCTCAGAACTCCAGGCTGTCTTGCCCTATAGTCACACTCAGTACATTTATGAGGCTTTGGTTGAGTATGTTTTCTCATGTGTGTCCTCAGGTTTCCTTCATGTGCTGTCTTAAAGTCACACTTGGTACATTGAAAAGATTCTTGGGTATGTGTTGCCATGTGTGTTGTCAGGGCTCCAGCATATGCTGTCCTATAGTCACACTCAGTACATTTATAGGGCTTTGGTTGAGTATGTTTTCTCATGTGTTTCCTCAGGTTTCCTTCATGTGCTGTCTTAAAGTCACACTTGGTACATTGAAAAGATTCTTGGGTATGTGTTGCCATGTGTGTTGTCAGGGCTCCAGCATATGCTGTCCTATAGTCACACTCAGTACATTTATAGGGCTTTGGTTGAGTATGTTTTCTCATGTGTGTCCTCAGGTTTCCTTCATGTGCTGTCTTAAAGTCACACTTGGTACATTGAAAAGATTCTTGGGTATGTGTTGCCATGTGTGTTGTCAGGGCTCCAGCATATGCTGTCCTATAGTCACACTCAGTACATTTATAGGGCTTTGGTTGAGTATGTTTTCTCATGTGTGTCCTCAGGTTTCCTTCATGTGCTGTCTTAAAGTCACACTTGGTACATTGAAAAGATTCTTGGGTATGTGTTACCATGTGTGTTGTCAGGGCTCCAGCATATGCTGTCCTATAGTCACACTCAGTACATTTATAGTGCGTTGGTACAGGATGTGTTCTCATATGAGCTCCCAGAAGTCTTGCCTTTACTGCCTTAAAGTCACTCACTGTACATGCATAGGACTTGCTATGTGTTCTCATGTGTTTCCTCAGGGCTCCAGTATGTGCTGCCCTATAGTCACACTCAGTACATTTATGGGGCTTTTCCCCAGTATGTGTTCTCATGTGATCCCTCAGGTGTCCAGCCTGTGCTGTCCTATAGTCACACTCAGTACATTTATGAGGCTTTTCCCCAGTATGTGTTTTCATGTGTGTCCTCAGGGTTCCAGGCTGTGTGGTCCCATAGTCACACTCAGTACATTTATGGGGCTTTTCTCCAGTATGTATTCTCATGTGTATCCTCAGGTTTCCAGCATGTGCTGTCCTATAGTCACACTCAGTACATTGATGAGGCTTGTCTGCAGTATGCTCTTTAAGCTTTTTTCCAATATGTGTTCTCATGTGTGTCCTCAGGGTTCCTTCATCTGTTGTCCTAAAGTCACACTTGGTACATTCAAAGGATTTCTCTCGAGTATGCGTTTTCATGTGTTCCTTCAGGATTCCAGACCATGCTGCCTTATAGTCACACTCAGTACATTCATGAAGTTTTTCTCTAGTATGTGTTCTCATGTGTTCCACCAGATTTCTAACCACTGCTGCCTGATAGTTACACTCAGGACATTTATAGCGCTTCTCCCCAGCAAGTGCTGCCCTATAGTCACACTCAGTTGACTCATGAGGCTTATTACCAGTATGTGTTTTCATGTGTTGTTTCAGGATTACAGCTTGTGCTGCCCTATAGTCACACTCAGTACATTTATGAGGTTTTTCCACAGTATGTGTTCTCATGAGTCTCCTCAGCGCTCCAGCATGTGCTGCCTTATAGGCACACACAGTCCATTCATCTGGCTTTTCCCCAGTATGTGTTCTCATGTGATCCCTCAGGTCCCCAGCCTGTGCTGCCCTATAGTCACACACAGTACATTTATAAGGCTTTTCACTACTGTGTGTTATCATGTGTAAACTCAGATCATAAACACGTTCTGCCCTATAGTCACACTCAGTACATTTATGAGGCTTTTCTCCAGTATGTGTTCTCATGTGATCCCTCAGGTCCCCAGCCTGTGCTGCCCTATAGTCACATACAGTACATTCATAAGTCTCTCTATAAGGTAAGGTATGTGTTGTCATGTGACTCATCAGGACTCCAGCTTGTACTGTCCAATAGTCACACTCAGTATATTTATGAAATTTTTCTCCAGTATGTGTTCTCATGTGTATCCTCAGGTCCTCAGCCTGTGTTACACTATAGTCACACTCAGTACATTTATGTTTCCTCTCAGCACTGTGAGAAAGCAAATGTTTCTCTAAACTACTGCTCTCTGTAAACCCTTCAACACACACACTACAGTTGTGTAGTTTCTCCCCTGAATCAGTCACATTGTATGTCACCAGTATAGTGGGTGCACAAGTCACAGTTGTAGGATTTGCTGCCTGTCCTGTCTCCATGAGTACAGTAGGTCCACTAGTCACACTTGTAGCATTTGCTGCCCGTCCTGTCTCCATGACTACAGTAGGTGCACTAGTCACACTTGTAGCATGTGCTGCCCATCCTGTCTCCATGAGTAGATTCATGAGTATACTAGGTGCACTAGTCACACTTGTAGCATTTGCTGCCCGTCCTGTCTCCATGAGTACAGTAGGTGCACAAGTCACACTTGTAGCATTTGCTGCCCATCCTGTCTCCATGAGTACAGTAGGTGCACTAGTCACACTTGTAGCATTTGCTGCCTGTCCTGTCTCCATGAGTACAGTAGGTACACAAGTCACACTTGTAACATTTGCTGCCTGTCCTGTCTCCATGAGTACAGTAGGTGCACTAGTCACACTTGTAGCATTTGCTGCCTGTCCTGTCTCCATGAGTATAGAAGGTCCACTAGTCACACTTGTAGTATTTGCTGCCTGTCCTGTCTCCATGAGTACAGTAGGTGCACAAGTCACACTTGTAGCATTTGCTGCCCGTCCTGTCTCCATGAGTATAGTAGGTGCACTAGTCACACTTGTAGCATTTGCTGCCTGTCCTGTCTCCATGAGTACAGTAGGTGCACAAGTCACACTTGTAGCATTTGCTGCCCGTCCTGTCTCCATGACTACAGTAGGTGCACTAGTCACACTTGTAGCATGTGCTGCCCATCCTGTCTCCATGACTACAGTAGGTGCACTAGTCACACTTGTAGCATTTGCTGCCCGCCCTGTCTCCATGAATATATTTATGTGCCAACAGCCAAGATGCTTGCTGAATTGGTGAAACGTCCCCGCCCACTTTTCTGATCCTGCAAATATATGAAGCACCAAGTGTTACTTACTTTTTTTTTTTTTGTATATCTTGAATATCTTTGAATGGTTTGTGTAAACATGGCCTGTCGTAAATATGACACTGTCCCGGGTGTATGGTTTTATTTTTCAATTTTATGTCACCATGGAAATGTTTTCAATAAAATTTCTTTAAAAAAAAAAGAGTACCTGTTGCATAATGTTTAGCTGAATAAAAATCTTAAAACAAAACAACATCATTGGATGATTTTAAGTGACTTAAAGAGACAGAATTATTAAATATATGGACTTATTTATTTTAAAACTGAGATAGAATAAGAAAGTTATAGAATCTATAAATACATGAACTGAATATGGAACATCTGAATTATCTATTTAGCTCAAGATAGCAACAGCTGACACTCATTTCTTACAGAGAGCGGGGCCAGTCTGAGGGTGGGTGGGGCTCTGACCACAGCTGTAGGTATGTGCCTCCACACACAGTGCACAGGCGCATGCATCATGCACTCAACCTGCACCTACTTACAGCGCATCCAATGACCTGTTGACATTTGTTCTAATAATTGTTTTCCATAATTATCTAAGGGAAATAAGTTAATATGCAGATAGGGCATGGTGTTGTCTCATATATCCTCAAGTTTGGTGGCAATATTAGATGTCTTTCTGCCTTTAAAATGAATTTTATTAAGGGTCCCTCTCTGCGTCCATTGGAACCTGCATCCACATAATGTAAACACAGGTGGCTTGGCGGTCAAGTTGTTGCAGTCAAATTTACACATGACCGTCTGCTTTGGCCCCTCTCCACTGGTCACCAAATCTGAATTGTGATGTGTTTCAGGAAAATGAGTCATAGGTTGCAAAAAATAGATTTTGAGATACCATTATATTTGAAAAGATGAGATCAAGCTGATTCCAATGATAGTATCAAGTATTTCTAGATTTTAAGTTTGATATTTTCGTTTTTGAAAATATTTCTGGGGGTCAATAAACAGTAAAGTAACTAAATGTAGCCCATATGAGGACCTTTAAAACGAAAGGATGTATTACATTGATTGTCCTGAAATTTGAGACATCGATTGATATAGCTATAAGTGATCAACCCTAAAAACATTAGAACATTCCAATAATGTGATCTTGTGAAAAAAACACTTTGTAAAATATCAATTTTGCGACTTATGACTCATTTTCCTGGAACACATCATAATTCGGATAACTCATATTGATGATGAATGTAAGACTGAGCTGCGAATCGCTGAGACAGAAAAAAAAATGGAGACAGAATAATGAGCATAATAAACTCAATTAATATTTCCAAGACCAATATAAAAGGACACCTATATAAACCTAGGTATATATACTTATAGCTAGGTATATACTTTTACGTATTTGAAAGAGTAGAGCCCGAGCAATGACTGAACATGGGTAACCATGTTTAGGCCTACTGTGTTTCTTAGATTGCAGGAGCCATAACCGGAAGCTCCCGCCTTAGCAAAGCTGGAAAAGCTAGGTGGCGTGACGGTCAAATAATGTATTTTCGCGCTATCAAGGATAGGGTGAATTGGCTTATGGTCCAAGTCTTTGATGTTTTATTAAACAATAATGTCAATTAATTCTATACCATAGTTCACACTTTAAGTTACTCTCCCAGCTATTTTCTATACAAACCTCAAATTTCACTTATTTAGAGAATGAATACCCTGCTCAACCTTATCCCAAGAGTTGGGGTCTCTTTCTTAAGGTTAAATATAATATTTGAGAAGAAATACACCTCCGTGTTATACACGCTTAAAAGGCCTTACTCCTGCTGTCTGTAAGGTGGTCCCAGAGTTCTCCTGCGCATGCCCAGAAAGAGACAAATCATGGGCACAGAGAGTCAAAGTCAGAGTTAACCGCCCGACTTGGGATAAGTCAGGGAGAAGTCGGGGATGATACTGTGTCTATTGGTACTGCAGCTCTGTATCTGTGATGTTTAATAAATATATCAAAATACAGAATTATGAAAAGAAATCACAAAGGGATGCGGAGCTGAGAGGGAGTGAGTGAGTGAGATTGGTTGCTTTACGCCCTTATCAACACATTTAATATAGTTATATCAAGGGCGGGAGAGCTGAGAGTGAGTGAGTGAGTGAGATTGGTTGCTTTACGCCCTTATCAACACATCTAATATGGTTATATCAAGGGCGGGAGAGCTGAGAGGGAGTGAGTGAGATTGGTTGCTTTACGCCCTTATCAACATATTTAATATAGTTATATCAAGGGCGGGAGAGCTGAGAGGGAGTGAGTGAGTGAGATTGGTTGCTTTACGCACTTATCAACACATTTAATATGGTTATATCAAGGGTGGGAGAGCTGAGAGGGAGTGAGTGAGATTGGTTGCTTTACGCCCTTATCAACACATTTAATATGGTTATATCAAGGGCGGGAGAGCTGAGAGGGAGTGATTGAGTGAGATTGGTTGCTTTACGCCCTTATCAACACATCTAATATGGTTATATCAAGGGCGGGAGAGCTGAGAGGGAGTGAGTGAGATTGGTTGCTCTACGCCCTTATCAACATATTTAATATAGTTATATCAAGGGCGGGAGAGCTGAGAGGGAGTGAGTGAGATTGGTTGCTCTACGCCCTTATCAACATATTTAATATAGTTATATCAAGGGCGGGAGAGCTGAGAGGGAGTGAGTGAGTGAGATTGGTTGCTTTACGCACTTATCAACACATTTAATATGGTTATATCAAGGGTGGGAGAGCTGAGAGGGAGTGAGTGAGATTGGTTACTTTACGCCCTTATCAACACATTTAATATGGTTATATCAAGGGCGGGAGAGCTGAGAGTGAGTGAGTGAGTGAGTGAGTGAGTGAGAGTGCTTGCTTTAATCAACACATTGAAGGTTATATCAAGAGCTATATACCGGTAATTAAATTGTAGGGGTAGAAGTTATAGAATATGACTAGTGACGATGACATCTGAAGTCGTTAGGTAGTAATGGACTTGGTTAAACTGAAAAATACATAGTCCTCCCTTCATATTCAATAATACATGTAATTTAATTTCAGAGTCTGTCCTGTCGATATTACACTTACCTCGTCTGATATTTAATTAAATGGATAGTTTGACATTGTATGATACAGAATTAAATTTAAACAGTCAATCTGATGACAAAATTATCTTATAAATTCAGCCGCACTGCAACACCAATAAAATTCAAAATGCAAAGAGGTTTTCATCTCCAATATATCTGAGGGCACAGAAAGTTTATTATCCTTTTTCCTGTCTATTGTAACTGTTTATGGCGGAAATAAAAGCATTTATTTATATATTTAACATAAATAACTATAGCAAGCGTGACCATTAAAATTAACAATGTTTTATTTGCACTTGGAAAACGTGTGACTTTGTATGGTATTTAATAGACTTGCACAAGTCTAAGAATTTTCTTTGTTTAAAAAACGAAAACTATCATGTTATGGTCAATACCATGTTATGGCCACTCCCCCCCCCCCCCCTTGACTGAGGAATTCTAAGATAGTCCATGAATGGGGAGTCCAATACCTGCAGCTGTATAGGGCCCTACAAACAACACCAGTCTTAGGGACGAGGGCTATAGTCTAGGTATTTATCCCAGTTATCATTAATATCAATATCATTATCTTAATATCCCTCTCATTTCAAGGAATTTCGAAGCGTACTAGATCTATAAAGTAAATGTTGAAAAATGAAAATGTCATAATGTGTGCAATACCATTTAAAGGACGGGTAGTGTTAACAACAGCATTAACACCGATAGCCTTCGCACCTACCAGTTGCGTGAGGGAAGGAGGGTGGTACTTTGATTTATGAGTAGGGTGGTAGTTAGTCACAATGAAATCTGCCTCTGCGCATGTCCCGATACTAATCTTAAGATGTAGAGGCAGGTCCGATGACTGGGTGGTTCTCTGACTGTGGGTGGTACTTTGACTGCCAACCGTCAAGGCTTAGCTATGCGTCTTGTCTCACAGAGGGTAATACGGTTCCCAATGCTGTAGCCTACAGCTTACCATACCATCCCTCATATGTTAAAGATTACTGATTACGAAAAACTGTTGTTTTTAGTACATGCGTGCGGCTCTTAGGCCTAGTAATACAAAGATTTCACACAATGTAAACGGTGTAGCTAGCTGAGAGTGGGCGATAATAGGGAGCCGAGTGTTTCCATACAAACAGAGGAGAAATAAAGACATCAGACTTACCTTTGATCCGTCCTCACTCTTGCTTTTGGTTGTAGGATGAACTTCTGTGTACAATAATTGCTGTTTGTTCAATATTTGCCCTATAAACTATAAAGACAGACACAGACTGACTTAGTGGACTTGTGGGTGCTGCTACACAGCTGCTACCTGGAGGTAAGGCGAGGAACTACTGTTTCTACCTCGAGTGTTACTCAAAAGGTGGCAGCTAGTTAGCGCATAGTCTGTAGGCCAGCCCCACGCGAACATGGTTAGCGCAAGTGCAACTCTAGAATGGGAGACTGCCGCACTAAAAAAATAATTACTGTTGCTCTAGAAGTCTATGGGGGACAGGATTTTTTCTATTTCTTCCCCCAGAATATCAGAAAAATGAAACATTATTTTCATAGTCACTTTACTAAGTCATCCTAGGTTAGTCACTCTAAATCTATTCCAAATTTGTGGTAACTGCCGGAATAGAAGAGATGGTACCTCGCTGTATCATAAAGGTGTGTCGACCAATTTGTCTCTTTTATTTCTACTCGACTGTACCCACTATGTACTCTTCGATTATGACAAATACAAAACATCTTATCTTATCTTATCTTATATATTTACAATAAAAATCTTTTTTTAAGCATCTACTATTTATTCATCTTGGTGACAAATTCTCTCTCCAAGTGAGCGACATCGAAATTTTACAACTCACTATTCCTGTGTGTTGTTACGAACTGGTATATTGCCCCTTTTGATTTGTTTTGAGACTTTTAAAACTTATAATAATTCTTTCTTCACTCCGTCTATACCTTTGCTGATTAATATATTTTATTTATTTTGCTCGATCAGGGCGGAGATATCCGCGTAAAGTTTTTTCCACACTAAAATCTTGACAAGGATAACAACAGGGCCTAAAGTTTAAGCTAATTGTTATTCTTTTATTAAATAAACAAAAGCTCAATTTTGTGAATCAAAGTAATTAAACTTTCGACGAACTCTACAACCATTAAAAATAAAATGTTCAAACGCTTTTCAAGGGTGGTATTGTATTTTTCGGCAATGCTTAGATTTAGACTTTTACCATGAAGTAAATTATCAATGACAAACCTCCTTGAAAGTGGGCTAATGTGCTCGAAACGTCGGACCCCTAATAAACAAACCTAAATAAATCCCTACAGTCCCTTTCCTCCTTTGTTCTGGGTTGATTTCCATCTCTCTAAATTATCAATGATTTAAGTTTAAATCAAAAGGTTATTCAAATCGCCTTTGTGGTTAAGGAAATTGAGCTACCCGCACCGTTAACATAGTAACATATTGTTGTTGATATAAGGAAAGACGCATGACTGACAAGTTGCAGTTATATTTCGTGCGTTGCCATGACAATGTAAATAGGTTTCTACAGAAATTTATCATTATTGAATGTACTATATCGTTCAAATATATTATCAAAATTACCAGTTTTACAGTCTTACAAGTAGATAATCATTATTCGTCAAGCTTTTTTTCTATATTTTCAATCTCATCTATACCTAGGACCCTTTAGATTAGATCATAGGAATCACCTAGTTTTTCAAGATTGCGTTCTAACATTTCAGACAGGGTGTGATCCTCAGATAATGATAATATTTTGTGACTATTTTGTTGTCAAGAAAATGCCAAATGTGAAACCCTGATATATAACGATGGTGAGTGAGTGAGTGAGTGAGATGGTTGCTTTACGCCCTTATCAACACTTTGAAGTGGTATATCAAGGGCGGGAGAGCTGAGAGGCAGGCAGTTTATGATCATACCCAGGAAATAGAGATAGAGAAGAAGGAAGAGAGAGTCAGAGAAAAGAGACAGAAAGGCACTTTAAGGTCTTACCCAGGAAATAGGGATAGAGAATAAGGGAGAGAGAGACAGAGAAAAAGAGACAGAAAGGCACTTTAAGGTCTTACCCAGGAAATAGAGATAGAGAAGAAGGAAGAGAGAGACAGAGAAAAGAGACAGAAAGGCATTTTATGGTCTTACCCAGGAAATAGGGATAGAGAATAAGGGAGAGAGAGACAGAGAAAAAGAGACAGAAAGGCACTTTATGGTCATACCCAGGAAATAGAGATAGAGAAGAAGGAAGAGAGAGACAGAGAAAAGAGACAGAAAGGCACTTTATGGTCATACCCAGGAAATAGAGATAGAGAAGAAGGAAGAGAGAGACAGAGGAAAGAGACAGAAAGGTACTTTATGGCATTACCCAGGAAATAGAGATCGATAGAGAAGAAGGAAGAGAGAGACAGAGAAAAGAGACAGAAAGGCACTTTATGGTCCTACCCAGGAAATAGAGATAGAGAAGAAGGGAGAGAGAGACAGAGGAAAGAGACAGAAAGGCACTTTATGGTCCTACCCAGGAAATAGAGATAGAGAAGAAGGGAGAGAGAGACAGAGGAAAGAGACAGAAAGGCACTTTATGGTCCTACCCAGGAAATAGAGATAGAGAAGAAGGGAGAGAGAGACAGAGAAAAGAGACAGAAAGGCACTTTATGGTCATACCCAGGAAATAGAGATAGAGAAGAAGGGAGAGAGAGACAGAGAAAAGAGACAGAAAGGCACTTTATGGTCTTACCCAGGAAATAGAGATAGAGAAGAAGGGAGAGAGAGACAGAGGAAAGAGACAGAAAGGCATTTTATGGTCTTATTGTTGTATTTGTTTATTCAGTCGCATTTGTGATGTTTTTCAGGTTTTTCCTGCACCTGTATATGTGATGGGTTTCAGGATAATGAGTCATAAGTCGCAAAATGGATATTTTTTAAAGTTATGTATTTATATGATATATCTTGTTGGAATATTCTAATTTTGGATTTCTTAATGCCGCTAGTAACATTAGGCACCCCCTCCCCCCCCCAAAAAAAAGAAATAAAACAAGAGAGGAATGAGGCTGATAGAGTGTTGGATTTTTTACCAACACTGCGTTAGCAAATAGGTGGGGTGTTTATACATTGGTAAAGAGGGATGTTTTAAATTTAGGCCAAAAAAAGGCAGGGAGGGGAATGTTTTTCTATGTAGGGGGTTGGTGGTGGGGGCAATCGGAAACACACCTATTTTTGGTGGCCTTATTGATTTGACCAGTGAAAATTAAGTATTATTCTATTACTTGGACATGAAACTAAGTACAATTACATTAAGTTATATTTCGATTTCATTCATGATATATCCTTGTGGCCTTTAAATGGGGGCATATATAGAATAGTCAATCAGAATCAAATAGAATAGTCAATCAAAAAGTCAGAAATGTCATTCGTTTAGTCAGAATAGTCAATCAGAAAGTCGAAATAGTCAATCAAAGTCAATCAGAAAGTTAGAAAAGTCAATCAGAAAGTCAGAAAAGTCAATCAGAAAGTCGAAATAGTCAATCAAAAAGTCAGAAAAGTCAATCAGAAAGTCGAAATAGTCAATCAGAAAAGTCAATAAAAAAGTCAATCGAAAGTCAGAATAGTCAATCGAAAAAGTCAAAATATTCAATCGAAAAGTCAAAATAGTCAATCGAAAAGTAAAAAAAGTCAATCGTAAAATCAGAAAAGTCAAAAAGTCATTTTAATCATTTTAATTCGAAATAGTCAAACGAAAAGTCAAAATAGGCGATCGAAAGTCAAAATAGTCAATCGTAAAATCAGAAAAGTCAATCGTAAAGTCGAAATAGTCAATGAAAAAGTCAATCGTTAAGTCAGAATAGTCAACCATTAAGTCAGAACAGTCAATCAGAATGTCGAAATAGTCAATCGAAAAGTCATAAAGTCAGAACAATCAATTGGAAAGTTGAAATAGTCAATTGAAAAATCAGAATTGTCAATCAAAAAGTCAATGGTATTTTGCGGTTAGGAGCAAGACCCTAGACAATGTAGATGAAAAATGCGGTGGAGGAGGAGGAGGAGGAGGAGGGATGGAGGAGGAGGAGGTGGAGGAGGAGGAGGGATGGAGGAGGAGGAGGGATGGAGGAGAAGGAGGAGGGATGGAGGGATGGAGGGTTGGAGGGTGCAAGGTCAGATGAGTGCAAGGTCAGATGAGGGGTTGATTTCTGGGAAAAGTGGTGGCACCACATTAGAAACTATATATAACTGTATTTCCAGTTCTAAACATCACACAGTTATGAAAGAAAGACGAAAAGATAATGTTATGATCATTAGAATACTTCTGCATCAGAATTATTTTTGTACATCCTTTAATTTACAAAGTTTGACATCTGGACTGGGGACAGCTGGGAAAGAGACCTGATATCAGATGCTGATATCAGATAAGAGCAAGGCCGCCTGGCCCACACTGATGGGAGCACTATTTGCACCTAGCGGAGGACCTAGCGGGGGTGCTGTTGTCATCGGACTTTATTACTATGTGGTCAAATAACCCCTAGCCTAGACCTGAGCCTTTCACATCACAAACTATTCAGAAGGTTTTAATGTATAAAATATTATCTTGGCTTCTAAACAAACTAGAATTATGGAATAAAGACCAAAAGTTTTCTCATGTTAAGGAGAATATATTTAGACATGACTTATTTTTGTACATCCTTTAATTTAATAAGTTTGACATCTGGACTGTGGACATCTGGAGTTTATGACTCTGTGGGGGCACACCACCTCAGCTGGCTGAGCTGGCGCACCCTGGGCTAAGCTCTGGGGGCTCGCTGGCCCAGTCTCTGCAGTCTCTGATCTGACAAGGGGTAAAGGGCTGATAAGGGGTAAACTTCTTAGTCAGGTGATCATCGCCCTAATGACTTCGTTTGATGTGACCCATTGTGCCGAAAACAGAAATACAAATGACTTTTGAGTTATAAACTCAAATGTTGTACCACTAGGTAAACGTCCGAAACTTTTCTCTAGGTTAAGGAATAGAATAGGAACAGCAGGAAAAGGGAGAAGGGGGCGAAAAAGTGGCTCAAACAGTCGGGGGCCAAGTTTGTCAGTAATAGATGTATTTTCAAATCGTAGTGATATGTAAAAGCTAACGCTAATAAAAAAAATAGGTGTGTTTCCGATTTACCCCCCCCCCCCCCCCCCCCCCCCGCCCTACCTAAAAAAAATTTTGACCATACCTGATTTTGTTTGTACCATACTTTACTTTTTTTTTGAATTTTTGACAAAAAAAGCTAATAAAAGCAGGAAAACAGGTTTGCCTAACCGGGAAATGTCAAAAAGCACATTAAAAATTTTCTCATGTTTAAAAACAACTATTGTTATAAAAAGACTTTTTTTCAGTGCCTGGGAGGTGGTTTCCCAATAAAAAAAAAAGAATTGCCACCCCCCTCCTACCTAGTTTCTGTTCTCTTTTGTTGATACCTATGTTTTCTAATGAATAAAGATCCAATGTTGGACAAAAAACAAAACAAAAAAACATTTAATTTTAACAGAACTGATCATAGCCCCAAGTAGCAAAACATTACCTGTAACATTCTAATGGAAAGAAAAATCTAAATGTATTAAACCATCATTTTTCTTTTGGTGAAATGCTTGCCAAAACTGTCAAGAAACTGTCAGGAAAATCTAAAAAAACAGACTGAAATTCAAGACAAAATCATCAACCAGATTTACAATAATATTTTTTAGATTTAGTTTCTCCTGAAGACGTTCTGAAGACAAATATTGAGCCACAGAAACTCAGGCCTGGAATACATACCAGGAATAAAACTGTCAAGTTATTTCATAATATGGGATGTGTTTCAGGAAAATGAATCATAAGTCGCAAAAAATAGATTTTGAGATACCATTATATTTGACATGATGGGATCAAGCTGATTCCAATGATAGTAAACAGTCTTATAATCTAATCAGCATTTCTAGATTTTAAGTTTGTCCTACTGTTGGTGTGAGTCCTGATTTATTTAAGAAAATATCTGTGTTCTATTGAAATACTGTTTAGATCAGGGCAAGCTTGTAATTTGCAGGAAATATAGCTTTAAGGCAGTTTGACCGTTGAGTGACCCTTTGAGGTACATGTTTGTGGAGGTGGCTAAGTAGATTAATTAGGAGTATTGATTCTGCTGGTGAATGACGCACGCGATAACGTGGGCGGATGAGACAGCAGCCCCGCATGGAGGATGAGTTGGCAAGTCCCAATTGGAGGAGGAGGAGAGGTGTTGTATAGAAAAAGAGGAGATAGGACTGAGAAAAGGGACTTCTCCAGAGATCTGCCTCAGCCTCAAGACTCCCTGCTGAGACCACAGAGAAAGACTAGCCAGGATTCATAGAATGCAGGACATTCTATTCAGACTAGCATTCCAGACTTTTACATACACTGCCTCTCAAGGAGATAGATTCGGACTTTGGGCATTCTTCTAGCCAGGCTTGTCTCCACTCACATTCACCAGCTAAGTAGAACATTTTCACTGTATACTTGTTTGAATATCCTACTGCTTGGCCAGGGGAGATTGAGGGAAAAACACTCAATGGTACTCACACCTCCCAGCAAAGGGTATTGTTACATTGGTTCAGGGCTCACCAGGACATTATTAGGATTGGTGTATATTCATTCACTATAATTGTTCACTCCAAATAAATATCTAGCACTGCAGATTTCCAGTTTGTATTTTGATTCCGAGAATGGTATGTAGGGCCAGAATTCTATCGTACAGACCTATAGAGACACTATAATTGACCATAATTGGTTAGACACCATAGGGGAGCGGAGAAGCATCACAGCCAAGCGAAAGACTTAGGTAACATCCCAGACGGGGGCTATAGATCAAAAGCCCATAGTTCAACCTAAAGCTAACATGACGTGTCTAAATGAGCTAACAGTAATGCTAACATTATAACTATATCCAGAACTAAATTGAGATAGGAACACCTACACTTGGTGGAGAACTCCGGATTAAACTGTTTCTGCAATGTGATTTTCGAAAAAATGGAGTGAATATAGCTTTTGTTAATGAGTGATAAGCTGCATTCGGCAGACAAGCCCAAACCAACAGAAGATAAGTCACGTCCCCAGAAAAGGGCAGACTTTAAGTTATCAGCAAGTTTGAGATCTGGGTGGAAAGACAAAGATACACAGGTCCAGTCCAATGAGAATTATTTAAAGGCAAAATTATCGGGAGCTAGGAAAAAGATACAGGCAGGAACACCTACACTACCAAGATCGGGGGTTGTACACTCTACAAATGATTGAATTCATACCATCGTGTTTTGTTGAAAGGATCTACGCATAAAAATATGACCCTCTTTTAGCCCAAATATAAGAAGCATTCTCATTGGTTGAGGTTATGCTCGCTCATGATGTCATGCCTATTCGCGATCATGACGTCATATGACGTTTCGTTGTAGATTAGCCAATCAGTTGTATGTGCTTTGGTATCAAAAAACCAATATGGCAGGTCATCGGAGAGAAGCGAGGTAAATAAATAGTTTGTTTCTTCAATTTATTTTAAAATATGACATCGTGGTATAAAGAAAGGATGTAACTCAGTTAGTTTCTGACTTACTGTACACAATGCCCACAAGTTTTTTTTCGACCAGGCTTCGAGTGTACAGTAAGTCAGAAACCAACCTATCATAATATTTTTATTCTAGAAAAAAAAAAGTTTGCAATATTTCTGTAGGGTAGTAAACAGTAAAGTTACTAAATATAGTCCATATAAGGAACTTTAAAACGAAAGAATATATTACATACATTGTCCTGAAAATTGATACATCGATCAATATATATATATATATATATATATATATATAAGGGATAAACTCTCCAAAAATCAGAACATTCCAATAAAGTGATCTTGTAAAATAAACACTTTGAAAAATATTATTTTGGGGACTTATGACTCATGTTCCTGGAACACATGACATATTGGTATATCAGTGGACACATTATTCACTCATGACTGTATTAGTACCAGACCGTCTAAACTCCTCTAGGCACCGCAAAAGTATTTGTATTTGTTTATTGATAGCATTTTATCAGGTACATGGTAATAATAGTTCTCAGCATATCAGAAATATTACAGAAAATCATAGTAAGCATTTGTAAACAATTATTGAATAAGTATCACACTCAGTTGATTTAAATATAGCGACAAAGTGGTCCCAGAATTTAAACAAATTCTTACAAACAAATAATTAGGTTCATCAATGACAGCAAAAATTCAGGTAAAAGAAGCCCTCATAGTGTTACTTCAGAACTGAAAACAAGCAAATATTAACAGCTTCGATATTTCCACCTCAGTGCGAAAATTACGCTCTCGAAAAGAGATTACCTATATGGGTGAGATTTTCAGAAAATGTACAATTTGCAGCTGTACACATTTAATAAATTCTGCTAAATTAGGCTGCAATTTGGGCAATACTAGGTAAATTCGAGTATATTTGGCATTGCATTGATTCTAGCAATCTGTTTGGTTAGGTTGAACTGTATTTTGAACTTTATTTTCGTCTGAAATTTGGATTATTTTAGAAGATTGGCAAAGTTGAATTGTACATTTTCTGAAAACTTGACCTATATGTGGTGTCATGACCGCTCCGCTAGAGACGATGAGTGGTAGGAGGAGGACGGGAATTGGAGGAAATTGTTAAACTGATTGAAGAGATAGAGGCTACATGCTGATATCAGATAAAGCCGACTGCTAAGATATGTGATATGTTTCAGGAAAATGAGTCATAAGTCGCGAAAATTGGATTTTGAGATATAATCATATTTGAAAAGATGAGACCAAGCCGATTCTAATGAATGTTAACATTAAGGATATCTAATAAGTACTTTCATCTTTTCAGTCAGATATTTTTATTTTGAAAAAAAAAAAGTTTGCAATATTTCTAGGTCGATAATTACCAGTAAAGTAGCTAAATATACTCAATAGGATGATCTAAGTAACGCACTGATATCCTTAATAAACAGTCTTGAATTTCGGTACATGTATTCAAACAAATACAAGGACTAGACACCCCGAAAATGAAAATATTCCAACAAAGAGTAAGTAAACAACTTTGGAAAATATCAATTTTGCGACTTGTGACTCATTTTCCTGGGACGCATCACATATATCCCTGTCGGGACGCCCCCTGGCGGCGAAGAGGGCGAGGGGCGGCAGACCAGGGCAGAGCAAACATCTCTCTGGGGAACACAGACAGGCATTCCAGAAGATTACAGAAACTGCAGGTTCATCAAACTTATTTTCTAAATTTTGAAAAGGAAAAATAAAATTACATTTTGGAAAATTAAGCAAGATGGCATAGGTCTGGTTATATTATATGCATGTAAATTTCTAAGACAATTCCTTTAATGTCTATTAAAACTGTAAACATAACAAGGAACACTTTTAAGGTTAAGTAAAAAAAAAAAAAGTAAAAAAGCGTCAGATTGCATCCAAAGCGCTAGATATCTTTATAAAATCCTGATTGTTGTATTTTTAACCTTCCCTGTTATTTACATTATTTTTGTTGAATAAAGATCCAATGTTGGACAAAAAAAATAAAAAGCTCTTCGAGCTAATTATAGAGTCTGTATTTGTATGTTGATAATACATCATGTATATGAACTGTTACAAGGCTAACCATACATGTTTATATTTCTACTCCAGTTATGAGGTTTCTCTCCAGTATGTGTTCTCATGTGTAGCCTCAGGTTTTCAGCCCATGCTGCCCTATAGTCACACTCAGTACATTGATGAGGTTTCTCTCCAGTATGACTTCTCATGTGAACCTTCACATTTCCAGCCTATGCTGCCCTATAGTCACACTCAGTACATCTATAAGGCTACTCAATATGGGTGCTCATATGATCGATCAGGCCTTGAGCATGTGCTGCCCTATAGTCACACTCAATACATTTATAGGGCTTTTCCCCAGTATGTCTTCTCATGTGAACCTGCAAAAAAACAGCCGTTGCTGCCCTATAGTCACACTCAGTACACCTATGGGGCTTTTCCCCATGTGTTCTCATGTGATCCCTCAGGTCTCCAGCCAGTGCTGTCCAATAGTCACACAGAGTACATTCAAAAGGCTTTTCACCATTATGTATTGTCATATGTATCCTCAGATCTACAACACTTGCCCCACTATAGTCACACAAAGTACATTTATAAGGCTTTTTCCCCGTATGTGTTCTCATGTGTGTCTTCAGGTCTCCAGTCTCTGTTGCCCAATAGTCACACAGAGCACATTTAGTAAGGTTTACCTCAGTATGTGTTCCCATGTGATCCCTCAGGTGTTTGGTCTGTGCTGTCCTATAGTCACACACAGTACATTTATAAGGCTTTTCCTCAGTATGTCTTCTCATGTGTTTCCTCAGGTTTCCAGCATTTGCGTAACAAGACTCACACACATTACATTTAAATAGCTTTTCCCCAGCATGTGATGCCATGTGTTTCCTAAGGGCTCCAGCCCGTGCTGCCCTATAGTCACACTCAGTACATTCATAGGGCTTTTCTCCAGTATGTGTTGTCATGTGTATCCTCAGGGATCCAACCCGTGCTGCCCTATAGTCACACACAGTACATTCATAGGGCTCTTCTTTAGTATGTGTTGTCATGTGTTTCCTCAGGTCTCCAGCATGTGCTGTCCTATAGTCACACTCAGTACATTTATAGGGCCTTCCTCTATAATCAGACTTTGTTATCATGTGTGTCCTCAGGTGTCCAGCATGTGTTGCCCTATAGTCACACACAGTACATATATACAGCTTTTCCCCACCATGAGATGCCATGTGTCTCTTCAGGGTTCCAGTCTGTGCTGCCCTAAAGTCACACACAGTACATTTATGAGGCTTTCGTACATAATGTGTATTATACACATGTCTCCTTAGAAATTCAGCATTTTCTACCTTATAGTCATGCACAGTACAGTTATGGGGCTTTTCTTCAGTATGTGTTCTCATGTGTTCGCTCAGGGCACCAGCCTGTGCTGCCATATAGTCACACTCAGTACATTTATGTTTCCACTCAGCACTGTGTGTGAGCAAATGTTTCTCTAAATTACTGCTCTCTGTAAACCCTTCAACACACACACCACAGTTGTGTAGTTTCTCCTCTGAATCAGTCACATTGTATGTCACCAGTATAGTAGGCGCACTAGTCACACTTGTAGTATTTGCTGCCTGTCCTGTCTCCATGAGTACAGTAGGTGCACTAGTCACACTTGTAGCATTTGCTGCCCGTCCTGTCTCCATGAATACAGTAGGTACACTAGTCACACTTGTAGCATTTGCTGCCCGTCCTGTCTCCATGAGTACAGTAGGTGCACTAGTCATACTTGTAGCATTTGCTGCCCGTCCTGTCTCCATGAGTACAGTAGGTGCACAAGTCACACTTGTAGCATTTGCTGCCCATGCATATGAGTGATCCATGAGTACAGTAGGTGTACTAGTCACACTTGTAGCATTTGCTGCCTGTCCTGTCTCCATGAGTACAGTAGGTGCACTAGTCACACTTGTAGCATTTGCTGCCTGTCCTGTCTCCATGAGTACAGTAGGTGCACAAGTCACACTTGTAGCATTTGCTGCCCGTCCTGTCTCCATGAGTACAGTAGGTACACAAGTCACACTTGTAGCATTTGCTGCCCGTCCTGTCTCCATGAGTACAGTATGTGCACTAGTCACACTTGTAGCATTTGCTGCCCGTCCTGTCTCCATGAGTACAGTAGGTGCACTAGTCACACTTGTAGCATTTGCTGCCTGTCCTGTCTCCATGAGTACAGTAGGTGCACTAGTCACACTTGTAGCATTTGCTGCCCGTCCTGTCTCCATGAGTACAGTAGGTGCACTAGTCACACTTGTAGCATTTGCTGCCCGTCCTGTCTCCATGAGTACAGTAGGTACACAAGTCACACTTGTAGCATTTGCTGCCCGTCCTGTCTCCATGAGTATGTTCCAATGTATTCTAATGTGAACTTTCAAGATTTCAGCCTCTGCAGTCCTATAGTCACACACAGTACATTTATAACGCATATTGTTGGTATGTGTCCTCATGTGTCTCCTCAGGGCTCCAGCATGTGCTGCCCTATAGTCACACTCATTACATTTATAGGGCTTTTCCCCAGTATGTGTTCTCATGTGATTCCTCATGTTTCCAGCCAGTGCTGTCCTATAGTCACACTCAGTACATTTATGAGGCTTTCGTCTAGTATGTGTTTTCATGTGTTTCCTTAGCCTTACAACAGTTGCTGTCCTATAGTCACACTCAGTACATTTATGAGACTTTCCAGTATGTGTTCTCATGTGAGCCCTCAGATTTACACCAAGTGCTGCCCTGTAGTCACACTCAGTACATTTATGTGGCTTTTCTCCAGTATGCTTACTCATGTGATTCATCATGACTCCAGCCTGTACTGCCCTATAGTCACACTCAGTACATTTATGAGGCTTTCGTCTAGTATGTGTTTTCATGTGTTTCCTTAGCCTTATAACAGTTGCTGTCCTATAGTCACACTCAGTACATTTATGAAGGTTTTCACCAGGATGCATTCTCATGTGTCTCCTCAGGGTTCCACCACGTGCTGCCCTATAGTCACACACAGTACATTTATAGGGCTTTTCTCCAGTATGTGTTCTCATGTGTGTCCTCAGGTTTCCAGCATGTGCTGCCCTATAGTCACAAACAATACATTTGTGAGGCTTCTCTGTGGTATGTGTTTTTATGTGATCCTTCAGGTCTCCAGCCTGCGCTGTCCTATAATCACACTCTGTACATTTATGTTCCCTCTCAGCATGATGCATGCATAAATGTTTCTCTAAACTACTGCTCTCTGTAAACCCTTCAACACACACACTACAGTTGTCCAGTTTCTCCCCTGAATCAGTCACATTGTATGTCACCAGTATAGTAGGTGCACAAGTCACACTTGTAGCATTTGCTGCCCGTCCTGTCTCCATGAGTATGTTTATGTGCCAACAGCCAAGACGCTAATGGGTGAATGCACTCACAAACGTCACACTTCCACTTCCCCGACCCTGCAAATATATACATATAGAGTTGATCACTTTGTCATTAAACATCCTACATTTTATACATTAACAGAGACTAAACTATTGGGAGAGTGATCAGTAAAAGTTAACACTTTGATGTTTTCCATTCATTGGTTTCAATAGGACTGCACTGATGTCTTTCTAGGAACTTTTATTATTCCCAATAGAAAATATGTCTGGAACTAATGAGAAATCTTCTTTCTTCATATCACTCCACTTTACAAAGAGGGCGAGAAACAACTACAATACGGTACTTTACAAATTGACAGTAGCGCCATACCAAGAGCGGCGGAAAACGGCTGAACTATGAGCTAAGCGGGCAGGTCACAGAAGCCTTATGTATTAACCATAGGCTTCTAACTTTCTCCTTTTTCTCCCAGAATTTGAGTGATTGTATAATGATGTCAGCTATCCAATATTTTCAAATGACATGTTAAGATTGGTCATGCTTAACAAGAGGACATTTTATCCGCTAGATTTTAGTATATAGCAACTTTCGTAACAGTGTATCAACAAAAACAAGTAAGCGTATAGGTGTACTGGCTGCAGGGGGTCAGCGGCCGTGTGGTCAAACCTCTGCACGTCCACCGGGAGCCCGTCTGGAGGGTGCACAGTTTAACCCACATAGCTAGGTGAGTCAACTGAACTGCGCATGCGCAGAATGACAGAAGTTCATCCCGCAGTTACTTGTTTGCCTCATGTAGGCTTATTCGACCTAATTCTGCCGTCTTACAGAAACTCTCCCTCATCACATTACTCATTGGCAATAAAATACATGATAATTAGAAGGTGTGAAAATTATAGTATAAATTAAAACCAACACCTACAAGTTAGAAAATATGTTGTATTCTGCACAGTACCCCACTAAGCTGTAACATAGGTTCTTGACTTAAAGCTGCCCTACCCGCTATTTTCTATACAAACCTCAAATCTCACTTATTTAGAGAACACATACCCTACCCCACCTTATCCTAAGAGTTTGGGTTTCTTTCTTAAGGTTAAATATAATATTTGAGATGAAGTACTCCTCCGAATCATATCGGTGTACATCCTAACTCGCCATGTATGTTAGGTGGCAACCTGTTTGGTCCCACAGTTGTTGTGTGCAAAAAGAGACAGATCATGGGCTGGATAAGGTGGGGTAGGGTATGTGTTGATTTTTTTCATTGTATTAAAGACCAATTTTAAAGGCCGGACACAGCATATATAAACGGCCCATGGCTCTGCCCAGCAGTCCTCCCAATACATTCAAACCATAGACTCATAACCAACTAGGGGTAATATTCTTCCAGATAACATGAATTATAATGAACCACTTACCTACAAAGTTCCTGAACATATACATGAATGTATACAGGTCATATCCTCATAAATGGTTGATTTAGTCATATCCATAGAGAAGTGTAAATTCAGTGTTTTCATGAAAAATTTGTAAATATGAGAACCGTTAGCCAGGGAATGATTGACAGGTAGGTATCCATAGTAACCATGCAGCGTGTGTACATACATACATACCAAGCGCATGGCCACTCCATGATCTGCCCCACCCCTCTCACCCACATCCCTTTACTGCCACTGATGGCCCATGCATGGGAGAGAAGATGGGATAGACATATTCCAAATGACTCAATGCCAAACTATTGTAGGGGCTAGATATACATTCAAAATCCACACAGCTCAGGAGTGTATCTCTCAATAGTCCTATGTATAAAGGACTCCTACAAAGCCCTAGGTCCGAAGTGAACTGACCTTACACACAAGGCAGAACTGATGGGATAGGACAGGAATCATATATACAAACTTGAAGCACTAAACCTAGTCTTAGACAAGAGTCTAAAGCCATGTCAGACAGTGTATTCAGTGATTTACTTTGACATTGTAACTGGCATGGATAATTAGATAAACATGAGTGAGGGGGCAGATTAGGCTGTGACACTTGTAACTGATGAACAAACATTACCAACGGTTGTACTCTCTAGACTCAAATACCCAAGATACTCAGTGAAATCCGACCTCTTTATTTTTGTAATTAAAGACCTCCAATCACCAGATATTAAATGATATTAAAGTGTAGGCTACCTCTGTCTATATGCTATAGCAACGGCCACTACTTCTCCATCCAAACCCAAAACAAAGGCTATAGTAGCGCGGGGGGTGATGGGATAGGGTCAAAGTTAATCCCAGCCATATAAGGGGTGTGGGGAGGAGTTAGACGTTAATCCCCGACCGGTCGGTCTACAGACAGATCTTGTGCCCGGCCTTTAAGTAATTGTACCAAAATGTGACACCGATCACTTGTGACAACTAAAATGTGACACCAATAACTTTTGACAATTCATTTCCCCTTATTTGGTTAATCTACTGGCCAGTTATAACAACCAGAACTATATTTCCAGGAAGTTAAACACATGTATACATGACTTGATACGAATTCACACATCATATTTTTTCCTCTTTTTTAACCCTACAAAAGGTATGAGAATAAATGCCAACACTACATCTCGATCTGAGCTCGTACATAAGTAATAATTGTTTCAACAAGCCTTTTCCAAACAGTTTCTGTCTATAGACAAAGGCCTTGGCCTGTAGAATTATCCAGTTTATAATATATGAGTTGGTGCTTTTTAGAGCAATACCAAATACTATATCAATAGGTTCAACTTCCACTTTGTTAGATTTTTTGTGTAATATTTTTTCACCTTTTGAGTCTAGGTTAAGGTATCCATTTTCATATATCCAGTCGAATAATCTAGCCCACATAAGCTTAGTTTGTTTACAAGTCGCCAAGAAGTGCACAATATCATCTTTCCTTGAGCAGAAATCACATTTGCCATTCTTTTTAATTTGAATATTATTCAAGTATCTGTTGCACGTTAGAGTTTTATGTAGGATCTTATATTGTAACACTTGTAGTCTGGTCTCTGTTGTTATTTTATACGGTAAACAGAATTTTTTTTCCAGTCAACCTCTTCAAATTGTTGATCATTGAGTTTAAGGAGGTCTTGCCATTTATCGAATTTTTCTCGTTTGACTTTCTTGCTCAGGATTAAGCTTTTGTACACATACTTGGAGTTACATTTGTTCAAATCTAAGTCTTTTTCCTCAATATAAAAATCAATTGAGTGTTTTCCGTTGGTAATACCTTGCTGTTTAACTTTATTCAGCCATCGTTTGGGCATAGCTAGAGCAATCTCTTTTCTATGATAAAAACTAGGGAGAAATTTATAGCTTAATGCTATGTCCTTGTGAGACATCAAATTACTATTTTCATACAGAATATCATCGACCGACATAATACCCATCTCTTCCCAATCGGGTCTATATATCATTTTGTTTTTGTATTTAATATGGCTGTTATACCATCCTCTCTTTGATTTGACTTGCCGTTTGTGGTTCATGTCTAGTGTATACCTTATTCCAAATTTTAAATATCCCAGCGTAAAATTCATTCAGAACCCTCTTGGGACTGCTTCTGGCCAAATACATGGTCCAATCGCTTATTTTCGAAAGGTTCCAATGGTTTGTTGATTTCCACAGCTAAGAAACCTTTTGATCCACATTATTTTATTTGTAATATTAATCTCTTCAATTAGTCTTAAACCCAGGCCACCATTTGCGATTTGTTGTGCCATGAAGGCCACGCTGATGTTGATATCGGGGGAGCGAGGATATCACAATCGGGGTCCCTTGGGGGTCTTAAGGGAAGGTATCTCATCTTGAGTAGTTCAGGTAGATCGAAAGAATAACTCGGTAGAGCCGGGAAATTCGAGGAGGAATATACGAAGATGCATCTCTTTTATTCTAGAGACATGAGGGAAGTGGTACAATAAGCAGCTGAGAACACCTACTAGAGTAGTCTGGAGTTGTCCCAGACATGGTGTGTCCCCTAGCAAGGCCCAACAGCTACTGCTCTCTAAAACCCAAGCTGAGTTGCTCCTGCCTCTCCGAGTCTCTCTCTCAGGGATGGGGTACTGGGCTATATTTTATTGACCAATGGGAGAGCTCAGAGGAGGCGGTACACAGGGCCACGTCAGCTTGTAATACACGTGTATAAAACAAATAGGGTCATAAAGCTCATATTTATAATGATGTCCTTTATAATATAAATAAGGGTTATATTAATACTAATCATCACACATAATGAGCGCGAGGGTGGGTCAGACTCAATGCTGAGGAGAGTGGATATTAACACTGATGGGACGACCAGCGCCTTTGTACACAAAATCTAACATCAATTTGTTAATCTTCCTAATGAGAGTTTCATCAAAGGATATGCAAAACATTGTATGTTGGAAGATGGGGAGTAGGAATATGTTACAAACAAGAATCCGACCTTTCATAGTAAGGAATCTATTACCCAAGTCATTTATGACATTGTTAACCTTGATAATTAGCTCTTCGTTATTTATTTTGTATAGCATTTTTTCATTTCTTGGGTATAATAACACTACACCAAGTATTTACATTTGTTTTACCCATTGAGGTTTGTTTGGATCACAAAATTCCACCGATCTGACTAAACTCTCAGGTTAAAACACTGTTTTCCAGAAGTTGATTTTTATTTCCAAATTCCAGGTATTAGGCCTATCTATTTCATTATTTTGCCGGTTCTGTATCCTTTTATATATAGTTGGACTTTTTTGCACCATATTCCCTGAGGACTAGTGAAAACCTAGGAGGACTAGTGGGGAATTAAGGTCACTAGTCCACGGGGAATTTTGAGTCTGCCTGAAGCCTGGTGCGTCCACACCTCCAATATGCATCCTGTGTCTGATCGCCATCCTATAAACGCCTCAGCAACATGATTGAGAATGTACAATGCAGGGCCACCAAACTAGTACCACAGCTATGTGAACTCCCCTATGAGGAACGACTCCGCCGACTCAACCTCCCAACCTACAATACCAAAAAAGACGGGCTGATCTCATCCAGGCATTCAAGATAATTAACAACATCAACCAGCTAAAACAAGACTGCAAGGTTTGCCAGACGAGACAAATGTTTGAGCTGTCTCATGCAAAGAACACACGAGGACAAAATAATGAACTCCAGGTGCAACATGCCCTTGGACACCGCTCCCACTTTTTAGCAACTAGGGCGACACCTGTGTGGAACAAATTAAGTCAAACAGTCGTTGACTCTTCCACAGTGCTGCAGTTCAAAATAAACCTCAGTTGATGATGCACAGCTGAGAAATCACTGCTCTACACCCACTAAATCCACACACACACAAACGTCTAGCGTTTCATTATCCTTAAGGGATAGATATTGACAGATACAGGTGAGATTTACAGGTGAGATTACAGGTGAGATTAAAAATATGTTATGGTGAGAGACAGGTTGCATTCATACCAATAACCTGGTACTGTACACAATTCTGCTGAACCCAGTTAGCCAGATAGTGTGCGCATTTAACACCAGCGGCGCTGATGGCTGCTAATTCTCCCAGTTGGCTGAGACGGAAGCTTCCGCCGCCACTCTGTTAGGCCTCCCTGTGTAGCAACAAACAACAACACAGCAAACTTTTCCATTCATTTGTCTGCTCGCCTCATCAGCTTTATCCATCAGTTCCTAGATGTTTGATCTTTGGGCCATTTAACCCATATAACATTTGCCATGAAAGGATATTAAAATAAACCCTGTTTAGGCCTACTCTGTTTCATTGTGGGTCCCAGAACCGGAAGTTCCCACCTTAGCTTTATCTCTGCCAAAAGAAAAGCTAGGTGGCGTGACGGTCAGATTTTTGCGCTATCCAAGACAGGGAGAATTCATCGTATGTTGAGTCAATGTTAACATTTTGGAATAAAAGAGTTAATGATACAAAGTGTATTTTTTATTTATTCTTAATTTTAGTATAGAGGATGAAATAAACAAGTTTACCAATGGAAATGCAACCAATGATCCATTTTGCATTTACCAACTAATCCATGTAAAATGTATGCATACACATGCGAAATGCATTATAGACAAAAGTAATTTCCCCAAGCAATATTCAGGGAAGTATATTTCGGATCTAAGGGGTCATTCAAAAATTACGTAACGCTTTTTTGCCTCAAAATTTATACCCCCCCCCCCCCTGCATTACGCCCCGCAATGTTATAGTATGGGACCGTCTGACAACCCCACCCCCCTCGAGCGTTACATAATTTTTGAATGACCCCTAATCATGTATCTAATGATAACAGACAAACCGTTGATTGCTGCGATCAAATCTAGCAAGGAACTGAAAAGGTTTGACCCCCATGAACGGCCACATGGTCAGTTTTCACCCCACACTATTCACCCTACATGTTAGAGAGTTCTTCCCTCCAAGCTGCCATGACGGCTAAAACATCGGAGCTTGCAGCTCACAATTATAACATTCAGAAAACTAGCTTACACCTTTGGTTGCACTATAAGCCGCATTTTACTCGAAAAACATGCATTTTACTCGAAAAACATGCATTTTACACGAAAAAAACGCATTTTACACTTTTTTGTGTATTCTATCAATTTGGGGTATATTTTGACTGACTCAGCATGAAGACACATATAATATAATATAATACACACTAGTGAATATATTATATTCACTAGTGTGTATTGACTGAACCTGCATGAAGACACATATCCGGCTACCCCTATTAATAGGTAGAGTAATGTGAGTACACAACCCAAGTGTACAATGAAAACATTGAAAAAAAACTCCTCCTACCCCACCCCGACCCCAAACTCCCCAACTTAGAATATGAAATAATACAATATAATATAGAATACACAAAAAAAGTGTAAAATGTGGGTTTTTCGTGTAAAATGCAGGTTTTTCGTGTAAAATGTGGGTTTTGTGTAAAATGTGGCTTATAGTGCAACCCTAAACCTTCCATCCAAGAAAGGGTTCTGCCATTGAAAAACCCCATCAACGAGGTATTTATTTAGCTATCAATCAAACACATCATTTCCACTGGTTCTGGGCGAGGCAACGGCCTTTCTCTCACAGCGGTACAGTAGAGATAGGGTATATGTGCCTCATCAGGGCTGGTATTAAATGTACTATAGATGGTAAAGAGTGGGCGATAATAGGGAGCCGAGTGTTTTCATACAAACACAGGAGAAATAAAGACATCAGACTTACCTTTGATCCTTCCTCCCTCTTGCTTTTGGTTGTAGAATGAACTTCTGTGTAAAATAATTGCTGTTTGTTCAATATTTTCCCTATAAACTATAAAAACAGATACAGAGTGACTTAGTGGACTTGTGGGTGCTGCTACACAGCTGCTACCTGGAGGTAAGGCGGGGAACTACTATTTCTACCTCCAGTGTTTCTCACCAGATGGCGACATAGACATAGACCATTCCCGCCGAGGCAGACATCATCCACACTCGATCCTCCGACCCGCCTCCAAGATCTTTTATAGAATCAGATCCTTGCTCTGTTATTATAGTTTATACAGTAACACTGGTTAGCCCTATCATTGCTTATCACTACATAGGGATTCAACCTGATATTTCGGATTGAAAACAATTAAGACAAATTAAATAGAATAGAACATTTTCTGAACATTTACAGACCTGTACAAACCACTGCGGCTACTATAATTAAACCATTACCATGCCATCTTATGGAATAAGATAAAGGCAAGTTTCTTTCATGAATATTATTGGCTTTATATGCATACCATAGTTCGTTACCCCTATCAGGGGTTAATTTCATCATAATTATTTACAGACTTTACTACCCCGACCTCGGCAATCTGTGATTTTATCCATTTTTTGCCGAAAAGTGGCAATAAAAATAATATCTCCTATATTTTCCACAAAAAGACTTTGAGTAAATAGTCGGATTCCTATAAGAAGTAGAAAAAACTACCTCTACAATCCAAGTTACTTGTGAATCCATAATAACGGATACTTCTCTCCTTAATTAGTTACAGTTTCAACTTTGACAATTGGACTAAAACTGTTAGCTAAAAAAATAGTCATACCTATGTTAGACGTTAGATATGCCGCTTGATTAATGTTTGTTTGTTAATAACCAACTCTAGTCCATTGGGTAGCGGTAAAATGTGATAATTGGACCAAATTATGTAATGCTCAGACCTCACCAGGTAATAAAATAATGGACCAGTAAGGTGACTCAGAGCAAGCAATTCTTTAGAAATCATGACACTTTATATGAAAATCGTCAAAAATTACTCCCTTCAATTGTCTGAAGTGTAGCATTTTTCTTTTACATATTTTCTGTTTTGTTTATTATACTGTCTTTGTTTTCTTATAATTTATAATCTATAATTTGTGAAGTAGCTAGAGGCAAGGCAAGAAGACACCCGGGTAGGGTATAATGCGTTTTTCTTTTCTTTCTTTTCTCTAATACTTGTAGCTTTAAATGGGATAGGCCTTAAATGAAATTAAAAAAAGACAAAAAAAAGGACAAAAAGTCACTGTAACATCACCGAATGCTCTTAATCTGTTCCATGGAGTTTTTCCTTATATGCGAATGTTAAAATGTATGTTTCTTTTGTCTTCCGTAACACCGATCCCTCAACGAAATAAATCAAACTTTCAAATTGTCCCTTTTTGTGTTCGCACAGAGCAATATAAAAATGAAAACATTTTTTTTTAACAATTTTATTGACTGAAGTTCCACAACAAATTTTGCAGTATTTCTCATTCGTCACAATGCTAGAGCCCTGATACTCCAAATATTGATGAAGTTATAGTCTTTCATAGCCTAAGTAACTTTTTAAAAGGAGATAAACGATGAAACAAGCCATGATGTCCAGGTTGGTTGCCATGGAAACCATTTTAAAGGAACCATTTTCAAAATCTATCAAATTACGACTATTTATTATATTCAGCATGAAAAACTGAATAAATGGCACTTTTGTAAAGAAATAAATTTAGATTTAGATTTTTTTTCCAATTTAACAATAAATATTGCATAAATCGCTGTATAATTCTTCCAATTTAGCCACAATCTATCATGGACACCAAATTTTCTGCATCAACCAGGCACAAGAACTGATTATTGGTCGTTACAACACTTGGAACACATTGATATAGGAGGAAGAGGGTAGAATAACATGTTTTAATTAAAAGAACATACCGCCTTCAGTACAATGATAGCCTTATCCCTAATTTCTTGAGGTAAAATCAATATCATATTGAACGAAGCGAATACGTTCACCTGGCCCGGCCAAACTGCTACCATGCAATGAAGACTAGAACGTCTCCATAGCGATGTTATTACATCACGATCCGCCTATTACGTCATAGGCGATGCCATGTAACAGTTGTGATGTTTCAACTGTTATTATTATTTATTGTTTTTTCCATAACAAATGATGGTTTTAATAAATAATATCCCTTCTGCCGTGTTAATATTATTATAATAAGGAATTTATTGAAAAAATTCCCATAGTCCACTAGTGGGCAGGGGGGGCCCTTCCCCTTTGGGGGCGGGGCTTGTTGGCATTACATGGTTTCGCTCCTGGGGGAGCTCATCAGGCAGTCCTCAAGTAACAACAAAGGTTGATACAGGTGGCAATTTGTATCAGAAGTGATACCGACTCAGTAGAGTCACAGATTTTGAAATAAAACCCCCAAAAAAGGATGTGGTTACTTCCAAAAAATGTTAAAAAGTTGCATTAGGCCCCAGGTGGGGGCTGGATGCTGTGACTGGACTAGGTTCAGTCGGGATGTCCAGGGACGGCTGGCGTCGGGGACGTGTGGGTAGGGGAGATGGATGATCTGAGGTCGACGACGTTGGGGATAAAAATTTTTTACGTGGCTAAGTCGTCTCCCCAGGTCTCCATCCCATATCCCTCACATCCCCCAAGATTAACTTGTGTAGACATGGTTTTGTAGGCGGGTGCGCCAAGTGGACGCATCCATAATATTTAGCCCCTGTGGGGCCACAGTTTTTAATCTGTGTATCCATTTCATCTCCATCTGGTTACGAAGGTCCTCCGAAAGCTCTCTAGTGGTCGAGCAAGCGATGAACTCAAGGACGTATACCTTAACATCATTTTCACCGGCGTGATTCGGTGAATTGAAATGCCTTGATACCGAAGTGTCACTCTCAGGGAGGTCTGGGCGAGCAATGGTCCTGAAGTGCTGGTACAGGCGTTTCTGTAAGAGCTGTTTAGTCTTACCCACGTACTGTCTATTGCATGTGGTGCATTCTAGACAGTATATTAAGTTGTCGCTCTTGCAAGAGATATTGTATTTGGTCACATAAGACCGTTTCGTTGTAGTCGAAGTGATCCTACCTGTGGTGTCCAACTTGGTGCAGTATCTGCATGTCTCTTTTGTGCACGAGCAGCAAGTTCCATCGTCCACTATCGATACGGACCGGTCGGTGGACTGGTCCTGTGAAGTGGGTGGTAATTTGGCGCGTATCAGACTCTCACCGATATTGGTGGAGAAAAAAAAAAAGTAAAATCAATATCAGCTAGGTTCGAACATAAATATGGTGGACAATAAGAGTTCTGGAGGGCTTAGAATCTTGGATTATGATGTTTCATATAGGCAGACATCTTCGGAGAAGTTGTGACGTCACTCATGATAAAATCTGGCCAGCCATGCTAGCATGGGGAGTGCACCCGGGTTATACTCCTCCTCCTACTGGAGTTTTTGCAATGATATATAGCAGAAATAAGCATGTCCCCATTAAATCTGAATGTCTACATGCAATTCATGGCCAGATTTCACTTTCTGAAGTGTGATTTTATGAAAGAGAAGGTGTTTCGTAAGGAGTAAACAAGTCTGGCCAAAACAGGAACTGACAACACTCTTATCGCCCACAATAACAAGAACCTTTCGGGACTATACAGGGTTCATTTCAAACCATCTAAGTTCAAACAAACCCATAACAGTCTAGTTGTATCCTCTCTCACTCACTATTAGCAAAGAAAATGGCATATTAGGGATCTGAAGGGAGGAAAACTTCATTCAAACTTTAACCCAACCACGCCCTCAGCACAATCGGCCAGTATGGAGCCAAGATTGGCTCAGCCTCGATGACGTCAAAATCAAGGAGGATTGTGGGTAATCTTCCCCAAATTGGCGGTAGTCATGAATCTTGAATCGAGTCTATTTCAGACATTTCAAATGCTTCTATCAACATATTAATAGATACTAGGGATATTTCTGAACTACAGGTATGTTTTTATTTAATAAAAGAACCTATTGCGGTACCATTGTACTGAAGGTGGTACTTTATTTTAAATGAATGGCATGTCTTATAGGCAATATTATGGGGAAAATGGCCCAAATAATAATGCATACATAGAACTACCTGGGATTCGAGGCGGGAGTTAATATTCACCGATGATGGTCAAGGGATGGTAGTCCCGCGACCGTCATTGGTGAATATTCATGACGCCGAGAATCCAAGGGTTGTTCTGTGTTTATTTCACCCCATACACTAAACTAATGTTAAATTAACATGATATACAGGGATTTTGATGAATAAATTGTTAAATAATTAGTTCTTTAGGTCGATTCGCTTAAAAAACGTAGCCCCGAATAAGGACGGGAACTGGGGAAGATCACAAAGCACGCATGCGCACAGTGTTAAAAAAACTAGGTCGGCGGTGTATTGCCCAGCTAAACAATATCCAGACCCTATGTTATCTCTATGGGCTCAGCATATCGAGGCTGAAATAAATAAAAGCACTACTCGCCCTGACAGGGTTATTATATAGTTAGAGACATAGTTAATTATCATAGTTAAAGACAAGGTTAATTAAAGTATTTAATAGAGGTATAATTGGGTGCGATTTTCAGAAAATGTACAATTGGCAGCTGGACACATCTAGTAAATTCTGCTAAATTAGGCTGCATTTTGGTCAATACTAGGTAAATTCGAGTACATTCAACATTGCATTGATTCTAGAAATGTGTTTGGTTAGGTGGAAGGAACTATATTTTGAACTTTATTTTTGTCTGAAATTTCGTTTATTTGGAAGGACTGGTGAAGTTGAATTGTACATTTTCTGAAAATCTGACTGAATTACAGGACTATTATGTGATATATTTATACACTTCTGTAGAGCCTCCTCCTTCTTTAGACCCTCTATTTTCTCTTCTGTCTAATAAAACGCCAGTCAAATGAAATATGGCATAATAGGGCAATAAAAGTGACTTCAACATTTGTGACGTGTGACATATATTCCACATCAAACTGTTTCCTTCTTGCAGGAGAGAACGCTGAAAGGGTTAAGACTTATCTAATGATGACGTCATCTATACATCAGGGAATCAACGATTGTTGAGGAAAGCAACGGCTCTAGGATATAAAGCATGAGGATTTGCTTTATTATGTGTACTTTTATGTCTCGTTAGGTCTCCAGCCCGTGCTACCCTATAGTCACACTCAGTACATTTATAGGGCTTTTCTCCAGTATGTGTTCTCATGTGTATCCTCAGGTTTCCAGCCCGTGCTGTCCTATAGTCACACTCAGTACATTTATAGGGCTTTTGTACAGTATGTGTTTTCATGTGTACAATCAGGGCTCCAGCATGTGCTGTCCTATAGTCACACTCAGTACATTTACAACGCTTTTCTTCTGTATGTGTTTTCATATGTGTGCTCAGGTGTCCCGCCAATGCTGCCCTATAGTCACACTCAGTACACTTATGGGGCTTTTCCCCAGTATGTGTTTTCATGTGATTCCTCAGGTTTCCAGCTTGTGCTGCCCTATAGTCACACTCAGTACATTTATAGGGCTTTTCACCAGTGTGTGTTCTCATGTGATCCTTCAGGTTTCCAGCCTGTGTTGCCCTATAGTCACACTCAGTACATTTATGAGGCTTTTCTGCAGCATGTGTTCTCATGTGTGTCCTCAGGGCTCCAGAACGTGCTGTCCTATAGTCACACTCAGTACATTCATAGGGCTTTTCCCCAGTATGCGTTCTCATGTGACACCTCAGTGTTCCAGCATGTGCTGCCCTATAGTCACACTCAGTACATTTATAAGTCTCTCTATAAGGTAAGGTATGTGTTCTCATGTGACTCATCAGGGCTCCAGCTTGTACTGTCCTAAAGTCACACACAGTACATATATAGGGCTGTACTCCAGTATGTGTTCTCATGTGTATAGTCATGTGTCCAGCCTGTGCTGTCCTAAAGTAACACACAGGACATTTATAGGGCCTTTCAGTAGTGTGTGCTCTCATGTGGTTCTTCAGGTGTCCAGCCTGTGCTGCCCTATAGTCACACACAGTACATTTATAGGGCTTTTCTCCAGTATGTGTTCTCATATGTCTCATCAGGTCTCCAGCCTGTGCCGCCCTATAGTCACACACAGTACATTTATAGGGCTTTTCTCCAGTATGTGTTCTCATATGTCTCATCAGGTCTCCAGCCTGTGCTGCCCTATAGTCACACACAGTACATTTATAGGGCTTTTCTCCAGTATGTGTTCTCATATGTCTCATCAGGTCTCCAGCCTGTGCCGCCCTATAGTCACATTCAGTACATTTATGTTTCCTCTCAGCACTGTGTGTGAGCAAATGTTTCTCTAAACTACTGCTCTCTGTAAACCCTTCAACACACAGACTACAGTTGTGTAGTTTCTCCTCTGAATCAGTCACATTATATGTCACCAGTATAGTGGGTGCACAAGTCACACTTGTAGCATTTGCTGCCTGTCCTGTCTCCATGAGTACGGTAGGTACACAAGTCACACTTGTAGCATTTGCTGCCCATCCTATCTCCATGAGTATGGTAGGTGCACAAGTCACACTTGTAGCATTTGATGCCCATCCTGTCTCCATGAGTACAGTAGGAGCACAAGTCACACTTGTAGCATTTGCTGCCCGTCCTGTCTCCATGAGTACAGTAGGTACACAAGTCACACTTGTAGCATTTGCTGCCCGTCCTGTCTCCATGAGTACAGTAGGTACACAAGTCACACTTGTAGCATTTGCTGCCCGTCCTGTCTTCATGAGTACAGTAGGTGCACTAGTCAAACTTGTAGCATTTGCTGCCTGTCCTGTCTCCATGAGTACAGTAGGTGCACTAGTCACACTTGTAGCATTTGCTGCCTGTCCTGTCTTCATGAGTACAATAGGTGCACTAGTCACACTTGTAGCATTTGCTGCCCGTCCTGTCTCCATGAGTACAATAGGTGCACTAGTCACACTTGTAGCATTTGCTGCCCGTCCTGTCTCCATGAGTTTGTTTATGTGCCAACAGCCAAGACGCTAATGGGTGAATGCCTTCACAACGTCACACTTCCACTGCTCAAACCCTGCAAATATATAGAGAACTGATCAGTCGATAACAATTGTCTGGGTAATTTTAACAATTAAAAGAAGGGATAGAGGAAACTCAAATGAAACTCAACTGAAGAACAATCACAAGAATGAATTATGTTAGTATTTTATAGCGTTTTATTTGCGATCCTTCTGCATTTTATCCTATGTCAGGCTTCATAGGAGGATATTTACTGCCCTCTAAATTAAACAAGAAAGGAATGAGGATGAGGGGGAGTGTTGGAGTCTACCAACACAGGCGTTAGCCCATAGGTAGGGTGTTTATACAGTGGTGAAGAGGGATGAATAAGATGGATCCCTTTCAATCCCTCTTTTTAAAATTCAACTATTGATCATTTAAACAAGCCACTAGATATATTCATACCTGCCGACAATGAACATAAAAGATGAATACGAGGTCAGAGCGACCACTGTCACACCTGACCAATCCCTTGTGTCGTGACCAGGTCATGTGGTTATCTCCCCTCCCCTCTCCCTCCCGCTCTTAATCAATGCCCCCTTCCTTAACTGACCTGGTGGTCAGTCCCTTTCCCTTCCCTCCCACGTGATCAACCCTAAGATAACAATTAGACATGGACAGCGACTTGTACCTTGGACTTTGGGAAGTGACCCACGAGTGTGTGGCGGGAAAAAAGCTAGCTAGCCTCTGAGTCGGTAGGGGGCGTGGCAGATGTATGTCTGAATGAGACCCTTAAAAATAATCCTTTAACTTTGTGTCAGGGTTTTAGAATGTTATTCATCATGGAGTATTAATCTTATTTTAATTAAGGCTAAACATTCAAACAAATAACATTGTAATATATTAGCATTAATTATTTGAATGTATTAGTTCTATTTTAAAGAGTTACCTTGCTATTGATCTTCTAGTATTCAGTACAGAAGTAACTTTTTATCTCAAAATATTTAATATTCATCCTACCATTTTAAGTGAAGTCATGTATAATGATAGGCCTACAACATGCTTGAATACTGACTCACTCAATCTCCACAATGGATGTTAATTTCAATTTTCAATAAGCCAGTCATACTGGTACTTCTCCCAGGTTAAATGTTTGCCTCTTTCTCTATATCTTATGCTATCAAACATATTTTTCATTGCCCATAATACTTAGTATGTAGTCTTATCTTTAGTTTAGGTGTCTATATATTGAATGTTGAGAAAATATCAGAGAAATTTAGTATTTGGGTCCAAATTAAGATCAAAACACGTGTCTATATAGGCAGTGTTAATGCTGTACAGTGGCCATCGTGGGTTTGTTTGTCTGAGGTGGCACAGCTGTAGTCCCGTGAGACAGTAGGCGGAGCATAGCCCCGCTTGTGGAGAGGTCAATTCCTATGTAAAGCCACAGTGGGGTTCTATATGCTCTTCTCGGTTGTCAGGCATTGTATTTATTCCTTACAATTTCCAAAGGAAAGAAGAAAAAAAAAACCAGCTTCACCAACTGAATGACAGCTTTAGAGTGAGTCAATGTTTGAATCTGCCGCGTCTAGCGTTACCAAGCAGCGAGCACTTCCGGTTGACCAGTCATGTTCCCGTTTGCGATATAAACGTATATATACATATACATCACATATCTAATAAACAAGGAGAGATGACATTGTGTATGAATATATTTATTTGGCTTGGTTGTCAGGCATTGTATCTATTCCTTACAATTTCCAAATATCCAAAGTAAATTAAGGAAGAGAGTAATTAAACAAGCCTGTCCGAGACCAAATTGTCAATGTCAGCACGACGATTGGGAGTCATAGAGAGATAATCCACTACTGATAAGCTGTGCCAGTCTCCAACCGCCTTGATATCAGATAGATTAACACCAATGAAGTGAAGGAAGGTAGCACCTGAACGGTGAAGGGAGTGAAGACTAGCCTCAGACGATGGTAGACCGATGCTGGAGACCAGGAATTTTAAGAAATTCAGCACTTCAAAATATAGAACTGGTCTGATGAGGTTGTCATGTGAGCACAGGAAGAATCAGGAGGAGCAGGATACATCTTGATATTAGCTTCTACATAAGACACAATGCAGAAGGGAGATCCGGCCATCCCCCTGATAGGAATCTGTAGAGAACCAGCCGACGAAGAACGATTCTTGCTGGTGACGACAGTAAGTAGCATGCCTGAAGAGTCTAATTTAATATTAGATCTGGTGAGAATATGTGAGGAATATACCAGGGCGTGTTTCTCAGGAATAATATTCGACTTCCTAAGGAGTGATCTGAATGACAATATGATCACACCCCACATAGCAGAGGCACGAGAGTCCACATGAAGGAACATAGCGAGGAGATTATCCTTGGTGAGGGTCATAGCCTGACGAGGAGCAGCTCCAACTCTGCGTTTAAGACCCAATAATATCATCTTAATATAAAAAGATGAGCGAAAGTCTGCAACAGAGCCACACATCTTGTGACAGAGCCACACATCTTGTGAAGGGCAATCACAGCAGAGAAGTAGTTGTCAATGGACGAGAATTTCATATGGGTACCCAGATAAGCAAGGAATCTGGCGATCGTAGAAATTGAAGTAGGTACAGGAGAGAAGCCATGGAAATTGCAGAAATCGATGTATTTTTTCAACTGCAGAGCCCTAGTTTTGTTTGTGTTAGGAGCCCAAGCAGAGCCGATATTGCAGACGATGAGCTATCCAATTCCGATAGGGGTAAAGGCAGAGTGCTGCTGAGAGAATCTGCAACAACACAAATCAAGGTCATGAATATCAGCATTAGGCAGAGAATGAAGACGAGACAAACAATCAGGGGCAAGGTTACAGGAACCAGGTATGTGTGTGGCAGTGAGGTGAAAATTGTGAATCGCCGAGGCCCAAAATATGTCACGAAGATTCTTGCTCCTGCCATATACACAACCTGAGCATTATCAGTGTGGCAGACAACTCTAGATCCCAAATTGCCAGCCAAATTGGAATTAAATCCAAAAAGTTGATATTGAACTCAGGAGGAATCAAGTTGAGCCAATGCTGATGAGTAGAAGAAGTCGAGAGGATCTGAGCAGGTGGATGTAAATCAGAGAATGATCCAGCAAGCCAATCTAGGCCAAAGATCACACCATATCCAGCAAATGAAGCATCAGAAGCAAGGGGTCTTGAGTCAGCGAAGTGATGGTTGATCATACAAGCTTTGCCATTGAAGGTGGCAGCAAAACTGTCCCACCACAAGATGTCCAGATGAAAATCGTCAGACAACTTGATTGTGGCAGGGGGAATGGCCTTTAACATATCAATGACACGACGTGAGAAGGTACGACCACCTTTCACGAGTTTTGAAGCATGTGCTAAGACACCACAAAGAACTTTAAGCTGGTGAGGAGAGGCCTTCTTTTTATTCATGAAAAAGGCAATCTCAGCTTGAAGTTTTCGAAGCTTGTCATCCGGAAGAGACAAAGTCATGTCAATGGAATTGATGATAATGCCAAGGTATCGTGTAGTGGTAGAAGGGGAAGAGCATTTCTGCCAGGCGACAGAAAATCCTAACTGACCCAGCAAACCGATGAGAGTCGACTGGACCAGCTGACAGTCTTTGAAGGTGTCTCCCCAACAAATAAAGTCATCTAAATAATTCACTACGTTGTGGAACCCTCTACGTGCCATACAAGATACATTAAAATCAGAAATAGTATTGAAGATATAGGGCGCAGAAGATAGTCCAAAGCACAGACGAGTGTCGAGGAGAGTGAGTTGAATCTCCAAAAGTCCATTTTAAGCCCTGGTAGGTCCACTGGGAGTGATGTACTGAAATAGACCTATAGGCAGCTTTAATGTCGATAGTAGCCATGTATGTACCACGTTTAATACAAGAAGCAACATCGTCAACAGACTTGAACCGAAATGGCAGTGCAGTAGTTGACATATAGTTGTTGATGGATATCAGATCAGCTTTGCTGCAGTCGGTAATAGGACGGAAGGCATCAGAGCCTTTAGGTACAGCACCTTGAATACAACGAGGATAAACACTGCAAGAAATCATCTTGCCCTCGCGTAATTCGGTGGAAAGGAGATCTGATATAAACAAAAGAGTCTGTAGAGGCAGAGGAGTAATTATCACAATGGTAGGATGGAACACTAGCATCAGGGTCCACAATCCTTGTGAAATACCTTCAAAAAGAAAATCACGAAGAATAATATCAGGCTCATGGCGAAGCTCGTTAAGCCAACCGGCTAAGTTCATCTGTGAGCGGACTCCGCCGATGAGATGTGAACAGCTGACACAAACGGAGAGAGGGAGATCCACGACTGAAATATCCATGTATTCATGAGAAATAAAGATGCTATCATGGTGTAAGTTGGAATCAACATTCCCCTCAAGGATAGGTAGGATATGGTCAACATGATCGAGATGAAATACGGCTGAGGTTGAAGGGAGAGAGGAAGAATCGTTGTCGGAGGACGTGAAAAGATCAACAAGTCCGCCATCTTGCCGGAAGTAGTGGCCGGAAGTGGCTGAGAGGGTTTGTTTGGGGCGCTTTCGACTTGTTCTCCAAGTGCACCTAGTGTCCCACGGGAGGAAGGAGAATGAGCGCTGGTGACGCCGCTGGTGTCCCTGGTGCTACCCCACCTCGCACCGCCGGGAGCTTTGGGGAGGTTACTCACGCATGCGCGCTGCGGTCTCCACAAGCGCCTTCGGTATTGTCATGATATTTGAACTCATGATATGAATGAAAACTTTAATTTTGGTACCCCGAAAATTCAAAACCCACACAATTCATCTATTTCTGGTTCAATTTGATGGAAATGATTGTTGGAGAAGAATGATAACAAATCTCAGAAGTCTTCCAGTTCCCCAGGTGGCTCCCGATGACTCAAAAGTGTGTTCGGCTTAGGGAAGATCGCACATGCGCATTTCCTCCACTTTCTATATTTCCTGTTCACTAGGTGTTGGTCGTGGGGAAGAAGTTGAAAGCGCCCCTGCAGTGTTGTTCTGAACACGACAAAACCCTGACTTGTGGAATGTAGAATGGCACTTGCCACAGCAATGGAGGCGAGAACAGTGTCCAACACATGTAGTATGATTATATTTATAGCAAACATCTTCCGGCCAATCATCAGGGATAGAAACACGACCTGAGGATTTTTTTTGAACAGATGGTTTTGATATTTTTGGCTTAGTCTCCGCCGCAGACGTGAAACCCTCTGATGGAGACCGAATATAGTGATCCACGACTTCCCTGTCATAATTGGAATATGCGGAGATAACATATTGCCTGCCTACAGCAAAAGTCAGCATGTGTTGAAAATGAGTTAAGTAGCTCTTCCAGTCACCGGAAGAATTAATTAAATGCTCCAGGACGAGAGACATTCCGTAAAAATACTCCGATAATGTCATCTTAGAAGGGTCTGGCGATTTCATTGGAACTCCTTTCACCAAGCATAAGTACTGATAATCGGGGCGGAGAGGCATACCTTGTGTGCGAGTCACTGAAGGATCCATTGCGACTGACAATTGACTCATGGAAGAGGCCATGAGAGCGAAGGCTTGGGCGGCAGTGGGGTCCGAGCCTGAAGCCGACTGCAGATTAGCAGCGGGCGGTGAAGAAGCGACGACGGGATTGACAGCGATCCCAGGCGGAGGAGCCGCCGTGTTGACAGCTGGAGAAGTCGCTGGAGGTGTCAGAACAGCAGTGTTGACTCTAGGCTGTAGATGGTGGGAAGGCGGAGCAGGAAGAACCACCGGCATAGTAGAAGTGATACATTCCAAGGCATTGACTCTACCACCGAACTTAGTAATAGCAGTAGCAATAGCTGCTAAAAGTTGTGCTTGTTGAAGCTGCATCATAGTATACAATTTCTGAAGATCCATAGGACCCTCAGGAGATTCCGTAGACTTAGCACCATTATCGTCACTATCCAAAGGGGGTAAGTACAACTTCCAATCGTCTTCAGAACCAGTGGTCAATTTAGCTTTCTCGTTAGCAGCCTTTCTATATTTGCACGAAGTCTCACCCAGATGGGGATGATCCCTTTCGCAAGCCCTACAAAGGCCCATATTGTAGAGATTAGTTTAGAAATAAGCGAAATCTCAAAAAACCAGCTTCACCGACTGAATGACAGCTTTAGAGTGAGTCAATGTTCAAATCTGCCGCGTCTAGCGTTACCAAGCAGCGAGGACTTCCGGTTGACCAGTCATGTTCCCGTTTGCGATATAAACGTATATATACATATACATCACCTATTTATTTTAGGTCCACTTAGAGCTCTTATTACACACGTACATGATTTCAACGACATGATACAGGGGTGCCATATGAAAAGTCAAATTGCATACCAATGCGATACAGTTGTCATGGAAGCGTGTGACCCAAGTAATGGAATTTGATTGGTTCACGATGTCACGCTCTCCGCGGCTGAAGCGTAGCGCTGCCTTGCAAGTTTCAAAAGTTTTCAGATAAGTTGTCAAGAGAAACAGTACTAAGTAGGTAATTATAAGAAATAAGTCGATAAATATGTATGTAATAAATATCTAATGGCCCTCTGTTCAGTTTTAAATTGATCTCAACGTCGGGTCAAATCGCACTCCACCCCTCTGGGGTGTCGTGCGATTTGACCCTCTGTCTTGATCGATTTGAAACCTCTGTCAGCCATGCACCTAGATAGTTAAACCCACCCTAGAAACAGCACCAAGTCATTCACCTAGATAGATACACCCACCCTAGATACAGCACCAAGCCATGCACCTAGATAATTGAACCCACCCACCCAATTTCCTTGTGTTTTCCACCTTTATATGTATTCTCTGAACTATCACCAGCATTCCATCTCACTACTTCATCAACTTATTCCCCTTATATCCAAAACAACCTTTTTTCAACCAGTGGCCAGATTGTCATCTACCGCAAAGCGTCATCTACCGCAAAGTCGGCCGCCAAACCGACTGCACTACATATTGTGACAACCTATCGACGCATCTCCAGCCAGGGTACAAAGCATGCATGTGTTATGTAACATAACCGAGCTCACTACCGAGCTCTCAGTGGTTGCATTTGGGGAGCAAATGCTTGGTATAGGCCTATAGTACCAGGGTCCGCCAAATCGGGTGCCCGGAACAACCATATTTTTTTTTGTCTGGGCAACTAAAAATGTATGGTCAGTTGCCCGGCAGGCAACTGGCCCAAACTAAACTAATTTATTTCCATTATACATGTATCACAATGCCATCATTAGATTGATACATTAATTTTTGAAATAGCATTGAGAAAACTACCCATTTTCTATCACTATCATTTTCGTACATCTTTAGACATAATTTAAAATATATTCAAGGCCTGGAAATTGGACATTTTGTTCGAAGGGCCTGGACAATTGTCATGGGCTTGGAATCCTGTTGGAATTTTTGAAGATTCTGTTTCTTACTGTAACCTTTTCCTTTAACTATACAACACAGTTACACATATATTAGGGTTGCAACGCTACCTTTACATTGTTACATATTGAAATTGTATTGTTATAAGAAGAGTTCAGTAGGGAGAGGAAGTGTTTGTCCTCCACATTGCAGTTCTTCCAGGCCGCCCAGTAATTATTCAATGAAGTTCTGTTTTATTTTTGATATCTTTATAATTACTGAAGTTTAAGAATACATGTTGGCATGATCTATGAACTTACTTTACATTTAGGGGCAACATCAGAAGGTACCTATTTTGAATAGGGGCCTACTGGCATGGTTGTTTTAAAAAGTCAACTGTTTCCTTACACAATATGTAAGACTTTGAATTGTATCTGCTGTTTAAAAAATCCTCCTCTGTTTCTTTGATTTACAGTTTCTTATGCTTTAATCAAAATCCCGGGCAACCATGTTTAATGGCTGGGTAACCACTCTGAGGTCACATTTTTTTTTAGCGATTTGGGATACCCTGAGTACCAACATAGTGCCATAGTGCCAATATAATATCATTCCCTCCTACGTTCCATATCTAAACGACTAAAATAAATAAGTTTTGTACATGATGTACAAACTATTTTAACTGTATATTGGCTCTCTCCTCTCTCTTAGTCTTTCCTTTTATCTTAAATGTAATCCCAGGCGGGCGATCTTCCCCATGGGCCTGTGCATCACCCCTGACCCCTCAATGATCTCCACCAGAGGTTGTGCCATGGTACCCAGAGGGATTTAGGTCTTTCCACTCTCTGTCCCTCCTTCCCTCTCTCTTCTCTCCCTCTTTCTCTATCTCTCAGAGAATGCATTTAACCGTCCACACAGTATACTCCTCTAATAAATAATTTATTAAATCCTCATTATCTCTGTTTTCAAATAGATTTTCAGTGTTAAATAGCATATAATATAATATTAGCTTATAGTCGGGGAGAGGAAGGAAAGGGGGAGGAGTAGGACAATTGATGAACAAAATAGTATTCTTGTGATCTTTCTGATTAAATCAAATCTGCCAAGTTCCTCCTAGTAGTAACATTTGAGGAATTGTAATGATAAGATTAAATTATCTACTGTATTTCGAATCAAGGAACCACTATCTATAGATTTTATGAGGGGGGGGGGTGCAAGTTTTTGTATGTCCATGACACCCTCCTGTATCTGCATCTTTCTCATCTTTCCTCTCCCTCTCCTTATTCTTTCCCTCTCCCCTGCCCTCAATCCTGCTTTCTCTCCCCTCTGCTTCTTTCCCTTTCTCTTGCTCTTTCTCCCTCCCTCTCTCCTTTATTTCCTAACATTGAATTATTTTTAATATTCTAAGTAATTGAGACGACTCAAAACACGAAGGGACCCAGGCATTTGTATGTGAAGGAAGTTTAGGCGATCTACGTTTCAGTCTGCATTTGACCTTTGTCAGGATCAGTATTTTTAAAATTATACCAAATCCTCATTATTTCTGTTTTTAAAGAGATAAACCACTGTCTTATGCCCTGCTGCAGGCGGGAGTTCAAGGAACTAATGCATGAAAAATAAGGAGTGACAATAATTTTTTCAAACTTTGTCTTGAGAAAGAACATCGTTGGGGGATAACAAAAAGCAAAAGAAAATGGATCTCAACATATTTTTTTTCATTCTGGAGACCATCGAAGTTTAGTATTTAAGTATGTGGGGGAAATTGATATTTTCTCAGTTTTTCCAAGATTTCAGACAGACAAATAACATTTTTCAGTTGAAATGACTTCTAAACATAGCCACTAATACAGGGTTACCCTCATGCATGAAAGAACAGGGTATCAACATATTTTGAAGGATATTATTCAGCATTGAAAATCTTCAATATTCCTGTTTTTAACTCATCTGGATGCAGATTCAGTTGAATAACTTTTTTAAAAAGTCGGTGACCCCCATTTTTTATTGCTTGAGAGGGTAAAGCAATATGTTAACTATGCCTATAGAGATTTTTAGGAAAAAGTTATTTTCAATTATTTTTTTATACTGAAAATAAAGAATAACTCATGCCTCATATGTGGTAAATTTCTTGAGGATCTGGAGGTTGTGGGTGCACAAATCTGGTGATCTGAAACTCAAAACCAACTTTGTATCCAGAGAGACCTTCCAAGATATTTCTCTCTCCTGCCACCATGTTGTTTTGTTCATAAAGGCATCCAGGGACTTTGCACCAGACCATGATGTTTGCCTAGCCAAAACTGGAACAGACGTCTGTGAAGACTTTTTTTCTTCTAATGGCTCCTTCATTGTGAACAAACACAACTATTCAATTATGGATATGTTCAGAAATCTGTCGAACATGCAGAGGTTAGAAGAGATATGCTCCAGTCCTGACGGGCCTACAATGAAAAGAACTCAGCGGAAAGGAGAGAATATATGGAGGTAAGGCCATGAAATTCCACCTGCAGATGGGGTCCCACACCTAAGGGATTTTCCAACTGATGGTCAGATGGTAGCTGCTTGGAGCAAGGGGATTTTGGAAGCACAGGAGACAATGAAACTGTTTGGCATTACACCCCAAGAGTCCCAAGAACAGCACAACCCTCGTAATTCTTGGTTCTTTTTTCCAGAATCAATAGATGCTACTACAGAAACTGGGATTGAACAGCAAATGGCTCATGGTGATGCTGAGAATTATAATGAGCCACAACACTTTGATATAGGGGTCCATGAAGAAAACTTTTACGTTCAGCCTGATGTGGAAGCCATGGACTTAGCTGTTCCAGACATCCAAGCCCATTTACGATATCTGGCAGATAATGTCAATATTCCAGATCAAGAAGATACAGTGCCTGCTGTAAAAAACACCATTACAGTTCCAGATGTTGGTGCTGTTCACAAGTCTACCCTATTTAGCTTGTTGAATAGCAACCCAAACGACCTCTCTAAAGACAGATTGAGACGAGTTCGTGCCAGGCAGAGTACACACGGAAATAAAGCTGCAGTTGCTAATTCAAATGAAATGGGCTTGTTTGATGATGTAGCAATTTGAGTTAAGGAAAATGGCAGATTAGATTATGTTCTTGGGAGGGTGATCAGAATGCGCAATCGAGATCGTGCAACATTGGAGTACAGGAAACCTGTAAATCTAAATGACTCTGCAAAGTACCCTAATCTTGAACTAATTGTCAATCTCTATTCTATGAACAATGACATTTTCCTCTACAAGCCTCAGGAAAAAAGGGAAGTCTTGTTTAGGGATGTTATCCGTTGTGTTACTTTAACACCCCTTGAGAATGGTAAATATGAGTTGGATGACACTGATAAGGAAATCTTGAGTATTTTTCGTGCTAATAACAGCGGCAACCCTCAACCTCAAAGAAAGAAGAGACATCTGCAGCAGACAGAAATAAATAATCCACCTGAAACTGGTAATGAAGATGGACGATTAATCTTAATAGCACCTCCAACTGTACAGGTTGAGCACGGAGTAAGGCGGTCCTGTAGAGAGCGCCAAGTTGTGTTCTATGAGCACTGTTAGACTGTTTCACAAGTACATATTAGTAAGTGCAATTTTACTCTGACTTATTGTTAACCCAGTAAAGGGAGGGGGTGAAGCGCTCTTTTTGATATTTTCTCTTGTTTGGTCTCCACTGAACAATATAAAACAGGAAAAGATTGATGCTCCAAAAATTAGTGAGGCAGTTAGTCTTTCCAAGTTGCTTACATGTCACATTTTAATATCATGCTCTAATAATAATGTTATCAAGTAGGGTAATCATTGTTCCCAGTTGTGTATGACATTTGTTGTACACACTAAATACAATATAACTGCCTTTAAATTGTTTCTACTTTGATCATTTGTACAACTTGAATAATAATTATAACAACTGTATTTGAGGTATGATTGATATGAGCTTTACATGACAAACATATTTTAAAATGTTCAATGCTTACACATGATACAATACAGGTATATGATATGATACCACTTATTGGCCTAGAGATTGTGTATAGAAAAGGAAGTTTAAAAAGGTAATATATAGGCCTACATTGAGGGAATATAATTCAGTTATTTTGTGTCAATCGAAATTCATGTAATAACCTAGAAATAGTCTCACATTCACAATTATTACAGTTATACTCTACAGAGCTACTGTAAATAATGTCATTCTAATATATCCGGAGAGAAGGGGGGGGGTGTTTTGGGGGAGTCCAGATATTTCTACTATTTCCGGAGATAAGGGGTAGAAAAACGGGGAAAAGCCATCCAAATCCTTGAAAAGGGGGGTCTAAAATGGATGCTATTTCCGGAGATAAGGGGGTGTTTTTGAAATTAGGGAATGAGCCTATGTGTCTATCTAATGTACTGAGTGGGGGGGCCGGGCTCTTAACTAACCACTTGATATCATATTGAAATAATCCTGATATTGGTATCAAAAACTCAAAACTTTAAAATGACTTTTTAAAATTGTAATTAAATCGGTTGGAAATGGGCAGTGGCACCCCACTGCTAATGACCAGATAAGAGCTAATCACCCTGCTGGGCGGCGGAGATCATGGAACCTTTGATATCAGGAGCATATCTCTCTCCCTGATATTACTCTAAGGTAGATTGTAGTGTAGCTAGCTTAGAGTGGGCGATAATAGGGAGCCGAGTGTTTTCATACACACAGAGGAGAAATAAAGACATCAGACTTACCTTTGATCCTTCCTCACTCTTGCTTTTGGTTGTAGGATGAACTTCTGTGTACAATAATTGCTGTTTGTTAAATATTTTCCATCAAAACATTTAAAGACAGACACGGACATGTGAGTGCACATGTGAACTAATGCCTATGACATGCTGCCATCTAGTGAGGAATACTGGAGGTAGAAGTAGTAGTTTCTCACCTTACTTCCAGGTAGCAGCACCCACAATAGTCTCTCCATTTGTTCAAGACCTTCTGTGTAGACATCTCGTAATTCCCCCTTATATAAAATGACCCAGATTTACGCATGAAGCAAAGGCTAGGCAGAACCGCAAAGGGGTTCTCTACCGCAAAGCGGGCCGCCAATTACGACATGAGCGCTACATTACGACAATGACGTCACACTGTTTGGGACTCGCATGTCACACTGTTTGGGACTCGCACAAATGCCAATCTTCCCCCATAGGCCTGTCCATCACCCCTGACCCCTCAACGACCTCCACCACCACCACTCCACCAGAGGTTGTGCCACTGTACACAGAAGAATATATATATATATATATATATATATATATATATCTCTCTTTCTCTCTCTCTCTCTCTCTCTCCTCTCTCTCTCCCTCTCTCTCTCACTTTCTCTCTCTTTCTCTCTCACTCTCTCTCTCTACTACCTCAGTACCATACCTGTTACAAACAGGAGGAGAGGTGAAGGGGGGGGATAAAAGGGGAGGGAGACCAAATTTTTTTTTGCAGACCCAACTTTTTTTTTACGACCCAACTTTTTTTCCGACCAACTATTTTTCCGACCAACTATTTTTCCAACCAACTTTTTTTATGACCCAACTTTTTTTACGACCAACTATTTTTCGACCCAACCTTTTTACGACCCAACTTTTTTTTTGACCAACTATTTTTACGACCCAACTTTTTTTTTCGACCAACTATTTCTTCTCCAACCAACTTTTTTTCCGACCAACTATTTTTCCGACCCAACTTTTTTTTCCCGACCAACTATTTTTTCTACAAAGTTTTTACAACCAACTTTTTTTAAAGATGTTTTTTACGAAAGAATGTACCTATCCACACCTTACTCATTATTATTAAGGAGGGGGAATAAAAGGGGAGGGAGAGCAAGGGAGGTAGTCGGGGAGGGGAAGGAGAAGGAAAATTTATAGATGTGTAGGTGTGTCTGTGGTGGGGGGGGGGGGGCTGCAAATTGTTTTCCATGAAACTCTTATAATATCAGTCATTCTGATCTCTCCTCTCCCTCTCTTCTCCCCCCCTTCTCTCTGTGTCCCTCTCTCTCTCTCTGTTTGGATTCGTATAAGAAGTAAAAACACAACTGCCTCTACAATCCAAGTGCCGAAGGCACTTGTCTTGTTTAAATAGAAGAGCCTTCGGCCGAGCCCCTCCATCAGAAAAACAGATCACAGAAAAAAAAAGGATAAGAACAACAGAGCTCAATGGATTAAGATAATTAAAAGCCCCCATTTATTAAATGTAGGGAAAATTACCACCCAAAATAGTATCAATAATTATTAAGTCTTTTTCTGCCAGTCTGTTTTTTGGCAGCAGCCATATATAGGGCCATAAGTAGGCCTACATTATAGAAACAGCTTGCCCCAGGCCCATAGGCTACATAAAGTATGGAGTAATTAGGAATTAGAATACAGTAATAAAAAACGTGCAACTGCCTCTCCTCGCAGATATTCTTGACAAACCATGTGAGGCATATTGCTATGGAGTGTGAAATTCATGTAGGCCTAGTCTCCGTCCCAGGAACTTTATTTCGTCCAAAGGAAGGCGCGGGAAAAGCGTTGTGATGGACTCAGGATAGCTCCGTGGTTACTAACGTCATTTAGACAACGTCATGGGGACTGTCATCGCGAAACAACGTCATCGCGAAACATCGAAAATTTCGTAGGAGATCAGAAGGAGCAGATTTCGACTAGCCTTACAAACATCTCCTTAAAATCCTTTCTATGACTTTGCCACAATCGAACGGCGTGCGCATAAAAACGGCTTCAATCGGAAGTAGAGTGGAGAAACCGTAGCCTCCTTTAAAGAGTAAGGTAATAACTTTACATAGGGGACTTGCATGTGCCACTGCGCATGTCTATTACAGTGCATACTGGGAAGGATTCAGTTCAAATCTGACATACAGATATTTGGCAATATATTTAACGAAAATTGCAAGAATGTTTTCAAATTTCACCCATATCATTATACATGATCCATGAAAACCAAATGCATGATGGGAAAGATAGGGACTTGTGTGGTAACATGTATAACACATGGATATTGACATTAGAGCATTGATAAATGTTCCATGCTGAACATGGTATGTTCACTATAGATTTTATACTGTACAAGTGCCTTTGGCACTTGGATTTTTAAAGGCAGTTTATTCTACTTCTTATAGGAATCCGACCATTTACTTAACTTCTTTTTTTAAAAAAATATATCAGATATTATTGTTATTGCCACTTTTTGGCAACAATAAATAGCTAACTATAATAGGGGTAACGATGATATGCATCAAGTCATATAAAGCCATAAAGTCATATTGTTGTTGTTGTAATGTTTTTTTATTAATCCTGTTTTTAGTTTGTATCCTAATGACATCTTAACAAATATTACATTTCAAATAATATTCATGAATTTTTTTTATTAATCCTGTTTTTTCGTTTGTATCCTAATGACATTTTAACAAAATTATTACATTTCAAATGATATTCATGAAAGAAAAAATGAGACATGTGTAGTTCCCCCTTGAATTTGTCATGGTAAAAAATTAAAATTAATTAAGAAAAGAAATAATTCTCGCTAAAATCTGCCGGTGCCTAGGTCGGGGGACAATTGATCTGTAATAGTTCATCTTTCAAACTCTTAGTGCCTGAGCATTAATTCTCTCTTTCCCTCAGAGAGAGGGAGAGGGAGATGAAGAAATGACAGAGAAATGACAGAGGGTAGGGGGAGAGAGTCGGAGATAGAGGTCATGTGATCATCATTTTTCCTCGTATTTTTATCAAATGTTGGGTTTAACAATGTTTTAAAGTCCTAATTTAAGATAAGGGTAAATTATTCCATAATATTGGAACTGGGTAATATACACATTTTTGTACTACTTTGGTGCGAGGTTTAGGGACTTTCATCATTTTCCCTTTTAACATGGAGCTTTGGTTAATATCTCTATTGTCTACGAACTCATCATTGAACCTTAATCCACAATCCATCATATGTCTTGATTTTATTTATCCTCCTAAAAAAATATCATCAATTCATTATTTCATCTATGACTACTCTCCTGTCCAGTCATTGAAGCCCTCACAGCTTACCTATGACATCACCCCAGTTGCGCAACAACTGAGGTGATGTCACAATCGGGTGTTACCAAGCTCATACGGCAACGACAAACGTTGCCCAGGTGAGTCAAGGTAGATTGTTCTATTTGAGGCCTGAGCCTCAGTTGTGGTAGCGCTTTCAGGACACTCACACATCCCTACTAATCCACAATCCATCCAGTACATTTTCACTTCTGTTTAATAATACATATCATTTTTAGTAAAGTAGTTAAATTAATAAACATCTGTATTGAGAAAGAAGATTGTTATACAGAATTGAACTTCTGCATCAGCCAGAACAATGATCTTTTACTGATTCTCTTGGTTTTTACATGAAGGATGTCTGAACTTTCTGAACTTATTATTTATGATTTTATCAGACTTACCACTGTATACGTTGCATAAGCGTTTGTGAGTGACATTCTTTAGCAAATAATTTTTTAACCAGCCAGGCCATGGAGAAATATCTTCAACAATTTATAAACCCCAAACCCTGTTGTGGTTTAGGGAGAAAGTTGTAAGGTTATGACAAGAATTGAAAGAAAATCAGAAAATACAGAAAAAAATAATAAAATGAAGAAATACTTCAGAAAGATAAAGGTCCAAGCAAAATTGTAAACATAACAAGGAACACTTTTAAGGTTAAGTAAAAAAAAAAAAAGGGGAAAAAAGCGTCAGATTGCATCCAAAGCGCTAGATATCTTTATAAAATCTGACTGTTGTATTTTTAACCTTCCCTGTTATTTACATTATTTTTGTTGAATAAAGATCCAATGTTGGACAAAAAAAATAATAATTATAGAGTCTGTATTTGTATGTTGATAATACATCATGTATATGAACTGTTACAAGGCTAACCATACATGTGTTTATATTTCTACTCCAGTTATGAGACATTTCACCAGTAGGTGTTCTCATGTGTAGCCTCAGGTTTCCAGCCAATGCTGCCCTATAGTCACACACAGTACATCTATAAGGCTACTCAATATGGGTGCTCATATGACCGATCAGGCCTTGAGCATGTGCTGCCCTATAGTCACACTCAATACATTTATAGGGCTTTTCCCCAGTATGTCTTCTCATGTGAACCTGCAGAAATCCAGCCGTTGCTGCCCTATAGTCACACTCAGTACATTTATAGGGCTTTTCCCCATGTGTTCTCATGTGATCCCTCAGGGCTCCAGCCTGTGTTGTCCTATAGTCACACAGAGTGCATTCAAAAGGCATTTCACCATTATGTGTTGTCATATGTACCCTCAGAGTTACAACACTTGCGCCACTATATTCGCACAAAGTACATTTATAAGGCTTTTTCCCCGTATGTGTTCTCATGTGTGTCTTCAGGTCTCTAGTCTCTGTTGCCCAATAGTCACACAGAGCACATTTAGTAAGGTTTACCTCAGTATGTGTTCTCATGTGTTCCCTCAGGTGTTTGGACTGTGCTGTCCTATAGTCACACACAGTACATTTATAAGGCTTTTCCCCTGTATGTTTTCTCATGTGTTTCCTCAGGTTAACAGCATTTGCGTAACGAGACTCACACACATTACATTTAAACAGCTTTTCCCCAGCATGTGATGCCATGTGTTTCCTCAGGGATCCAACACGTGCTGCCCTATAGTCACACAGAGTACATTCATAGGGCTCTTCTTTAGTATGTGTTGTCATGTGTATCCTCAGGTTTCCAGCCTCTGCTGCCCTATAGTCACACTCAGTACATTTATAGGGCCTTCCTCTAGAATCAGATTTTGTTATCATGTGTGTCCTCAGGCGTCCAGCATGTGTTGCCCTATAGTCACACACAGTACATCTATAGGGTTTTGCCCCAGAATGTGTTTTCAGTGGCTTTCCTTCAGGATGTGTTCTCATGAGTCTCCTCAGCGCTCCAGCATGTGCTGCCTTATAGGCACACACAGTCCATTCATCTGGCTTTTCCCCAGTGTGTTTTAGCATGTGATCCCTCAGGGCTCCAGCCTCTGCTGCCCTATAGTCACACTCAGTACATTTATAGGATTTTTCCCCAGTATGTGCTCTTATGTGTCTCTGCAGAAATGCAGCACTTCCTGCCCTATAGTCACACATAGTACACTTATAGGGCTTTTCCTTAGTATGTATGCTCATGTGTTGCCTCAGGTCTCCAGCCTGTGCTGTCCTATAGTCACACTCAGTACATGTATACGGCTTTTCTCCAGCATGGGTTGTCATGTGTCTCTTCAGGGATCCAGCCCGTGCTGCCCTAAAGTCACACACAGTACATTTATAGGGCTTTTGTACATAATGTGTATTATACACATGTCTCCTTAGAAATTCAGCATTTGCTGCCTTAAAATCACACACGATACAGTTATGGGGCTTTTCTCCAGTATGTGTTCTCATGTGTTCGCTCAGGGCACCAGCCTGTGCTGCCATATAGTCACACTCAGTACATTTATATTTCCACTCAGCACTATGTGTTAGCAAATGTTTCTCTAAATTACTGCTCTCTGTAAACCCTTCAACACACACACTACAGTTGTGTAGTTTCTCCCCTGAATCAGTCACATTGAATGTGCTCCAATGTATTCTCATGTGAAATTTCAAGATTTCAGCCTCTGCGGTGCTGTAATCACACACAGTACATTTATAAATCATTTTGTTGGTAGCAGTATGTGTTCTCATGTGTCTCCTCAGGTTTCCAGCCTGTGTTGCCCTATAGTCACACACAGTACATTTATGAGACTTTGCAGTATGTGTTCTCATGTGAGCCCTCAGATTTACACCAAGTGCTGCCCTATAGTCACACTCAGTACATTTATGAGGCTTTTCTCCAGTATGCTTACTCATGTGATTCATCATGTCTCCAGCTCGTACTGTCCTATAGTCACACTCAGTACATTTATGAGGCTTTTGTCTAGTATGTGTTTTCATGTGTTTCCTTAGCCTTATAAAAGTTGCTGTCCTATAGTCACACTCAGTACATTTATGAGGGTTTTCACTAGGATGTGTTCTCATGTGTCTCCTCACGCTTCCACCACGTGCTGCCCTATAGTCACACACAGTACATTTATAAAGCTTTTTGTCAGTATGTGTTGCTGCCCATCCTGTCTCCATGAGGACAGTAGGTGCACTAGTCACACTTGTAGCATTTGCTGCCCGTCCTGTCTCCATGAGTACAGTAGGTACACTAGTCACACTTGTAGCATTTGCTGCCCGTCCTGTCTCCATGAGTACAGTAGGTACACTAGTCACACTTGTAGCATTTGCTGCCCGTCCTGTTTCCATGAGTACAGTAGGTGCACTAGTCACACTTATAGCATTTGCTGCCTGTCCTGTCTCCATGAGTACAGTAGGTGCACTAGTCACACTTGTAGCATTTGCTGCCCGTCCTGTCTCCATGAGTACAGTAGGTGCACTAGTCACACTTGTAGCATTTGCTGCCCGTCCTGTCTCCATGAGTACAGTAGGTGCACAAGTCACACTTGTAGCATTTGCTGCCTGTCCTGTCTCCATGAGGACAGTAGGTGCACAAGTCACACTTGTAGCATTTGCTGCCCGTCCTGACTCTTGCATATGAGTCACACTGTGATGCACCATGCCTCCTGACATCCGGATAGTTTCCATGAGTACAGTAGGTGCACTAGTCACACTTGTAGCATTAGCTGCCTGTCCTGTCCCCATGAGTACAGTAGGTACACTAGTTACACTTGTAGCATTTGCTGCCCTTCCTGTCTCCATGAGTATGGTAGGTGCACTAGTCACACTCCAATGTATTCTCATGTGAAATTTCAAGATTTCAGCCTCTGCTGTGCTGTAATCACACGCAGTACATTTATAAATCATTTTGTTGGTAGCAGTGTGTGTTCTCATGTGTCTCCTCAGGTTTCCAGCCTGTGTTGTCCCATAGTCACACACAGTACATTTATGACGCTTTTGTGATTGTGCTTTCATATGTTTCCTTGGCCTTACAACAGTTGCAGTATGTGTTCTCATGTGAGCCCTCAGATTTACACCAAGTGCTGCCCTATAGTCACACTCAGTACATTTATGAGGCTTTTCTCCAGTATGCTTACTCATGTGATTCATCATGTCTCCAGCTCGTACTGTCCTATAGTCACACTCAGTACATTTATGAGGCTTTTGTCTAGTATGTGTTTTCATGTGTTTCCTTAGCCTTATAAAAGTTGCTGTCCTATAGTCACACTCAGTACATTTATGAGGGTTTTCACTAGGATGTGTTCTCATGTGTCTCCTCACGCTTCCACCACGTGCTGCCCTATAGTCACAAACAGTACATTTATAAGGCTTTTTGTCAGTATGTGTTGCTGCCCGTCCTGTCTCCATGAGTACAGTAGGTGCACTAGTCATACTTGTAGTATTTGCTGCCCGTCCTGTCTCCATGAGTACAGTAGGTGCACTAGTCACACTTGTAGTATTTGCTGCCCATCCTGTCTCCATGAGTACAGTAGGTGCACTAGTCGCACTTGTAGCATTTGCTGCCCATCCTGTCTCCATGAGTACAGTAGGTGCACTAGTCATACTTGTAGCATTTGCTGCCCGTCCTGTCTCCATGAGTACAGTAGGTGCACTAGTCACACTTGTAGTATTTGCTGCCTGTCCTGTCTCCATGTGTATAGTAGGTGCACAAGTCACACTTGTAGTATTTGCTGCCCATCCTGTCTCCATGTGTACAGTAGGTGCACTAGTCACACTTGTAGCATTAGCTGCCTGTCCTGTCTCCATGAGTACAGTAGGTGCACTAGTCACACTTGTAGCATTTGCTGCCCGTCCTGTCTCCATGAGTACAGTAGGTGCACTAGTCACACTTGTAGCATTTACTGCCTGTCCTGTCTCCATGAGTACAGTAGGTGCACAAGTCACACTTGTAGCATTTGCTGCCCGTCCTGTCTCCATGAGTACAGTAGGTGCACTAGTCACACTTGTACCATCTGCTGCCCTTCCTGTCTCCATGAGTACAGTAGGTGCACAGGTCACACTTGTAGCATTTGCTGCCCGTCCTGTCTCCATGAGTACAGTAGGTACACTAGTCACACTTGTAGCATTTGCTGCCTGTCCTGTCTCCATGAGTACAGTTGGTACACTAGTCACACTTGTAGCATTTGCTGCCTGTCCTGTCTCCATGAGTACAGTAGGTGCACTAGTCACACTTGTAGCATTTGCTGCCTGTCCTGTCTCCATGAGTATGTTCATGTGCCAACAGCCAAGACGCTAATGGGTGAATGCACTCACAAACGTCACACTTCCACTTCCCCGACCCTGCAAATATATACATATAGAGTTGATCACTTTGTCATTAAACATCGTACATTTTATACATTAACAGAGACTAAACTATTGGGAGAGTGATCAGTAAAAGTTAACACTTTGATGTTTTCCATTCATTGGTTTCAATAGGACATCTACTGCACTGATGGCTTTCTAGGAACTTTTATTATTCCCAATAGAAAATATGTCTGGAACTAATGAGAAATCTTCTTTCTTCATATCACTCCACTTTACAAAGAGGGCGAGAAACAACTACAATACGGTACTTTACAAATTGACAGTAGCGCCATACCAAGAGCGGCGGAAAACGGCTGAACTATGAGCTAAGCGGGCAGGTCACAGAAGCCTTATATATTAACCATAGGCTTCTAACTTTCTCCTTTTTCTCCCAGAATTTGAGTGATTGTATAATGATGTCAGCTATCCAATATTGTCAAATGACATATTAAGATTGGTCATGCTTAACAAGAGGACATTTTATCCGCTAGATTTTAGTATATAGAAACTTTCGTAACAGTGTATCAACAAAAACAAGTAAGCGTATAGGTGTACTGGCTGCAGGGGGTCAGCGGCCGTGTGGTCACACCTCTGCACGTCCACCGGGAGCTCGGGTGGAGGGTGCACGGTTTGGCCCACATAGCTAGGTGAGTCAACTGAACTGTGCATGCGCAGAATGACAGAAGTTCATCCCGCAGTTACTTAAGTATGAGGAATTCATTTCTGAAGGTCATTTTATGTTCCAAGGTCATTTTCAAGGTCAAAATCCAATATGGCCCCTACTGAGTAACAAGAATGTTATTTCAGCACTTGATGTAGGCCTATATGCATTCAATTCCGTCTCCAGTGCGTACCAGTAACTGCAGAATTTGTGAAGGGGGCTATTACTGGTTGTGTTTATAGTTTTTGTCAACACCTGATGTTATTGTTAGTGACTCATGTAGGCTTATTCCACCTAATTCTGCCGTCTTACACAAACTCTCTCTCATCACATTACTCATTGGCAATAAAATACATGATAATTAGAAGGTGTGAAAATTATAGTATAAATTAAAACCGACACCTACAAGTTAGAAAATATGTTGTATTCTGCACAGTACCCCACTTATCTGTAATATAGGTTCTTGACTTAAAGCTGCCCTACCAGCTATTTTCTATACAAACCTCAAATCTCACTTATTTAGAGAACACATACCCTACCCCACCTTATCCTAAGAGTTTGGGTTTCTTTCTTAAGGTTAAATATAATATTTGAGATGAAGTACTCCTCCGAATCATATGGGTGTACATCCTAACTCGCCATGTATGTTAGGTGGCAACCTGTTTGGTCCCACAGTTGTTGCGTGCAAAGAGGGGCAGATCATGGGCTCAGAGGGACAAACATGGGGCTAGTCCTGGTACAGAGGTGCCACCCTGTGTCAATAGAAGGCATCTATCAAACCACTGTGGTCGCATTTCTGTTTTTCCCTGATTGTAAAATCACAGAATTTAGACATTTATCTTACTTTTCATTAAGTAAGAGATTGAAAATATTGAGTTTGGGAACTAATATGTGATGTGTTTCAAGAAAATGAGTCATAAGTCGCAAAATTGATATTTTTCAAGGTGTTTTTTTCACGAGATCACATTATTGGAAGGTTCTAAGTTTTTGTTGGTTCATCACTTAAAGCTATTGTAAAGAATTGCAATTCTTGCGAGCGGAATTTACCCATAGAGTGGCCGTCCCCCCCTCCCCCTCTTCCCCCCCTCCCCTCCGCCTGGGCCTCGACCGCCACGCGGGACCTGGGTGGAGCGGGGGAGAGCGGGGCACTGGACATCTGTTGTTATGTGTCTACCTGTTTGATTGTCTTAGCAACCGAAATAGCATCGCCAATTGTTCTCCGGCGTGACTCTCATTACGGGGTGGGGGGAAGGGACTGGGGGAGGGAGGGGACGCTACATGCTTGGGTCAGGGATAATGGGAGGGGAGGGGGGGTTGAGGGCAAGGGATCCTCCGCGCAGGCGCACAGCGCATGGCCTTGGCGTGGGAGAGCGCTGGGGGTCATGATCATGTGGAGGAGGATCCCCCTCAGCCAATCATAAGGGTGGATCGCCGGGAGCGCACTTTGCTATACCCATTTTGATGCTAATGAATAATTAACGTGTGACTATAAATAAAGAGGACAGAGTAAGCTTGGATACACCTGGCTGCCTGGCCGAAGACTACTATCATCCGACTTCTCTGACTTCATCATTTTACATACCGAATCTCTGGGCAAATTGCCATTGCATTCTCACACTGGCGACCATGAAGGGACGACTTGCTAAAATAGCAAAACCCTCATCTTGAAGTCAGAGAAAAACCAGGCGAGCAAATGAAGAACAGGACTGGGTGAGTGGAAATCTGAACTCTGATTTTGCTTGTATATTATTGTGGAATGTGTGGGAAGCGGATCTGGGACACTGTACAAAATTGGGTGCAATGATCACACTTAACCACTCATAATACTTGGAGAGTGCGTGAGAAATGCCTAGAGCTTTTATTTCGCTAGGTCCTTGGGTTCTGTATGTTTAGATCTGTACCTTGTACTGTCTAGTTACTCTCTCTAAAAACCGCAATGGAGGTTGATTGGGCGCTAGATGCAGAGGCGGTTGCTGCTCTAGATGTCAATCAAAGAAGGGCAAGGTTTGCGGCAATCAAAGAGATCCGAAGGCGTTTGGAACGCCATGGATCTATGTTGGGAGCCAATGATGGTTCCAACAAGGACACCTTGAGAGAGTGGCTGGATGGGATCAGCAGGGCAAAAGCCTATTGTGCGGCCAATGATGACCTCACTTTAGAGCTTTTGGGGACGCTTGCTAGTGGGCCTCTAGCGAGGTGTGTGGCAGCGTTCCTGCAGATAGCAGAGAACAGAACCTGGGATCTGGCAAGGGCAGAGATTTTCCGACTCTTCATGAATGAAGAGGAGGAACAACAGCTCAGGGCACGCCTCACTGATCTTTATCAACTCCCGTACGAGGATGCTAAGCAGTATGGACGCAAATTCCAGCTGGCGTCTCAAAGGGCATATAGCATGGATGATTTAAATCATGATATTGTCCAAGAGACGCTAGTAAGGAATTTTGTGGGAGGACTGAGGGACGAGCAGATACGTCATGACGTATTTGCCGCTCGTCCTCTGACTCTGGCTGAGGCTATCACTCAAGCCTCAGCTGCCGCTCACACCTTCGCATTGGCAGGCCAGCCTGCCAGAGGTGAGAGAAAGGACGAGCCAATGGAGATAGGGGCCGTCCTAAATCAACTAAAACCCGAAATTCCAAAACCCCCAGCAAATTGGGTACCTTTTTCTGAATTAGAGGCTAGAATAAATATGTTGACCAAAGTAATAGAAAAATGGGAGAACATAAAAACCCCTAACCCAACTGTGATCATGCCCCAACCAAGTACAGCCACCCAGTACCCTTTTCAACCACCCATGTTGCCTATGTATCCACCTTATTACAATCCATCCTACCCACCCCCTCCGGTTGCCAGTTCTCAAGCTGTTAATAACTCAGGGAAAGGGAAGGGAAAAGGTAAAGGGGACGCAGGTCCTGAAAAGAATAAACAGGGAGGAGGGAAGAGGTTTAGGGGCAAGGGTGTTTGCTATGAATGTGGGGAAGAGGGACATTTTGCGAGAGAATGCTCTCAAAGATATGCTCATGTACAAGCGGCGGTGGTAGCGGCCATGCAGATGGCTGCCGCCACCCCCAAGATCGGGAACCAGGGGGAATAGGCAGGCCGGACAGGAGATTTTGTATTTCTATCCCAGTGGCGGGGATGGGGATGCGGGCTCTCATTGATACCGGCGCGTCTAGAAGTTTGATGAGAGAGGATATGTGGAAGGCTTTCTGTAAAGCCTATCACCGTCCACTCATACTAACAAAGGGAGAGACCTTAAAATCCCTCTCTGGTCATGAACTTGTAACAGAGGGACAGGCGATTATTAACTTGGGAGGTAGCTCATTTCCAGTTTATGTTGTTAAAAAACTCCACCATGAAATGCTTTTAGGGGACGACGCGCTAGACATTCTAGACGCCCACATTGTATTCAAAAAGAGAAAAATCATTTTAGAAGGGAAAAGCTATAAGAGTGGGTGGGTGGGTGACTCTGATTTAGAATTTGCCTCCATCCACACTGAAGCAGAAGCTTGGGAAGTAAAATACCCGGCTGTTTTTGGAGAAGGCAAAAAGGGTAATCTTGGAAAATTTAAAGATGTGACAATGCACATAGATACTGGAAATGCGCGCCCCATTAATCAACGGCCCTATCGCTTGCCCCTGATTAAAAGAAAACTAGTTGATAAGGAATTAGATGAAATGCTGGAACTGGCAGTAATTGAGCCCAGCACCTCAGCATGGGGGAGCCCAATATTGTTGGTTCCTAAGAAAGATGGGAGTAATAGACCTTGTGTAGATTTTAGAAGACTCAATTCTGTGACTAAAAAGGACGCTCACCCTCTCCCAAATATTCAGGACATATTCGATAGCTTGGCAGGATCAACTGTCTTTTCCACCATTGACCTAAAAAGCGGGTACTGGCAGGTAGAAATGGACCCAGAGAGTATTGAAAAGACTGCATTCGTGTGTCACAGAGGACTTTTTCACTTCAGGAGGATGCCTTTTGGTCTCACTAATGCACCAGCTGTCTTTCAACGGGCCATGAATAAAATGTTTTCGGAATTTATTGGAAAATTTTGCATGACTTTTATAGACGATATTGTAATCTATTCCAAATCTGAAGAGGAGCACGACCACCATTTGGCTCTGGTGTTTGATAAATTAGAAGAGTTCGGAATTACAATCAAAAAGAGTAAATGTATTTTCAAACAGGAAAAGGTAGATCTCCTCGGCTACCAGGTTTCCAAGGATGGGATTAACTCCCACCCAGATAAATGTAGTGCAATCAGGGATATGCTACCCCCAGAAGACGTGAGCGGAATTCGCTCCTTTCTAGGGATGACTGGGTATTACCGTCAATGTATTCCAGATTATGCTAAGGTAGCTTATCCGCTAGTAAAACTTACCAAAAAGTACGCTAGGTTTGAATGGTTGGAAGAACAACAAAACTCTTTTGAAATGCTGAAGGAGCTACTTACTTCAGACAGAGTAATGGCACATCCCCAGCTAAATAAGGCCTACCGCCTTTATACAGATGCCTGTGATTACGCAATAGGGGCCATATTGGTCCAGACTGATAGTCAGGGTGTGGAGAGACCTGTTCAATATATCTCTAAACAACTCTCCGGACCACAGCTAAATTGGGCTACGATTGAGAAAGAGGCATATGCTATTGTTTATGCGCTAAACAAACTTAGGCCCTATCTTCAAGGTAGCGAGTTCAAAATTTATACGGATCACAAGCCATTAAAATCGCTATTTGTAGGTGAAGTCAAAAACACAAAAATTCAGAGGTGGGCAGTACTTATAGCAGAATATGGGGCTCCCATTGAGTATAGAAGAGGGGCCAACAACATTAGGGCGGATATGCTCTCTCGAATAAAAACCAAGGGAAAAGAGCCGACTCTCAGTCAATTTGAAGTCTGCGCTTTAGAAGAAATAGATGAAATTCCTTGGGAATTTGATAAACTCGAGAAAGAGCAAATAAGGTTAGAACAGAGGGAAATGGATGAGTTCCAACAAGGGGTGGAAGAGGAGGGAGACTATACCATAATTGATGGAATGCTCTTTACTCTGATTCCTCCCCCAGGTAAGCCAGCCTACCCCCGGTTGGTATTACCACCCTCAGCCAGGTATAGAGTAGTGAGGCGCGCCCACACTGAGGTAGGCCACCAGGGTATGCGAAAAACATTGGATAGAATTCAAGAGGCCTATAAATGGCCCACAATGCGAAGGGATACTTTCCGTGTTTTGACCAAATGCGCTAGGTGTGCAGTGAACCGAGTCGGGCAGGCGCGTGTACCTCCTACAGCTATGCCTCTGGCAAAATACCCTGGCCAGATACTAGGGATGGATCTGTGTGGTCCCTTCCCCGTTTCTGAACAAGGGAACAGGTATATAATAACTGTAATAGATCACGCTACTGGCTGGGTAGAAGTTAAACCCATACCCACCAAAGCAGCTAAGAATATAGCTGACTATTTGGCGAATGAATACGTCCCCAGGTATGGCCCTCCAGAGGTAGTCATCACCGACAGGGGGCTAGAATTCATGAACCAACAGGTAGAAGGGTATCTCAAATCAATAGGCACTGAAGTAAGGCACTCCACAAGTTTCCACCCAACCACAAACGGTAAAATAGAGAGATTCCACAAAACATTTAAAGGAATACTCAGAAAATTCATAAACGCCAGACCAGCAGAGTGGGAGAGCCATTTAGGCCCTACCCTCTGGGCACATAGAGTCTCCACCTCTTGTGTAACTGGTTTCACACCATATTTTCTAACTTTCGGCACCAAACCAAAATACCCTTTTTCTAAAATATTCCCTACTCCAGAGGGAACAGAGGATGCCGTGCTAAGTGAGCGCCTACAGGCCTTGACAAGTGCGTTCAGAGAGGCCGCTGAGCGCACTGAGGCAAGTAGGGTGGCTAATTACGAAAGATTGAGAGCCAGAGCGAACGCAAAAGATCTAAACATAGGGGATCACGTAGTGGTGTTATCGGGTACCAGCACTCCACTGGACCCGAAATGGGATCATGGTTACATGATAACTGGTATCAGGGGTACCGTCATAACTCTGAGAGGACCCCAAGGTGAACAAAAACATATTAATAGAAATAGACTTAAGTTGGTATCAGGGGAAATAGAATGGGATGTACTGAGAACTAGGCAACCAAGGGCGGGTCAAGGTAAACGTAATAGGGCTCGGAGACAGGCCCAACAAGCTAATCGAGTCAGACCACCACCCCTACAAAGGCCCGAGCCTCAGGCAGAGCCTGACCCTGTATTCATACCCATACCTCACATGCCTCGTATAATTCAGGTAGAGCCACAGGAGGAAGACGCGCCCGCAAATCAACCAGAGGAAGAGCACATGCTAGTGGAGGACGAGGACCAAGTGCCACGCCCCCAACGACCACAACAAGTGCCACGCCCACCCCAGCAGCGACCGCCAAAGGAGAAAGTACTAGTACTGGCTACACCTAAGCCAGTCACAGTGCGCCCACTCCTACCACCCGCCGTTGCTGTGGAGATTGCCCCTCAGCGCACACCACCTCCAGGTCCAGTCACAAGATCAAGGGCTAAGAGAGGGAGAGTTGAGACTCCAACTACAAACCCTCTACCCAAAGCCCTGAGCACTACATCTGAAGGCACCGAGAAGAGGATTAAGGTTTTCCACTCTTTGGGATCTACAAAGAGAGAGAGGCCTGACTCCTCCCCCAACCCAGTCTCACCTTCTTCACCTGTGCAGAGGCCTAGGAAGCTGCCCTGCATACCACCACCATCACCACCCCAATCGCCACCACCACCACCATCACCCCCACCGTCACCCCCACCACAGCCCCAGCCATGGGAGTTCGATCCAGTGGCACCACCAGTGACGGATTTCTCTCCCACTTCACCCTAAAAACCCTCCTGATGATCGTCTTAACCACGATGGTTAGAGGCGGTCTGTTTGAGGAGGAAGGGGTGTTAGTGTATGAGGAAGGGGAGGTCAGAGCCCTGACCGCGACTTGGACGACTGTGATTGTACTGCACCCTCCCACACCCCCTCCTGTCAAAACTTGGATCTCGGTTCTTAAACGAAGGATTGCAGAGCTCAGACAGGCGGAGGTTGTGGGAGACCAAGATGTTCTCCACTGGGAGGAGCACATGGAGTTCCTCCGGACAGAGATACCAGCACAGGCCCACCTCAAAAGCAGGAAGAAGAGGGGCCTATTTAATTTTGTGGGTTCGTTGAGCCGTGCCCTGTTTGGCACAGCTACGGTTGGACAGGTCGAGGAATTGCAAGCTGCAGTTCAAGCGACCCACAATAGTGAGGAAATATTAGCCCATTGTCAAGAGGAGATGGTGTCTGTGCTGAACCAAACTAGACTCTATATGAGAGAAAACCGTATGGACATTGCTGCGCTCCAAGCTGCAGCCAATAACATCTCCCGTCAGGTGGCTGATATCTTAACACATTTGAATGGTTTTAGTATAGAAATTCACCGAATCCACATGCGAAGGGAAGTGGATGTTCTATTGCAACAAGTAGGTAGAGCGGTAGAAAATTACTACCGTCAGAACGAATTGTTCTATCGCCAGCGAATTCAGCTGGAAAGGGGATTCTTAACTGACCAGATTTTACCACTGGCATATTTATCAGAAATTCTGTCTAAATTACAAGAAGGGAAGCATTATACCCCACAAGATAACCGCTGGTATTACAGGCACCTGAACGTCCAACTATTACTAGATGGCGAGCAGGAGTTGGTATATCAGACGGTAATTCCGGCTGTTTCAGGCACCCAATTTCTACATTATAGACTAAAATATTTCCCCGTCCCGTATGGTGCTGACCACCTCAGAAAGTTAATGGGAGAGGAAGAAGTGGCCCTAGACAGCGTGTCAAGTGCATCTTTCCTCCCACAGCACTGTATTGGGTTTAAACCACAAATTTGCTCAGCTGCAATTGAACATCTAACCCCAACTTGTGAGACCAATATCATCATGGGTAAAAGACCCGATCTTTGTAAGGCCCAGATTTTGAAGAGAGGTAATTTGACCAATCAAGTATTTAGAGAGGGAGAGTCCATTTCTTCTATAATTTTAACAGTATATCAACCCCTAGAAACCATCCTGAGGTGTCCTGGGCAGAAGCCAGTAATTAAAACGTATCGCCAGCATACTAGGGTAATATTAGAAGACGGTTGTCTCCTGGTTGGAAAGGATTGGCGTGTGAGTAGCATCAAACGCCATAAGTCCCATATAATTCTCCCCACCCCCACGATTATGCCCCTCCCCGGGTTTAATCTGACTTATGGAAATTTCTCCCTTTACCCCCAATTAACCCAACAATTGACCCTTTTACAGAGAGCTGAGATACCCTTACTCTCTCTCACCGATTTTCCTAAGCCCATTTCCCCCACACCTATCCCTAGCCCCTGGTCTGAAAGTTCTATCTGGGGTATAGCCACTCTCATCCCCACCCTCCTAGGAGTCATGACCCTGGGAATCCTCTACCTCCGCCGCCGAAAGGGGCTTGCCCCCAGAGGCATGGTCAACCTCCAGTGTTGCCAAAGGAACCGTAGGCCCCGAGAGAACGCCCCCGAAGAACCCCCAACCCTCACCCTGGAAATCCTACCCCCCCAAGACGAAGATCGAGAGGATGGAGAATCTGACCCTGGCGCCAGGGCTGATTCCCGCCCCTTTGAACACCTCCCCGCCCACCCCTCTACCTCACCATATTACGCTGCCAATCTTGGACTGACCAGGATGAAGTAATAAGTTTCAGCTATTTTGTTTGGTTTTCTGGGTAGTATTTTAATCACTTTATGAACTTGTCTTTTCTTTGTACTCTTTTAATATTTTACTATTAATGCTGTTTTGCCCTCTCTCGGGTGCGAGAGAGACCGCAGAGCAAAGAGTAACATACCTGGGTGAAATCCATTTCTCTCTCAGGAGAAAATGGTGGAATCCACGGACAAGGATCCAGCCCAAAGGTATTTTATCCAACTCTCGCTATGAGAAGTTGTTTTATGCAGACAGAATGGGGCGAGTAAGAGGAGTCTGAGAAGAAGCACCACAGGACCAGAGCTTCTTGTCTATCTCCAAACCATTCTGCTTTGAAGTGTATTTTTCATTGAGAAGTTTTATAAGCCAAACTGCAGGAGAAAACATGTGCTCTGCAGTTATTTTAGGGTTTCTTAATAATGAAAATACGGTAGTGTTGACTACCCAACCGTTCTCGCTCTCAAAGGCCAAGAGAGAGAGAGAGAGACGGGCGCCCAGTCGGCCAGCGACGAGGTCCAGCGGGGGCCTCGGCTGGTCAGGCGGGCAGAGGAGACGTCGGTGACGACCGCACTAGAGGATGTAGAGGGTGTAGTAGAACCCCCAGAGGGAGACAGACATTTGTAGAAGTGTTCAGAAGCACACTTATATACACAAAGACTTCTCTTACCCATGTTGACTAAAAGACTTTTTAGTAATTGAATGAAGGCATCATACGATAATGAACCTTCCCCTAAGGAGACATCTCCAGAGACATTTTTCTGACCGATTAAGGTCCCAAAGAGACATTTTTACCTTTGACTCGTATTATATCTATCTTCTTATCTTACTGCTTTAACATGTATGTTTTTAGTAATGTTACTTGTATTGATGGGGCGGACGGCTAGTATTTTGTTTGAAAGACTGTGTTTTCAATCAAAAGAAAAATATTGGACGAATGTAAAGAATTGCAATTCTTGCGAGCGGAATTTACCCATAGAGTGGCCGTCCCCCCCTCCCCCTCTTCCCCCCCTCCCCTCCGCCTGGGCCTCGACCGCCACGCGGGACCTGGGTGGAGCGGGGGAGAGCGGGGCACTGGACATCTGTTGTTATGTGTCTACCTGTTTGATTGTCTTAGCAACCGAAATAGCATCGCCAATTGTTCTCCGGCGTGACTCTCATTACGGGGTGGGGGGAAGGGACTGGGGGAGGGAGGGGACGCTACATGCTTGGGTCAGGGATAATGGGAGGGGAGGGGGGGTTGAGGGCAAGGGATCCTCCGCGCAGGCGCACAGCGCATGGCCTTGGTGTGGGAGAGCGCTGGGGGTCATGATCATGTGGAGGAGGATCCCCCTCAGCCAATCATAAGGGTGGATCGCCGGGAGCGCACTTTGCTATACCCATTTTGATGCTAATGAATAATTAACGTGTGACTATAAATAAAGAGGACAGAGTAAGCTTGGATACACCTGGCTGCCTGGCCGAAGACTACTATCATCCGACTTCTCTGACTTCATCATTTTACATACCGAATCTCTGGGCAAATTGCCATTGCATTCTCACACTATATCAATTGATGTATCCAATTTCAGGACAATCTATTTAATATATCCTTGCGTTTTAAAGGTCCTCATATGGACTACATGTAGTTACTTTACTGTTCATTTACCCCCAGAAATATTGGAAACTTTTTTTTTCGAAAACAAAAATATCAAACTTAAATCTAGAAATACTTATTAGATTATTAGACTGTTTACTATCATTGGAATCGGCTTGATCTCATCTTTTCAAATATAATGATATCTCAAAATCTATTTTTTGCGACTTATGACTCATTTTCCTGAAACACATAACATATGAAGGTAATTCTAGAAGAACTACACAATCTTAATGTCTGGATACTTAAGAGTGGACGCCACCTAGTGTGAAGTCTGTATAGTGGAACTCTTCAATAAAGAGACTCAAGAGAGTCACTCTTCAACCAACACTTGAGATGACTAGTCAATGTATAATAACGACACACTTAATACCTGGGAAACCAACACTTGAGATGACTAGTCAATGTATAATAACAACACACTTAATACCTGGGAAAGCAACACTTGAGATGACTAGTCTATGTATAATAACAACACACTTAATACCTGGGAAACCAACACTTGAGATGACTAGTCAATGTATAATAACGACACACTTAATACCTGGGAAAGCAACACTTGAGATGACTAGTCAGTGTATAATAACGACACACTTAATACCTGGGAAACCAACACTTGAGATGACTAGTCAGTGTATAATAACGACACACTTAATACCTGGGAAACCAACACTTGAGATGACTAGTCAGTGTATAATAACGACACTTAATACCTGGGAAACCAACACTTGAGATGACTAGTCAATGTATAATAACGACACACTTAATACCTGGGCAACCAACACTTGAGATGACAAGTCTATGTATAATAACAACACACTTAATACCTGGGAAAGCAACACTTGAGATGACTAGTCAATGTATAATAACAACACACTTAATACCTGGGAAAGCAACACTTGAGATGACTAGTCAATGTATAATAACAACACACTTAATACCTGGGAAACCAACACTTGAGATGACTAGTCAATGTATAATAACGGCACACTTAATACCTGGGAAACCACCACTTGAGATGACTAGTCAATGTATAATAACGGCACACTTAATACCTGGGAAACCACCACTTGAGATGACTAGTCAATGTATAATAACAACACACTTAATACCTGGGAAACCACCACTTGAGATGACTAGTCAATGTATAATAACGACACACTTAATACCTGGGAAACCACCACTTGAGATGACTAGTCAATGTATAATAACGACACACTTAATACCTGGGAAAGCAACTTTAATACATGGTCTCCACACTTCCTAGAAAGTTGGAATTTTGATATAGAATCTAGAATTTGATATAGAATCGCTTCAACACCACCTGCCCAGAGATGTAATATACCTGGACTACCAAAAAGCTTTCAACACTGTGCTGCACGAAAGATTGATATAACAAGTCCAAAGTTTTGGTATTAGAGGTAATGGTATCATCAAATGGATCCATGGATTCCTCACTCACAGATTTAACAATGGGTTAAATCTCAGGATTAATGTAGTTTTTAGGCAATAAAGGTTGCGGAAATGTTGCTCATGATATGATATGATATGATATGATAAATCTTTTATTTGTCGTGAATAGGTATAAGTTACATTGAAAATGACAAATTGGTCCACAGACTTCTGGGATAGTCCCAGTTCTTCCAGTCGTTCCCATGTTTTTAGAAGATAAACTAAGGTACTATAGAGTTCATTTATTACCTGGGTGACACCTGCTGAGATAGGAATTGGATTGGAGGCATACAGCCAAGAGACAGAGATATATATATATACACATAGGTACATATATATATATACTCACATTACTCTAAGTATGCACACAGTGCATACTTAGAGTAAGGTTAGATGTCATGGGACCAGGTGGACACTTTCCACCATGTTCCCATTGAACATCACCTATAGCCTACAATAATCAGCCAACCTCATTGTACACTGTTACAATAGACTAAGCTGCCTATTAGGTACACCCATATGATAGTACTTAGATCTACCTAGATCGAGTACAGGAATATGCATTTTTCATTTTTATTTGTTCAATTTTGGACAAATCAATAAATGAATAAAACTCACTTAGATCAGTGAATACAGCTAATGCCTGATGAGGGTCCTAACCCCGAAACCATGTGGTGCCAAACACATATTTTATTCCATCAATAGACCAGCTGCAACTTTTCTGCACCTACAAATTCCATCCCAACAACTAACCTTGCATCCTTGACACAACCGTTGTCTTTTGCCTTGGTTTAGCTTGACACAACAGCTGTCAGCATTGAAAACATGACGACTCACCCGCAATCTCCGATGATCGTCGAAGGTCCCACCATTGCCGACCCGGCCCAAACCTTCGCGACTAGAGATGTTCAGGCCTTCACTTCAGCAGTCGAGGAAGTGATAGCTAAAGCCTCCAGGATCCACTTAGCCGCAATGAATGCCCAAGGCAATGCGGTAAGTCCATCTAAGACCACTGATTTATCTATTATTCATCCTATTTCATCGATCTCGAAACCCTCAGTGGGAACCATTGTTGACAACGGGAAATCTCGCGATCCCCCGCCACAGGCGAGGGAGGACGAGACTACCCGTGCAATGACGTCATCGGCCATGCTCGATCGACCTAGTTCTCCTCAGCAACGACCTAGTTCTCCCCAGCAACGACCTAGTTCTCCCGCACAACAGCCCATGGCGTTGATACAGACTGAACAGAGGTCGCATGAGCCAGTAGAGATAAACAATGATACTCCCTCCTCTCCCAACACCTCTCAGACAACTGAACGTAACAACTTTCAATTGAGAGAGTCTAATTTGAGTATAGAATCCCATGAATTAAATATTGGGACCCTCACACCAGGGATTGAGGAGGAAAACCCATCGGAGGTCTCACCTCCACTTGGGGAAACCCTGACCTACTTGGGGCCGTCTTCTAGCACTGGGAACTCCCTTCTCCCCAGAAAATCCCAGAAACAATGGCAACAGCAACAACATGCACCAATTCAACCCCATGATGGGCATGGACCCGAGGAACTTCCCTGGGTTCCCAATGTTCAATCCATTCTTCATGCCAGGTATGCCTTACCAACAGACCTGGCATCAGAATGGACAGCGTCCCAACAACAGGAAATGGGCAAAATAAACTGTCATCTACCGAACACTGCCACTTTCGATTTTCCAAATGAAATTGCAATATGTACCACATGTGATTCCAATAAAATTTGTGACGAAACTGTTTATCCTTACATGTATGTTCCTCAATTCTCTCCGTCTAATGAATTACGCATTCTAACGAGTAGAAATATTAACAACTCCAACCCGGAGAACACTAGCTCACTCGCAGACGATTTCCTATCACAGTTGAAAGAACGCCCATGTTCCACTGACCACAGTACAGTGATCAATCTGTCCCAACTTACCCTTACTAAAGAGCAAACTTCCCTCTTAGAACTAGGTAAGAATTTTTGTGAAACACCAGGAGAACCCGATCTAGGTGAGATTAGAAATGATGTGGACAAAACCCACCAGGCTTGTAGAAGGGAACACTTCTTCCACAAACTCAGAACTAACTCACCCGCGAACGCGAACGTACAACCTGCTCCTCCAACTGCCGCCGCCACCCCTGCAGTGGTGATGACGAACAGAGACAGCATAAAACGAATCATGAAACGTCACAAACTATTTAAGATTCCCTCAAAGTGGAGACCACCGCCGGGTCCTATCCCACTAGAATCTTTCATAATAGTAAATGAAACCGATCTCAACCGCACGATCCCACGCGCTCCCTTAAGGCAGAACCTCTCAAGAGAACTAAAGAGAGCTAAGACCGAACTTATTGAGAACACCTCAATCGTGATTAAGAGCGCAGACAAAGGCGGCGCGATGGTCGTTTGGTCGAAAGACGACTACATCGCTGAAGGTAACAGACAACTAGGGGACACCCAGTTCTACCTAGAACAACAGTCTGACCTGACACATTCGCATAATGTACTGATAAACCGTATCCTCACCGACTGTAACCAACGCGGCGAGATCGATGATGAAACTCTAGCAATGTTGAACACTGATACCAACAAAACCCCCGAGTTCTATCTACTTCCTAAAGTACATAAAAACAAGTCCCCCTGCCCAGGCAGACCCATTGTCTCAGGCAACGGGGGCCCTACCGAAAAAATCTCCGGCTATATAGACCTCTACTTGGGCCCCCTTGTGCCCAAGATCAAGTCTTATATCAGAGATACCATGCATCTAGTCAATTTAATATCCAAATTGGATAAATTGAGACCGGAAACCCTCTTGGTCTCCCTAGATGTATCCTCCCTTTATACTAATATCCCTAATTATGAAGGGAAGAGGGCTGTCGAGGCGTGTCTACGCACCCACAGAAGGTGGGGAGAGACATGTTCAAACGACCTCCGCAACACCAGTATCATCAAGCTACTGGCGTTAGTACTGGAGAAGAACAACTTCAGTTTCAATGGCAAACACTACCTCCAGGTGGGTGGTACAGCCATGGGAACCCGCGTTGCCCCGACATATGCTAACATCTTCATGGACTACCTAGAAGAGAAGTTTGTGTACCACTACCGCCTACAACCACGTTTGTGGGCGCGGTACATCGACGACATTCTACTGATTTGGGACCATGGCCGAGAGGAATTGGACACCTTCATCCAATATCTCAACGAAGTCCACCCAACCATCAAGTTCACCACCGAGATCTCTGTCACCAGAGTCAGCTTCTTAGACACCTGGGTCACCAAAGACCTGGTCTCCGGAAGCCTGTATACAGATCTGTATTGCAAACCAACGGACGTGAACAATTTCCTTCACTACTCCTCCGCACATTGGAGATCATGTAAGGAAAGTCTCCCCTACAGTCAGTTCATCCGTATACGCCGCATCTGCTCTAAGTATGAAGACTTTGTCAAACACTGCCTTGACAAATCCATACATTTTCTCAGACGCGGATACCCGGACACCATCCTAGGTAGAGCATTCGCCCAGGCCGCCTTAAGAGACCGAGACACTCTTCTCACACCGAGGCCGAAAACACAAGCCGAAAAACTGGTCGCCATCACTAGGTATCACCCCACCTGCCACACTTTTGCTACTAGCATCAGAGGCAATTGGGACATTCTAGGCCGTTCGTCATCAACTAAACACCTCTATGACAAAGGGGTTGTGGTGGCTTACCGCCGACCACCAAATTTGGGTGATAGTCTCATACGAGCGAAATTACCCCAATCGGCACCTCAGATGCCCAACGCCAACCCTCCAGAACGCAGTAGTACCACTATCTGCAAAAGAAAGGGCTGCCCCTACTGTCCCAAGCTTGACATCAGTGGTCGCATAACGTCACACACCACCGCAAGGTCATATGTGGCAATGCAGAACGTCACCTGTAAGAACAACAACCTCATCTATTGTATTACCTGTGACACTTGTGGACAACAGTACGTTGGACAAACCAAAAACACACTGATGAAACGTATCTATCAACATAAGTACCTTATGGACGACCTCAACCGAGGCGACGCCCGCAAGACCAGTACTGCCTTACACTTCAACCTCCCAGGCCACAATGGCTGGGGGGATGTGAAGGTGCATATAGTCGAATTCATCAGATGCCATGTCGACGATCCCTCTTGCAAAACCTTGAGAGACAACGTCGAGAACAAATGGATCCACCGTCTAAAGACATGCTCCCCTATGGGAATGAACGTCATGGACACTTTTCTCTGAACTGTAACACTCCATTCATGCCCTTCTCAGTAGTAGTCACCCACTAGCCACGTAAAAAATTTTCATTTATTACCTGGGTGACACCTGCTGAGATAGGAATTGGATTGGAGGCATACAGCCAAGAGACAGAGATATATATATATACACATAGGTACATATATATATATACTCACATTACTCTAAGTATGCACACAGTGCATACTTAGAGTAAGGTTAGATGTCATGGGACCAGGTGGACACTTTCCACCATGTTCCCATTGAACATCACCTATAGCCTACAATAATCAGCCAACCTCATTGTACACTGTTACAATAGACTAAGCTGCCTATTAGGTACACCCATATGATAGTACTTAGATCTACCTAGATCGAGTACAGGAATATGCATTTTTCATTTTTATTTGTTCAATTTTGGACAAATCAATAAATGAATAAAACTCACTTAGATCAGTGAATACAGCTAATGCCTGATGAGGGTCCTAACCCCGAAACCATGTGGTGCCAAACACACTCAGCTAGAGTGTGGAAGTGTTAACATTACAGATCTAACCCATTTGTGGGGTAGTGTTTAACAGTGTCATGCCTAAGGCAACCTTGTTGCCTATGACATAACACCTAGCAACTTGTTGCTACAACCAGCGCACCTCCCAGGTAACAATTGTTGTTACCTGGGTGAGAACTGATTGGGATGGAAGCCAATCGTGACGTCACAGTAGGCGTGATGCCACTCGCATGGTAGCTTTAGAGCTGACAGCAGGTCTTTCGCACTGAAAGATAAGGTACTATAGAGGCGAGTGTTTTTAAACCATCAATTCGGGACTAAGCAATATAAGTCCTGGGTTAATCAATTAATTAATTACATAATTAACTGCTAGTGGATAGTCATTTCCTAATTATTATGACTACAACGTTTGCTATGTTAATCATACGGTACAGTACGATTAAGTACATAGTATGGCAAGGTTAAAGGTAATAATAATAACATTAACAAAGTATAATATAGTAAAACATACAGACATAGATATGTTGGTTTACATGGTTTCATTTTTCTCTTTTTTCCTTTATCTTTCTGTACAGAGAGACACTTTTAAGTCGGTATTTAATCATGGCTTGTCAGATATACTTCTGTTATGCCTTACATTATAGGAGCTTGTATTCTTTCTACTGAATACAAATGTCGGTTGTTAAAGACAAGTAGCTTAATTAGATTTACTTCCAATCAAACTTTACAATACTGGGTATCAATTATCAGATACAGATTTAAGTAAAATAAGGTGCGAGATATGATATACATATATAAGTGTTAATACATAGGCTTGTTAGATGTACTTCTGTCCAAACCTTACATTGTGTGTACCAAAATGGCACAGAACTTAAAGAGTTCGACTTTAAATATCAACCTAAACAATGATACTGATACAATGATGTATAAGAGAGGTCTATACACTTGGCCTTATGATATTATGTTTTATATTGTAGTTCAATTTGTTTTCTGAATTGTTTTTTCGATTCTTGAGATTGTATTTCTGTTTTTAAAGAGTTCCAGGCTGTTTTTGCTCTGTATGAGAAGCTATTTCAGTATAAGGTGGATTTTGGGTGATTTATTATTAAGTTTTTTCTTTTCTTTGCATGGCTTCTAGTAGGCAATGATCGACGATCTAAATTTGATTTTGTTTGTGCTAAATAAAAGGCACTTTCGATAGTATGTAGCTCTCTTCTTATTGCATTTGGTAATATATTCAGATCTCTTGTTTCCTGCGTTACATTTACTCTTTTGTTCATGTTCAGGACAGATCTTATTGCTGAATTTAAAAGAGAGTCTATTCGTTTCAATAGCTGTTTGTTTGTGGATGAATAAAATATATCGCCCTGATCTATATTAGGGACGATCAACATTTTTACAATATCCAGTTTTACTTTTCTAGGTAACATGTACCTTGCGTTTGACAATAATTTTACTTTCCATTTTAGCTTGTCAATAAGCTTTTTCGTGTGAGATTTGAATGATAGTTGATGATCAATTGTGAGACCAAGGTACCTATATTCTTCTACTTGGGACAGTGTTTCTGACCCCAGGGTTAGAGTATTGGTTTGGGTAATTTTTGAATTTGTTTCTTTCTTTTTAAAGGTCATATATTGAGTTTTTGCTACATTCATTGAAATTTTGTTTATCTTACACCAAGTGTCTATCCAGTTCAGGTCTTCTTGTAGTTTTTGGAATATTATTTCTTCATTTTTGTTGCTATAAAAAAGTACCGTGTCATCTGCATAATGTTGAATAATTGAATTTTGAACAACTTGGTGAAGATCATTGATATATATTGAGAAGAGGATCGGTCCTAAAATAGTTCCTTGAGGTACGCCGAATGTAATGTTGCCCTGGGGTGATTCGAAACCATTAGCCCGTACACTTTGTTCTCTATTTGTTAAATAATTTTCAAACCATTTGTTTTCGTTATGTTTTACACCTATTTGTTCTAACTTTTTTAGTAGTTTCTTGTGATGCACCGTATCAAAAGCTTTTTTGAAGTCTAAAAATACAGCTGTTGTGGAGTTATTTTCGTTTAAGTTATTGTAGATTGTTTCCATTAGGTCTATGTGTGCTTGGCTAACTGAACGTTCTTGCCTAAATCCGTATTGTTTTGGATAATATAAGTTGTTTTCCTCAAGGTATACTGATAATTGACTTTGGATGATTTTCTCTAGTATTTTTGCTGGCATACTGATGCCTGAGATCGGTCTATAATTGTTCGTATTATTTTTGGGGCCATTCTTATGTAATGGTGTGACTACTGATTTCTTAAATGCTTCTGGTATTATTGCTTGTGTCATGGATAAATTCATAATATGGGTTAGTTGCACTACAAGTGCTCTTAAACAAGGTTTCAGAATTTTTCCTGGAATATTTTCCAAGCCTGAGTTTTTATGTGGGTCTATTTTTGAAATAATCTTCAATAGGTCCACTGAGGCGATAGGCTTAAAACTAAAATGTGTATTATAATTTTGGTTACCATTTTCGTTCTGGAGCCTAGGCATTGGCTTGATACTCTCCTCTGTTGGGTCTGTGATTTTCCTTGCCAGGGAGGGGCCAACTTCTAAAAAATAATCATTGAACATTTTCGGTATATGTTTTGATTCTATGTTTTTTCCATTTATATCTATTAGACTTATTTTATTGTTGATTTTCTTTTTCTCTGGGCATACAACACTATTTATCGTTTTCCAGAGGGCTTTGGGGTTGTTTCTGTTCGAATTTATTTCTTGTCTTAGGAGCGTTGCTTTTTTGTTTCTGGTCAGTGTATTGACCTTATTCCTAAGTTGCTTTGCGTCTATAAGTAAGTCTTTGTTTGATAATTTTTTAGCTTTTCTAAATTTTTGGTCTCTTTCGTTTATAAGAGTGGTTATCTCAGGTGTGATCCATTCTGGTTTTCTTCGAACTCTATGGAAGTTCTGAACTGGACACATTCTATTTAGGAAGTGCGTTATTTCAGCCAATAACATTTCCCAACAGATGTTTGGGTCATTACAGTGGTAGAATGTAGTCCAATCCTGATTTACCAGAATCTCGTTCAGTATTTTTTGATCAAGATTTTTGGTATTTCTTGCTTTGAATGAATTTATTTTATAATTATTTCTACTCTTTTTCATTGTTATAAATGTTGGATAATGATCTGAAGAACTATTTTCGATAATGCCGGATGACATGACAATTTTTGAATTTGTATATATATGATCTAGTAATGAGTTCGAGGATAGAGTGGTTCTGGTTGGCACATCAATGTATTGTGTTAAGTTATATTTATCAAATACTGCATGTAGATCGTGCACTCTATTTACATTCTTCTGGGTGTTCAATAAATCAATGTTGAAATCTCCTGTGACAATGATGTCCTGAGAGTTATTTAATTTTGATAGTAGGTCGTCTATCTGTTTTAAACATGTATTCACCTGGCCACCTGGGGGTCTATAGATGTTTACCACGATATAGGATTTTGTGTTATCCTTTTTTACTATTACAATCTGCGTTTCAAGATCTGAGTTCATTGTTGTTAAGAAATCATAGGTGTCTGAATCAGCCTCATAGTCTTTGTGTACATAAATACAGAGGCCACCTCCTCTCTTCTTACCTGGTCGATCTTGTCGGACCATTTCATAGTTTTCCACCTGGTACATGTTCACTTGGGTTTTTTCCTGCAGCCAAGTTTCTGTGAGACAGACAATATTTAACTTATTTTTAGAGGTTTCAATACAATGTTGTAAATTGTTAAAATTCTTTGACAAGCTTCGAATATTCCAACTAATAAGGTTAAAGCCCTTGCTAGTTGCTAGATCCGAGAAATCCTTAAGAATTATTCCTGACATGGTTTGCTATTTTATGACAAGTGCTACGGTAATGACTGACATGTGGCTACAAATGAGAATAATTCATAATTGATTATAACAGTTCATAATAATAGTGGTAGTGGTAATATATTCAACGTATGTAGAGTTGGACATGGGTATATTATTCCTATATCAGTTTGTTGTCTCCTTGCGATTGACTGTCACTCTTGTGTCGTGCGATGAGCGATATTAAGGGAGATTTCAGTTTTTCAGTTATTTTTATCCAAAGTTTTGAGAAATTATGAAATTTTACTCTACTCATTTAGACAGTTTTTCCTTCTTTTGCTGTCAGTTCCTTCTTTATGTCCTTGATCATCTTTCCCTGGATGTTCTGTCCATGGAATCGTTTCGACGATAATTTGTTTGGCTCTGTCAGCAGGTTTGGGAAGCGGAAGCCAGCTCCCCATTTCCTGCTGAGAGTTACCTCGTAGAAATCTTCGTAAGTTTCGGCGATGAGTTTTGCTTTAAGATTAAGATTTTGGTCGAATTTGTTGAAGATTAAATCGTGTAGTAATTGTTCTTCATTTGCTTTAAATTTCCGATCTGGTTCTATTTCGCTACAGATGTGTTTGGCTTTGTACGGTGATGCCGTGCGTAAGACTTGCTCTGCTCTTCCGGTCTCTCCCGCGCTGTGTGCTTTTAAGCATTGGTAAGCTTGCTCGACGGATTGATATTGTACTTTGTCATGTTCAAATGGAGATCGATAAAAATTTGACATGTAGGAATGTTCACCATAATATCCTAGCCCTTTGCCCTCGTCTACTTCAATTTGTGATGCACAGTCGGGGGTGCATTTATCTGGAAGTCTGTACAAGTCGGCGATGGTGTAAGACTTACGGTCTAGGATGATGTGGTTATAGTAGATTTTTGCTTCATGGCCATTTTTTTTCAGAAGTGCCAGACAGTTTTGTAATATGGTTTTCTCGTGTGGAAAAATTTGTAGACCTGTAAGGTTAATCCATAAGTAATAATATTTATCCTCTTGCTTTGATAGTCCATATAGACAGTCAGTGAGAATTTTCCTATCCTCTTGATTTTTTACTTTGATTAGTATTTGCCTGATTTTACTTTCACTTTTCATGCCCATGCGATATACTTCTCCGAGATCATCATCATTAAATTCGGGCTTGATGAGTTTAAATATAGTCAATATTTCTTGCCTGATATCTTCGTCATCTGCTTCTTCGAAATCTTCCAAAATAATTACATTGTTATTATATTCTGGTCTTTTCTTCTTGTCATCCTGCCTCTCGTCCTGTCTGCTGTCTGTATATTTCCTCCAATTGGTATTTTGCTTCAGGGGGTATTTTGAGGCTGACCTAGGTGGGTTTGGTGGTTTTTCGTCCCACGGATTTTGCCGTTTTTTGTCCACTTCTGTTGGCTGTAATTTATCCATTTTTTGCTGAAGATCTAATTGGAGTTGTTGTAAAGCTTTCATTGAGGTTGATATTTCTTCTTGTTTCGTTTCAAGGTCGTCTCTTGATTTCTCCAGATAATTTCTGATGTTTGTATCAATATCTGGTTTCAGAGCTTGTAGGAAGTCATTTTGATCTCTTCTTATGTCAGATATTTTTGCCCCTAGAGAGTTAATCTCTGTATCGACTTTGGCTTTATATGAGGTAATTTCAGATCTCATGTCTATGTTATCAGCTAGTACAGTAGACATGTTTCCCTCTGCTGTTTTTATATGTGAGTTTAAGCTGGATGCCAATTTTTCAATGAAATCATTTTGTATTTTGAGTTGATCGTTATGAACTTTTAGTTGGTCTTGAAACATTGCTGCCAGAGAATTTGGGGGTATTTGTTGGCACATAAACCCCGGGTTATATGGGGTTACACACATTTGCTGAGGATATTGTTGTTGGTGGACCCCTACCGTATTTGTGAACGGCTGCATGGTGTGTATATTCTGGGCTTGTTGAGGTATGTCTATCTGTTGACATGGAGTATGGTTCGTCGACATTGTAGGTTGATTAGATGTACTGATATGATGACTTTGGGACAAATGTGAGTTGTTTTGCCCTGATACATGCTGGTTTGAAGATGCCAGTTGTTGCTGTGGTGGTAATATGTTTTGTTGCTGTTGTTGTTGCACGTTTTCAATGTGATCATGTGATGAGCGATATTGGAGTTGATGGTATAGTTTCGTCGACTCTGAGATCGGCGATATGGTGCTCATGTTGACGGCCTGTGTGGAGGGAAGGCCCGTAGGTATTGACGATCGGCCTGGCGCTGATGTGGACGTGCGATAATCCATTTGCTCAAGGCGAGATAATGTAGTCTCTTTTCACCTTAATCGTTTATTTACACTGTGTGGGTGGTTAAAAGTTCAATTCATGTTCATGATGAATATATTTTATGATATGGAATTAATATTATATTATATATATGATTAATTGTTAAAAAAATTGAACAAAATCAGTTTGTTTCTAGCCTTGTGGATTCACTGTCAAGTGACCAGATGAGCGGAGGCCGTCTCAAAGTGGAGTTGCCCAAGGCTCTGTGCTTGGACCGGTCTTGTTCTGTCTATGTGTGAATGATTGACCCAAGGTTACAGACTGCAGCATAGGGCTGTACATAGACTTGCTTAGTCTTTGATATTTTTTTTTTTTATAAACAAAAGTTTAATCAAAATCACAATTAAATTGAGTCACTACCACCTCGACTGAGGAATACCAAATAAGACAGTCCACTCCCCCGTGCCTAGACTTGCACTAGGGCTCTATAAACAACTGCAGTCTTAGCAGACGAGGGCTAGTCTAGGCTGTACACTGATGCTACCAAGCTTCACTCTGTCATATCCGTGCACGTTAATATTCCAACTGATCTTTTAGAACTCTACCAGTGATAAGTATGGATCTGTATGAATATGGGGATGTTGCTTGGTGCGATCCTAAATTTGAGGTACCGATAAATATGTATCTTACAGCTTCAAGTGCACACTAATTAATACTCAATTAGCACCTACATGCTAATTGATAGTCCAAATGTTATGATAGATGATGATCGATATTTACTTAGTGATAATTGATACCCAATTATCACCTGGATGCTAATTAATAAGAATAACTCGGAACTAGTTGGATCTTGTCTTGATCTTACGATCGCCCAACGGTAACTGATCTTTATTTTCGGGTACAACATACCTGTCAGGTGTGTGCCTGATCTGCGTGCGCAGCCGTGCCCGGCTACTAGCTCTGGCGTCCCATGGGGAGGCCCAGGCGTTACGTAACCTTACGTAACACAGGACTGGGTATACAAGATGCAGATGCGCTTCCATCCTGACAATGTAAAGTGCTACACCTAGTAGGCCAGCGGCCAAGGGCCAAAAAAGCCATTATTTAAGAAGTTACCCCTACCCACCGTATAACAAGCTAAATTTGAGGTATTTTGTGTAGAATTTCATGAATTTTCCGAATCTGAAGAAAAAAATTGCCGGAAAGGTGGCGAACATTGTCAAAATGGCCTGTTTCCATGGAAACTAGTGATTTTTTTGTATTTTTGCAAAAAATAGGTTTTTATTGTCCCATTTCTACACTTTTATCAGTATTGTAACCAAACTTGAGAATAATACTGATGTATCTAAGGGTTATCATTTCCATTCGAATCAGTGACCTTGCTCAAGGTCAAGGTCACCAAATATGACCTTGAAATGTAAAAATAGCAAAATTCTGGGATGTGACATCCTATTTTCTCTGATAAAAATATGGCAATAGAAGAAAATGGTAACCTAATGCATAAAAATTATAACTGACATTAGGGGAAAGAAAAATAAGCCATTTTTGGTATCATTGGAATGTCTGTTGCCATGGTAACCAAGCCTCACTTTTCATTCTATGCTAAATTTTGTGTAAATCTAAATAACATACTGCAGTCTATCTTTTGAACAATTTATTTCAAAGCTACACAATTTATACATGTGAAAGGGATCCAAGTGAACTTTCATAATATATCTTTTAATTGACCTTTGTCAAGGTCATGGTCACCATTTTCAAGGTCAAACATCAAATTTTGGTTCAAATTTGAGTATTATGTATGTATCTTAGGAACTATTTATCACTGGCGTACACAATTTATGCATGTGATAGGACACTAACATCACTTCCATGAGACATCATATGAATGACCTTTGGTAAGGTCAAGGTCACCTAATCCAAGGTCAAACATAACATTTTTTCTTGATTTTAGATTTAGGTATATGTATCTCTGGAATTTTTTATCCCTAGGTTACCCAATATAAACATCTGATAGGGTTCTGGGAGCACAGGCATTAGATGTCTTGTCAATGACCTATGTCATGGTCAAGGTCAACATTTCAAGGTCAAAGATCAAGTTTTGGTCCAAATTCTTGTATTAGGTAGGTTTCTCTGGAACTATTCTCCCTGGGGTACACAATTAAAATATGAGACAGGGCTCTAACAGCATTTTCATAAGACATGTTGTCAATAACCTTAATCAATGATGGATAAGGTCACAATTATCAAGGACAAAGGTAAGATTTCTATCTGAATTTTTAATAATAATCCCTTATAATCCCTAATAATCATCTAACACAAAAGAGCTGTGAATAGAAGATGTATTTAAGCCATGATAGGTGTGCGTATCCACAAAAAGAGGGCCAGTTTTGCCTATGGCATTTGCATGGATAGATTTCAGTACAGGAATCAGCTTTTCAAATGCATTGAATTTACTTCACTAATTTGATTGGCTGCATGGATCTATTCAATGACAATCAATGACGCTCATTTTAATGACATAGTATAGCATAGGGTGATTCTATGAGTAAGGGGTGTCAAGTGAGTAAGTATGACTGCTAGGCGAGTCTTCACCTGTAAGCCTGTTGTGGCTTCAAACCTAGATCTTGGCCGGAGTATAACCAATATTGTGCATATATTACACTCAATTGAGTAACATCTGACACATTTTTTTATGCAAATTTTGCTCATTGACCAATATTACATCCTCTAGATGTTGCTCATTGACCATTGTTATACCCTCTATGCTGCTCCATGACCTCCATCATACCTTCAATGTTGCTCCATGATGATCTCTATACCTTTTATGCTGCTAAATAACGACCATTTTATTCCCTATAATGCTCCATGGCCCCCCTCATACCCTCTATAGGGCTCCATGGCACCCATTATACCCTCTGTGTTATTCCATGACCACCATTATATCCTCTATATAGTACTCCATGGCCCCCATCACATCCTCTAGAGGGCTCCATGCCCCAAATTATACCCTCCATGTTACCACATGACCCCCTATTCATAACCCCTATGCTGCTCCATGACCCCCATTATACCTTCTATGTTATTCCATGACCCCTATTATACCTTTTATATTGCTCCATGACCCCTATCATACCCTCTACGATGCTCCATGACCCCATTATACCCTCTATAATGCTCCATGGCCCCAATTATACCCTCTAAGTTACCCTAAGTTACTCTATGACCCCAATGACACCCTCTAAGCTGCTCTATGATCACCATTATACCCTCTATGCTGCTCCATGACCACCATTATACCCTCTATGCTGCTCCATATGACCACCATTATACCCTCTATGATGCTCCATGACCCCAATTTTACCATCTATGCTGCTCCATGACCCCAATTATACCATCTCTGCTGCTCCATGACCACCATTATACCCTCTATGCTGCTCCATATGACCACCATTATACCCTCTAACTTACTCTATGACCCCAATGACACCCTCTATGCTGCTCCATGACCACCATTATACCCTCTATGCTGCTCCATGACCCCAATGACACCCTCTATGCTGCTCCAGGACCACCATTATACCCTCTAGGCTGCTCCATGGATGACCCCAATTATACCCTCTAGGCTGCTCCATGGATGACCCCAATTATACCCTCTATGTTGCTCCATGACCACCTATATACCCTCTATGCTCCATGACCCCAATTATACCATCTATGCTGCTCAATGACCCCAATTATTTGTTGTAACTTTTATTGCCAAACATTAAGAAATGGACGTCAGCGGAACTAAGCTCCCCATAGGTGGGGGGATTTCAAGCCCAACTGGTTGACATGGTTTGAGTGAGAGAACAATCCAATGCCGAGGCAACGCCCCATGCACTATATTATACCCTCTATGTTGCTCCATGACCCCCATTATATCCTCTATGTTGTTCCATGATCATCATTTTACCTTCCATGTTATTCCATGACCCCCATTATACCCTCTATGCTGCCCCATGGCCCCCATTACACCTTCTACACTGCTCCATGACCATCATTTTAACCTCCATATTACTCTTTGACCCCCATTAGAGCCTCTACGCTGCTCCATGGGCCCCATTGTACCTTTTACACTGCTCCATGACCATCAGTTTACCCTCCATCTCACTCCATGACCCCCTTAATACCCTCTATGCTGACCCCATTATGTTGCTCTGTGAGTACTATTAGACCCAGTGTCCACTAAGGAGATGCCACTGGCGGCCTCATGGGAAGTGCTATAGTACCACATGAATACCCCCCCCCCCAATCCCCATGCTTTATGGTCCATAAATATACTATGATACCCTCCATATTGTTACCAATACAGAGCTCTTGATTAAGGGAACAATATCGAGTAAGTCACATATTCAATTCATGGCATCTGAAGATACAGTGCCAACTGAAACATGCCTAGTAGTAAAAATTAGACCTAAATTTCAGGTTTGACCTTGGAAATTGTTACCTTGACCTTGACTAAGGTTATTGACAGGGTATTTAACAAGAGGCCTTTTAGAGCCCTGTCATATGATTAAATTGTGTAATCTAGAGACAAATAGTTATGGAGATACTTACTTAATACCACAATTTGGACCCAAATTTCATGTTTGACCTTGAAATTATGACCTTGACCTTGACCAAGGTCATTGACAATATATCTAATGGAAGGCGTCTCAGAGCCCTATCACATGATTAAATTATGCACCCTACAGATAAATAGTTCCAGAGGTAAATACCAAAAACTTCAATTAGTACCAAAATTTTATGTTTGACCTTGAAAATCGTGACCTTAACCTTGACATATGACATTGACAAGATGTCTCATGGAAGGGCACTTAGAGCCCTATTACATGCTTTTAGTATGTAGCCTGGAAATAAATTGTTACAGAGATACACATATCTATTACTGAAACTTAAACCAAAATTTGATGTTTGACCTTGGATTAGGTGACCTTGACCTTGACCAAGGTCATTGACAAGATGTCCGATGGAAGTGTTGCTAGTGTTCTATCACATGCATAAATTGTATACACAAGAGATTAATAGTTCCAAAGATACATACATAATACTCAAATTTGAACCAAAATTTGATGTTTGACCTTGAAAATGGTGACCTTGACCGTGACAAAGGTCAATTAAAAGATATATTATGAAAGTACTCTCAGATCCCTTTCACATGTATAAATTGTGTAGCTTTGAAATAAATTGTTCAAAAGATATAGACTGCAGTATGTAATTTAGATTTACACAAAATTTAGCATAGAATGAAAAGTGAGGCTTGATTACCATGGCAACAGACATTCCGATGATACCAAAAATGGGTTATTTTTCTTTCCCCTAATGTCAGTTATTAATTGTATCCATTAGGTTACCATTTTCTTCTATTGTCATATTTTCATAAGAGAAAATAGGATGTCACATCCCAGAATTTTGCTATTTTTACATTTCAAGGTCATATTTGGTGATCTTGACCTTGACCAAGGTCATTGATTTGAAAGGAAATGATAACCCTTAAATACAACATTGTTATTCCCAAGTTTGGTCACAATACTGACAAAAGTGTAAAAATGGGACACTAAAAACCTATTTTTTGCTAAAATACAAAAAAATCACAAGTTTCCATGGAAACAGGCCATTTTGATAATGTTCGCCACCTTTTGGGCAATTTTTTTCCTCAGATTCAGAAAATTCATGAAATTCTACACAAAATACCTCAAATTTAGCTTGTTATACGGTGGGTAGGGGTTCCCTCCCAATTTTCGCCTCTGGCCGCTGTACTATAGGACACAACAACCCAAGTCATATTTACACCGACGAGCGACTAACTTTTGCAACCCATGTGGGTCAGATTTTCAGAAAATGTACAATTCGCCTTCACCACTCCTCTAAAATAACTCACATTCAAGACAAAAATGAGCTTCAATATGCAGTTTAACATAACAGAACTGATACTTTAAATCAATGTCATACCAAATATACTCATATATACCCGGTATTCATCATTTTATCTGTCTAATTTAACAGAATTTACTAAATGTGTAGAGCTGCCAATTGTACATTTTCTGAAAATCTGACCCATGTACAGGATGTCATCCAAAAAGCTAACCATATACTAGGTGCCCGGGGCGAGCAGATTTTTCTGCGGGCTAGTGAAAGTTACCAAGTTACTAGTCTGCTGGGCAAGCAGAGAAAACCCCAATGATTAATGGTGATCAGCTTCACACACTATGTTCTCAGTGCAGCAATAACTTTCTACCATGTTTAAAGGTCAAGTGTACTGAAAATTGTAAAATTCGAGATAAGGGCTTATTTACATGTGTTTTGGTGGTATCGATGGCATCCAGGGTTGAAAATTGAAAAAAAATCTTTTAATGCCAGTTTTTCACAGCTTCATGGTGAGTACACAAATGGGGCTCAGTTTGCCTTAGTACAGGGTGTGTATTCACGCCCCACCGCTGTGACGTCATCCATGTCCAAGCTAAGGCCTGCTTTAGCCTGGTAAGCATTGTCTCATAGCATGTAGGCGTTAGCTGGAGTTGTATGCCTTAATTTACAGATGGCACTAATGAGGATATTCTAAATTTTGGTAGGCCTACTATTCTTTTCCAGGATTATTTTATACAGTTTTCAGAGTACGGAAATAACTTTTTTCTTTACCCGCCAACATGGCGGGCGAAATAAGAGATTTACCCGCCCACATAGAAATTTACCTGCCCGCAAATTACCCTAAATTAAAGAAGTTTAAATCATGACTTTAGGATTATATTAAGTGTATAGATACCAGATCCATACTTATCAATCTTTTCGTTTGATAGAGCTTTTGTCTTAATCTAAGTTAATGTCTAACAGATGATCGAGTTCCATAAATGCAGAGCTAGTAGGGACATTTAGCACTGACTATGCAACACCACAACGCTAACGTAAACGCTAGTTGCTCACGATAGGGTGGGCCGTACATAGTGGTAGGAGAAAAATATTTTTAGGTGGAGATCTGTTTTCAAATGACTAAAAAGGCACACAATTTCATGAAGGAGAGTAGTGTGTTATACCTGAATCCTTCGGAAAACACCTCCCGCCCATTTGTACATAAAAATGAATTCATAATTGACCATCATTTTAGCGTGAAATAGACATACGTTGGGAATGTATTGACACACCTCTTAGCATAATTGACGTCCGTATCTCAGGTAGCACGCTAAGAATAGCACACCTAGTGATGACATAGTGCTCATAAAACATAGGTTAGCGTTAGTGTTAGCGTTGTGGTTGCTAAATCAGCCTATTATATTCTTTATACATAGCTCTGATAAATGTAACAAATGAGGGAGAAAGAGAGAAGGGGAGGGAGGAGAGATGGAAGAAATTTACCCATCCACAAATAACCTCTCAGTGAAATCCTCATCAGTACAGGAATTACACTTTTATCTTGATATATTATTATTATGGACATATTAAGACATATACATGTAGCAGTATAAATCAAGAAGAGGACTGGTTCAGTCTCCATTGGAGGCCTTCCGATATTTCGTCACACTATTTTAAGACAGATCATTGAGATTGAGATTGAGAAACGTTTATTGTGAGAAGTTATAGGGGACATTTCTCCTTGTCTGTCAGGAGGTTTCCAAGCCCCCTTTCTTACATTTGGTGTTAGCTGGTGAACAATACCATCCTCATCATACATTTTTTTCCCACTTTCCTTCACCACCAAGGAGGGCGCGTAACTTTTGGATTTTACCACTAATTTCGTACTCTGCCATGTGCTAAGAATTATTTTGTTAAATACTGGGAAAATATAGGAGATATTATTCTTATTGCCACTTTTTGGCTAAAAATAAAATGGCTTATATCACAGGGTGCCTACGTTGGGGTATAAAGTCTGTGGACTAAGTATATAAGATTAATCCTCAATTGGGGTAACTATGATATGCATTATAAAGCCAATAATGTTCATGAAAGAAAAAATCAAACGTGTGTGGCTCCCTCTTTAATTGTTCATGTTACGCAATTATTTGGAAAAGAAATAAATTTGGTGAGGATGACCCTCGCTGAATTGGACAATAGAACTAGTGTGTCTATAGCCTATAAATAGAGGTTCATGCAGACAACTACAAAGATACATTCAGGTTATGTTTCGTATGAATTCGTATCAAGTCATGTATACATGTGTTTAACTTCCTGGAAATATAGTTCTGGTTGTTATAACTGGCCAGTAGATTAACCAAATAAGGGGAAATGAATTGTCAAAAGTTATTGGTGTCACATTTTAGTTGTCACAAGTGATCGGTGTCACATTTTGGTACAATAACTTAAAATTGGTCTTTAATACAATGGAAAGAAAAAAAACAAAAAAAAACAAAATATTTCAAGAATTTAGACGAATGTTAATTCGTCGTTCATATAGATCAGCAGTCCTTATAGATCTAGTCTACAAATAGAAATTAAATAATCTAAATAAGATTTATTTTTCCCACCAAAATTTCCTAATACTTGATGAAAGCCTATATTATATAGGAAGGTTTTGAACAGTATTGTACAGTTGAAAGTATTGTACAGTTGAGATGAATAGATACAATTATGAATGCTAAATGAATATCAAGTATTAACATGTTCCGTATCTAAACACCACAGACCCATTATAGTTGAGGCATGTCACCTCTCTCTCTGTATGTCAGATAAGACATTCCAGCTGGCCTTATAGGCTGAGACACTATGTTAGGCCCATAACACTATCTTTTCAGGCATCGGAGATATCTTTTTATTTTGCCTATACAAATTCAGTCAATGTAATTATAATATCAAAACTTATAACTATTTTTAGCTCTTAAATCATAAGTACCATTACCAAGTATAACTAAGAAAATCGGGAATAAAGTGTAGACAACCACTTTTTAAAATGTGTCCATGCTATGACACCATGATCTATAGTCCAAGTCAGTGAGGAGAATGGGTCTACTTGGGTTACCTCCCGGCCAATGTGAGGGGTTTACCGAGACTTCCTCAGCGACTATAACCACTGCTTTAATGCTTCCATGAGTGAATGAAGATGGAAGTTCAACCAGGGAAACACCCAGTCTTTAATGGAGGAAAGCCTACCGCCTATACATAGATTTCACTGACGTCACGGCCCTCGCCATGTCTGGGGTCTAGTTGAAGGTTGGACTCCTGATCCCCGGGACCTGTGATCCCCGGGACGCGTGATCCCCGAGTCGGACGCGTGATCCCGAGCCTCGGACGCCTGAGTCCGAGCATCGGACGCGGGATCCCCGCGGGATCGGATGCCTGAGTCCCGGCATCAGACGCCTGAGTCCCGGGCTTTCTACCTGGGAATAACGTTTGCAAATTAGTCTAGATAAGTCTAGAAATGATTTCTAGTGGGATTCTATCTTGGAAATCGAATGAAATGAAGCATATCGAATTAAATCTAACCAACCTTTTTTATTAGGTAGGCCTATATCTTTAACGCCGATCGCACATGCTTCGAACCCAGTGTATTCTAAGTGGGCACTACACTACGCCGCATGAGCGATAATAGGGGATTTAAATACCCCGCATTCGAAATTGATATTTTAAAAAACAAATCTGAACAAAAATTGTATGGAATTTCAATGGGATCTATTCCACACACACACAACAAAACTATTAAAAAATGTATCATTTGTTCCAATTCAAATAAGCAAAAGTCGATTTTAGGGTCAAATCAACGATCCTATAGCTACACAGGTCAAATGACGACCAAATGGTGCAGGTGGATTTGCTTAAATGTTACTCCACACTCCAGTGACATCCCTCGATAATTATTAAAATCAATGGCAATACTGAACACTGGTAATATGTAGCCTACAGATCTAGGACGATGAAAATAAAGTTGGATCTTAGGTACCGTAACGTTTGTATGCTTAATTAAGGTATTGCCCTAGTAATGGCCCCAAAAATCAGCACTAATTTTTGCCAAAATATTCCCTGGGGAGTCTCCCTAAACCCCCGCCCCCTAGATGGAGGCTTGAATCACCAATTTTTCCTGGCGAGAACCATGCCCCATCATAAATATACACAACATAATGTGGAATTGCATGGTTAAATGTTGGCCCTAGAATGGCCCTTTCATTGATTAAAATCCAATTTTTTTCCCAAACCCCCAGCGGGTGCCTCGCTCCGCTCGCCAGGGATCTCACGCATTTTGGATCTCACAACATGAGAGCCCTGCCGGTACATTTCCCCGTGATTTTAAGGTTTCCAAGGAATGCGACACAGAAAATACTCCACTTCAGACTCACATAATATTCGCAATTTTTTATTGTGTGGACGGGGATCACGCATCCGATGCTTGGACTCAGGAGTCTGGACTCAGGCGTCCGAGGCTTGGACTCAGGCGTCCAAGGCTTGGACTCAGGGGTCTGAGGCCGGGGAGCGCGCGTCGGGGATCACGGGTCCCGGGGATCAGGCGTCCGACCACGTGTATGCTGCGATACTTGAAAATACCGTTTTCTGGCTGTTTTAACTTTTACCAGTTTTCATCTGCCTCAATAATATCTTCTTGATAGGTTAGATAACCTGCCTTTAGTGTAGTATTACCCAACTATCCTGTCTTGTGAGGTTTATCAACTTTGTTTTGATACCCCTGCCATAGGCGGCAAGCGTAGCGATGACCCGAGACATGGCGGCTACCGTGATACCCCAGCCTACTGGGTGACGTCATGTGAAATCTGTGAAATCTATGTATACCCCACTCCTGACGGGGCCAGGGTGACCAAATGCGTCGGCACATGCTCCATGTCCCTGGCCTTACTGGGCTGGGAAGATATTCAACAATGCTAAAGTACATTATGTATCACAATATAAAAGTGATAATAGGGGGTTTTATGGAGGAGAAAACGGGGGAGAAAACCAGTAAATACTATGGAAATTCTGAACATTTTTAGAAGAATGGACATTATGGATATTCATTAATTCATGGAAGACTGGCATCCCTGCAAGACACTGGCTGGAAGTCAAGACAAATGTTTGAGCAAATAATACAAGGGGACTTGAATAAGGCCGACTATGTGAGCTTGTAAATGTAGATAGGTCGAGAGTGAGCGATAATAGGGAGCCGAGTGTTTTCATACAAACAGAGGAGAAATAAAGACATCAGACTTACCTTTGATCCTTCCTCACTCTTGCTTTTGGTTGTAGGATGAACTTCTGTGTACAATAATTGCTGTTTGTTCAATATTTTCCCTATAAACTATAAAGACAGACACAGAGTGACTTAGTGGACTTGTGGGTGCAGGTACACAGCTGCTACCTGGAGGTAAGGCGGGGAACTACTATTTCTACCTCCTGTATTTCTCACCAGATGGTGTGTTGCGTCCCAAAGTAGACATGAACATAGAGCTACATAGCCACCCCTCCCTCCTTACTCAACGTCCTCCCCTCCTCTGGTTGGAGGGGCGGCGGGTATGTAGCTCTATGCATATGAACCAATTTCATTCGTGATGGTGTGTCATTCCGTGTGATATCACGGCCAGCAGACCAATTTTAGTTACCAGATTGCAGGTAGACGTGCCCCATTCCCCTCTAATCACTGTCTATTTCTTTTTCCACACGGAGCCCTTGACTTGCACCATTTCCCTCAATATTTTTTAGTAGCATGAAAGCACGTCCATTTACTAACTTTATCATTTAGCCCTACTAACTTTAAATAACTCGAAATAGGAATTAAAAAACAATATGTATGATTAAAATATATCTGGGCTTTTATAGAGTAATAAAAAGGGGTGGAAAAAAATTAGTTCTGTGTTTTTTTCGTCGCAAATTCATTTAAATCACAATTAGGATAGATATTAGGATAGATACATTTGGACTATATATAATATAATAACGTTTTTCCGTTTTTCCAATCCACTACCATATTAAGAGATGTAAACGTTTAGAACATATAGTAATATAATAATATGAAATCAGATTTAAATGAATAACGCCAAAATGATCTTATGAAGGAAATGTTAAGAATACATAAGTTCCGGTTTGGATTTTGAGGTGGTTAGACAAGGTGAAGCGTGCTCCCCATTTTTAACCTTTTTTTTCAGATAAGGGTAACATACTTGGTATTCTTGTCGATGGCGATACGTTTTGATACTGGGAACTATCGGATCAAAGTTTTCAATTCAATTCAATTAAAAAATTCTTTATTGTTGCTGTTATTACAAAGGTCGGTCAAATCTGTGAACATACGAAACAGGTCTTCCAGTGACTGCCGACTTGGGATTCTTGATTGAGGTTACAGAAAACAAACTTAAAGCTAACAACCGTATAACATGATGAGGATGGATAATCGTATTGATGATAAAGATGGGGTAATTCGAACAGAGAGAAAGACTGACATTTCCGGACGTAGTGACTGATTGACTAGGGTAAACAATTATATATGGTACATATATCATCGGCTAGCATCGTTATAAAACATATACATCATTCTCTAAATGTGAATAATGTCCATCTAGAGGACATAACAAGACAGGTACATGAGATAGCATCGGAGGGGAAAAGGGATTACAGCAGAATTTGATACCTAAAAACATCAACGTAAACTGTCTATGTCTAAGAGAAGGATATACTAAGTCAGAAGATTGTTAAAATCTCATTATTTAGTCTTATATGATATTGTACTATATCATAACTTCATGAATTGCCATACTATGAATCTGATTCCTACTGTACTGAATGGAAAAAGACATAGCAGACTGTGTAATATAATAATTATGATAGCTTTAACTGTTAACACATAATTATGTATTTAATTATTGTGGGCCTAGAAACATATTTACTCTTGTTTTATACGCAAACTTGCCATTTATTAACCTCTAGCTTAGTTATATGTTAATATTCTTCCAAAAAAATGGTAACGACTGGAAGAACTGGGACTATCCCAGAAGTCTGTAGACCGATTTGTCATTTTTCCCCTAAATTGTACCTGTTATGATACTACTGACAAATAAAAGATTTTTCAATTCAATTCAATTCAAGATGGGGTTGAGCAGTGCATTATGCAGGGCAGCAAGCTACCATAGAATAATAGTCATAAATATTTAAACACCTTAATATCATTATAATATCATAGCATTTGTAATATTCAGGACCTTAAAACATTCAATACATTCAAAGAGATTCAGAAAGGGGCCAGGAGTTGTTGCGTATACTTCCTGAATGTTACTATGTCTTCAATTTTATGGGCTATTGGTTTTAGTTCATTCCACCTTTAACAAAGAACTGGAAGTAATTATCGGTATATGCAAGAAACTCCTGTCAACAAATGTGTGGTGAGGCAGGACGCCATTGCTGCTCCCAACAGTTTTTGAATCGGAGGGAAAAAGGGATTACAGCAGAATTTGATACCTAAAAACATATCAGACATTTTGATAAATACCCAAGGACACATAATATCAATTAAAGGTTATTAGTGACAGATGGAGGGTTTCAAGAGAAATGCAGAGTTTCTTATTCCTGCCGACCGTTTGATTTGGATTACCACTCACATATTGCTTGATCAACTGGAATTATCGCTCAGATACACTCATGCTATAGCTTCAATTTGAGCAGTGGAGAACTGTCTCTCTGACTAATTGTTGTTAAGACATGGTGAAAATTATGTGCGTTATGATAATCTAGCCAGGGGAAGCAGGACTTACTGGGATCCCAGCTGAGCATATATTTGCCTAGCCTATTGACATAGCGCTATACCAGTGGCACTACCTAGTGTTTATTGTTGGAAGTATATAGTTTTGAGTATCCTCTGGAACAATGGAAGCTGCACTCGACTTACAATCCTTGGCTAAGTCTATGGCAGATCAGGCCGAAATATACCACCAAAGACAGATGGACTCCTTTGCCCAGCTGTTCTGCCTGTTGAAGGCCAAAGAGCGGCTGGAACAGTGTGAAGAAGAAGTTGTGCCCAATGCGAACATTAAAGAGGAAATTGTGCCCAATGAGAATGAGAACATTGAAGAGGAAATTGTGCCCAATGAGAACTTGGCACAAGATGATGGATTGGAGGAACATGAAGGAGTTGTGCACAGTGAAGCCTCCCAACAACTTGTACAAGGTGATGTGGAGCTAGTGAGTGACACACGGTGCCAGGAAGAAGTAATCCAGGAGAAATGGAAGATGTTGGCTACAAATTTCTGCTCCCTAAGTGTCATTCTAGAGGCACATCAGCATTATATTGTGTATTTGCAGTATTGGCTCAATAATGTAACCTTTCAATTTCTCCAGGTCCAGTTTGAGCCTGGAGGTGAATGAATATGATAATTGAGTATCTAGACATGTTGCCGGATCGATAAAGTGAAATTTGGTTATAAACAAAAGGGTAGAATTAATAGTAATGTTTTGCTCAGTTTTTAAAGAAGGAATAGTATTGGGCGACAGCCTGTGTATTTTTCAAAACAAATGTCTAAAGGTGAGAAAAGAAGTCCAAGAAGATTGGAGAAAAGTATGTGCAGATTTATGTGAAGTGTGTGAATGGTAGAAATAAATACCAAAAAGTGTAATTTAATTTTTTCTGTGCTGACGAAACGTGTTCAATCATAAAAAGTTTCAAAGCAAAATACATGAGCTGAAATCAGACAACAGTATTTCCGCTAAGGAAAAATGAGTTGAAGGTAATAAACCATGAACGTACACAAGACAAGGAGAGAGGGTAAGATGTAACCTAGATGTGATCTACCCCTAGAGGAGACGGTTATTTGTTGACATATTGAATAAAGTTTGTAAAAAAAAAAAAATAAGAATACATTTTGGGACCACATTGCAAGAATATTCCCCACTAAAAGCTCACAAAAAGATCAGGAAGGCTTTACTGATGTTAATTATAGAGGTAAATTATATGAAGGCGTAGATGCTGCAAATTTGGTGAATGATTTCTTTGGCAATATCAACTCACAATGTATCTAGAGCAACTACATATGCCCGAAATAAGGGAACTAGATGTAAGATTTACTTGGGACGAAGATATCCCTGAGGAAGAGGTTTATAAAGGTGGGACGTGTGTGTCACCTGGATAGCGCTACCACAACTGAGGCTGGGCCTCAGAAACGAACGTTCTACCTGAGCTCACCTGGGCAACTGTTGTTGTTGCTTAGTGAGTGTGGTAACCCCGATTGTGACCTCATCCGCGTTGTTGCAACAACTCGGGTTTGGTCAAGTGAGTCCCATAGGACTCGGTCTGTCTATAGAATTAGATCAGAGTAATTTGATGAACTGTATGAGATTATAATAAAATATAATGTTTTCAGTCACATCCCATGGGGTTTCTGTGTGGTTTCGACCTTATAAGGTCTCGTCAGGCGCTAGTTTGGCCGCGTTGGTTAACTATAGGTTAACACTGGGCCCAAGAGGGTTATAAAGAGGTAAAATAGAGCGTGTGCGTTGGGCTTTCACGCTAGGTGGCGGGTCGAATCTCGGCTTCCCGACCAGCGGTAGGCGCTATATATATACATATAAACAATGATCTCGAAGCATTTCAATGGTTTTCCAGGGCCCAATTATGATAGTACCGGGGAGTTGTACATTGGTTAATGGTGTATTTAACTAGTCTTATGTGCATCACTGTTTTTATTAACTTATACCTTCCCAGAATCTCAGTAGGTCTCATACAAAGAGAGAGGGTCGTCGGGGAAGGCTAGCCTATATATGGTGGTAGTGGGAGGACGGAGACTGGAAGACGGAGAGACCTAGAAGTTTTGGTTGATGATATTTAATGATATAGAATGATAATTTCCTTTAATTCATCTAAATGTTCAGAAAATTGTGGTCAAAATTAAAAGAAATTTGATACATTGGCAACTCATGAGAAAGAACACAGAGTGCAAAATTAACTTTTTTCTCCACCCGCCAACCTGGCATGTCAATGCAAATTTACCTGCCCCAAAATTACATTTTAATGACAACAGTCAGAGGGGATTTCAATCACACAAGTAAATAATAAAATATCATTCTTTCTAAATAATATACTATTATAGTAACAGATTTTTGGAAGAAATTTAGCAACGACTTTTGAGACATTTCCCCTCTTTTTATATGAAGAGTCTGTTGTAATGATGTCCAGTACAGTACACTGTAAACATATTTATTTTCGCACAGATAAATTTTCACGCACTAAATACTTTGACACCTTTTTGCGCGGATTTAAATTCGCGCAGCAAGAAAGTCTCACACCTTGTTTATGCAATAATTATACCTTTGACGCAGTATTTATTTTCACGCACAAGGGTGGGTGCGCGAAAATGGTGAAAATAAATACTGTGCGAACATTAATACTTACAGTAGTTGTAACGATATCCAGTACCTCGTTACAAGACTGGTCATTTTGCTTTGTGCCACAGTGTGTGAGACCTTTTTAAAAATCATACAGCTAAGAGAGTGTGACTCTAGAAAAATGGTGGTGTAGGCGAGAAAACGATAACCCTGAAAACCGCAAAAAATCAAAATTCTGTCATTTATAAATGCCAAGTGGAGTGGAACAAACTAAGCACTGAAACTTAAACTTGTTGGCACATGAAGAAAAAAAGTTAATTTCATACACTGTTTCTGGCCCATATATTATTAGTTTTCTCACTTATGTGTGATTGGTGATTGGTGTAGGTGGTGTAGGTGAGAAACATTGCTCACAGCTGTGCGACATTTTGCTCACTGCAACCAGAGCTATAACACAATTCATTAACAAATGTGTACATCACCCTTCACTGTTAAAACTACTATCCTCCGTGGATCTTTTGCATTTAAATCTCATTCAAGTATTTAGACAATTCATTGATTTTCTAATTATGATAGGGCCGCAATATTGCCAGTCATGTTAGGGGCTCTTATGACGAGACCAACGATAATGTAACCAGCCGCCTCCCATCGAGGGGAGGCGGCTGGTGACCATGGTCAGGGCATCCAAACCAGTTTGTGTATTTGGCTATATGTTAGCGCGGACACCGACATTGCACCCGCCACCTAGTGAGTGTTTTTCGTTGCCGCGCACTCTTCCTATTAATCGATCCCTGTGAAGGCAGTGGACATATTAACTTGCCCACGTCTTATCTGAAGCAGTGCCTCATAGCAAATTTACGATATTTCACAATCTTATTGAATAAGATTAAAAGTACATGAAACTTTCCAGTGAAATGGAACAAGGAACATGTACGATTATTCCCCAAAAGAAAAATAGTAATATCCTTGATGATTTAAGACCTATAACAATTACATCCTTGGCTGGAAAAATATTCAAGAAGCTAACCATGTATTCTATAAGAAATAGGCATAGAATTTTACATTCCAAATAATACATCCTCAAAAACTGTTAATTTTTCTTAAATTGAGTGAGTATAAATAGCAATATATGAACTATGAAATTGAGGTACTGTAAAATGAGCTGCCCCTTCTGATCCTCATTGGTTCTTTTGAGATACCAAATTTTGAAGCACTCGATGTAAACCCATTTTTACCCCCTTTCCAACCCTAATTTGTTAATGAAACATGGTGGAAAGGTTCTATAATTCTATTGGATTCTTAACGCTCACTTTATTACATGTTAACATCATTTTTGTCAAATGTTGGGTTTAAGAATATTTTAAAGTCCTGATTTAACATAAGGGTAATTTATTCCATAATACTGGAACTGGGTAAAATACAGATTTTTGTACTACTTTGTTGCGAGGTTTAGGGACTTTCATCATTTTCCCTTTTAACTTTGGTTAATATCTCTATTGTCTATGAACTCATGATTGAACCTTAATCCACAATCCATCCAGTACATTTTCACTTCTGTTTAATAATACACTAGTCATACAAAATATGGAATAATATGGAATAATAAAGTTACAACAATTTTTACAACTTGTGACACATTTTCTACATCTTTTACTTTCTTGCAGGAGAGAATTGTCTAATGATGAAGTCATCGGTGCATCAGGGAATCAACAATTGTTCAGTTTGGAAAGGCAGCAGCTTTAGGATATAAAGCAGGATAATTTGCTTCATTATGTGTACTTAGATGTCTATTCAGGTCTCCACGCCGTCCTGTCCTATAGTCACACTCAGTACATTTATAGGGCTTTTCTCCAGTATGTATTCTCATGTGTGTCCTCAGGTTTCCACCCCGTGCTGTCCTATAGTCACACTTAGTACATTTATGGGGCTTTTCTTTGGTGTGTGTTGTCATGTGTGTCCTCAGGTCTCCAGCCTGTGCTGCCCTATAGTCACACTCACTACATTCATGAGACTTTACTACAGTATGTGTTCTCATGTGTAAATACAGTGCTCCAGCCTGTGCTGCTCTATAGTCACACTCAGTACATTTATAGGGCTTTTCTCCAGTATGTGTTGCCATATGAACCCTCAGAGTGTCAACATCTGCTGCCCTATAGTCACACTCAGTACATTGATGGAGTTTCTCTCCAGTATGTGTTCTCATGTGTCTGTTCAGGTGTTCAGCATGTGCTGCCCTATAGTCACACTCAGTACATTTATGGAGTTTCTCTCCAGTATGTGTTCTCATGTGTCTCTTCAGGTGTTCAGCATCTGCTGCCCTATAGTCACACTCAGTACATTGATGGAGTTTCTCTCCAGTATGTGTTCTCATGTGTCTCTTCAGGTTTCCAGCCCCTGCTGCCCTATAGTCACACTCAGTACATTTATGGGGCTTTTCTCCAGTATGTGTTCTCATGTGTATCCTCAGGTTTCCAGCCCGTGCTGTCCTATAGTCACACTCAGTACATTTATGGGGCTTTTCTTCGGTGTGTGTTTTCATGTGTATCATCAGGTCTCCAGCCTGTGCTGCCCTATAGTCACACTCAGTACATTTATGAGGCTTTTCTCCAGTATGTTTTGTCATGTGTGTCATCAGGTTTCCAGCCTGTGCTGCCCTATAGTCACACACAGTACATTTATGAGGCTTTTCATCATTATGTTTTCTCATGTGTGTTGTCAAGGCTCCAGACCGTGCTGTCCTATAGTCACACTCAGTACATTTATAGGGCATTTCTCCAGTATGTGTGCTCATGTGTCTCATCAGGTCTCCAGCATGTGCTGTCCTATAGTCACACTCAGTACATTTATAAGGGTTTTCAACAGTATGAGTTCTAATGTGTACAATCAGGGCTCCAGCCTGTGCCCAGCACTTTTCTCTAGTGTGTGTTCTCATGTGATCCCTCAGGGGTCCAGGCAATGCTGTCCTATAGTCACATTCAGTACATTTATAGGGCATTTCTCTAGTATGTTTTCCCATGTGTGTCCTGAGGGCACCAGACAGAGCTGCTGTATAGTCACACTCAGTACGTTTATGTGGCTTCTCTCCAGTATGTGTTCTCATGTGTCTTCTCAGGGCTCCAGACCGTGCTGCCCTATAGTCACACTCAGTACATATATATGGTTTTTCCCCAGTGTGTGTTCTCATGTGTGTCCTCAGGTGTCCAGCATGTGCCGCCCTATAGTCACACTCAGTACATATATATGGTTTTTCTCCAGTATGTGTTCTCATGTGTGTCCTCAGGGCCCCAGCCTGTGCTGTCCTATAGTCACACTCAGTACATTTATAGGGCTTTTCTCCAGTATGTGTTCTCATGTGCATCTTCAGGTATCCAGCCTGTGCTGCCCTATAGTCACACTCAGTACATTCATGAGGCTTTTCTCCAGTATGTTTTCTCATGTGTCTCCTCAGGATTCCAGCCCTTGCTGCCCTATAGTCACACTCAGTACATGTATGTTTCCTCTCAGCACTGTGTGTCATCAGGTGTTTCTCTAAATTACTGCTCTCTGTAAACCCTTCAACACACACACTACAGTTGTGTAGTTTTTCCCCTGAATCAGTCACATTGTATGTCACCAGTATAGTGGGTGCACAATTCACACTTGTAGCATTTGCTGCCCGTCCTGTCTCCATGAGTACAGTAGGTGTACAAGTCACACTTGTAGCATTTGCTGCCCGTCCTGTCTCCATGAGTATAGTTGGTGCACAAGTCACACTTGTAGCATTTGCTGCCTGTCCTGTCTCCATGAGTATATTTATGTACCAACAGCCAAGATGCTAATGGGTAAATGCACTCACAAGGTCACACTTCCACTTCTCAAACCCTGCAAATATATAGAGAATTGATCAGTTTACATCACGCTACATCACAATTTGGTTGTTTGTAAGTTCTTAAAGGGACTTCAGCCTCCCCTCACATTTTCCGTTTTGGAGGTGCAAGTGAAGTTTCTTTCATTACTGTTTAAATATTGCATAAATCTGATTTATATATTAAACTTGACAATCAGGTTCAGAACATCTATAGCTTGGGACACGTACATCTGATTTGTAAAAATAAATAAAAATGAGCAAGTATCATGAAGTAATTCATTTGTTGACTAATTTCAATCAGTTTTTTTTAATTTGATCATATCCACCGATTTGATTTGAAGCATATAAAACATATCAATGTGTAGCCTACTGATTTCTCCATCCATAGGTCTTAGGGTAATTTTTCAAATCAGATCGGACAAATGTTAAATGTAGTGATATTTTCATTTCTCTGGGGCCTGTTGCATGAGGTATCGTTAAGTGAAAATTGTGTCCTTAAAATATCCTTAACTCTTACTGTTGCACCAGCCAATATCGTGTCCTTAAATCATGTTTTGTGTCCTTAAAAGGCGGTGTTTTAATGACGTGCCTTTGAGCATGGGATATCCTTATTGTAGCGCTAAGTGACCTCCGTTGTCTGCTCATTTCTGAGCGAGAATTTGAGAATGAGAATGGGAGGGTCAAAGATAGACTTGTGCAAGTCTTTGATTTTTATTTTTTTTAAAGAATTATGAAAAATATTATCTCATGTTAGAGTCACTACGGCCTCGACTGAGGAATCAAAGACTTGTATTATCCGTAGACATTTCATTTCATGGCCCCATGCCAACACATCAGCTGGTATCTGTCAGAAACTGGACACTGATACCACAGCTGTTAATTACCCTGTTCCCCCAAAGTCCTGATATGGTAAGCATCTAAAAATAGCTTCCTTCCCTACTGATCTCACTGGTTCTCCTTTACCCTTCTGAGTTTCACTGCTCATTTAAAGTTGCAGTCTCAGCTAGATTGACCCAAGCTTCAGCCCAGCAAGGCCCAAGCTTGAGTAAAGCCCAAGTTGTGTGCCCATTCAGATAGGCTGAGGGACTTGATGCTAGTCCAGCGGGTATGATGGCACCAGGTGGGCGCTGGGGGCGCAAAGTCTCGGGTTATTTACGTTCATAAATAAATAAATAAATAAAGATTGTTTTTGTCGATTAACACTATCAACACCCCACCTGCTTCCCTCCCCCCTATGGCGTCTCCCGACTCGTCCAAAATCATTTATTTTTTTAGCTTTAATCCATGTGGACGCATCGCCGATGCCGTCCACTCCAGAGTCAGAGGCCAGCAGAGGTTGATTTTGGCTGGTGCTGCTGGTGGCGCTACCTCGTGGGAGGGTGAGAAACCATTCCTGGCACTTGCTGTTAGTTTACCACATTGCCATGAGGTGTAAGGACCACAACAATGTCTGATTTCAACATCCTCATGCAGATAAAGGGTGAATGTGAGAGGTCTGTTATGCACTAATTATACCAGTAAGAGCTAAAAAATCTTGGTCCAATCTCTCCCTAAGGCTCTAACTTAGGCAGTCATGTAACTTGTTGGTATTGGACAATGAGAAATAGAGTGGGTTCCCCGATCATGGAGGAAGTTGTACAGTACAAATGTATTCGCCGATGGCGGAATGTGGCGATGCTTCTTGCTTGGGTTTTATGCAAGCATAATTAATTAATTATGCCATTGTCGCCGATTGGTCTAGGTCAAAGAGTATTTTCAAAAGTATTTTTTCTCAGAAATGATGATGATATATTGATAAGTATATTTCATGATTTAAAATAATTTTTGTATTGTACAAAAAGTTAAAAATATGACACAATGTACGGGTATGTTGCTACCAGTTGCAATGCACCACTTTCACCAAATTTTATATCCGCCTCTGGTTAAGGATAGGACAGATCTCATGCAACACTAGAACAATCCTATTGTTAATATACTTAACATATTATCCTTAATATAATGTTAACACTACGATATCACCAAAAAGTGGTGCAGCGGGCCCCTGTATAAATTAATGAGTTGAAATTTGTCAGAACATGTGGTTTTTATGACATTTTATGGTCCTTTCCCCGATTTCCTCCCCCACTTTTTGGTGATATCACAGCGTTAACATTATATCAAGGATATGTTAGGGATATATTAACAATACGATTTTGCCAGTATTGCATGAGACCTGTCGTATCCTTAACCAGACAGGTAGCAACATACCCATACATTTTGTCATTTTTGTACATAACAAAATTGTTTTAAATCATGAAATCTACTTATCATATGTATCATCACCATTTCTGAGAAAAAATACTTTTGTAAATACTCACAGTATTGTATAACAGAAAATCATTTAACGGAAATCATTTAGCGCTACGATAAGGATATCCCATGCTCAAAGGCCCGGTATTAAAAACCCCCATTTAAGGACACGAAACATGACTTAAGGACACAATATTGGCTGGTGCAACAGTAAAGTGTTAAGGATATTTTAAGGACACGATTTTTACTTAACGATACCTCATGCAACGGGCCCCTGACCCCTTAGTGTGGTTCAAGAATAAACAAGCTCGGATATAGCATTAAACATTGTTGATACTCTTCTGTTCCAGACTCGTTGATAGGTACCACTACAACAAGAATTGAGGTCACTGTGACCTCAATTCAAAACCTCCTTCAATTTAAAGGTGCTTCTCATACATTAATGCGTTGCACCAAAAATGTATAAATATTCAATAATGTCACTTGAAACAATTCTAAAGAGGAAAACACCCCAAAAATGATTATTTCCGATTTCATGTACCCTAGCCTTTAATATCATAAACCTAAAACATATTATAGGCTATAGAGACCTTCTTGGACAAAACTTCTGCTTGGTATTTTAAATATTTAATTTTGAAACTATTGTTCATGTGTTGGTCCCTCCTGTTGGTTTCTACTGTCTATTTTTCCTAAGGGGACTACCAAGGTCCCTAACAAGTGTCCACACTTCACCCGATCTTTGTTCAGTGTTCCCGAAAACTTTTTAGTGGAGCCGGCCAATGTGGCCGGCGTGGACAAGCCCCACGCCGGCCATTTGTCACTGACGCAGGTCATTTTTTACCTACAAAAAAATTGTAATGTATCTCCCTGAGGAGACAGTATTTAATATACTGAATGCATGAAAAACAACGAAATTAGGGAAAACTATTTGTTCCTACATCGGGGCACAGGGTATCTAGCCTACATCGGGGTATAGGCTACTTATGATTTTATGAATGCACATCATTTAATGCAAATAAAACACAAAAGTCATTAATTTTGATTTTGCATTTTTGAAACTCACTAATTTTAGTAATTTCGCACCCCATCATTACAAACTGATTAATTTTCAATCAGAGCAATTTTTTTTTTATTAAAAATCGATCTGAGCTATAGCCCAGTGAAAGAATAATTTTAGGGAGGGCTCAAACATCGGACAGCACACTTAAAACACAGAACTAAGGCTGACTCCCAAGAAATATAAGGGTCAGATTTTCAGAAAATGTACAATTGGCAGCTCTACACGTTTAGTAAATTTTGCTAAATTAAGCTGCAATTTGGTCGATACTAGGTAAATTCGGGTATATTCAATCTGTTTGGTTAGGTTGAACTGTATTTTGAACAACATTCTAGTCGGAAATTTGAGTTATTTGAGAGGATTGGTGAAGTTGAATTGTACATTTTCTGAAAATCTGACCCATAAATAGCTAGTGTAGGGGTACAGGAATGTGGGACTTGCCTGGGTCAAGTGAACAAAGAAAAGTCACTTGCCCGCATATCTGCACTATAATTTACTATACAAAATAGACACAATTCTGATATGAACATGATTTGACGGTGTCAATTTAAGAGATGGTAAACTATGACAGCTCAGAGCAAATATGGCATTTATGACAGTGAAGCACAGTATCATAGTCAGTGGACAATTCTGATATAAACATGATTTAACTGTCAATTTAAGCGATGGTAATGCCAGTATACAAATAGGCACCTTCTGATATTTTCCCCTAATGTTAAGATAATTTAATTCATCAATCTCGCCAACATGTCACAATACTTTAAACTTCAGGTAAAATAAGAAATAAATAAGAATATGACAAAACTGCATTGAAAAATCGAACATATACCACTCATGTATATTACATAAAAGAAGGACTGGTGGTCGGCAGACATTGCAGCACAAACATAACTTGATACGATTCCATGTAGAAAGCTTTTTTCACTGTCTGTATAACACAATGGAAATAAAGTTTCTCATTTTATGGTTCTTCCTCTATGACTTCCAACTAATATATATATATAGCCTGAAGAAGACCTTGATTGAGTCTAATGCAAGAATGTAGGCCAGAACCATCTGACAAATAAATGGAACTTAAATATATTTATGGTTCTTCCTCTATGACTTCCAACTAATATATATATATATATATATATATATATATATATATATATATATATATATATATATATATATATATATATATAAACTCCAAACAAAACAAAACCTGCATGTCTCTTTGTAGTTGTCTGTGCGAACCTCTAATTATAGGATAAACATGGTGCAATGTTATTGTTGCACTGAAATATGGGACATTGGGGCATTGTCATGGAGCGGGCCTGACCCAGTTGCTACTTTGGACCAGTGGGGCAGGCCTACACACTACCATCAGTGTGCAACACAGGGAATTTGGAGACAAGAGACCGTTGGTCTCCGCCAAATGTGATGTGTTTCAGGAAAATGAGTCATAAGTCGCAAAATTTATATTTTTCAAAGTGTTTTTTTCACAAGATCACATTATTGGAATGTTCTGATGTTTGGAGAGTTTATCACTTATGGCTATATCAATCGATGTATCGAATTTCAGGACAATCTATGTAATATATCCTTTCGTTTTAATGGTATCTCAAAATCCAGTTTTTGCGACTTATGACTCATTTTCCTGAAACACATCACAAATTGTAACAGTGGATACCGAAAAGATTTTACAGAGACCTTGGAGTAATATTACTCCAAGCAGAGACCAAACAAAGTCTGGGTCACAGACAGAGTGCCCATGGTCGAGAGCACTTTCAATTTAATTACATTTAATGGTTATTAAGATGTTTTGATTATTATTGATCTTTCAATTATTAAAAAGTAATGCAAATAAACGCAAATTTCAAATTGTTTTGCAAAGATTTTCAGAAGCGACAAGAATATATAGAAATAAACATTTTATCACTAGGATATTTCATTGGAGACCATCTCAGAGACCGACACAGATTCTGTGGAGACCTGGGCGTCGGTCTCTAAGTTATGTATACGTTGCCGAATTTTCCAAAGCTTCCAGAAGACGAACCGCTAATGTCAGAAACGTCTATTATATATATATATATATCAAACGAACCGGAAATATGTCAGCATTGTGGAGGAGTAAGATCATCAAAATCTGTTAAGATCCCGCAATCAATAATATAAGACTATGTTTATCCACAGCCAGTCAGTGAGTATATTAATGATTCGCCCGGCCTGCCGTCCTCCCGTTGCCGTTATGCACACTGTACCATGAAGTGGCTTTTACCCGAGTAACCTATAACTAGCATTAGCTCAGGTTATACCAAGGGCGGGAGAGCTGAGAGGGAGGCAGTTTATGTTCTTACCTAGACAGAGTATCGTCCTGGGTCCTCGCACACAGAGGCCAGTTCCCCCGCCCCCCCCCCCCCCCCCCCCCACTCAGTATATTAGGGTGACACCAACGCTCATTCCCTAATTTCGAAAACACCCCCTTATCTCCGGAAATACCATCAATTTTAGACCCCCCTTTTCAAGGATTTGGATGGCATTTCCCCCGTTTTTCTACCCCTTATCCAAAGTAACTGGCCATTACTGGCTTTCTCTATAACCCTTTTTCTGTTTTCCTCCGGCTCATGTGGTACCATACACCCCTTTTTCTATTTTTCTCAGGGTGAACCAGTAAAATACACCCCTTTTTTAAAGATTCTCAGGCCGGAGACAGCTGCCCCAAAAGTACCCCTTTTCCGGAGAAATCAGGAACGCGGGTGCAGTCCATATCTACCTCAAGTGGGGGGGCCGGGCCAGTTCCACAGGCTATACATAGATTTCACATGACGTCACCCAGTAGGCTGGGGTATCACAGTGGCCGCCATGTCCAGGGTCACCGCTACGCTTGCCGTCTATGGCGGGGGTATCAAAACAAAGTTGATAAACCTCACAAGAGTATATACTTGGGTAATTCTACACTAAAGGCAGATTATCTAACCTATCATGAAGGCAGTGGTGTGGGAGTTGCCCCAAAACTCACTTGCCCCGGGCAAGTGAACAAAGAAAAGTCACTTGCCCGCCTTAAAAAGTCACTTGTCCGCATATCTGCACTATAAATTACCATAAAAAATAGACACAATTCTGAAATGTACATGATTTGATGGTGTCAATTTAATAGATGGTAAACTATGACAGTTCAGAGCAAATATGGCATTCATTGGCTCAGTATCATGCCAAACGGTCAGTGGACACAATTCCAATATGAACATGATTTAACTGTGTCAATTTAGGAGATGGAAATGCAAGGCTCCCAACCTGTGATGATCCCAAATCCTAGTTTTTCGCGCCTCTGGCGCAAAGCCCTTCTAGGGGGGTTTGGGGGCATGCTCCCCCAGGAAATTTTTTAAAATTAAAGAGTCAAATGGTGCATTCTGTGAGTAATTAATCTCATAAGACTTTTAGAAATTTGAGGATTTCTTTCACACAGTATAAGGTAAATATTTATTTTAATTTTTGGCAAGTGATTGGTACCTGAACCAAAATTTCCAAGATAGAGCCTTCCAAGACAGGTGTGGTGAGAGTAAAAAGAGCTATGAGATTTTTAGATCAAAATTGTTCAAGAATCGTATTTTGATGCTGAAATCATAGAAGTTGGTAGCTCTGGAAATGCCAGCATTCAAATAGGCACCTTCTGATATTTTTGCCCCAATGTTAAGTTAATTCATCAATCTCGCCAACATGTCACAATACTTTAATTCAGAAAAAATAGAAAATAATAAGAATATGAAAAAACTGCATTGAAAAATTGAACATATACCATTCATGTATATCACATAAAAGAACGACTGGTGGTCGGCAGACATTGCAGGCACAGACATAACGTGATACCATTTCATAAACTCAAAACAAAACAAAACAAAACAAAACCTGCATGTTTCTTTGTATTTGTCCGTCCTCTAATTATAGGATAAACATGGTACAAAGTTATTGCTGCACTGAGAAAACATTGTATGTAGCTGGTCATCTGACGATTCACTTTCATGATGCATATATGCAGTTAAAACATGGTCATAAATTGGTGAAAAATGAAAAAAAAAAAAAAAAAAAAAAAAATTGTCTATTTGAAAGGATACTTGAGTAATACTACACTAACGGCAGGTCACTGGGAAAATCTCACTTGCCCGCACTGAAAGTGGGGCAAGTCGGAGCGCGGGCGATACAACTCCCACACCACTGATGAAGGTATTGTTGTGGCAGATTAAAACTGGTAAAGGTTAAAACAGCCAGAAAACGATATTTTCAAGTATCGCAGCATACATAGCCATCTAACTTGACCCCAAAAATGGCCAGGGCTGTGACGTCAGTGAAATCGATGTATAGAGTATAGTTCTTACCCAGGAAAGAGAAATAGACAAGTGTAAAATGTGGTTTTTCCGCTGTAAAATGTAGAAACCAGGCTATGCATTTGGTGGGGCAGTATAGGAGCCCACAGCCTATTGTATTGAGTGTAGCCTATGCGGGAGCCTATGATATCGCCTCGCACGCCCCGCTCGGGAGAAGTCGGGGATTTTATGGCTTCACCGAACCGTTGGAATGATACTATAGGCCTAGGGCCCAGTATGGGTCGACTGGGCGATAATAGGGAGCCGAGGGTTTTCATACAAACAGAGAAGAAATAAAGACATAAGACTTACCTTTGATCCTTCCTCACTCTTGCTTTTGGTTGTAGGAAGAACTTCTGCGTACAATAATTGCTGCTTGTTCAATATTTTCCCTCACAAAGACAGATTAGACATCAACGACTGCATGGTCGTCCTACACATGTTAGTGCTGCTACCTTGTGGACAATACTGGAGGTAGAAATAGTACTTCCTCGCCTTACCTCCAGGTAGCAGCTCTGTAGCAGCACCCACAAGTCCACTAAGTAATTTTTTTTATTATTTTATTTGAGGCCAGTGCATTAATTATGAGAAATATAATATGAGAGAAAAAACTTAATTACTAAAACAGAAACGGCCCTCATACATAGGCCTACATGATACATAAGACATTATATTTTCTATGCGTAAAAATACCTTTTTTAGGTTATCATGGCCGATTACCTTGGTTCGTACAAAGGTTTTATTTTATTTGCTCTATTCATCACTTATTATTCAGTCAATTTATTATCTGGTGCGGTATAAGAGCATCACATTCTCTAGCTGTTCATTAGAAAGCAAAATAAATGTGCAACTAAAATCATATTAGAGAAAAAAGAAATGAAAATACACAGAAAAGGAAATAAAGGTAGGAAAGAGGAGTATTCCTGTAGAAACAGAAACACTGGGGGATGGGGCCTCCCAGGTCGCAACCCTCTTGCAGCAGTCTTGGTAACCATAAGCAAGGACAATACAGATACTTAGGCTACACCTTGACATTTCACTACTATGAGTAGACTTGCACCATGTTATGGTCACTACCATGTTATGGTCACTCCCCCCTTGACCAATCGGGCCACAACCGCCTTTTGCCTGCAAAAGCGCAGCTTCTTCTCAAAAACCACACCAGGCCCTCCATACCCCCAAAAGAACGGAACTAGGATAAGGGGCGCACAGAAAACACTTTAGTTCGGAATTTGTCCCGGGTTCGTCCAAAACCGCTCACACATTCTTTCTAGTTAGCTCCTCCTATACCGAACAAGCCAGTCGGAATTTCTATACGATGCCGTACAAAAAACCACTAAATTTACGATGCACGACCCGTTCAAGCCTTCTCAACTAACCACCATTACGTTCGCCCGTAACGATACATAAGGATTTCCATAGGGAGTAGTCTCCTCTGCGCATGCGCGATGCACTTGTTCTGGGTTTACTTCCGTAAAGGCAAGCAGTCAGCCACGCTCATCAATGGCGTCAAAACAAACGTAAATAATCTAGGATTATCACATTAAAAAAGGTAACAAAACATATAATCTAATTGTCTGCGTCGTTCTATGGCTGTGCCATAGATCGGCGGCAGACATAGCCAGGCAAAACACTTGACAAGCCTTCTATCTGAACATCAGCACAACGTGTATAGTGGCCGTGGCCACGGCGTGTGTCTCCCGGGTGGTGATGGAGGTTGGGCGGTGGGATATATCAATGGCTGTCAGTCAACAATTTATAAGGTTAACTCTAAGCAACTAATTTATCACAGGAAACAAATGTTCTCAACGATTCTGGCGGCTAAACTTCACTGGACTAAGACAGTCCATGCATGGGGAGTGCTAGACCTGCACTAGGCCTCTACAAACAACTGCTGTCTTAAGGACTTTTGTATACAGGCAAATTATGTGTATATCTTCGTTTAATCAGAGCCATACACCAAGTATGTATGGCTCTACTCTCAATGAAAAAAAGGGGGGGCAAGGGCTAGTCTTTATTCCATGATTTGGCCGTGAGCGTACAATATAATCGATATACTTGCCGCTCACAAGGTGGACAATATAAATTCCCTGTATTGTACAGTGACGTCACAACCATTCGAGACTTGGGGGACAACAAAGTTTGATGAAATTAATGCAAATAAAGTTGTTTTAAGTTAAGAATCATGGAATAAAAGCAAGAATAGCACAGTATCGCGTCTTCAGCGGCCTATATTCTCCTCGTATGGCCGAAAAACAACTCGGCCTACGGCCTCGTAGTTTTCGGCCATACTCGGAGAATATAGTCCCCCTCATACGCGATACTATGCTATTCTTGCTATAATACTATGAGGAGTCTGGGGGCTACCCTACCCCGGAATTTCTTCAAGATATTTTTCCCATGATCTCTTTTTTACACCCAAAACAAATCTTTCTCTATCATCCTCTGTTCGTAAATGTTCAGGCAAGTCGTTCCATATTTGTTTCCCTTTATAAAACACGCTCATCCTGGTTTTTTCACTTCTAACTCACAATAGACTCAAGTGCAGTCCCACACTACAGCTTTAGCGAGGGTCCAGGTTCATGGACTACTAAAATCATTAATTTTGTGTATTATATCAAATTTCAGTGTATAATCGACATTATCAATAATCAAGCTATAAGCGGTGACGTCGGCGAATAGAGATAATGTATAATTCAGGAAAACTATATTTCAACTAACTCTGACCTGATGTTGGGTCTTTCCCAGCCCATTGAAATGGGCTCCCTAAATTCTCATGTATAATAACGCTCCTTCATATTTTTTAATAACAATTCAATTATTATTGACCAAACTGTAATGAGACAAATTGGTCCTGTATTGTATGACTTTTGAAGGAATTTTATTATGGTACTTCTATTACAAATTCACAGAGTTGATGTGCATAAAATCTGTATGCCCTTCGTGATCTCTATGACTGACAGTGGAAGTTTTTTTATTATGGAAATTAAAGGTATAAACAGCTGTTCAGCAGAAAAAATATGAATTATAAGATTTTATTTAAGCTTTGCCTCATGAAAGAACATGGTTAAGTGAATCGAAAAAGCAAATAAAAACAATATATCACCAGGTTAGTTTTCATTTCAGGGAGCTCTGAAATGTACCGTTCACAATAGGATTCTATGGGAAAAGGACAATTTTTTCCATCTTTCCAGTATAAAAATAAATGGAATTTAAGTTTTTTTTATAATTATATTGCTTTACAAACAAAAAAGGAGGGGGATGGATCACCAGCTTTTTTAAAAAAACATCATCAGCTGAATTTTCATTCTGATGAGGAGTATTGATAATTTTGTATTGACGATTTTCAAAGCTAAATAATATTTTTCAAAATATATCAATACCCGGTTCTTTCACACATGAGGGCAAACTGATAGCTATGATGACTATGTTTTGAAGATTTTTCAACAAAAATATGGGATTCATCCATCTGAAATCTTGGGAAAAGTGAGAAAATATCCATTTTCCTCACAAAATTTAATAGTAAACATTGCTGGTCCCTAAGATGAAAGGAAAATACGTTGAGAACCTTTTTTTTGCTTTTTGTTATCACCCAATCATGTTCTGTCTCAAGACAATTAAAGTTTGAACAAATTATTGTTAATTCTAACTGTTTATGCATGAAGACATTTTGATATAAAACAGACACATGTCTAAATGTTAGAAATCCATTTAAAACAATAATGAATTATAATTTGATGGAACAAGCAGGAACCTTGCACATGGAAATTATCACTTTTCTATGAAATTGACAAACAAATTATTTGAACCTAGATGGGCTTATTAAAAGGGCATTGGAACACAACGGAAAAATTCCCCAAAAGAAAAATTGAATTAGGAGAAATACAAAAATATTTTGTGAACATATATTTTTTTCTGGGTACATTGCCAACAGATAGAGGTATAATTTCAAACAAAAAATGTAATTATTTGGAGTACTGTATGACCTGGTGTTAATAGTTTTCATGAAATTGTGTATATCGTCTTTGAAAAATGAGCAATTTTATCAGGTTTATTGTCCATAAAATATTTAACATTTATTCTAGATACACAAAACCATACTTCCCCAGAAAGCCCTATTTGCACTGCATCAGTTATTATTACTTTTATTTAAAAACTATTAACCCCTATCAATATATCACCCATGCAAGGACACCTGGGAGAGCCTGTGGGCCTATTTCGTGAGAACTGACGACAGTGTGACACACATATTATGTAATCACTGCTAATTATAGATACAGACATTGGTGGGAGATTAATGAGATGAGTATATAAACATTTAATTATGATTGTTTTTACATCAGCATCTTGATTGAGGACCAGACCGGTGCCAGATCAAGTGGTTCAGACCAGTGTCTCTCAATTCAAATTTGAGGAAACTCTATTTTCAAGACTCTTTAGGGTATCTAATTTAAGCATTTAGAGATAATCATACGGTAATTTGTTTAGTAATACTAAAGCATCCTTAAAGTGTGTATTTGTAATGAGGTTTTCTGATGCAAATAAAGCTTACACCTTTCAGATTAAAACAAAATTCTACAGCCTTGGACCTTTTGTACTTTGTACTAGATATTAGAAGGCTACAGAATGAAAGTTATTCAGAGGGCCTTGGACCTGATTTTGGGAGGAATTTTTTTAGAGCCTTGGGCTTGGACCTTTTTTGGCTGCCACCAAAAGTGGGGGGGGGGGGACATGTCCCCCCCGTCCCCCCGGCAGCGACGCCCCTGAATGAGGATAGATTGAACACCCCCAAAAATGTGTCCAAGTCTAAGGGAAAACCCCAGACCCCACGTCAAAAGTGCTGGTAGGCTATAACCTGTATAAATTGTAAGATTTATTCAATAGTATGGTAGTATACATAGATTTCACTGACGTCACGGCCGTCGCCATTGCTAGGGGCTCGTTAGATGGCTATGTATGCTGCAATACTTGAAAATACAGTTTTCTGGCTGTTTTAATCTTTACCAGTTTTAATATGCCTAAACAAACCCTTCTTGAGCGGTTAGATGATCTTTCTTTAGTGTAGTATTACTCAAGTATCCTCTAGTGTGAGGTTTATCAACTTTGTTTTGATAACCACGCCGTAGATGGTAAGGGTAGCGCGGACCCTGGACATGGAGGCCACTGTGATTCCCCAGCCAGGCGTGTGACGTCATGCGAAATTAATGTATAGGCATAATATTAACTATGCCCCGTTTCTTGGTGAAAGAATGTATTGGGTTTGTGTGAAATATTTTACCTCTATTATAGTATTGGAGTGTAAAGCACGATATCCACATACATGTCGACCATCCGCTAAGTGGTCACTGTTGGAGTGAGTGAGTGAGATGGTTGCTTTACGCCCTTATCAACACTTTGAAGTGTTATATCAAGGGCGGGAGAGCTGAGAGGGAGGCAGTTTATGATCATACCCAGGAAAGAGAGATAGAGATAGAGAAGAAGGGAGAGAGAGAGACACAAGAAAAGAGACAGAAAGGCACTTTATGGTCTGGTCACTGTTGGACGGTTACCCTAGCGACCGTCCAACGTGCAAGTGGATACCACAGCCACCGTCAAGCGATGGGGTGCTCCTGTCCGATGGTGACTTGAGTTTTTTTTTTTATGACCTGAGTACATTGTCTTGCCGTCTAGGAGTACTGTGGAGTACCTTAGTACAAAGATTATTCGATTGAAATTAATGTAGATTAATTGGGATTAATTGAGATTTTTAATAAAATAAGTTAATAAAAGTGTAAACGACTAGTTGTTTTCAAAGTAGCATAGGATATACTTTCCTATACTTTACAATATAAATGGTGCCACAGGTTTTAGTTTTACGTAGATCGAGAGGCTAAACAATAATGACAATAATACAGAAAATGAAAATAAAATACATATATTCCATCGCTATACTGCGGTGTGGTATCGAATGGATAAATTACCATGTCATATTTTCGTAGGTTAACAGTGTTAGAAGCAGTGTTTTGGTGTAACAAGATGGCGACCTAGAGTACAATATAAAGGCGAAAACTTGAGGTGCAAGATCGAGATATACTCGGTATAATTTTATTTCTATAATATTCTTGTTGAATGTAGAAAGAATGAAAACAATTTTATAGGCAACGCTTGAAATTTATCCTTGAAAGACTTAATTAGCATATTTACATAATGAACTTGTTAAATGGCTTGGCCTTTAATTCAATTATTAAAAAATCCTCAAAACACAGGAACTAAAAAGTATTTTTATCAGGAATTCTGTAGAATGCACGATTTTAACGGAATGGTTTCAAAAGATTTCTGTTGGGGAAACCCACAGACACAGGAATTTGGCTTGGATCTCAACATGCCCCTGTATCATAATATCGATACATTTAAATACTCTGATGAATTTAAAGATTTCTGCTGACAATAGTGCACCAGAATCTTGCAGTAATTATGGCAAGCTAGTGGCTAAAACAGCTTGCCCTCCACGATTTTAACTTGTCAAAAGCTCTTATTTTGAACGCTGGTAATAGATATAATAAGGGTATGGAGAATGTATGAGTATATCATAATGTTTGAGTTATAGACTTGGATCATAACCGTATCATTATCATCATTTCTATTTTTCATTTAGTATCAGAATGTAATATAGGTTGTATCCCTAAAATAAAATATTATGAAAGGGTTGACACAAATATAGATTGTGAAAAATGTTATACTTGGTACTCCTCAAAATTGGTGATGGAAGGTATTCGGTTCCAGAGTTCTTGGACGCATCTATTTTTGTTATTATTTTATGTAACTCAGTTGGGGTGATTTCTGAAGACTGAAATTCAGGTACAATTCTGGAGGAGTCTATGTTATCAGTGGGGTTTGGAGGTAATGTACTAGTCAGTGTGAGAATTTTCCCTGCTAGGTTGGGACCTACATTCAAGAAGAAGTCGTTGAATGCGTCAGGGACTTCAGAGGAATCAATCATTTGACCGTCCCTCTCAATATTAACGGGGTTACTCTTTTTCATCTTATCAGGGCTTATTAGTGGACGCAGAAAGTCCCAATACTTTTTGGGATTCTTATCATGGAATTCAAGGTTAGCTTTGATGTAGTCAGCTTTAGCAGCTCTACTTCTGCGGTTTGCTTGATTACGTAAGAGCCTAGCTTTCTGTAAAGTTTCAAGATTCTTGGTCTTTTTTGCTTCACGGAAGAGGTTGTCCCGCTTATTCATTAACTGCACTAGATCATCTGTCATCCACTTTGGTTTGGTTCTGACCTGCCAAAACTCTTTAAGTGGACACATTTAATCAAGATAAAATGTGCTATTGCCCAATAGAAGCTCCCAGCATTTTTCAGGGTCAGGGGTATTATAAAAGGATTCCCAGTTAAGATTTGATAAGATTTCATTGAGGACTCTTTGGTCCAAAGACTTAGTGTTTCTGGCCCAAAAGGACTCCACATTGTACCGATTACGCGTTTTCTTCCTTGTTAAGAAGATTGGGAAGTGGTCTGATATACAAATATCCAATATTCCAGCTGTGTTAACATGTGGGGAGTTGGAGTATAAATGGTCAATGGTTGTCTGTGACTTAAGAGTGGATCTGGTGGGTTTCCTTACATATTGAGTTAAAGAATAGCTATCTACTAGATTCCTTATTTCAGAGGAGAGATTGGTTTTTGAACTCTTAATGACATTGAAGTCCAAATTAAAATCTCCCATAAGATATAATTCATGAGAGCTGTTAATCTTAGATAAAATGTTTTGCAGGTTTTCAACTAGGGCTGTGGTACAGCCACTAGGCGGCCTGTAGACGTTCAGGATGTCCAGATACTACAGGACCGCCACGACACCTAGCGTCTTAGTTCAGTACTGTATTAGGAATTCTTCAATAAAGAGACTCTGTAGAGTCACTCTGTAACCTACGCTTGCCTTGAGTAGTTCATTAATATACACGACACACAGGATAGCACAGCTTTTATTGAAACCTTTCTTAACCAAAGCAACTTGTACTTCTAAGTCTTTGTTAGAAACGTTCAGATCCTTATAAATTTCAGTATCCACTATCCAGACCACTCTTGAAATACATACAAAGACCGCCTCCTCTCTTTCTGACCTTCCTATCCAATCTATACAATGAATAATTTTGGAGCTGCAGTAAGTTATCATGAGTGCTTGAATTAAGCCACGTTTCACAAAATCCGATGACATCAATATCAGTCACTAGTGAGTAACTCGATTTGTTCAATATGTTTAAAAAGGCTCCTTATGTGTCATGTGTGTGTTCCCATGTGTAAACTCATATCAAAAGATTTCCTGTCCTATAGTCACACTCAGTACATTCATAAGTCTCTTCTCCAGTGTGCGTTCCCATGTGATCCCTCAGGGCACCAACATGTGTTGTCCTATAGTCACACTCAGTACATTTATTTGGCTTTTCTCCAGTATGTGTTCTCATGTGTGTCCTCAGGGCTCCACCCTCTGTTGCCCTATAGTCACACTCAGTACATTTAAAGGGCTTTTCTCCAGTATGTGTTCTCATGTGTATAAGCAAGAATCCAGGATGTGATGTCCTATATTCACACTCAGTACATTCATATGGCTTTTCTCCAGTATGTGTTTTCATGTGAGCCTTCAAGTCTCCAGCTCGTACTGCCCTATAGTCACACACAGTACACTTTTCCCCAGTATGTTGTTTCATGTGTGTCTTCAGGATTGTAGTGTATGCTGTCCTATAGTCACATTCAGTACATTTAAGATCCTTTACCCCAGTATGTGTTCTCATGTGAACCCTCAGGTCTCCATCATGTGCTGCCCTATAGTTACACACAGTACATTTATAGGGCTTTTCTCCAGTATGTGTTCTCATGTGAATCATCAGGTCACCAACCTTAGCTGCCCCATAGTCACACAATGTACATTTATAGGGTTCTTCTCCAGTATGTGTTCTCATGTGTCTCCTTAGGTATCCAGCCCGTGCTGCACTATAGTCACACTCAGTACATTTATAGGGCTTTTCACCAGTATGTGTTATCATGTGTAACATCAGGTCTCCATCATGTGCTGTCTGAAAGTCACACTCAGTACATTTATGGGGCTTTTCCCCAGTATGTGTTATCATGTGAAACATCAGGCCTCCAGCCTGTGCTGCCCTATAGTCACACTCAGTACATTTATAGGGCTTTGCATCACTGTGTGTTTTCATGTATAAACTCATATCATTAAGATGTGCTGTCCTATATTTACACATAGTACATTCATAAGTCTGTTTTCCAGTATGTGTGCTCATGTGATTCCTTAGGCTGTGTGCCGTTGCTGTCCTATAGTCACACTCAGTACATTTATGGGGCTTCTCTCCATGTGTTCTCATGTGACCCCTTAGCGCTCCAGCCTCTGCTGCCCTATAGTCACACACAGTACATTTAAAGGGCTTTTCTCCAGTATGTGTTCTCTTGTGTATAAGCAAGAACCCAGGATATGATGTCTTATAGTCACACTCAGTACATTCATATGGCTTTTCTCCAGTATGTGTTCCCATGTGAGCCTTCAATTCTCCAGCCTCTGTTGCCTCATATGGCTTTTCTCCAGTATGTGTTCTCTTGTGTATAAGCAAGAACCCAGGATGTGATGTCTTATAGTCACACTCAGTACATTCATATGGCTTTTCTCCAGTATGTGTTTTCATGTGAGCCTTCAAGTCTCCAGCCTCTGTTGCCTCATATGGCTTTTCCCCAGTATGTGTTTCCATGTGTTTCCTCAGGTCTCCAGCCTCTGCTGCCCTATAGTCACACTCAATACATTTAAAGGGCTTTTCCCCAGCATGTGTTTTCATGTGTTTCCTCAGGTCTCCAGCCCGTGCTGCCCTATAGTCACACTCAATACATTTAAAGGGCTTTTCCCCAGCATGTGTTTTCATGTGTTTCCTCAGGTCTCCAGCCCCTGCTGCCCTATAGTCACACACAGTACATTTATGGGGCTTTTCTCCATGTGTTCTCATGTGACCCCTTAGCACTCCAGCCCCTGCTGCCCTATAGTCAATCACAGTACATTTATGGGGCTTTTCTCCATGTGTTCTCATGTGACCCCTTAGCACTCCAGCCCCTGCTGCCCTATAGTCACACACAGTACATTTATGGGGCTTCTCTCCATGTGTTTTCATGTGTGTCCTCAGGTCTCCAGCCTCTGCTGCCCTATAGTCACACACAGTACATTTAAAGGGCTTTTCTCCAGTATGTGTTCTCTTGTGTATAAGCAAGAACCCAGGATATGATGTCTTATAGTCACACTCAGTACATTCATATGGCTTTTCTCCAGTATGTGTTTTCATGTGAGCTTTCAAGTCTCCAGCCTCTGTTGCCTCATATGGCTTTTCCCCAGTATGTGTTTCCATGTGTTTCCTCAGGTCTCCACCATGTGCTGACCTATAGTCACACTCAGTACATTTAAAGGGCTTTTCCCCAGCATGTGTTTTCATGTGTTTCCTCAGGTCTCCAGCCAGTGCTGCCCTATAGTCACACTCAGTACATTTAAAGGGCTTTTCCCCAGCATGTGTTTTCATGTGTTTCCTCAGGTCTCCAGCCCGTGCTGCCCTATAGTCACACTCAGTACATATATATGGTTTTTCTCCAGTATGTGTTCTCATGTGTGTCCTCAGGGCCCAAGCCTGTGCTGCCCTATAGTCACACTCAGTACATTTAAAGGGCTTTTCCCCAGCATGTGTTTTCATGTGTGTCCTCAGGTCTCCAGCCTCTGCTGCCCTATAGTCACACACAGTACATTTAAAGGGCTTTTCTCCAGTATGTGTTCTCATGTGTATAAGCAAGTATCCAGGATATGATGTCCTATATTCACACTCAGTACATTCATATGGCTTTTGCCATGGATGTGTTCTCATGTGTGCCCTCAGGTCTCCATCATGTGCTGCCCTATAGTCACACACCGTACATCTCCACTCAGCACTGTGTATGAGCAAATGTTTCTCTAAACTACTGCTCTCTGTAAACCCTTTAACACACACACCACAGTTATGTAGTTTCTCCCCTACATGAGTCACATCGTGTATATTGGCCACCAGTAGAGACGGTACACAAGTCACACTTGTAGCATTTGCTGCCTGTCCTGTCTCCATGAGTACAGTAGGTACACTAGTCACACTTGTAGCATTTGCTGCCTGTCCTGTCTCCATGAGTACAGTAGGTACACTAGTCACACTTGTAGCATTTGCTGCCTGTCCTGTCTCCATGAGTATGTTTATGTACCAACAGCCGAGATGCTTATGGGTGAATGCACTCACCAACGTCACACTTCCACGTCTCAAAACCTGCAAATATATATAGAGAGAGTTGATCAGTTTACATCAAGTTCACATCACAATTTTATATACATCTGAAATCAATAGACAAAAGTATGAACTATACGTGTTTTTACCTTTTTAATAAATATACTTTTTCACAAGTGGCGTAAACTATTGAAGAATTCTGGGTCATTCTCTGAAGAATATTTCGGTCAGTAGTTGAGCGAGAAATTAATCAACGCAACTCAGAGATGTATGTTTCAAGCCAGAACCAATCCAGTTAAAAGAGGATGGGTGTAATCAGTTTATTGCTTATATGCTAGACAGATTACAACCAAGGACACAGGGCCTGGGCTGATTGGCTCATCCTGGCTGGACCAATTAATTACCGGGTTAGATAAGGGATCCAATCAACCACAGGTTAACAATGAACATAAAAGATGAATAAGAGGTCAGAGCGACCACTGTCACACCTGACCAATCCCTTGTGTCGTGACCAGGTCATGTGGTAATCTCCCCTCCCCTCTCCCTCCTGCTCTTAATCAATGCCCCCTCCCTTCACTGACCTCGCGGTCAGTCCCTCCCCTCCCCTCCCCTCCCATCAACCCTAAGATAATAATTAGACATGGACAGCGACTTGTACCTTGGACCTAGGGAAGTGACCCACAAGTGTGTGGCAGGAAGAAAGTTAGCTAGCCTTTAAGTCGGTAGGGGGCGTAGCAGATCTATGTCTGAATGAGACCCATAAAATAATCCTTTAACGTTGTGTCAGGATTTTACACTATGTTTTCAATTCAGACTTGTGTAGTGTGTGAACACAGACTCAGGTTCTAAGGCTGGCACAAGTAGATTGGATTGGTGAAAGTTAATTGTACATTTTCAGGAAATTTCACCCACATACACAACATGATTATACAAAAACATGTTGGAAAAAAATAAAGTTTGAATACTGTAGTGGCCCGTTCATAAGCCCGGGCATGCATGCATGGATTTCAGTTTCAAAGGTACTAGAGAGTAAAACTATATATTACCATACCATACCCATCGTACATTAGATTGATATTTGTAAAAGAAAATTGACGCCTGGAATTTATTTGTTATGAGAGATAATAATCAGGAAGACCCGGCTAATATTTGAAATCCCCGGTTTATATTTAAGAGAGGCTTTTATTATTTTCCTGACCCCAAAATACTCAGTCTGTATTTGAGATAGGCTTTTAAACAGGTCCAGGCTTATGAACGGGCCACTATAGTATATATATAAAACATCTTCTGTTTCTATACTGTTATTCATCTTAAATATTGGAGACGCAGGGGATCTATTGCTCTTGAAAAAAACTTAAAATCAAGGGAACAGATGATGTTTCTTAAACACTGTTACAACTAGTGTAACACAAAAGGTAACGAAGTATTGAAGTGAGTGAGTGAGTGAGATTGGTTGCTTTACGCCCTTATCAACACTTTGAAGTGTTATATCAAGGGCGGGAGAGCAGAGAGGGAGGCAGTTTATGATCATACCCAGGAAATAGAGATAGAGAAGAAGGGAGAGAGAGACAGAGAAAAGAGACAGAAAGGCACTTTAAGGCCTACCCAGGACCAGAAGTATTGAAGTTTGAAGATGTATTTATTCCTGGTACAGGTATATAGTGTGATGGTATAACCTAGTTGGAATCAGGCAGGCAACTAATGAGGGGTCAGGGAACCCCTTATATCCTAGGGCAGGCTTACCATCAGGTCTGCCTCCCACCCTCATTGGGCAATGGGGATGAGGGATTACTCATTATAGAGGTAGCCTCCATGGAGGTAGGAGCTACGGTGAAGGTATAGGCATATGGCCATTAATGATTAAAATTTTAGGTACATTAATATATTATGACACAACGAGTTATAACAACACCTTATGAATATCATTTTATTTGAATTTTATACAATTCAAAATCTCATATATTTTGTGAGGCAACAGTTTAATTTTTAGTTCAAAAAGAATATAAAATATTAAGAATATCACGAAAGTGCACCAGCCTGAGAACCTTCCATGAGGTGTGCAACAAGTGAAAGAGACAAAACCTGTTGTTTGTCTGTTATTAGGCTTCTAAAGGCTAATAGGCATACCGCTGTCAGATTTGGATATTGTATTGTTATGTAATAGTTATTAATTATGAATGATAATTATGTGAATGAATAAAGCATGTAAAGTGTTAATTGTATTGTGTAAGGTACCAGCGTGGGGTGACGTCAAACATTAAAATCAGGGTTATTTGTGGACAGTGGGGACCCAGCAGGGGGTCCTCATTTGCATAAGTGAGTAGCGTCACTCATGCTGATGTTCTCACCAAGGCCTCCTCAGTGAGGAATAATAAACCAATGCAGCAGGACCTCTGACTTCCCCTCTTATACTAATCTGAGGCCTATCCAGACCTCACAGAATGAGTGTATCTTTTGGTAAAAAATAACACATGATGAGGCGAGCAGTGGATGGATTGTATTTCTCCATGTTAACCGTTCAGGATGGTTTTGTTGATAGGCTGAATAAAATATGAATTTGTATAAAAGGTACCACCAGACCATTTTGTTTTCTAAGTTCGAACATAGATAGAACATCGTGGATTTTCCTCACCTCCATACCAATATATGGGTCTGACTTCTTCTTATATCTATTAATCGCGCCTATCCAGACCTCACACTGGTGGAGAACCCGGGAATTGATCCCGGTACCGCGAAGCCTAAATTATGTACTTATGGTTGTCCCGCCCAGTAATTCAAATTAATAACTGTTGTGATCTATGTATTTATTCGTTGATAGGCTGAATATCAACATGATGTCTTTTTTTTTTTTTTTTTCACGGTTTGTTTTCATTTATTTCATATGATAAAATGTCAAAAACATAACGACTGCCTTGGTTGAGAAATACAATAGGGTCTCATTACTTGGGTTACTTACATGGTTTAAAAACATGGCACAGACTCTAACATATATCGCTAGCAATGTGGCTTATAGCAAACGTGAAAAAGTCAGCTTAACTTGACTCTCTAACATGCAGTTACGGTACACATTATGTATGATCATGACAACGATTGACCGTCAATCCCCCAAATAAAATCCAACAACTTGAAAATCGACAGAATTTGTTGCACGCATTCCATCGCATTCATTGATTGAACACAGAGCACGCCGACCAACAACATGATGTCTTGAATATTGCGGGCAGGCCTTTGCTAGCATCTGCACCCTATCTGGATATAACCTTCAATGTGTTGATAACAGATAAGCGCGTAAAACAACCTATTTCACTCACTCATATATAAACGATTCTACGTGCGACCTGTCCCGACCAGTGCTACCATGCTACTGAGGATTTGGAAGGTCCTTAGACGTGGGTAACCAATACCTCACTGTTCCCTTAGTGAAAAAAATAAATTTCCACGTCCGTCTACAAGCTGTCACGAACAAACAATGGCTATACATACAGCGGCGGGAATCCCCCTAGCAACCACGGACCAGCTGTCCGCAGTGAATATTATGGAGGCCCAGGTAGGCGGATGACCAATTATACTTATATTTATTTAACATAAATATACACCATCTTTTACCCCTCCCCTCCCCTCTCCAATTTCCCCACCCTCTCCCTCTCCTTCTCCCCTCCCTCCTCCTCCAACTACATGCCGCTCATTCTACCTGTTAAAGTAGTGGACCAAGAGCGCAGTGAGAGCGCACCAACGCACTTAATTGCCATTGATTTCATAAGGTAGAGTCTCTCTGTGCTTGTCTTGCTCTAAAGATATTAGCGGATGAAGAGCGAAATAAAAGCACACTATAAACAAGCGTAGCAAGAGCGAGCCATGAGCACATATACAAGCGATCCGGTGGAATCGCACCTTAAGCACAATAGCCAAGATTCGGAATGGGACATGCTGACTGGTAGACTGGGGCCAGAGTAGAGGAGGATGGGTAATTTTGACCAGAAGAGGGGTCAAACGTGTTTACATTATGAGGGTGCAGGTTTCAATGGACACAGGGAGGGCCCTTCATTTTAGAGACAGAAAAACATTTAATATTGCCACCAAACTTTAGGATTTATGAGACAACACCATGCCCTATCTTCATCTTACTCAATGTTCGTTTAATAGTTATGGAAAACAAATAACAGAACAAATGTTGTGTGTAGGTGCAGGTTGAGTGCATGATGCATGCACCCGCACTGTGTTTGAGCGGGTGTGTACCTATACAGCTGTGGTCAGTGCCCCACCCACTCTCAGATAGGCCCCAGTGCCTGTATGAAATCAGTGCCAGCTGTGGTATCTCAACCTAAAGAGGGCATTTCAGTTCTTGCCTATTGGGGCCGCACAATTGTGTGGGACTTTCCCCAAAGAAAGGGAAATCCCTGTAAGGTTTTAAGGTTTTATTCTAAAATAATTCTGCATCCAATAATTATTTCTTTTTTTAAAAATACTTGTTTATCTCTTATTTTCATGTTTTTCTAATCAGAATACTTTTTGGAGGATATAGTAAATCATACTCGGCAAGAAAGCTTACATTGAGATATTTATTTTGGGGAAACAAACGAGAAAAAATATAACTGTACGTCCAGTAGGGACTAGTCGCAAATGTTAAAATACCCATTGGACCCATTTTGTGAGAATCTGTCATAATGATTTAAATGTATATTAATCATGAGACAAAATATAAGTCCCTAGCTCAGTAGCTGCAATCTTGATTGAATTGATAAATCTTTTATTTGTCATTTATAAGGTAACAATAGGGTATATCACGAATAGGTTGATGACAAACTTTGCAGTGGTCACTATGCCCCGGGGACGGGACTAGCTGTGGGCGCCTTCCCTGTCAGCTAATACCTTCAGTATAGGTGTCAAACTTTGCCTCCTTATTCTAGGAATACAATTTGCTTTGTGGCTGGATAGCTGTTCCAGGATTATCAGATCACATGTTGACAGTAGTTTTGCCTAAACTTAAGTAGATTTTACCAGCTAGATCTTATAATAATAACAACTTTTGTCAAGTGAATCCATCAAAACATAGGGTGGGAAGAAGCATGCACACAGGGAAGGGTGTGCAGGCAGAGGACGGGGCAGAGGAGCGGGACGAATGTACACACAGAGACCATGCATAGACTTGCAGTATGCCTCTAGGGGTTCAGAACTAGTGTGAGTGTACAGTGCATTGTATATATAGAGAGAGGGACTGTGCAAGTCTGGTGACCAGCTGGTCACTGGTGGTTTGGTGTGCGCTGCCCCTCTCTGCCTGTCTGGGCCCTCCCCCGCTCCCCGTCTCAGTGTACAGCTAGGTGCCCGCATTTCAGCCACCACTGGCCAGTTAGGACCTGCGCAGTGAGAGTAACTTAGGACTTCCGGTCACTTCAACCATAATTCGTGAACTGCCCTATTACAGTGAAAAGACAAATTGGTCCACAGACTTCCCCATTAATGTTTCAACGCATTGCATAATGAATACTAATACAATTAAGTTAGTAAGCTACATGTAATTTGAAATAGAAGAACCATTGGGGAAAACAGCATAATAATTACCAACTCAATTCAAATGCTTTAAAATCTTGAAATATATTATTGGCTTATATTTTCCGTAGCAAATCAATCGTGAGAGATCCCTTAAAATTTACATTGAGGACAGGATGTTGTCATCATTTCTAAGAGTAATATTACTAAGAGTAATATCAAGTATTGTACCGGTATTTAGAATTTATATAATCATTTATCCACCATTTAATCAAAGTTTCTTAAATATTCAGAATTAATAAGGAATGAATATCTGAATATCGGCGATTTTTCGGTATTTGATATGCAGTTTAAATGCCAAGATGAGAAGGAAGGATATTTCCCTAGATGAGATTAGTATATTTTGAATCAAATCATTTCATTTAAATGAATTTGTGACGAAAATACACATAAAATAATTTTTTTATCCAGATTTAATTTTATGCGTGAGACTTGGAAGCTTTAGCGTGAGATATTGGCTAAATGCGTGTGTCACACGCAAAATGCGTGCGACTTGAGAGCCCTGTTTCTCTGTATAAATTAATGAGTTGAAATTTACCAGAACATGTGGGTTTTATGGCCTTTTATGGTCCTTTCCCCGATTTTCTCCACCAGACCCCTTACTGTGGTTCACAGCAGGGTCAAACAAGCTCGGGTATAGCATCGGGCATACTTCTATCTCTCTTGAATTTACTCTCGTTGGTCTGGCCAACAGTCAGACTACCGTTTCTGTAGCTGGCTAGCTGCGACTGGGCGATAATAGGGAGCCGAGGGTTTTCATACACACAGAGGAGAAATACAGACATCAGACTTACCTTTGGTCCTTCCCCACTCTTGCTTTTGGTTGTACGATGAACTTCTGTGTACAATAATTGCTGTTTGTTCAATATTTTCCCTATAAACTATAGTGAGATCGCTCATTGCGCGGCCATTTTGTCTCTGAGTGACTTCCGGTCTGTGCGTGTCCCATACGGCCATAGCGCTCTCTCTCTGTGACGCACGAAGTGCGCATGCACATGGCGCCCTAGTTTTGGTTTACCACCCGCCTCCACAATAGTCTGTCCAGTGCAATGTGTTTTGCGGATTCTGTTGTAATGTTCTTTGTGCTGAGGTCTTTCTCTAGCACAGACAGCCAGGTGGCTGTCTGTCCGCCTTTTCTCTTTTTTACTTTTCTAAGTGCCTCCTCTAATGCAATCTTAGCTGGTGCTTTGTCCGGTAGTCTTATTACATGACCGTACCACCTTATTCTTCTCTTCTTTATTACGTTACTCCATTTTTCTTGCTTGGTCTTATTATATAGGTCTTCGCTAGATATTTTCTTTGGCCATGTGATGTTAATGGCCTTTCGGAGCAGTCTTCGTTGAAATGAGTCGATCTTATTTTCTGTCTTCTTGGTCGATGTCCATAGCTCGGCGTTATAGAGGAAGATGCTTTCCGAGCAGGCCTTGAAGACCCTCATTTTCGTTTGTATATTTAACTTGTTGTTCTGAAATATATAGTCATGTTTCCTCATTGCGTTTTGCGTCAGTTGTTTTCTTCTTTTTACATCCTCTCCGGTGTCTAGGAGGCTTCCCAGGATCTTGCATTTTTTCCAGTCTTCTGGTCCTTCTTTCGTCACTATATATTCTTCCGTCTTTGCTTCGTTTATTTTTAATCCCCTTCCTTTTAGCTTTGGTATGACATCTTTCTTTTCTTTTTCGATCTTATATTTGTTGTTGCATGATGCCCACCCTATGTCATCGGCATATTTTGGCCTTATTATAGTGCCATATTCTGGTGTTATGCTGTAGGTGTGATCCCTTAGCTCTGGGGGCAGATTTTCTTCTCCAGCTTTGCTTTCGGGTCCACCTGAGTAGTTGTGCTCCTCTTGTTGGTTTTGATGTTGTAGGGCTTTTGCTAAGTATAGGGTAAAGAGGATTGGGCTGAGGCAGTCTCCCTGTGGGACCCCCATCTTTGTTGTGAAAGGATCTGATGTTTCTGTCCCCACCCTTACTCTCAGTCTGATGTCTTCTACTAAGATTTTTATGAGATGTAGTTCGGCCGGATCTAGGATGGTCTTTAGATCTTCTATTAGGGTGTGTCTTCTTACGGTATCGAACGCTTTACTCATGTCCATCAATGTTATATATAGGGTATAGTCCTTCGATGTTATGGCCTTTTCCGCTAAGATTTTGTATGCGAAGGTGTGTTCGGTGGTACTTCTGCCTGCTCTGTATGCTGCTTGTTCGACGGGTATGTTTTCATCAATCTTTTCTCCTATTCTTCTTATCAGGCATATAGCCAATACTTTTCGTAGCATCGAGAGAAGTATGATGGGTCTTAGGTTTGCTAGTGGTCCTTTTGGTTTTCCCGGTTTCTGTAATGGTGTTAAAATGCCTTCCTTTATTTCGGTAGGGAATTCTCCGGTACTTGCGATGTCGTTTAGTATTTTTGCGATCTCTTGCGATGTTTCTTCTCCTCCATTTTTTAGTTGTTCTGCCCTTATCTCATCTCCTCCTGGGCTTTTGTTATTTTTGAGTGACTTTATTGCTTTTGCGACTTCATCAGGTGTGAAGGGTGGTGTTATTTCTTTTGGTGGTACTTTCCTGATATCTTCAAGATTTTTGTCGCTGAAGGTGGTTTCAAAGTGCTTTGCAATTAGGGCTGCTTGTTCTTTGGAGTCTGATGTTAGACCCTCTTGGCCTTGTATTAGCAGGGGTTGTTTTTTCTCGTTATTTGCTATTATTTTCACTGCTTTAAACATTCTGTATGAGTCTTCTTTGGAGTTTTCGATTTCCTCTATTTGTTCCATTAGTTTCGAGAGTCTTTCTTCTTCGAGGCATTTGTGTATCGTATTCAGTTTCTTGTTTCTTTCTTTCCTGATGTCTTCTCTTTTCTTCTGGTCTTTTTCTGTATTTAGCTCGTTGTTTAGCTCCTTCTGTTCTCGGGATAAAGTTTTTATTCTCTCGTTTTCACTAGCTTTCGTTCTTTTCCTGTAACCTAAGATGTTTTCGGCCGCTGTTTGGTTGGCTGTTTGGATGTTATCCCATCTCTCCTGTGGTGTCAGTTCTTTATCGTAGGATTTTTCTCTGAGGACTTTGCTTACTTCTTCCTTATATTTCCTCTTGGTTTCTTCTTCTCTTAGATTGTCAAAATTGATCTTTTTCGGTGGTTTTTGACTTTTGTAGATCTTGATCTTCAGGTTTAGGTCCATTATAACAGGTCTATGATCCGATATTAGGGAGTTGTCGTGAGGGTATGATCTGCAGTTTGTTACCTGTCTTTTATTTCGGATTCTAACCATGATGTAGTCTATTTGGTTTCTATGTGGGTTTCTTCGTTCTTCCCCATTTTTCATTTTATATTTTCTATACGCACTCTCCCATGTTGTGCGATGTAGAAGCTTATGTTGGAACATGGTGTTTGTTAGAATTAGGTTGTGTTGGTTTGCGAATTCTAATAGAGCTTCTCCATTTTCATTTAGATGTCCCTTTCCGTATCTACCGATGTTGTTTGGATACTGTTTATACCCACTACCTGTTTTTGCATTAAAATCTCCCGCCACCACAAGCACTGATCTATTTGCTACTGCTGCAATTATGGCGTCTAGTTCTTCATAATACCTCTCCCTAATGCTGGGATCTTTTAAGCATTTTGGGTTTGTTGGTGCATAGGTATTTATTATTGTCATTTTACGACCGTCCTTCAGTATGGTATCTAGTCTACAGATCCTAGTTGTGAGGGGATGAAATTCTACCTTTATTGAGTCTTTCACTAGGAATCCTACACCACCACTACTACTTCCATCACCAGTATAGTATAGATTGAAAGTTTCACCAACTTGACTTTTTAGATGTTGTATGCCAGTCCCTTTTAAGTGTGTTTCTTGGACAGCTGTGATCGTAACTGCCTTCCTTGTGACGTCGTCTAGAAGCTGTTGTAATTTGCCTTCACTACGCAATGTTTGAACATTCCATGTTCCTATCCTGATCTCTTCCATTTTGCTTGCCTGATGTTACCTATTTCCTATCTCTGTTAGTTCATCGTTTCATATTGCACTGAACAGACACTAGCCGATGCGGTTGAGTGCCTTTCTAGGTTTATTTAGCTATCCTCTTTCGAGTGCGTGGCGCAACCCAACGCTGCTTCACCGTAACTGTTGCCAAAAGTCTGGCGAACGGAAGTCAGCAAAGTCACGTGTTGACGCATCCAATCATAGCCGCGCTTACAATTACCGGCAAACTTAACATGGCGGATCCCCTCCGAGTCCTTGGGAACACTTCTTTTAGACAATATTTCTTCGGCTAGAGCTTCCCTACTTGATCATAGCGCTTCTTAGTTAACAAGGTAAGATATTATGCATTATAATTTTGTTCGTGAATACTTGTATTGCTCTGTGTACCAGTCGAAGGGGAGCAGAATCATGAAAACGGTACAGTAGACCTAGGCCTACTATGTCTATGACTATGACTACCGTATGTCTATGACTATGTCATTGTCGCTGACGCTGTCTATCACTATGCGGCCGACTGGGTGTAAAAGTTGTTTAACACGGGAGAGGGGCAGACAAACTATGTTCCAATGTTATACCTGGTATAATTCGGGAAAAAATCTTCAGTGTAGGCTACTCAACTGGTTAATTATTGTAGTGAGAAACGTCGACGTCTGGATAAACAGATAACTGATTAGTCAGGTCTTCCGACGAGTGCCTAGTCTTTAGCCACTGTGGCGAAATTCCAAAGAAATATTATCGCCACACTGACTTTCTTTTCGCCACAAAGAACCCATCAGTATAAATGAGACTATAACTCTTATGAATCAATACACAGCATATCTTTGGCAGCAAGGTCGGGGGATGACATTTACATGGAATAAATAATGATTAAATAATTATTGGAATACAAAATAAAGTTTAAAATACCTCACAATTGTTGAATCCAATAAAAAGTGAATCCATGTATTCATGTTAAATATAGGAGACGAAAAACTGTTAATTTCGCATTTGGCCAATTCCACCAATTTGACAACATTTGGCCCCCTAGACCCCCCCCCCCCCCTTGGGTACCCAAAAATAATTTTTGAATTAACCAGTTGAATTGTTATTTGTTATCAACCTTATATATATGCGCATTGAACTACCAAATATGGAACCATTCTGATTATTAGTTATTTTTTTACGGGGGGGGGGGGGTGAAAAATAGGTCCCAAATATGAAAAAAATGCCAAAAATAGCATGTCGAATAATGGTTCATATTTCTCCATAAATGAGAATTTAGATTAGAAATAAATAAAACAAATATGCACATAATGTATTGTACTATTTTGAACTTGATAGGTCTCGACATAAGGGTGATAACACTTTTTAGTTTGTGAAAATATTCGAACTAGAAGAAAAGTTACAGCAAAATAACCATTCAGTAATGGTAATCATAATGGCAGCGGCAAGGGGACAGGTCGTTGACCCTCTGCCCATACACATTATATTACTCATTATATTTAGTTATATATATCATTTATTACCCTTGTTTACCTGTTTATGTTGATTTGAATACTTGTATTTAATGTTCCTGTTCTGTTTAAGTATTTAGAGGGAAAATCTTCAAGGATAAACGTTCTAATATTATGTATATATGTTAGAGATTTAATTTATGATGTTATGTGACAGTAGGCGTGACGGCACACGATGGCAGGCGTGACGGCACACGACACAACGTGACGGCACATTTTTTAAGCATTTTGCTGTAAAAAATCATGTAAAAACTACTCGGAAATTATTAATTTCAATCCACATAGATTTATTATGAGCAAAACCAATAATAGATGTCAAATTTAATGTTTATTATTAAAGTTATGCCTTATAAGGCTCTAAAAACCCTAAAATAGGCGTGACGGCACACAACAGGAGTTAGTGTACCCACCACCTTTTGTCACCATGTTATTTCATTGCTACTATTCATGAAAGACACAAATCAATACATTTGATGTTCCATATATGTATAATCCCATGCATTTTATCATTATTCATTATAATTTGATATAATTTTTATTTTTTTAATCCACCAAGGCACACTGTGTGACGGCACACAACATGGGGGAGGGGTGCCCCACACAAAAAAAATCTGTTTTTTGATGGATTTTGGCCAAAAAATATTTTTTGTGCATTTTTCTTTTACACAGATCATGTTCAAGTAACCTACTATCACAACATATAAAGAAAAATGTTCAATTTTGATGATTATTTAGAAATGTAGCTATTCCAGGGTTTAATGACAGTTAAAAAAATTGATTTTTGCCCCCAAAATGGGATTTTGACAAAAAAATCCAAAAAATCTCAGGGTAAAAAGGCTAAAAATGTGGTTCCACCGGTTGGTGGAACAATCCAGTCAAAAAAAACAATCCAATTAATGGTAAATTATTTATATTAAGCCCATTTAATCACTTTCCACGGTTGGGGCCCAAATGTTGTCAAATTGGTGGAATTGGCCATTTAGTATTTCCCCCTTTGGGATTAAAGGAGCTGAGCCTAAACATTTTCATGATAATTTATTCATTCGAAAATTAAAAGAAAAAGTAAAACATACAATTCAGGAAAATATTTTGTACGAGACTACAGAGCTCCTCTCTTCAAACTGTTATCATGCAATCTGTAGGGCTATGGGACTACACATATAAATAGTGAATAACGACTGGATTTCTCCGGATTTTTATGATTGAAAAAGCAGGAATTGAATTCAAATGGGAGGCAAATTATATTTTCCAGTTCCAGCCATATTAGTCCGGGGGCAGGAGGGGTGAACCTTGCGTTTTGGGTCATACGATGTTTTATGATTGATTCTAGATCTCCAAAATCTCCTGATTCCAAATCTGCCGGGTGCCACTCTGTAACTCTTGAGGAAAATTAATTATCGATGTTTTAAAAAAAAAAGTTAAAAATATTAAATTTAATCAATAAAAAAATTATTTCAACGTCAATATCCACTATAACTGCGTAATATTGATAGAACATGAACTTTATAAGTGGAATTACATATATACACATTTTAGAGAATTCATTATGACCTCTCAAGGTCATAGTCAAAGGTCAAGGTCAAAGGTATTTTCAAGTTTTTTTGCAAATATCTGTGAGAACAATGCACTGACATCTTAGGTCAAATAGAAACAATTCTAAGGTATATGACTCTCTATCAATTGATATCTGTCACTTGATTCTACATTTAGAAGTTTTAATATAATTACATTTCTAAACAATGAGACTTTTTTGTGTTTAGGCTGGAAAATGAAATAGCCCCTTGTTTCTTGGAAGTATAGTTAAGTATATGTTAAACATATATTATATATGGAATGTTTGTTAGAGTATTATATGATCTTTCGATTGATATATTATACACATGTCTGTGAATAAAATAAGAAATTATTTGGATACAGTGTACCTGAAAAGTTGTTAGCAAAAGCCAACAAAGATTTCAGTGTTTTCATTTTCAGTGGAACATCACCTCCAACATGATATTTGATTTGATATGATGAGGAATTGTCTATCAGCAGAACAAATAATGAAACAAGATTTTTCCATGCGTAGAACTGTGAAAATAGAGTGTTATTAATTGGAGTTTGGGGAATGTAGTGCTTAAACTGGTTTGGTTTGGAAATATTTTTATTTGAAATCAAATGAAGGGTCCATCTGTGAACAACGTTGTCCATATTTTTGTCTGTAGCCCTTAACTGATTAGGGATGTAGAGGATTAGGATGGCTTATATCTATGATAAATGGCCTGCGTGTGGCTGGTTTATGCCAAATTGGCCTGCATCTATAAAAGGTTTTCAGAAACACTGGATATGTGTACAATCATTAAATAAATGAATCCTGATAGCATTTTAAGGACAGCAAATCACTATGCAAGAACGTTTGGTTCTGTAAATGTAAATGTGTAAAAGTGGCTTACAGTGCATGCTCAGCTCTATATGTATGGTCCAAATACATGATGGGGAAGATAAACAGTTGTCATATCATATCATGTATGGTACACGCCCACCCTCTTTGACTCAGTCTTTGCAAGCTTCTGCAGGCCTACGCGAGGCGTTGTCAAACTTAGACTAATTCCAAATGTTTCTATTTCGCCTTTCTTGGGCTTCTTCAGAGGATTTTATGAAAATGTTTATTTCTTTGGATTGATGAAAGTTATCTTATCGTAGAAGTCTCCCTTATTGGGATAAATTATTCTAATTGATCAGAGTTGAACACATTCTTGCTGTTTGTATGGTTTACGGGAAACGAGTCAGAAATATTTTTTTATTGTTTGTTTTATCCCAGTTATTGAGCCTAGTTATATCTGATTATTGTATCTTCTCTTCAACTCTGAGAGGGGTCGTCTTTAGTGACATAAGATATTTTATTATATACGCGTTGCCGTTGAAACAACGTATTGTAGAGTTGTATACGTTGAGTGCGTATACAACTCCACGCTCTGAGTTGTGTCGTATACAACTCCACGCTCTGAGTGGCATCCTGAAGGCGCCTATGACAGCACGTAAGCCCATCTGAGGGGAATCACGCCCTTGGAGTGATCAGTTGTCAACGCAGACGGAACGGGAGGTAGAACAGTGAAATTAGATCAAAAAGAAAGGAAATAAACTAAAATACTTTCATATTTATTTAGCCTACCCTTTGTTAAAGGTGTAGAGAAGGTGTAGGAGGAGGAGAGTTAAGAAAAGGGAGGATGGGGGAATAAGAGAGGGGGATCCAGGGAAGGGAAAGAACAGATGAAAGAGGTGAGGGGGAGGATGTAGGGGAAGGGAGAGAGGGGAGGGGGAGCATGAGGGAGATGGGGGGGGTATCAGAGATGGGGTTGGGAGAGAAAAACAGGCATGAAAGACAGAAAAGGGGGAGGGAAACGAGAGAGAAGGGGAAGTGTGGGGAGAGAGGGTGACCGTCCAGAGGACGGGTACTTTACTAGTTTAATATACAGATATACTGTGAGAAACCAATGGGTATTTGCCCAGAGATTCGGTAGGTAGAATGATGAAGTCAGAGAGTCGGTTGGTAGTAGTCTTCGGCCAGGCAGCAAGGTGTGTCCAAGCTTACTCTGTCCCCTTTATTTATACTCACACGTTAATTATTCATTAGCATCAAAATGGGTATAGCAATCCACCCTTATGATTGGCTGAGGGGGATCTTCCTGCCACATGATCATGACCCCCAGCGCTCTCCCACGCCAAGGTCATGCGCATGCGCGGAGGATCCCTTGCCCTCAACCCCCCCTCCCCTCCAATTATCCCTGACCCAAGCATGTAGCGTCCCCTCCCTCCCCCAGTCCCTTCCCCCCACCCACTAATGAGAGTCACACAGGAGAACAAGAGGTGACACTATTTCGGTTGCTAAGACAATCAAACAGGTAGACACATAACAACAGGTGTCCAGCGCCCCGCTCCACCCAGGTCCCGCGTGGCGGTCGAGGCCCAGGCGGAGGGGAGAGGGGGAGGGGGGGACGGCCATTTTAGTGGTAAACTCAACCCATAAGATTTGCAATTCTTTACAATACATTTGAGATATATGTATGAGTTTGTTTTACAAATATAGGTCTAAACATTTATTCTTATAATGTTCTGACACCCTAGTATAAGGGTATCAGAGAAGCGATAGGTTGTAACTAATATATTCAGTAATAATGTATTTTATTACGACCGCATATATGTTACAAATATGGATTTAAAAATCTATTCTGGTCATACTGGACACCCTAGTATAGGGGCTACAGAGGAACGCAATGTTAAAATTGATGTATCAAGTAATAATGTATTTTATTACGCTCTCATTTGTTGATTTTATATATTTGTAGGGAATATCTGACTACCCTTTTTAAATACATGTAAATGATTTGTAGTATCTGATCGTATTGTACTGTACTGTGCATATGAATGATTTAAAAACTCTTGCCATTGTTACTATAACCTGAGATACCCCCTAGGTATATAGTGGTGCTGTACTGCTTGACTAACCACTCTTTTGTCATTTTCGTACCTATATTTTATTTTATTATATCTCTAAGTCATCTAGTCTAGTTTACTCTTATATATATTCAAAATTATGGTAACAGCCGGAAGAAATGTACTCTAGGTAGTCCATAAATGTATGTCAACCCTTTTAATATAGCCTAATAGTCTCAGTTGCTGAACATTAGGTAATATTACATTTACAATAATGATAAGATCTAATGATGTAACATAGGGGTAGCTTAGCTCTACAGGTAGTAATGATATTTCAATATAGGCTATGTTAATGAACCCAACTCTCGCTCATTACATAATAATGCAATATAAATCTATATGTTACCAATGAATATTCAATATTTGATTATATAAGCAGAAAAGTAGACCTGTGTCACGTTGTTGGCCTTGATTCCCCGATCCTCTGGGGGCAAGGGGACGGATTCTTTGTCTAAACTACATTATGATACCCAGGCCTAACGTTATTGACAAGTGGGTTGGGCCGACATCATGACATGAGACGGGCTGAGTGGGGGTTGGGGACTATTTTATTTTAATTGCATGATATTCTTTATTTCTTGTAGGACTAATTGGTTTCACATTATTTTATTTTGTTTATTTAGAGGTGTAATAAATACAGAACACACCAACAGGGAGGGCAGGAATGGTGTTACCAACCTCGATTTAGGCGGAAGGACAGAGGGTCGAAGCATGTTCCATCTATTTATATAAAGCCCCATAATCGTTTCCAACGAATGCACCATTCCATACAAATACATTAGTTCAATGATGTATTTGTATGGGTGTATTTATTGCCACATCCTTTCTCAATTAAATACCTTAACATAAATTAAATTAATAGTAAATCCTTTCATCAGGAGACAATGGTTGACAATAAGAATACAAAATTTGTATTTTCCAGCCAGTTTTTGAATGTGTATTCGTCGGAATCATGTATTGGTATGGATTCTTTTCATAAAATTATAATTTACTGATTGAGAAATGAAGTTGGAATCATGAGATTTAAGCTAACCATCTATTCATATGACTTCTTGTGAGTATAATCACTATTATATACTCCAAAAATGAGAACATTCCTACGGAGAGATCTTGTAGATAAAATACTTCGGAAAAATTCCATTCTGCGACTTGTCACTCATTTTCATGAAACACATACATGTGATAAGGATGCATGTACATATGCTAATTGCCTATCTACATGTATATTCTAGATGATGGTTTCATGATTTTTCTGAAAAAAATATTAGGACATTTGGTAGAACATTTTTAAATGTCAACTAACTTGTAGTCTCAATTACTGTGTACCTTGCTAAACCATATTATGACAAGTTCTACCAATTGGTCCTGAAGGTAGGGGATTTCAATACATCAAAAAGAATTCATTATTTTCTGAGAACCTTCAGAAATATGGTGGGCTTTATTTCAAAGTGTTTTGGCATGTCTACACGGAAATAGAAGTATAAAACACACGCGAAAATATACCAAAGGTACCCTGACATAGGAAATAAGGATTTGGTCATAGGTGTGGTGAAATAAGGTGTTTTTTCATGAGATTTTTGTAGGTAAAAAATGGCCTGCGTCAGAGACAAATGGCTAGCGCAGGGCTTGTCCACATTGGCCAGCGTCACTAAAAGGTTTTTCGGGAACATTGCATGTGTCCATTCATGAAGTATACAATCATGCTTCTGCTAATGAGATATCATAACATATCGTCATTTATTATTGCCTTTAAACTCATTTCTGTAAACACTTGATCTCAATACGGGCAATGTATATCTACTATCGGGAATGTGATGCTATTTTAGTATATGTTATGACATGGGGACCCAAAATAAATGAGAGTGTGTGTGTAGGTGGGGGGGGGGGTGGGGGGCGTGGGTATTGTTGGGTACCTGTCAAAGCATGTCAAAGGCTTGCTGGGGATCCTAGCCCTTCCTTCCATACAGGGGACAGTGGAGATGAATACTCAGTGACCAGAGTGTGAAATTAACTTTTTTTTTCTCCACCCGCCAACTTGGCGGGTAAATGTACATATTTACCCGCCCATGAATTACACTTTAATGCCAGAAGTCAGATGTGATTTCAATCACACAAGTAAATGATAAAATACCATTCTTTATTTCTACCAAAACAATATAAGAACAGATTTTGATACAGTTCATAATATAATTTCGATATCATATTCCATGATGATGAAATTTAAATTAAGTAAAATGTTCATCAACCATTGGATGCCTTGCTTGACCTTTATTATGTAGGCAGCTTATTCTCATTTAGAACTCTACTCTGACTGCTTGTCTTGTGACTTGGCTGTGACTTGGCCCGCATGGCCTAGACTTACACCTCCTAACCCCCTCCCCCTCATCCCCTCCTCTAGTTGGACCTAGTAGCCTGGGCAGTGTGGTGCACCTCACCCTGATATCTGGATGTAATTAAGCACATTCCAGAACTAGATGTTATGAAAAATTAATTAATTCAGTGCTCATTGATGTGCCTGCAAAAATCTTGTTCTAATTCCCTCTACAAATACAGGTGACATTTTATAAGAATGGCATGTGTGAGTGAAAAAGAAGAAAGTTGCAGTTCAAATGGTAATTCTACACCTATTATTAACGATTTGACTGTGTAAAATGAAAAGGAGGCAACCTCTAAGTCTACAGAATCTACACACCCTTCTGACTCTCTCTCTGTGTCGCCCTCCATTGCTCTCTGTCTCCCCATGTCCCCTAATATGCCCATCTGGCCCATGTTACCCCCACTCCCACCCAAAACAGCCCCTCGGCCCCACCTCCACCCCCAACCCCAAACACTCATACACACACCCCATCTCCAGGTCTCCTTCCCATCCCCCTGTAAGTACCCCTATATACCTGTACTCTTACTACAGGAAGTTCTCACCCCTGTAAGTACCCCTATATACCTGTACTCTTACTAGAAGTAGTTCTCACCCCCTGTAAGTACCCCTATATACCTGTACTCTTACTACAGGTAGATCTCACCCCCTGTAAGAACCCCTATATACCTGTACTCTTACTACAGGAAGTTCTCACCCCTGTAAGTACCCCTATATACCTGTACTCTTACTGGAAGTAGTTCTCACCCCCTGTAAGTACCCCTATATACCTGTACTCTTACTACAGGTAGTTCTCACCCCCTGTAAGAACCCCTATATACCTGTAGTCTTACTACAGGAAGTTCTCACCCCCTGTAAGTACCCCTATATACCTGTACTCTTACTACAGGAAGTTCTCACCCCTGTAAGTACCCCTATATACCTGTACTCTTACTAGAAGTAGTTCTCACCCCCTGTAAGTACCCCTATATAACTGTACTCTGACTACAGGAAGTTCTCACCCCCTGTATGTACCCCTATATACCTGTACTCTTACTACAGGTAGTTCTCACTCCTTCTAAGAACCCCTATGTACTTGTACTCTTACTACAGGTAGATCTCACCCCCTTCTAAGAACCCCTATATACCTGTACTCTTACTACAGGTAGTTCTCACCCCTTCTAAGAACCCTTATATACCTGTACTCTTACTACAGGTAGATCTCACCCCCTGTAAGTACCCCTATTTACCTGTACTCTTACTACAGGTAGTTCTCACCCCCTGTAAGTACCCCTATATACATGTAGTCTCACTACAGGTAGTTCTCACCCCTTGTTAGTACCCCTATATACCTGTAGTCTTACTACAGGAAGTTCTCACCCATTCTAAGAACCCCTATATACCTGTACTCTTACTACAGGTAGTTCTCACCCCCTGTAAGTACCCCTATATACCTGTACTCTTACTACAGGTAGTTCTCACCCCTTCTAAGTACCCCTATATACCTGTACTCTTACTACAGGTAGATCTCACCCCTTCTAAGTACCCCTATATACCTGTACTCTTACTACAGGTAGTTCTCACCCCTTCTAAGTACCCCTATATACCTGTACTCTTACTACAGGTAGTTCTCACCCCTTCTAAGTACCCCTATATACCTGTAGTCTCACTACAGGTAGATCTCACCCCCTGTAAGTACCCCTATATACCTGTACTCTTACTACAAGTAGTTCTCACCCCTTCTAAGAACCCCTATATACCTGTACTCTTACTACAGGTAGTTCTCACCCATTCTAAGAACCCCTATATACCTGTACTGTTACTACAGGTAGTTCTCACCCCCTGTAAGTACCCCTATATAACTGTACTCTTACTACAGGTAGTTCTCACCCCTTCTAAGTACCCCTATATACCTGTAGTCTCACTACAGGTAGATCTCACCCCCTGTAAGTACCCCTATATACCTGTACTCTTACTACAAGTAGTTCTCACCCCTTCTAAGAACCCCTATATACCTGTACTCTTACTACAGTTAGTTCTCACCCATTCTAAGAACCCCTATATACCTGTACTGTTACTACAGGTAGTTCTCACCCCCTGTAAGTACCCCTATATACCTGTACTCTTACTAGAAGTAGTTCTCACCCCCTGTAAGTACCCCTATATAACTGTACTCTTACTACAGGAAGTTCTCACCCCCTGTATGTACCCCTATATACCTGTACTCTTACTACAGGTAGTTCTCACTCCTTCTAAGAACCCCTATATACCTGTAGTCTTACTACAGGTAGTTCTAACCCCCTGTAAGTACCCCTATGTACTTGTAATCCTACTACAGGTAGATCTCACCCCCTTCTAAGAACCCCTATATACCTGTACTCTTACTACAGTTAGTTCTCACCCATTCTAAGAACCCCTATATACCTGTACTGTTACTACAGGTAGTTCTCACCCCCTGTAAGTACCCCTATATAACTGTACTCTTACTACAGGTAGTTCTCACCCCTTCTAAGTACCCCTATATACCTGTAGTCTCACTACAGGTAGATCTCACCCCCTGTAAGTACCCCTATATACCTGTACTCTTACTACAAGTAGTTCTCACCCCTTCTAAGAACCCCTATATACCTGTACTCTTACTACAGTTAGTTCTCACCCATTCTAAGAACCCCTATATACCTGTACTCTTACTACAGGTAGTTCTCACCCCCTGTAAGTACCCCTATATACCTGTACTCTTACTAGAAGTAGTTCTCACCCCCTGTAAGTACCCCTATATAACTCTACTCTTACTACAGGAAGTTCTCACCCCCTGTATGTACCCCTATATACCTGTACTCTTACTACAGGTAGTTCTCACTCCTTCTAAGAACCCCTATATACCTGTAGTCTTACTACAGGTAGTTCTCACCCCCTGTATGTACCCCTATGTACTTGTAATCTTACTACAGGTAGATCTCACCCCCTTCTAAGAACCCCTATATACCTGTACTCTTACTACAGGTAGTTCTCACCCCTTCTAAGAACCCCTATATACCTGTACTCTTACTACAGGTAGATCTCACCCCCTGTAAGTACCCCTATTTACCTGTACTCTTACTACAGGTAGTTCTCACCCCCTGTAAGTACCCCTATATACCTGTAGTCTCACTACAGGTAGTTCTTACCCCCTGTAAGTACCCCTATATACCTGTAGTCTTACTACAGGTAGTTCTCACCCCCTGTAAGTACCCCTATATACCTGTAGTCTCACTACAGGTAGTTCTCACCCCTTGTTAGTACCCCTATATACCTGTAGTCTTACTACAGGAAGTTCTCACCCATTCTAAGAACCCCTATATACCTGTACTCTTACTACAGGTAGTTCTCACCCCCTGTAAGTACCCCTATATAACTGTACTCTTACTACAGGTAGTTCTCACCCCTTCTAAGTACCCCTATATACCTGTACTCTTACTACAGGTAGTTCTTACCCCTTCTAAGAACCCCTATATACCTGTACTCTTACTACAGGTAGTTCTCACCCCTTCTAAGTACCCCTATATACCTGTACTCTTACTACAGGTAGTTCTCACCCCTTCTAAGTACCCCTATATACCTGTACTCTTACTGGAAGTAGTTCTCACCCCCTGTAAGTACCCCTATATACCTGTAGTCTCACTACAGGAAGTTCTCACCCCCTGTAAGTACCCCTATATACCTGTACTCTTACTACAAGTAGTTCTCACCCCTTCTAAGAACCCCTATATACCTGTACTCTTACTACAGTTAGTTCTCACCCATTCTAAGAACCCCTATATACCTGTACTCTTACTACAGGTAGTTCTCACCCCTTCTAAGTACCCCTATATACCTGTACTCTTACTACAGGTAGTTCTCATCCCTTCTAAGAACCCCTATATACCTGTACTCTTACTGCAGGTAGATCTCACCCCCTGTAAGTACCCCTATATACCTGTACTCTTACTGGAAGTAGTTCTCACCCCCTGTAAGTACCCCTATATACCTGTACTCTTACTACAGGTAGTTCTCACCCCCTGTAAGTACCCCTATATACCTGTAGTCTCACTACAGGTAGTTCTCACCCCTTGTTAGTACCCCTATATACCTGTAGTCTTACTACAGGTAGTTTTCACCCCCTGTAAGTACCCCTATATACCTGTACTCTTACTGCAGGTAGATCTCACCCCCTGTAAATACCCCTATATACCTGTACTCTTACTGCAGGTAGATCTCACCCCCTGTAAGTTCCCCTATATACCTGTACTCTTACTACAGGAAGTTCTCACCCCTTCTAAGAACCCCTATATACCTGTACTCTTACTATAGGTAGTTCTCACTCCTTCTAAGAACCCCTTTAAACCTGTACTCTTACTACAGGTAGTTCTCACCCCCTGTTAGTACCCCTATATACCTGTACTCTTACTACAGGTAGATCTCACCCCCTTCTAAGTACCCCTATATACCTGTACTCTTACTACAGGTAGTTCTCATCCCTTCTAAGAACCCCTATATACCTGTACTCTTACTACAGGTAGTTCTCACCCCCTGTAAGTACCCCTATTTACCTGTACTCTTACTACAGGTAGTTCTCACCCCCTGTAAGTACCCCTATATACCTGTAGTCTTACTACAGGAAGTTCTCACCCCCTGTAAGTACCCCTATATACCTGTAGTCTCACTACAGGTAGTTCTCACCCCTTGTTAGTACCCCTATATACCTGTAGTCTTACTACAGGTAGTTCTCACCCCCTGTAAGTACCCCTATATACCTGTACTCTTACTGCAGGTAGATCTCACCCCCTGTAAGTACCCCTATATACCTGTACTCTTACTGCAGGTAGATCTCACCCCCTGTAAGTTCCCCTATATACCTGTACTCTTACTACAGGAAGTTCTCACCCCTTCTAAGAACCCCTATATACCTGTACTCTTACTATAGGTAGTTCTCACTCCTTCTAAGAACCCCTTTAAACCTGTACTCTTACTACAGGTAGTTCTCACCCCCTGTAAGTACCCCTATATACCTGTACTCTTACTACAGGTAGTTCTCATCCCTTCTAAGAACCCCTATATACCTGTACTCTTACTACAGGTAGTTCTCACCCCCTGTAAGTACCCCTATTTACCTGTACTCTTACTACAGGAAGTTCTCACCCCCTGTAAGTACCCCTATATACCTGTAGTCTCACTACAGGTAGTTCTTACCCCCTGTAAGTACCCCTATATACCTGTAGTCTTACTACAGGAAGTTCTCACCCCCTGTAAGTACCCCTATATACCTGTAGTCTTACTACAGGTAGTTCTCACCCCCTGTAAGTACCCCTATATACCTGTAGTCTCACTACAGGTAGTTCTCACCCCTTGTTAGTGCCCCTATATACCTGTAGTCTTACTACAGGTAGTTCTCACCCCCTGTAAGTACCCCTATATACCTGTACTCTTACTACAGGAAGTTCTCACCCCTGTAAGTACCCCTATATACCTGTACTCTTACTACAGGTAGTTCTCACCCCTTCTAAGAACCCCTATGAACAGGTATGTAGAGGGGTCAAGAACTACCTGTTGTAACAGTACTGGTATATACAGGTACTTAGAGGGGTTGAGAACTACCTGTTGTAACAGTACTGGTATATTCAGGTACTTAGAGGGGTTGAGAACTACCTGTTGTAACAGTACTGGTATTTACAGGTACTTAGAGTGGTTGAGAACTACCTGTTGTAACAGTACAGGTATATACAGGTACTTAGAGGGGTTGAGAACAGCCTGTAGTAACAGTACTGGTATATACAGGTACTTAGAGGGGTTGAGAACTACCTGTTGTAACAGTACTGGTATATACAGGTACTTAGAGGGGTTGAGAACTACCTGTAGTATCAGTACAGGTATATACAGGTACTTAGAGTGGTTGAGAACTACCTGTGGATATTTACAGGGGGTGAGAACTACCTGTAGTATTAGTACAGGTATATACAGGTACTTAGAGGGGTTGAGAACTACCTGTTGTAACAGTACTGGTATATACAGGTACTTAGAGGGGTTGAGAACTACCTGTAGTATCAGTACAGGTATATACAGGTACTTAGAGGGGGTGAGAACTACCTGTAGTATCAGTACAGGTATATACAGGTACTTAGAGGGGGTGAGAACTACCTGTAGTATTAGTACAGGTATATACAGGTACTTAGAGGGGTTGAGAACTACCTGTTGTAACAGTACTGGTATATACAGGTACTTAGAGGGGTTGAGAACAGCCTGTAGTATTAGTACAGGTATATACAGGTACTTAGAGGGGTCAAGAACTACCTGTAGTAACAGTACTGGTATATACAGGTACTTAGAGGGGTTGAGAACTACCTGTATCAACAGTACAGGTATATACAGGTGCTTAGAGGAGATGAGAACTACCTGTATCAACAGTACTGGTATATACAGGTACTTAGAGGGGTTGAGAACAGCCTGTTGTAACAGTACTGGTATATACAGGTACTTAGAGGGGTTGAGAACTACCTGTAGTATCAGTACTGGTATATACAGGTACTTAGAGGGGTTGAGAACTACCTGTTGTAACAGTACTGGTATATACAGGTACTTAGAGGGGTTGAGAACTACCTGTAGTATCAGTACAGGTATATACAGGTACTTAGAGGGGTTGAGAACTACCTGTTGTAACAGTACAGGTATATACAGGTATGTAGAGGGGTCAAGAACTACCTGTAGTAACAGTACTGGTATATACAGGTGCTTAGAGGAGATGGGAACTACCTGTAGTAACAGTACTGGTATATACAGGTACTTAGAGGGGTTGAGAACTACCTGTAGTATTAGTACAGGTATATACAGGTACTTAGAGGGGTTGAGAACTACCTGTTGTAACAGTACTGGTATATACAGGTACTTAGAGGGGTTGAGAACTACCTGTAGTATCAGTACAGGTATATACAGGTACTTAGAGGGGGTGAGAACTACCTGTTGTAACAGTACAGGTATATACAGGTACTTAGAGGGGTTGAGAACAGCCTGTTGTATCAGTACAGGTATATACAGGTACTTAGAGGGGTTGAGAACTACCTGTGGATATTTACAGGGGGTGAGAACTACCTGTAGTAACAGTACTGGTATATACAGGTATGTAGAGGGGTCAAAAACTACCTGTAGTAACAGTACAGGTATATACAGGTACTTAGAGGGGTTGAGAACAGCCTGTAGTAACAGTACAGGTATATACAGGTACTTAGAGGGGTTGAGAACTACCTGTAGTAACAGTACAGGTATATACAGGTACTTAGAGGGGGTGAGAACTACCTGTAGTAACAGTACAGGTATATACAGGTACTTAGAGGGGTTGAGAACTACCTGTAGTAACAGTACAGGTATATACAGGTACTTAGAGGGGTTGAGAACAGCCTGTAGTAACAGTACAGGTATATACAGGTACTTAGAGGGGTTGAGAACTACCTGTAGTAACAGTACAGGTATATACAGGTACTTAGAGGGGGTGAGAACTACCTGTAGTAACAGTACAGGTATATACAGGTACTTAGAGGGGTTGAGAACTACCTGTAGTAACAGTACAGGTATATACAGGTACTTAGAGGGGTTGAGAACTACCTGTAGTAACAGTACAGGTATATACAGGTACTTAGAGGGGATGAGAACTACCTGTAGTAACAGTACAGGTATATACAGGTACTTAGAGGGGTTGAGAACAGCCTGTAGTAACAGTACAGGTATATACAGGTACTTAGAGGGGTTGAGAACAGCCTGTAGTAACAGTACTGGTATATACAGGTATATACAGGTGCTTAGAGGAGATGAGAACTACCTGTATCAACAGTACTGGTATATACAGGTACTTAGAGGGGGTGAGAACTACCTGTAGTAACAGTACAGGTATATACAGGTACTTAGAGGGGTTGAGAACTACCTGTAGTATCAGTACAGGTATATACAGGTACTTAGAGGGGTTGAGAACTACCTGTTGTAACAGTACAGGTATATACAGGTATGTAGAGGGGTCAAGAACTACCTGTAGTAACAGTACTGGTATATACAGGTGCTTAGAGGAGATGGGAACTACCTGTAGTAACAGTACTGGTATATACAGGTACTTAGAGGGGTTGAGAACTACCTGTAGTATTAGTACAGGTATATACAGGTACTTAGAGGGGTTGAGAACTACCTGTTGTAACAGTACTGGTATATACAGGTACTTAGAGGGGTTGAGAACTACCTGTAGTATCAGTACAGGTATATACAGGTACTTAGAGGGGGTGAGAACTACCTGTTGTAACAGTACAGGTATATACAGGTACTTAGAGGGGTTGAGAACAGCCTGTTGTATCAGTACAGGTATATACAGGTACTTAGAGGGGTTGAGAACTACCTGTGGATATTTACAGGGGGTGAGAACTACCTGTAGTAACAGTACTGGTATATACAGGTATGTAGAGGGGTCAAAAACTACCTGTAGTAACAGTACAGGTATATACAGGTACTTAGAGGGGTTGAGAACAGCCTGTAGTAACAGTACAGGTATATACAGGTACTTAGAGGGGTTGAGAACTACCTGTAGTAACAGTACAGGTATATACAGGTACTTAGAGGGGGTGAGAACTACCTGTAGTAACAGTACAGGTATATACAGGTACTTAGAGGGGTTGAGAACTACCTGTAGTAACAGTACAGGTATATACAGGTACTTAGAGGGGTTGAGAACTACCTGTAGTAACAGTACAGGTATATACAGGTACTTAGAGGGGATGAGAACTACCTGTAGTAACAGTACAGGTATATACAGGTACTTAGAGGGGTTGAGAACAGCCTGTAGTAACAGTACAGGTATATACAGGTACTTAGAGGGGTTGAGAACTACCTGTAGTAACAGTACAGGTATATACAGGTACTTAGAGGGGTTGAGAACTACCTGTAGTAACAGTACAGGTATATACAGGTACTTAGAGGGGTTGAGAACTACCTGTAGTAACAGTACAGGTATATACAGGTACTTAGAGGGGTTGAGAACTACCTGTAGTAACAGTACAGGTATATACAGGTACTTAGAGGGGATGAGAACTACCTGTAGTAACAGTACAGGTATATACAGGTACTTAGAGGGGTTGAGAACAGCCTGTAGTAACAGTACAGGTATATACAGGTACTTAGAGGGGTTGAGAACAGCCTGTAGTAACAGTACTGGTATATACAGGTGCTTAGAGGGGTCAAGAACTACCTGTAGTAACAGTACTGGTATATAGAGGTGCTTAGAGGAGATAGGAACTACCTGAAGTAACAGTACTCATAGCAAATGGCCCGATGGAGGGATCAAACTGATCGAGACCCATCAGAAAATGGGACGAACCCCAAAGGGGTGAATTCCCGTTTTCTGATGGGTCGAAATCCGTTTGAACCCGAACAGATGTACCTCTAGTAACAGTACAGGTAGATATTGGTACTTAGAGGGGTTCAGAACTCCCTGTAGTAACAGTACAGGTATATACAGGTACTTAGAGAGGTCGAGAACTGCATGTAGGTACAGTACAGGTATATGCAGGTACTTAGAGGGGTTCAGAACTACCTGTAGTAACAGTACAGGTATATACAGGTACTTAGAGGGGTTGAGAACTACCTGTAGTAACAGGTTATGACGTCATTGAATAAAGCCTCTTATTGAGCTGCTGGTGCGATGACGTAGCGCTATGTGATTAGCCAGAGCGCTGACCCAGTGCTCAGTCAGTTCTATGAGAAGCCTTACCTACAGTTCCCATGCATTTAGGGCGGTTTAAATCATTTGACGGGTTTCATTTCTCTAAGTACCTCAATACACCTGTAGTATTACTTCAGGTAACCTACAGCCTCTCCAAGTACATCTATACCCCTGTAGTATTACTTCAGGTAAGCTACAGCCTCTATAAGTTCATCTATACCGGGGCTGTAGTAGTACTTCAGGTAACCTACTGCCTCTCTAAGTACATCTATACACCTTCAGGTAACCTATACCTTCTCTAAGTACCTCTATACACCTGTAGTATTACTTCAGGTAACCTACACTTTCTGTAAGTACATCTATACCCCTGTAGTATTACTTCAGGTAAGCTACAGCCTCTATAAGTACATCTATACACCTGTAGTATTACTATGGCTCCAAAGAAGGGCCAGAACTGGCAAAGATCCGAAAGCATGCATGCGCACAGTGTACCAAAAGCTTGCTTGGAGAAATCCTTGATTGGCAGCTGAGTCTGGAAATAAAAGTTTTCCAATCCAATCCAACTACCTGTAGTAAGAATACAGGTTATACAGGTAATTTGTCTAATCCAAGTGGTCATCATCTCCTGTATGTACATTTATACACCTGTCCATGCAAGGTTTTTGAGATCTTCACATGTAAAAGAGGTAGGAAAAGACAGTCAAGACCTAAATACATGTATATTTCCTGTCATGGACTACGATGTCTATTCTAAGGTGAGAGCCTATCACTGAGTACCCTAGCCTACTAAATTCCTTGTTACCGATTGTACAATACAAACAAACTTAAATGAACTTCATAATCAGAGATAATATGTGTAATTATAAACAAAAAGGAAAAGCTGTAGTTGACCATAAAATTGTAGATAGATGATACATTTTATAAATAGAGTTGTACAATTAGGATAGTGGGTGGGTGAGGTGAATCCAGCCTGCTTCCACCCTGAGTAGTTTTCAAGTGAGGACTTAAATAATGTTGATTGTCAACTAATCATTATTTTTATTTTCCAGGTTAAAAAGGGAAATCAAGACATCTCTATACTACAACGTCACCTAGAGTATAAGCACTAGTGGAGCTCTTGAATTAAAAGGCTCAGTAGAGCCACTCGAACCTTGGAACCTTGTAATTTAATATATCTCAACCACAAAATGCTGAACTCGAGGTAATCTTGTAAATCAGGTTAATCTTGTAACTAGAATTGTATTTTGTAATGTCTCGACCATATCTGATGGGACTGAAGTGAGTGTATGTGGTACCCAGGTTCGATTCCTGGCTTGACCTTCATTGAAAAGTAGCTGGTGCAAAGTGGACAGATTGGTCAATGGTCCCACCACATGATACTCCTTTCAGTCATTCAGGAAGTTGATTCTCACCAAATAAATTTACTTTTTTTGCATTTTTGGCCAAGTGGGTAACAAAACAAAAGAATATGCGGTTAATTCTTTCAGATGATGAAATGCAAGTTGGTATATTTAATACACTGTCCTGAAATTTGGGATATCTATTCATATGACTTGGGAGTATATACTCCAAAAATGATAACGCAATAATAACGTAACAATGGGTAACGACTTTATGATTAATAATTAACATTAATTAGGGATATGATTATGCGTAATGGTAATTAATAATTAATATAGAGAACATATTAGTCATAGGACCCAGGAATTTATTGCTTTGAATACGCTAGTAAGGGGAACCAGAAGTAGCACTCTCAGCTCATTATATATTCCACCAATCAACAATAGCCACATGGACCGAGCTCTCACCTGTATGCCAAGACCACAATAAACACTATTCTAGATCTTAGGATCAAAGCCTTAGGACTTCTTCTTTTTACCTCTTATTTCTATACTACATTTCTACAACTATTCATTAGACAAGATAGACAAACCTTCATATAACAATACTGCTGCCGCTACCGTTTCTCTATGTATGCATATAGCCACCAAGCTGCCAGTGCGACGCCAGTAATCTTACTTCAGGTAACCTATGTCACCTGTATGACCTTGTATACACCAGTAGTCTCACTTCAGGTAACCTACACCACCTGTATGACCTTGTATACACCAGTAGTCTCACTTCAGGCAACCTACACCACCTGTATGACCTTGTGTACACCAGTAGTCTCACTCCAGGTAACCTACACCACCTGTATGACCTTGTATACACCAGTAGTCTCACTTCAGGCAACCTACACCACCTGTATGACCTTGTGTACACCAGTAGTCTCACTCCAGGTAACCTACATCACCTGTATGACCTTGTATACACCAGTAGTCTTACTTCAGGTAACCTACACCACCTGTATGACCTTGTATCCACTTGTAGTCTTACTTCAGGTAACCTACACCACCTGTATGACCTTGTATACACTTGTACTCTTGCTTCAGGTAACCTACACCACCTGTATGACCTTGTATACACCAGTAATCTTACTTCAGGTAACCTATGTCACCTGTATGACCTTGTATACACCCGTAGTCTTACTTCAGGTAACCTACACTACCTGTATGACCTTGTATACACCAGTAGTCTCACTTCAGGCAACCTACACCACCTGTATGACCTTGTATCCACTTGTAGTCTTACTTCAGGTAACCTACACCACCTGTATGACCTTGTATACACCAGTAGTCTTACTTCAGGTAACCTACACCACCTGTATGACCTTGTATCCACTTGTAGTCTTACTTCAGGTAACCTACACCACCTGTATGACCTTGTATACACTTGTACTCTTGCTTCAGGTAACCTACACCACCTGTATGACCTTGTATACACCAGTAATCTTACTTCAGGTAACCTATGTCACCTGTATGACCTTGTATACACCCGTAGTCTTACTTCAGGTAACCTACACTACCTGTATGACCTTGTATACACCAGTAGTCTCACTTCAGGCAACCTACACCACCTGTATGACCTTGTATCCACTTGTAATCTTACTTCAGGTAACCTACACCACCTGTATGACCTTGTATACACCAGTAGTCTTACTTCAGGTAAGCTACATCACCTGTATGACCTTGTATACACTTGTAGTCTTACTTCAGGTAACCTACACCACCTGTATGACCTTGTATCCACTTGTAGTCTTACTTCAGGTAACCTACACCACCTGTATGACCTTGTATCCACTTGTAGTCTTACTTCAGGTAACCTACACCACCTGTATGACCTTGTATACACCTGTAGTCTTACTTCAGGTAACCTACATCACCTGTATGACCTAGTGTACACCTGTAGTCTTACTTCAGGTAACCTACATCACCTGTATGACCTTGTATCCACTTGTAGTCTTACTTCAGGTAACCTACATCACCTGTATGACCTTGTATCCACTTGTAGTCTTACTTCAGGTAACCTACATCACCTGTATGACCTTGTATCCAGTTTTACTCTTACTTCAGGTAACCTACATCACCTGTATGACCTTGTATCCACTTGTAGTCTTACTTCAGGTAACCTACATCACCTTTATGACCTTGTATCCACTTGTAGTCTTACTTCAGGTAACCTACATCACCTTTATGACCTTGTATCCAGTTTTACTCTTACTTCAGGTAACCTACATCACCTGTATGACCTTGTGTACAACAGTAGTCTTACTTCAGGTAACCTACATCACCTGGATGACTTTGTATACACCAGTAGTCTTACTCCAGGTAACCTACATCACCTGTATGACCTTGTATACACCAGTAGTCTTACTCCAGGCAACCTACACCATCTGTATGACCTTGTATATACATATAGTCTTATTCCAGGTAACTTACATCAGGAATATACAGGTACTTAGTGGGGTTGAGAACTACCTGTAGTAACTGTACAGGTATATACAGGTACTTAGAGGGGTGAGAACTACCAGTAGTCTTACTCCAGGTAACCTTCATCACCTGTATGACCTTGTATACACCAGTAGTATTACTCCAGGTAACCTAAATCAACTGTATGGCCTTGTATACACCAGTAGTATTACTCCAGGTAACCTAAATCAACTGTATGGCCTTGTATACACCAGTAGTCTTACTTTAGGTAACCTACACCACTCCAGGTAACCTACATCACCTGTATGACCTTGTATACACCAGTAGTCTTACTCCAGGTAACCTAAATCAACTGTATGGCCTTGTATACACCAGTAGTCTTACTTTAGGTAACCTACACCACTCCAGGTAACCTACATCACCTGTATGACCTTGTATACACCAGTAGTCTTACTCCAGGTAACCTAAATCAACTGTATGGCCTTGTATACACCAGTAGTCTTACTTCAGGTAACTTACATCGTCTGTATGACCTTGTATACACCAGTAGTCTTACTCCAGGTAACCTACATCACCTGTATGACTTTGTATACACCAGTAGTATTACTCCAGGTAACCTAAATCAACTGTATGGCCTTGTATACACCAGTAGTCTTACTTCAGGTAACCTACACCACTCCAGGTAACCTACATCACCTGTATGACCTTGTATACACCTGTAGACTTACTTCAGGTAAGCTACATCACCTGTATGAGCTTGTATACACTTGTAGTCTTACTTCAGGTAACCTACATCACCTGTATGACCTTGTATACACCAGTAGTATTACTCCAAGTAACCTACATTACCTGTATGACCTTGTTTCCACTTGTAGTATTACTGCAGGTAACCTACACCACCTGTATGACCTTGTATACACCAGTAGTCTTACTTCAGGTAACCTACAACACCTGTATGACCTTGTATACACCAGTAGTATTACTCCAAGTAACCTACACCACCTGTATGACCTTGTATACACCTGTAGTCTTACTTCAGGTAACCTACATCACCTGTATGACCTAGTGTACACCTGTAGTCTTACTCCAGATAGCCTACACAACCTGTATGACCTAGTGTACACCCAGAATCTTACTCCAGGTAGCCTACAATGCTGGAGTACACCTGTACTCCAGCTATCCTGACTGAAATGAATCCATGTACCCAGGCCATACATAGACATATTTATATAGAGCTTGTCCTTTGAAAAGAAAAGCTGGTGCAAAGTGAACAGATCAGCCAATAGCTGAAAACCTTTCCTTTCTATCATAATTAGAAGTATTGGTATGCTTTATCTTTGGTTGATTTTAATGATTCTCCAGCCTTCACCAACTATGCCATGTCTGACAAGTGTCATCATTCAGTTTTGATAGAATATTTAGTTTTCACTGTTGCCATGGCAACATCTGTACTTTTGACACTTTGGGTCATATCTCTGTGAATAATTACCCAATTTTCACAGGACAACCCTCATGTTGAAATTCTCATTTGGGGCCAAATAGATATTATCAAAGAATTCAATTCCACTAAAAGCTTGTCACCATGGTGACCAATCGAACAGGTGATCCTGGCACCATGAAACAGCCATCTTGAAAAAATTGTCGGCAATTGTCCAACCCTATTAATTCTGTTGAAAATGGGTTCCTGACCCTTGAAAACCCTAGTTTAGCTGAAAACCTCATCTTTCTATCATAATTAGAAGTATCAGTATGCAAGAAACCTCGAGTTTCAGCAACCATCGTAAGTTTCTATGAAAATTTACCTGTTGGTAGACTGATCCAGTTTTCACAAAATGCACATCAATTTCACTTTATCTTTGATTGATTTTAATGATTCTCCAGCATTCACCAACTATGCCATGTCTGATAATTTTCCTGATTCAGTTTAGACAGAATATTTAGTTTTCACTGTTGCCATGGCAACATTTGTACTTTTGACACTTTGGGTCATATCTCTGTGAATAATTACCCAATTTTCACAGGACAACCCTCATGTTGAAATTCTCATTTGGGGCCAAATAGATATTATCAAAGAATTCAATTCCACTAAAAGCTTGTCACCATGGTGACCAATCGAACAGGTGATCCTGGCACCATGAAACGGCCATCTTGAAAAAAATTATTGGCAATTGTCCGACCCTATTAATTCTGTTGAAAATGGGTTCCTGACCCTTGAAAACCCTAGTTTAGCTGAAAACCTTACCTTTCTATCATAATTAGAAGTATCAGTATGCAAGAAACCTCAAGTTTCAGCAACCATCGTAAGTTTCTATGAAAATTTACCCGTTTGTAGACTGATCCAGTTTCCACAAAATGCACATCAATTTCACTTTATCTTTGATTGATTTTAATGATTCTCCAGCATTCACCAACTATGCCATGTCTAACTACTTTACTGATTCAATTTTGACAGAATATTTAGTTTTCACTGTTGCCATGGCAACATCTGTATTTTTGACACTTTGGGTCATATCTTTGTGAATAATTACCCAATTTTCACAGGACAACCCTCATATGGATATTCTTACTTGGGGTCAAACACCTATCATGAAAGAATTAAGTTACACTAAAGCCTGTTGCCATGGTGACCAAAGGTACATGGGATCTTGACAACATAAAACGGCCATCTTGAAAAACAATGGTGGCAATTGTCCCACCTCATTAATTCTGTTGAAAATGGATTCCTGGTCCTTAAAAACCCTAGTTTAGCTGAAAATCTTACCTTTCTACCATAATTAGAAGTATTGGTATGCAAGAAACCTTAAGTTTTAGCAACCATCATAACTATCTCATACTATAAAACTCATAACTATCTATGAAAACTTATGCCTGTCTGTAGGTTGATATAGCCCGCACAAATTACAGGCCATCTTGGATTTATCTATGGTTGATTTTAATGATTCTCTATCCTCAAAATAATATACCAGTGCTGACAACTTTTAAGTTGCAATCTTAGCAGAATGCTATCCAGTTCTCAGTTACCATGGCAACATCTGAACTTTTGACACTTAAGCTTGCTACCATGTAAATAATGGGTGATGCCCGTCATTATGCTAAATAAAAGAATGAAAAGTAGCACACTCACTCCATCGCATTACTTAATTATATAATGATTACAACAGAAAGTGTATTATATATAGTATTTTTATTTCAAGACAGAGTACATAAAGATGGGTTAAACCTTTGCTTCGCAGTTCTCCTGGAAAAGAATTCCCTCCGGGTATATATGCTGCTTTATTCCATCTCTGTGGTATTGTTTATGCTGGGCCTTTTACACCTCTTTACTTGATTGGTTGATTGATTGATAAACTTTCATTTCGATCATTAGGATTGCAACAGGATGACTTCTGCTCACTTATTACCTATATCTGTGTATAATGTAGTAAATTCATGTTTATTATAAACTTTATTTAACTGAGTTCTGCAGCAACTTATTCATCATCAACTAAGAGCTTCTTCTGCCGAATTTTGCACAAATAACTAACATTATTATCCTCCTCATGAGAGGAGCTCTGGCCCTCAATATGTCCGTCGTCGTCCCAGGAATGATGAAACTCAATTATATATGTAAGTAAAATCATGGACATCTTTAAATAACTTTTCAAAATGACCCTGTTATACATAGTGTAACACAAATCATTGGAGAAATAACGTAGAGTATCATAGTAGTATTTATTCCTGATTGATGGTAAATGCTCTTAGAGAGGCAACAATACCCTCATATATATATGCGTGGGGGACATGTACATGCAAACACGAGTCTTCCTGATTGGACGGTGAAGCCCTTCAATCAATAGCTAATTGCAATGCGCCAGCATGCAGGTAACATGTGAAAGTAGGTGCCCTTATGTAACCATATGGGGATATGTATTGTATGGTCACTTGTTTTTAATGTGTGGAGAATCAACACAGTAAAAAGCGTGACCATGCGATATATATTTCCATATCTAATAGTTGTTACATTCTCTCTTAATATTCCATCTTCATTGCATAATACATCAGCTTGGCGGGGCCATTGGTCAATCTGCCCTCTTTGCACCAGCATTTTAAGATTTAAATCTTGACCAAGCTGGGGATCGAACCCAGTTGCCATTAGCTGATGTACTAGAATGAAAATTGGATATGTCATTCATGTTTACAGTACAAACATGAAAACAAATCTAGTGGTTACCAAGATTGTGATACAAGATTATAGGGGAGGTAGGGAGGAAGAGAGGAAGACAGACAGGGGGGACAAAGTGGGGCAGAGGAAAAAGAGGAAGATAGCAAGAAGAAGGGGAGAGAGGAGGGGAGGCGAAAGGGTGGAGGAGAGAGGGGTTGAGAAAATGAGGTGGGGAGGGAGAGGAAGAGAGAGAACAAAGGGAGAGTGGGGGATGGGAGAGTCAGGGGGAGGTAGGGAGAAAGAGAGGAAGAGTGGGGGAGGAGAGGAAGAGAGGGCAAGGGAGCAGAGAGGGAGATATTGAGAGGAGGGGAGAGACAGAGGAAGAGGGTGCGAGAGAAAAGGAGGTGGAGAGGGGAGAAAAGAATAGAGATGGGGAGAAGAAGAGGGGCAAGAGACAGCAGAGAGGGATATGTGAGAAGAGGCAAGAGACAAAGGAAGAAGGTGCAATAAAAAAAGAAGTGGAAACAGAGCAAGAGTGTGGGTAGAGGGAAGGGGAGGAGAGAAGAGGGTGAAAGGAAAAGAGCGGAGGGGGAGGGGGAGGGGGAGAGAGAAAAAGAAGAAAGGGAGGGGGAGTGTGGGGAAGGTGGGACGGAAACAGGGGGAGAGGAAGGGAGACAGCAGTCTATTACAGGTCAGAAGACGTTTTAGGGCCTCTTGACTCCATCAGCCAGTCATAAAAGTAGGTCAGGCAGCCAGTTGAAAAATCAGTCAGTCAGCCAGTATTAAAAGTAAAAAATCAGGTGGTCTGTCATAAAAGTTGGAAGTCAGACGGTCAGTCAGCAGTAAAATCCCAGTCAGTGAGTTAGTTGAAAATTCAGATGTCAATACGATGTTTAGTCTGAAAAGTCAAAAGTTAAATCAAAAGTCAGTCAGTCAGTTGTAATTTAAGTTAGTTGGTCAGTCAGTCCAAACAATCAGACGCCAGTCTGTAAAGTCATAGGTCAATCAAAGTACAAAATCAGGCGGTCAGTTGTAGAAATCAAAAGTCAGTCAGTCGTAAAAGTCAGTCAGTAGTGAAAGTTAAGTCATTTGTCAAAATACTAGTAATATAGAAAGATCTTTTAAGCAGTGAGACAAAATAAAAGACTACATAGAGTACTAGTAACATAGAAACATCACTTAAACAATGAAACGAAATTAAAGACTAAATAGAATACTAGCGATGTAGAAACATCTCTTAAATCTAATGAACTAAGTATACCTGGAATAAGATACATATTTATGAAGTGATAGCAGAGAGGTGAAGAACTACAGAAAAACGACAGAACTTGACTAAAAATACCTCAACCCAGTATGATATACTAATATTTAATAAAGTTGTACCTTGAAATCCATAATATTCCAGTAGTTGAGGTGAAATATGCCACATAAAAAGCTCTGACATCTGATGTGAGTGTTAAATCTCCATAAAGGGAATAAATGACAAAATTTCAATTTTAAAATTACCTAATTCTCGTAAAAAAACATATTTTGGATAATATCTCCAAATAATTTAGTTAAATATGACCTTGGTCCATCCTAAGGAAGCCATTTTGGCAGATATATGAACCACCTTGGGCTGTAAATCCACAAAGATTTTCGTCGGAAATTGTGAAAATCCAAATTTCCGCCTGCCATAGGATTTGCCTTGAAATCGCTGTGACGACTCTAAAATCACTAAAGATTGGAATATTTCAAAAAATCTTTTCATCCATATGACGGAATTTGTTCCTAGATGAAACAAACAGCAAAAGAATTGTGAAAATCGGTGAAGTTTATGAGTTGTTCGGCGCGGTGAAGTCCAGAACTGACAATTTTCGCTGAGGCGGCCATCTTGGAATTCTCTGCCGCCGTCATCCATACCTTCAAAGTTAAAGCAAAATGATGCAGAGTTTTACTAAAAAAAATGACAACTTTGAATCGGTAGAAGCCCAAATTACCTTTTAAACATACTCTAGTGATATTATTGCCTTTACAAATATGTATTTCAAGGTCAACCTCAAATAGTCGTTAAGATATAAGCATACATATTCAGTGCATTCAGGTACCATAATATTTCAGGCTGTCAAGATACATTATAATAGTGTAGTATAAACCATTAAGAAAATGGATAGAAATAATATTTATAATCTAAATTGTATCTAGAAATACACTAAAAGTTGACTGATATTACACGTACAAAAAACGGGAAAAATTGGGCTGAAATTTCTTCAAGGATACATACAGTATACTTCTCAGGGTCATTGAGCTCTCTGCTTATACCAATAACGTTTTCGCCTTGCACATCCTCCCAGTATTGGTCTTTCACTGGGTGGGATATGTAACCCTTCCCTGAGCATTGCTGTGTGATGTGAAAATGGGGACACTTCTTGAGTTTGGCAACACAGATGTCCATCATGAGCCTCCTTCTCTGTTCACAGGGGCAGATCTAGGATTTTCAAAAGGAGGGGGCACGCTTTCAAATTTCATATGTTATATTTGAATTAATTGTTCAGCTTTTTGTTCTTCAATGCTTTAAATATACAGAGTGCCTATCACTTATTTCAACCCTAAAATCAACCATGATGAAAGTACTAGTTAACCTTAAAATCACCCAAAAGTAACTTTCGTTCTGTGCGGAATACTTGACCAGAAATGATTTGTTAAACTGACACTTTTCACTTTTCTTTCTGTAACTTAAGGTCTCATGAAATAGTTTGTGTTCTAGGTATATATTTTGATATTTGAAGATGCATATGTCATCACCTATAATCGAACTATTTCCTAACTTATGTACACTCCCTCTCACACACCCCTCTGTAAGAAACTGGGAATCTCCGAACATTTCAAAAGATTCCAACAGGATTCAAGGCCATGTGATGATATTTCAAGCCCTTCGACCTATCTGTTAATTTTCCAACCCTTGACTTTATTTACCCTAAGTCTAGGCTTTTCGAAGCCCCATTATTGGAATACAGTTGATAACTTGTACATAAAGTATATGATATATATATATCCTATTTTATAGTTAGTGTTATATGAATGCACTAGCTTGGTTTTGAAAAGGAGGGGGCGTGCCACCCCCCTAAATCCGCCCCTGGTTCATACTGGAGGGGCCACGGTCCTGGGTAAGACCTTAAAGTGCCTGGTCCTGGGTAAGACCTTAAAGAGCCTTTCTGTCTCTTTTCTCTGTCTCTCTCTCCCTTCTTCTCTATCTCTTATATCCTGGGTATGATCATAAACTGCCTCCCTCTCAGCTCTTCCGCCCTTGATAAAACACTTTAAAGTGTTGATAAGGGCGTAAAGCAATCAATCTCACTCACTCACCAAGACACAAGTTGAGCTTACCGACCCCCCCCCCCCCAAACCTCTTAGCTGCAAAAGGGTCTTCTGCTCTAAAAATGAAAAAAAAAGACAAAAAGAATACCAGGATACTCATCTCTTGGTGTTTCACAAGAGACATCCTTCCAGGCTCCAGCACCATCGTGAAAAAAAAATCACTACAATTTTTCCCTAATATTTTTAAAAAGCATACTTAGTGTGGCCTGGGACTGGGAATCTTCTGAGGCTGGAGTCCCCAACTAGCAGTATGTTCGACTGACGTGGGCTTGGTCTGAAAATAAAATATGAAAGAAAATAAAATTAGTTTGATGAGTAGATGAATAATGAAATAACTACCTGGCTGCTTGATTTTTTTTATTCATTAATACTTTATTAAACAAGATCATTATAACTTGACATCATTTAAGATAATGGTAGAAATGGAGTAAAGAGAAACGGTACATGATACCATTAAATGTCATGCAAATAAATTATATGCATTCATTTCGCTCTATATATGTAACGATTCCAGTATGTGAAGATATGAACATTTCCATTGAGCTCCGGATAGCTCCAGATCTGGACACCTCCGTCTCCGGCTACCTCCGGATGCCACTAGGGGTCTACATTGCAACCCATGACGATATTTGCAATTTATATAATGTGATTAATTTATCATTAATTTAATTAACCATTCATATTATTTCATCCGGACTTTAACCATGATGGTTATTACATATTCCACTATTTATGTTCAAGTTTGTATTTATTTCATTATTATATTTATTTAGTTATTCCTGTATTGCAAACATAATGTTATCTTGTGTCGAAAATCATTGATATACCTTATGTACCTGTTCATAAATAGGGTTGAAGAGCAAGGTCTTCAACCAAGCACACACGGAGGAATAAAGGGAATATACGACAGAAGTATTTCACTCTTGATGTTTTATCTTGGAGCTGCGTTTGGAACATAGAATATTTCAACCCTTGGTCCTTTAACTTTAACATAATCCAGTTGCTTTAGTTCATTTCCTTCCATCTCCTGCTATTGATATTCATAATATATTTATTCTCGCAAAAGTAAAACTATACAATCACGAAATATCATTATTTAATATCAATTAATATTAAGCCGGAGCTGAAACACAGATGTGCAGCGATGGCCACTCAGTCATTGGAAAGAACATAGGCAAGAATCGCAACATATAGTGTTTGAGGTTTATTCCACTGCTGAGGAGAATTTTACATAATGAGCAATATCTTTTGAAATGATTCTTTTACATTATTCTAACCATCACTAATGGTTTCTGTCATGAAAATGAAGCAATGGGTATCCCACTTATATGCATCTACGATGGATATTTAGAAAATAATTGCATGAAAGCTCCCTTTGTTCACCCCATTTTCCTTGAGAAATTACAGCATGAATGAAATGAATGTCTATTTATTTGTCTTCCGCTAATTTAATGTTATTTCTCACATGGTATTGCATCACTAATATTCTCAGGCATCATATGTGATGTGTTCCAGGAAAATGAGTCACAAGTCTTAATCTTAAATCTTAAACAATCTTAAACTTTCACTCAAATGACCCGACTACTTTATTTATCAAAGTTTGAACAGTATATATAATATGAGATAAACATGCAGGTATACAGACTTCTAGATTACATCCAGTTCTCCCTCACTGCCGCTAACTTTGCCGAAAAGGTAATAAAATTGACAATTGATTCTTGGCCCGACTATACCGAAACGAGAAGAAAATGAAAATAAAGAATGAAATGATATCAAATACAGGTGTAATAGTAATGTCTATAAGACTAAGCCCTTGGACTTTATATGCGTAAGCGTAAGACCTTTTTTCAAAGTTTCCCCCCCCCCCCCACAAGATCTCTTTGTGAAATGTTCAATTTCTTAGAGGGTGTAGCACTTATAGTCATATAAATCCATGTAACAATTTTCAGGAAATTGTATTTAATATACGGTATTGATGAATCTATTGGGATATCTTAAATATTTTTGGTCCAGATCCTGGTGCTCCACATCGAGTTAGCTCCGCCCTGTAGGGCTTGCTCACACTCTATTACTCATCCTGCTGACATCTCAGTATCCTTGCGTTTTCAAGGCCTTCGTATGGAGTATATTCATACTTTACTGGTAATTACCCATCCAGAAAAATTGCAAACTTTTTTTTCAAGATATCATATCATACATTGTCCATACTTGACATACAAATATTTATTGGATCGGGCAGGTAAACTAGAAAATTAATCAATGAATTTCCCAAACCCTCTTTAATCCTACATGAATGGGACCAACATGACTGAACCCATCGTGAAAAAAGTAAACTGGAATCTTCGGCACATGTGTTATGGAAGTTCAGGATTTGAGGCGACAATATAACCCATTGAATGTTGCTATTAATTTAGACAATGTAATTTTTTTTTTTTTATTTTTTTATTTAGGATGTTTATACAGCAAGTCAAACAATACAGTGAAACATAATTGTGACATAGGCTCACGGGTTTAATTCATTTAAGAATTGCCATGGTTATTCTGCCCACTGCTGTGTCTAGCTATTCAAGCAGCACATGTGAAGTATAGTCGGGCCAAGGAAAATCATGACATATACATTTTTTTTCCCCCTCCCCAAAAGGGTCAAACCACTAAGGTGAAAATTATTTGTTACTTATAAATCAATCAAAGGGGGCTGACTCTCACTAAGACCTGTACTCTTTTTTCGAATGCCCCTGGTATATAATTAATTTATATCACTCAGGAAGAAAATCCTTAAAAATAATAAAAAATAAAAATAATTTAACATTTTATGACCGCCCTAGAACCCCATTAAAATGGTGGAAAAAGGGAAAAGAGTTAACACCTAAACAAAGTACCTGATGAGGTCCAACAGCCGAAACCGTTTGAATAAATCTATTTCCACAGAACAGAGAGAGAAAAAACCTTTTTCTCCTCTAAAACAAGACTAAAACCAACACCCTTTTATCCCCCTCTATAAACCCCACCAACTCCCCCCTCTTGACCCATTCCCTCTCCTCTCATCCAAAATAGGAATGAGACCTATGCAAGTCTAGCTCTACCTCCACAGAGGTGGGACAAACACTCCCAGAGCAGACAGAAATAGACCAGTGACCAAAACCTGGATCTCACACTGGACGAGTGTTTTTCGGTTTTGGGGGGAAATGAGTTTTAAGACAACAATAAAATGAAGATGTATGTAATGATATCTCACAAGCAAACGCATAACTGACGGCTATACTTTATGAATGGCGAATGTAAGTCCAGACAGGGGGTAATGCTACACTCACTTTATTTCACAAGATGCACGGCTATGACTAACGTCATATAGAATTGCAATGGGCTACATGTATACATAAATAAGTACATGTACACATACATACATACATGTATAATTATAAGTCATGGGACTATATATGAAAACACAAAACTATTCTAAATTTCAAGTAAGCATGTGAATGTTAAGGAATTCTCCCAATGACCCCACCCCAGTCCCTCTACTTTGATATTGTGACTACCATCTGTCATCTTCATTTGTGAATTGTCTTAAGCATTCAAATAAATATTTTAGTTCTCTATGGTGTATATCTATATGTATATGTAGTGACAAATGAGTTGAAAACCTTAGATGTTGTATTGTTGCTATCTGGCGTTTTTTCATACAATAAAGCCCGATTTGATGCAACATGTTAAATCTGAATATAAGTAATGCAGCTTGGACACTGGATAGTTTACATAGTCAAAATACTGGATAGTTTGTGAGAGTTATAATGTTGTTATCATTTAATTGAGCCCAATGGTTCCTTTATTTAACAAGAATTAGTTAACAGCCACGTTTGGAGAAATTTACAAGAAACAAATTGGCTTCTTCTATCTGAAATCTTGTAAGGAGAATGTATGCTTTCCCCCCATTGTCCTCCATAGTAAATGGTAATAACCTTCCAACGTCCCTAAAATATAAGATAACTAGCAAAGTACCCGTCCCCCGGACAGTCACCCTTTCTCCCCACACACCCCCCTCTCCTTCTTTTCCCTCAACCCTCTCCTCTGTCTTTCGTACCTGTTTTTCTCTCCCAACCCTATCCCCGATTCCTCCCCCCACTCCCCCCCTCTTCCTCATGCACCCCCTCCCCACTTTCTCTCCCTTCCCCTACATCCTCTCCCTCCTCTCTTCCCCCCCTCTCCTTTCCCTCCCCCTGCCCCTTTCCTATTCCTACACCCTCTTCTGCACTCTCCCACTCCTCTGCATGTAGTTTGGTCCCCCTGGACATAGGTTGTGGGAAATGACGTAGGATCTCACAGGGGCTTTCCCAGGCAATAAATAGAGTGTAGAGATCACAATTTAAAAATGCTTCAAAATCACACTTTCACCCAGATACCTTCACAAACCACATAATAATCCTCCAGAGAGGGCGGACAATACTAAAAATAAGTAAAACGGTTTGTAAAACGACAAATTCCGAGAACATGTGAGACAACGAAACCTCTTTTATATGGATTTCTACCTCTTTTCAGAGAAACCGCTCTGCCCGTATATTATAGGGATAATTATGATAACATACTCATTTTTATGCATTTGGTATTTACCAAACCATGTTCTTTCTCAAGACAGGGTTTGAAAAAAATTATTGTTGCTCCTATTTGTTCATTCATAAATTCCTTGAATTCCTGCCTGCAGCAGTACTGACAACGCTGGCATTTACCTTTAAAGATTAGGATGTAAAGATACAAAAATATGTGAATATCTAACATGTATAAATTCATTGCAAAAAAAAAACCCCAAAAACATGTTGTATAAACCTGGATGGTTGGCAGCAAATAATTTCCTTTTATAGATCTATAGAATTTTGCCAATATAGATTATCAAATTTTGAGTATTCTTTTCATCACCCACACCAGCAAATCCAAGCATAATTTTATAATCATCTGGATCGTCGATATGAAGATCCAGATTATTTCTCACCCATTTGTTCTACCTCAATAAACATGGACAACCCTTTGCCGACACCATTGGAAAGGAGACATCGATATATAGGAGAGTAGAATGAAGAGCTGGAAAGAAGAGGGATGGGTTGAGGGATGGAAGGTGGTGGGTGGGTGGGGGGCAATGGGAAAGAGAGTAGGATGGAGAGAGGGGAAGAACAGGGGCGGGGAGAGGGGAACAACAGGAGCGGGGAGAGGACAGTGAAGAGAGTGTGAGGAGAAGAGTGAGAGATATGGAAATAGACTGGGAGAGAAGGAGAGAGATATATCAAAGGGAGGAGGGAGGGAGAGGGATCGTGCTGCAGCAATGGGAAGTGGGCAAAAAACGGAGGTCAGCACACATGAAATACAAACACCACAATATTATACCAAATTGAAGCTAAGACCCTGATATTGAAATATTGTGGTTTGATGTGACCCTGGCCCCACCACTTGAGGTAGATATGGACCACACCGGCGTTCCTGATTTCTCCGGAAAAGGGTACTTTTGGGGCAGCTGTCTCCGGCCTGACTTGTCTGAAACTTGTTGACAAGTCAACCCTGTTGAGACATTCTGAGTCTAAAACTGCTTTTTTGAATAGAGGCCCTGAAACTAAATTATGTGATAGAAAGTAAGTAAAATATAGTTTAATGTTAAAATAATTATCAAGCTAAAATATAATATGAGGTTATTGGGACTGTTGTACATATATAGAGTCACCGGTTTGATGGAAAGTGCAAATTCTGGCAGTGCTTTAGGGGCCCCCTGCCCCTCTGAGTTAGGGGGGGCACAGGACCATTTTAAGGGGTCTAGGGGGGGCCGGTGCCCCCCAGGCACCCCCTGGTACCGCCACTGGGGGGGTTATTACCCCCCCCCCCCAGTTCCGCCGCGCCTGAACTCACTCTTTCTATTTTTTACACTTGAATGTTTTTGTTAAATGTATTGGCCCGTAATCGAATAACAAAAAAATATTTTTCATCAGATCATTCTACAATGAATTAATGCCTTGAGTCGAAATGTAATTGTAAGATGTATGACATGATGTAGGCCTACTTTTAATTCAGTGTATGAACTTGATATGAAAATACATAATATTTTAACCAACACAGTGATCTCCGAATGCATCAATTTAAAATGTAAATGTATCTAAAGATGAGAGCAAATAAGTTAATAATAAACAAATTATTCGTACCCTAGTACCCCAAGCGGGGGCAAACACTTTCCCATAGACTTTCCACTGGAAACACAAGTCACAACTATGGGACTCGGACAGCTGAGCAGGTTAGTTAATAAAAACATCACATTAAACGTACAGAATTTACATTAAAATGGTATCATAGAGGCAGAGAAATAGCTGTTGTCCACCTTAAATTACCTTAATCTAAAGTTTCACGGCGATTACTTTAAGGGAAATGATAGTGGCACTGATGATTTAATCAAGGTCGAACTTAAGTTCTTAACCACGTCAATTTGAGGTTTGCAACCTGGGTACAATTTGGGCTGAAATTATAAGTGAAAGGTAGATGAAATGGTTATATTGTTGATCCCAGATACCAGACATAAAGTTCGCGCTGAAATCAAGTAGTCTCTTACCTCTCACGTATAAAAGATTCGATGAACTATCTAATATCAAGCCCCGGTGTCAAGCAGACGGCAGCCATTGACAGCTCGAGCCAACCCACGAGAAAGGGCCGCCGCGATAGGCCAGCGCTCTGTCTTCCGGTTTAAAGGAGACTTCCGTTCGCCAGACTTTTGGCAACATATGCTCTTTAACATAGCGCACCTCATAGCCACACCCCTGCGAGCGCTTACAACGAACGGTCACGATCTCAAGTTTATCAACGTGTACTCAACTTTGGTGGCAGTATTACTGCAAATCTCCATCTGAAATCCAAGGACAGTTTGACCAGTGATTACAGCATGCTTCACCATGTCATCAGAAGTCTTTAGATGCCGATCTAGCATGTAGGAAGAGAATAAACAACTTAACCAGCCCTATCAGCTGTTGTGGATTCCCACTGGCAGCACGTCATACCAGTCACCTACTGTCCAGCTCTACCGTTATGAATTAAAAGGTAATTGATCATTACTACTCAGACATAACAATGTATTCAACATATATATGAAAGTGGCTAACTTTTCATTATTTAATCTACGCATATCATAGCCGTTCTGTGTGCGAGAAATCAGTGGGGTGTTGTACTATTACTAACGATGTAGAATAGTAATTTAGGATAGCCTAGGATTGTGTATGATGCTTGCAACGCTTAGTTGTGTGTGAATAAATGACAAGAAGTGCTATCATTTTTAAGAGAGAAAACCATTTTCACTGAAACTGATCTTGCCGATCAATATCTTAAAAGTGGTGCATTTATAAATGGCAACAACAACCTCCTTAAAACCTCAAATTTGGCCTCTTTGGCTTAAGTTAAGGAACCCAGTTCAGGCCCAATTTCACACACACACTTAGGAAGCCAGTACAGCCCCATTTTCACACACACCTTGCTTTCACACCTCAGTTCTCCCACCTACACAATGACAGTGTGTGGGCTCAGTTTGAAAACCTTTAAAACTATATGCAAACCCCAGACAGTTGTTAGTGAGTTTACTATGCAGCACACATGTTAATAGGTGGGTGTCAGATCTGAGAAAAGAATATACACACAATCTGGTTACTAGGTATGCCAATCCACAAGGATTTATTTACAGGATTTTGGAAACGTTGACGAACTAGCTAGAACGTTTAGATTTTAGTATAGGATAAGGGATATATCCAAGGCTATATAAATGAAGTTTCATGATTTATTAAGAAATATAACTATTATTGCGAATGGGTGTAAAAACAGGTCCCCCACATGAGATTTATGGTTGGGATTTAAATTGATCCAGTGTGAAGTGGTTCATTAACTTTAAGTAAAGAAGAATTATGGGAGACATTTTAGATATAGGAAAATCCCATCGGAGCAAATTAATATGAATGGCTAATGTCTAGAACATTATGCTACTTGCTTGATAAAAAATATTTTGGACATTTTCGAGGTGTAAAAATTAATCAAATGTATAGAGAAGTGGAATTCAATTAGAAATGCAATCAGGGTTGCTCAACTATAAAGAAATGTAACATGGAATATGATCTTGAAAGACTTGTTTTAAACACTTATATTACTTAATTTTCAGTGCACCATGGGCAAGTCCAAAACGAATCCTGAAAACCTGCGGTCCTATGCAGACATCAATGCTTTGTCTGGGACTGTACTCAACCAGCTATGTAGGCAGCATAAGCTTCAGGCAAAAATGCCACGCAAGGCTAAGCAGAATCTACTGGCTCTGGTACTGGGCATTCAGACTGATGGTAGTAGTTGTCCTGTTAACCAACAAAAACCTCGTCCATCACACATCTCCCTTTCTGGACGGGAGTTAAGTTCATACAAGTAAGACACTTTGGTATTCTTGAAAAATATTTTGGTTTGGAATGCTTTTTGAAATTACATAAAAAATATCACGTCCTTATCATTTTTTCACTGATTGTTGCACATCCTAAATTGTCTTTGTTGATTACTTTCTCTAACACTGAACTGATCTAAGACATTTTTCCTGCCCTTTACATTAACATTAAAAATTGCCTTATCACAAAAATAAGAAAAATAAATTAGATTAACGAAAACTTAGTTTTATGTACTTCACTTTGAATCTATCTATTGATGATGCACATCGATTCTGTAGTTAGTTTAAGTTTTACACTACAAAATATGCCTCCTGTTAAATGGTGTATGTCTCTCTTTTCAGCCTGCTGACTCCACCATATCTGGCTCAACTGGATGGATGGTCAAAGGACATACATCACATAGCCGACATTGATGACAACAAGGTCAAGCAGTACCTCTTGAAGGCAAGGCAGTACTCAAACGAACTGGCTGCACGACAGTACAAGATCAGCCGTCCATACCAACTACGACAGTTCATCCACTCCATGCTGATTCATCAACAGCCCGTCTCTGGTGACAACACATTCATTGTCATTCAAGCGCAGTGCAATGCGTCACAGTCCACATCCCATGACGAGGTGAAAGTCCTCTTTGTAATACTACGCCGGTCGGATGCAGAGCCATTAGGGGCCTACTGTACTTGTACCGTAGGGTAGGTACCATATTACTTTACACCAACAGTACTGTAAAATTCAGATTCAACATTGTAGGCCCTACATCCATAGGCATGAGTGGTTCAATTCCCTCCCTGATCGGCGCAATAATGATGGGTACTTCTGGTGAAAAGGAACAGATTGATCAGTGGTTCCACCTATGGAAATATGTATTGTGGGTGTGCTCTACATGTTGAATCAATAACTGCAGTCGACATAAGTAAACACTGAAATCGTAGATGAATTTATAATCTTAAATAGTTGGATTTGATTACATTATCAATTTGTCAATTTTGATCCGAAATATTGGTATTTGACTACATCATTTATTATATATAAATCTTAAAATCATGAGCATATTTCTTTTTAAATTAGCACAAAGCAACCTATAATGCAAAACTTCAAAATGTCAAACTAAAATTATGCCTCCATTGCAAGATGGTTAATCGCTATTGTCTGTGTTCTTTCTTATTGCAGCTAGATTTAAGCTCGAAGGATGATGTGAACCTCATTGGCTTTCATTAAACAACCAAAATCGTACTTTGATGCATACCAAATGGTTACCAGTCATAAGTACCATGCATGTAGCATGTTTTATAATAGTAGAATATTCTGTAGAATACCTTTCCCTTTTAAAACAAAACTAGTTTGTAGATTAATTGTTAGAACATATGGAAAAGCTAATCCCCACCCCCATTCGCCTGCCAAAAAAATCATAAATTCATTATTAAAATGACAATAAATACCATATATCATGTCGTATCTAAAAGCTCAGGATGAATATGATAATGAGAAATTCAAAAGCCCCCAAAATCCAGTGAATTTTTACTCGATATGAATATATCAAAATAGCATATGAACCTCTGCTTATTGAATCAGTCATCTGTTAATCAAATATTTAAACATGCATTATTATTCCATTTTTACAGGAAGTGCCAAGCCTGTGGTCATGTTGGCGCAGCCCTGTTTCGTCTGGCAGAACTGGTGGCTGAGGGACACAACTCTCTACCTGACAACCCCTCTGTGACGGAACAACTCTGCAGTTGGCTAGACCCTAAAGGATCGGGAGTTGCACCCAAGACCGTTGATGAGATCGTCATCGGGAAACACAAGAGGACCGGTGTACGTCGCACCATAGACGAGTTCGGCCAGATGGTCAATCCTGAACGAGTTCCTGTCTCTGTATGTAACATCCTGCGTCTCAGGGCAGACCTCTTTGCTCTGGAGTCAATGGAAGGCCTGGTGGAACCAGTCAGTGCGGTGCGAGTATTAACTGCTGACAACTTCGGTCGACCACATCAACCACCAGCCCCCATAACATCTCTGCCTCACAAAGTTAGTGCTGTCGACCCATGTTTAGTGCCATCCCATGTTGAGGAAGTTGCCTCCACATGTGTGGCAATGATCCCCCTTGCTGACATGAGCAATATTGCCGCCCATCGTCTGTCTTATTCAAAGGCTGACCGTAAAATCATCGAAATATCAACACGTGGCCAGAGCTCCAATGTGGAGTGGTTTCGTCAGAGGCGAGGCTCATTGACAACAACAAAGTTCAATCGAATCCGGCGCTTCATGTCAGGCCAGACAAAAATCAGCAGGGACAAGCTTGTGGCAGATGTGATGGGGGATCGCTACAAGTATATGCTCAAGCCAACACCAACGCAAGTTCCCTCATTGAAATGGGGCATTGACAACGAGCCCAAAGCCAGGGAGGCATATGTCATTGCCAACTCCCACCACAAGAACTTGAGAGTCCTCGAAACTGGGCTCATAGTCGACCGTGAACGCCCATATCTAAGGGGAAGTCCAGATGGTATTGTAACATGTGACTGCCATCCGCCACGTATCCTTGAGATCAAATGTCCAGCCAGCAAGGAGACTCGTTCCACATCCTTTAACCAACTTCTTGAGAACGGTCAGTTGAATTATCTGCAGCTGACACCCAATGGGCCTCGAATGTTGGTTGGGAGTGACTACTATGACCAGGTCCAGGGGAGCATGGGTATCACGCAACTAAAATCGTGCGACTTTGTTGTGTACCTGCCTGATTCCAAGACATTAGGTGTTGTGCCCATTCCATTCAATGCAAAGTACTGGGAGGTCTCGCTGCTTCCACAGCTAGATAGGTTTTGGGAACAGCACATCATCCCACAAATTGGTTGCATCCAAATCAAAGAGGAACCTAAATCACCCAAGCCCACAAACAAAATGCAATCCATCCTCCAACCTCCCCCACTGAAGCCACTTCTGCACTGCACCACATCCCGTCCGTTGCTGGCAACAACTCCGGATCCTGGCACTCCCTTTCGACCAGCCAAGTCACGCCCCACAACCACTCGCCGCATGCTCGATGTTCAAGCAAGCCCAACAACCACCGATCGAAAGCCATTCACCGACATCACTGCAGTGCGACTCTCTGACGGCAACCCCAATGATGACATCTGCCTGTGTTCTGGTTGCCAGTGCATCCTTCCCGAGGCAGACAGCATAGCAGCTGACAATTCCAATGCCAGTGTGGGATGTGACTGCCCAGACTGTGATTGTGAGAAGTGGTTTTGTTGGCCCTGTGCCCAGTACACTCCGCCAGAAGATCCGACCGAGGAGGTAGACTGGTTTTGTGTTGAGTGTGTACGAAAATGTGAAAATGTTTATAAAAATGTGTGATATGGTCAACTCCCAATGTGATTTAATAAAGTGATATTTCGCTATCTGTGTGATAAGTGGTGTGATAATGTACGTCTCAGTTATGTCATAATAACCGATTGTTATTTATGTGGATTATAACGATATATGTGATAAGAGATGTCATCTTTTATTGTTGGCTAGTGGGATCAGTGATATGATAAACCATATTTTTTCAATGTGTGAGTAATTATATTCTGGTGCATGTACAATACGGAATGTGATAACTTAGAGTTGTCTATGTGTGATAAATTATGTGACAATCAATATTATTGTACATGTATGATGAGCGATCTGATAGTAAACATTACTCTTTTTTTCGTTATAAGGTATGTCTTTAGGTGTATTTGTGCATTATAATAAAGCAATGTGTTCATATTCTAGTGTTCTGTAAACTATTTTGTCACCTAGTCCTGAAGATGGCTTCAATTAGATACGAGTTCTAACCACCCCATGAAGATGGCCTTATTAACAATAAGACACAAATAATCGAATACAATGACAACCTTTCTGGAGAAATTTAATTGGTCAGGAATTAGTGAAAAGTTGGTAAAAAGAATTAGGGCTACAATAAAACGTATCAGGCCTGATACATTGTCATATATCCAAATTAGTTAATATTTGTCATAGAAACTTTCTATTTCTCACGTTTAAGAAAACGCCCCAAAATATATTGGATATTTAAAGGCCTAGTATGATGTTGAATATTATATTGTATAATATACTGTTAGATTGGGGGGGGGGGGGTCGTTTTAGTAAAAATAAAATTCAGCAAAGGAATATCAGCACAATGCATGTGAAGTATTGGAAGGCTGGGGCAAATATTTCGAATCCTACACATATGATTCAGATACCTATACTTCCCCTATTAGTTTGGCCTTATTAAATCCGATTAAGCAAATGATTTAGTGTAAGAATGAGATATGTTATGCACTAATTCGGCTAGCAAAATTAAATGAAAAGTTAAAGTTAGAGAATGGATGTTGGCTGGCACACAAAGGACCTGGTTCTCAGCATAAGTTTGACTCGATTTGGGTAAAAATATCCATTTTATTACTATCAAAAGAAATAAAGAATACAGCATCTATCATTATGTCTAATCAATTTATTACATGCATACAATTGTTATGCAACAACGCAATACAACAAATTAGCGATTTAACCAGGCAAATTCATAGAATAAACATGCCTATTCTTTATCAGGCTGTTTAAAAATCGTCAAATGGTATATAAAGAATAAGGCATACAGACTATTAAAATGCAAAATCATTGATCACAACTTGAGAAACTAAGACAAATAATCACATTTCCAACATGTCAATCACACTGAACTGGTTTTCATTAATTTCCGAAGGCAGGGCAGGTTTGCTTAGTGCAACAATGGGGGCCTGGAAATTTGTCAGATATCCACATACAGTAAAGATCTGTTCAACAACATCTTTCTGTGACATCTTGATGGTGGAGTCCAGGTAGTGGAATGTGCGGATCCTCTGAATAATGCGTTCAATGTGAACACGGGAGTTGGCAATGTGTTCAGAGGCTGCACATTCTGCTGCTGTCATTTGGGACCGGCCAGTACCCTTAAACTTGGGCAATATCAGCTCAACACCCATGTCCTTGAATTCCTGGCTCACAAGGAATCCACGGTCTGCCATGACCTGGCTGCCTGATGGGAGTTGGTTTATCATGGCCTCACTGTTCAGAGTGATATGCTTATCACTGGCACGTCCTCCATACGCCTTAGATATATAGTTCACAGTCATATTGGGTGACAGGCCAACAAGGAATTTGAATGTGTCTCGGCTCTTATAGTTACTATAGGTCTCCTTACGTGCCTGGAGGTTGGAAGAGCGTTGCGCAATGAGCTCAGTACAGTCAATGACTAGTCGGAGCCCATTGTATTCCTGGTAGCATGGCGCAACACTTTCAGAGGAGGACTTCATCTCGAAGAGTTCCCGACACTCGATGGACAGAAAATTCACCCATGATGTGAATACCCGGGACACATAGGTCTCACTAACACCAAACTCCCTGGCCACATCAAAGTTGAACCTCCCGCTTTTTAATATTACAAGCACCATGAATAAGTCCTCCTCGAAACTCAGTCGTCGTTCTCTTCCGGGCTTAGAAGCTCCAGGTTTTGTTGAATAATGAGCATGTTTAGCCGTTGCACCACCACGCCAAATACGTAATTCGCCATTACACCTGTCCTGCAGGAATGAAGCAACAGCCTTGAACACTCCGTAGTTTGGTAGGTTTGTCTGTTGCTGGAATGCATCGGGGTTAGCCTTTACGTTGTCTAGAGTCAGAAGACGTCCCAGACTGGATCCCTGCTTGGCATTTTCTGCACGAAGTTCTTTGAAAAAATAAACATAGAATTTAATAAAACATCTCAATAAAATACATTATGGTATCCAGTATAGGAGCAGTTAAAAGTTGTACACATGATTAATGCATCGATTGAATTATGACTAAAAGAGCCACTGATAAATCTGTTCCTTATCTGGACAGATTTTAATCACTCATCCCTACAGACGAGTATAAGAATTGAATTTAACTCTAAACAAAACTTCCTTGAAGAAGGCTGTAGGAATAGCAAAATCGTTGGAACCCCCACATAATAAAGCCAAGTGAAAAAAAGTATACCCTACAGTTTTGTTAAAAAGGAAGCTTAAATATAAATACCTTCAATTTCGGCCAAGAGTGTCTGAACTTGAGGATCCCCGTGCTCATCTGTCAGAGTGGTATATGCCTTGCATACTCATGGTCACCAATGCAGGGGGTGGAAACAGGTCCAGTAGACACACGCCGGACTTTCTTCCTTACGTTAGGTAGTGGTGTATCAGACTGAAGTCCAGCTCTCTGGGCCGCCCTGGTTGTCCGCTCTATTAATGGGCGGGACGTTGGGAAGAGTCTTGGTATATAACCCAGTGAGCCCTCCTGATATGTTCTTTTTCCTATAAAAAAAATACATATTTAATTCAATAGTTAAGATGATGGTCAGTAAATAAATGTACCAGTATATGATTGATGGGAAATCGAAGTCTGGATGAAAAACTGTCAAGTTTGATTATCAATTACATACTCAAAATAATGATTAAATACACTTTTTTTGTATCAAAACAAAATCCGATTGCCTTAAATTCTCAGAAAATGTGCAACCTAGACCAATATAAAGACGGAACCAAGACCAATATAAAGACGGAATATATTTCGTTAGATTATGTAAACAGCTTGATAAAATGGCCACAGACTCGCTTGGGGATAAACATCAGTGTGAACAAACGCCTATGCTGTCATCTGGTGAGTAATACTGGAGGTAGAAATAGTAGTTCCTCGCCTTACCTCCAGGTAGCAGGTCCCGCTAAGTCCATTAATCAGTCTGTGTTTCTCATTATTATCAAGAAATTAGAATCACCATGTTTCATCTCTTGATTTGTTTATTTTAAATCTTGACTACATTTACCCGTCTGCGATGGCTGAGAGTTGCAATGGCGTCAATCCAGAAAAGTGACCCGCACAAGGGATAGGAAAGCTTAGGAACGTTTTGCAAGGTTAATTTAGGAAGATTATGTTTGTTATCATCCCCCCCCCCCCCCGCCCTCCTCTACCCCCGCCCACCTCTCCTGCCCCGTCCCCGCACACACCACCGTGTGTGCGGGGAGCACGCTCAATGCTATAAGCCTGGCCTGGGTGCCCTTAGGGCTCCAACGGGGTGGCGCAAATGGCGGTCGGCAGTCCCAACGCATCCCCATAGGATTAGTATAGAAAACTCGAAAATCTATTTTACAGCGTAGATCGATTATTTCTTCGGACAAAACTTGCAGAGGACATCCTATCATTGCGATTTCTGGGTAAGGATGTCGGCTATCGGTATGTTTAATAAGAAAACGACGCTGCCAGGTTGAGTTGTGGAATGTACTGAGACATGGCTGTGAAGGCCCGGGGCGACAGAAAGGTTCGAAATATGCCTGCTTGCGCACCGCCTTCTTAAGGCGGTCATTGGTCGCCTCTCGTCAAGTTCATATTATTGTGGACTTTACTTTTAATCCTTCCTCCCTCTTGTCGATCAGGGATGAAAGTTTTCAGTTTGTCAATATTTTTGGGAACTGAAGAATGATCAAATTTCCCCCATTTCCATGTTTGTAACCCATGTTTGTAACCCAATCTTTTTTCAAACTGTGATGTACCAAGTTTTGTTGGTACTTTGACAAATTAGAATGATGTGACGAAATAAACAAAATCCAACATAAAAGGGTTTATTTTCTATCTACCATCACTAAAACCAATCTACTGGGTTCAACGATATTTTTTTTGTTATTGTTATTGTTGTTTTGATATCTCCCACTCACCCCCTAAGATAAGATCAGAAAATCTTTTATTCTACCTGTCTAGATATCTTAGACAGTGCTGCCACCTTGTGGCAAGAGAGGGAGGAGGAGTCCCGCGCGTACGGGAGGATTAAACAGTTGAACTTAACCTGAGCTTCTGTGTGGACGTCTTACTTAACTTAGAGCTAAACGATACATGGTACCAGAAAAGAAAGGAAGAAAAACTCACGATAATGGAAGGGATACGGCCACCAGACAGAATGGACTTCCTCACGGGGAACGTGGCAGAGAGATGGATCATATGGAAGGAGGATTTTCAGTGGTATGCTGATACCATGGGGGTGCGTGAAGCGAGACGAATGACTTCAATGTTCCTCCATGTGGCTGGACCGGACGCGAAGAGGATATATCGTCAGTTTAGATGGGCTCCTCTAGTTCCAGCAGTAGCACAGCAAGTGGGACCACCACCAGTACCTGCTGTACCAGAAATACCAGCTGAGGACAAGAATGACTTTCCCACTGTGATTCAAAAGTTTGATCAGTATTGTATGCCACGCAGAAATAGGTTCTTCGAAAGATATAAATTCAATACTCGCAATCAGGAGGAGGGAGAGAGCGTAGACGCCTATGTGACAGAGTTGAGACTCAGGGCAGCCACGTGCGAATGGGGTGACGCTGAAGAGGAGTTTGTCTTGGAGAGAATGGTGGTGGGAATGCGGGATCTGCACATGAAAGAGAAGCTCGTGAAAAAAGAGGAACTCACACTTGATCAAGCACTAATCTACTGCAGAACTCAAGTGCAAAGGAAAGCGGAATTGGATGCTATGGATCCAGGAGCACACACCACAATTAACAGAGTAGCCAAGGCACGTGGTCAGAACGACTCATACCGACACCAAGCGACGGCTCCTCCTAGGGCAGAGGCAGCAGAGGCTAGTAGGACTGACACACGGCCTCCAGGGTCCACAGGACGCATGATAGACTGTAGGAAGTGCGGAGCGAGACACGCATTGCGAAACTGCCCAGCATATCATCATCGATGTGAAAGGTGCAAAAGGAAGGGACACATTGAGTCTAAATGTTATGGAAGGGTTGATGAAGTAAATCAATCGGTGACACAGGATAATCAGCAGAGTGAGATTGATACCGTATTTATAGGGACAGTAACAAACGAGAAGGTATTAACGGTTTCAATCAGTAGAAGCCACAAGTGGGCCGCTCACGTGGAAGTGGGTAGAGACACACTAACATGCAAGATAGACACAGGGGCAGGAGCAGACTTACTGAACAACCAGGAGTATGAAAGGATGCAGGACAAAGTGCCGCTCAAACAGATAAAAGTGAAACTGACGGATTACAACGGAGCTGTTATACCTGTGAGAGGATATATTATTAGGCAGGTGACCGTTAACGGCAAGAAGTTCCCAGTGAGGTTTATAGTATGTGATGGAATAACACTCCTGGGAGGAGAAACCTCAGAACGGCTTGGTCTAATTACACGGAATTTCTCCACAGAGGAAAAGGCGGTAGGTGTACACAGCATTAATATTGATGAAAAACAACAAATAGACATGAAGCAGTGTATTATTCCTGAGGTTAAAGTGCTATCGTCCATTCCCTACATACATAAAATAAAATTGAGGGAGGGAGCAGAATCAGTAATCATACCAGCCAGACGAATCCCAATAGCAGTCAGAGACAGATTAAAAAAGGAATTAGAAAGAATGGAAGGATTAGGAGTCATTCACAAAATCTTGGAGCCAACCGAATGGGTTAATGCCATGGTGGTAGTAGATAAACCAAATGGGGCACTTCGAATATGTCTGGATCCAAGAGATCTCAATAAGTCGATAGCCAGGGAGCATTTTCAGCTTCCTACTAGGGATGAGGTGTTCTCAGAAATTAGAAATGCCAGGATCTTCAGCAAGCTTGATGCATCTCAAGCATTTTGGCAGATAAAGCTTGACGAGGAGAGTAAGAAACTAACCACATTTGCAACCCCATATGGGAGATATGCCTATGATCGACTTCCATATGGTCTGTGCTCAGCACCAGAAGTGTTTCATCGTTCGATGGAACAAATATTCGAAAACATACCAGGTGTAAAGGTTTATGTGGATGATATCCTAGTGTGGGGTGAGAACAAAGAAGAACACGATGCTAGACTACAAATGGTAAAAGAAAGAGTCAAGAAAAACAATTTACTGATGAATTGGAGTAAATGTGAGATAGGGGTGGACAGAATAACATTCATAGGAGAGGAGCTAACAGCTGAAGGGATCAAGCCTGACAATGACAAAGTAAAGGCGATTATTAACATGGAGAGACCCACCACCAGAGAGGAGGTACAAAGAGTAATGGGTTGTATCAATTTCGTGGGAAGATATATTCCGAATTTAGCCAGTTCTTGCGTGAACATAAGGTCCCTGCTCAAAAAGCAAACAGAATGGGTGTGGGATGAGGCCCATGAACGAGAGTGGAACTATATAAAGAAGGTGCTTAGCTCTGAACCAGTCTTGGCATATTATGATGTAAGAAAACCAATAAAAATAAGTAGTGATGCCAGTAAGCAGGGCCTCGGGGCCGTGCTCCTACAACAACACGAGGGCACCTGGAAACCGGTGGCATATGTGGCCAGGTCACTAACAGAGGCAGAAAGAAACTACGCCCAAATTGAGAAAGAACTCCTGGGAATTGTCTTTGCATGTGAACGGTTTCACAATTTTATATATGGGACACAAGGAATAATTCTGGAAACGGATCACAAACCGCTGGTGCCTCTCTCTAAGAAATCACTCCAAGATATGACACCTAGGATACAGAGAATGATGATGAGGCTCCAGCGTTATAGCTTTCAAATGATTTGGGTTCCAGGGAAATTATTATACCTGTCAGACACATTGTCACGTGCAAAATTCGGAAATGGCGAGATTAACAACAAGGGCCATTTGACAGAAGAGGAGATACAGTCACAGGTTAACCTAGTATATAATAGTCTACCTGCTTCCAAATCAATGCTAGAAAGGATTGCAGAAGAGACAAATAAGGATGAAATGCTCTGTGCAGTGAAACACTGCATCATGAATGGGTGGAGAAAAGGGGCGTGCCCGGCTTATGCGTCGTTTAAGGACGAGCTGTGTGTGGTAAACGGGGTCAAACTAAGGCAACAGAGGATAGTGATACCGGTGTCAATGAGACGGGAAATGTTAGAGAAAGTGCACGAGGGCCATCTTGGCATCGAAAAGCAGAGAAGATGGGCGAGACAAGCTATTTACTGGCCCAGGTTGAATGCAGATATTGAACTAATGACAAAAACATGTGGAGCGTGCTTAAAATATCTCCCTGACCAACAGAGGGAACCCATGATGGTAGACAAAGAACAGTGGGGACCTTGGGAAAAGGTGGGGATGGACTTGTTTTACTGGCACAACAACGAATATCTAATTGTAGTCGACTATCACTCTTCCTACCCAGAGATAGTTAAGCTAACAACCAAGACGTCAGAACAAGTAGTGATACACATAAAAAGCATCTTTGCCAGATATGGTATTCCACAGATTGTCGTGTCGGATAATGGACCACAATTCTTTTCTGCTCATTTCAGAGACTTTGCTGAGAAATACGGATTTCACCATAGAACATCGTCGCCAACGTACGCCCAATCAAATGGGAAAGCAGAGAGGGCAGTCGGCATAGTAAAGAATCTTCTGTCAAAAGCAACAGAAACAGGAAAGGATCCGTACCTGGCTCTGCTAGCTTACAGATGTGCACCGATGGAGAATAATGTCTCACCAGCAGAGGCATTGTTTGGGAGAAGAATTAGAGGCCCCCTCCCAATACTAAGAAAAAGTCAAGAAAAGGAGAGGAGTGATCCAGTGAATATGAGTGATCCAGTAAATGAAAATTGTGAGAGTGATAAATGTGTTAAGTATAATGAAAGATCTAAAGCTCTCAGTCCCTTACAGCCTGAGGACACAGTGCTGGTAAGGGACAAGAAATGGGACCACGCAGGTATTATAAATAACAAGTTAGGGGAAAGGTCCTATGAGTTTAAGATGGAAAATGGAAATGTTATACGTAGAAATAGAAGACACTTATTACAAGTGCCCAGAAAGGTAGTCGAAGACAGGTTTCAGCGAAACAGACACTTTGAAGAAGAAGATGAAACAGTAGAAATTAGAGACTTAGTACATAAAGAAATTATGGGTTCAACCGAAAACGTAAGAAATATGGAAGCACAGAGAGAGACAAGTAAACGTGAACTTCCAGTACCTGCTGTACACGATAACCAGTCAGAGACTATGCAGAAACAAGTAGTACCAGAGACACTAACGTATGAAAAAGAGTTTCCCAAAATTGAACCTAGAAGATCTAGCAGACCTTCGAGGCCGGTTAGGAGGTTAATTGAAGAAACCTAATAATTCACCTTTATCACTCATCCTTACTATTGATCTAGATGTAAAACATTGTACTTTCTAATAACATTACAATCATGTACAAGGGGAGATGTCTAGATATCTTAGACAGTGCTGCCACCTCGTGGCAAGAGAGGGAGGAGGAGTCCCGCGCGTACGGGAGGATTAAACAGTTGAACTTAACCTGAGCTTCTGTGTGGACGTCTTACTTAACTTAGAGCTAAACGATACACTACCGACAGTTACCTTTAATTTGGATAGGTCTAAATCGCTTAAGGCTGGAATATATGTATCTGGTAGGTTAGAACAGGTTGTAAAAATAACAGGGTATGGTAACATAAGTGAGATAATAGGTTATGATCTTATATAACATCAATTTAGTTATCAATAATATACTTTATCGAATATAGGTTTCTAAGACTATAATACAGTATAATCGATAATAAATCAAATCAAAATGATCAAAATCACTTATTTTCTAGGGTTGAATTAGACATGCTTAAAATAAAGTACCGCCTTCAGTACAATGGTACCGCAATAGGTTCTTTTATTAAATAAAAACATACCTGTAGTTCAGAAATATCCCTAGTATCTTTTAATATGTTGATAGAAGCATTTGAAACGTCTGAAATAGACTCGATTCAAGATTCATGACTACCGCCATTTTGGGGAAGATTACCCACAATCCTCCTTGATTTTGACGTCATCAAGGCTGAGCCAATCTTGGCTCCATACCGGCCGATTGAGCTGAGGGCGTGGTTGGGTTAAAGTTTGAATGAAGTTTTACTCCCTTCAGATCCCTATTAAGCCATTTTCTTTGCTATTAGTGATTGAGAGAGGCTATAACTAGACTAGTATGGGTTTGTTTGAACTTAGATGGTTTGAAATGAACCCTGTACAGTCCGGAAAGGTTTTTGTTATTGTGAGCGATAATGGGGGGAAGACAAGAAGTTTGTCAGTTCCGGTTTTAGTAAGACTTGTTTACTCCTTACAAAACACCTTCTCTTTCTTAAAATCACATTTCAAAAAGTGAAATCTGGCCAGGAATAGCATGTAAAGATTCAGATCTAATGAGAATATGCCTACTTCTGCTTTATATCATTGCCAAAATGCCAGTAGGAGGAAAAGCATGACCACGTTGCACTCGCTATGCTAGCATAGAGGCAGGATTCCATCATGAGTGACGTCATGAGTCCTCCGAAGATGTCTGCCAACATTAAACATCATAATCCAAGATTGAAATCCCTCCAGGACTCTTATTATTCACCATATTTATGTTCGAACCTAACTGACATTGATTTTACCTCAAGAAGTAGGGATAGGGCTATCATTATACTGAAGGCGGTGCTTTCTTTTAAGTCTTTGATATGTTATTTTTTTCAATAAACAAAATTTCAGAAAATTAAAATCTGTCATAATAGGACCACTACAACAATTTCAGAAAATTAAAATCCGTCATATTTGGATTACTACTTTGACTGAAATATTAAATAAAACAAAGAAATTTGCTGCCACCTCTTTTACGCCCACCTGTTTTAAAACGTCTGATTTTCCATTAGAATACAGTAATTGGACAACCAGTGAGTAAAATAGGTTTGCTGTTGCGTCATAAGAAAAGAGAAGGAGAGATAGAGAGGAATGGCGATGTACTTTTTTTTTTTTTTTTTAAAAAAACCTTTGTTCAAAACACCTGCCATCTGGGCATATACATGGCTAAATCATTCACAAGTTTCTCATTTGGCATCATTTTAAAACAGCAATTGCTTGGCAGACATCGCCCTTATACTCTCCTATATATCAATTATGTCCTGAATAGAACATTTTTCTTATCATCATTCATTTTTTTACTCTTGAAAATGTGATAACCTCTATAAAAAATGTATATGCTCTCCCAAAACATTTACAGTTTAGGAATACATTTTACTCGTTCAGACTCTTAAGGTCAGAGTGGAGTTTTCTCCATGCATTAGCATTCTCTTTAAATAAATTCAACATTTTGTTTTGGTTCATTTAATAATAGAATGACGTGTTCTCTTTTTTTCTTGCTCTCTTTTTAATCTTCACTTTTAATCTCTCTATTGATTCTCATGTTTCATCTGTTATCGTGTATATATAAACATTGGTACTTTTGTTAACACCTAATCATTACACTATCTTCAAGAGTGTGTGTATTATGCATTTAGAGGGTCAACCAATCCCTAACGATTCACTGTCCCTCCTCCAGATACCCAGGGAGAAAACATTCTTTTCCATCCTAGTGATCCCAATTTGGAACCCCTTTCTGTCCCTCACTTCATCTTGTAGTCCTGCAGGTTGTTGCAAGTTCCTGGGCCTGACCATGTCTGAGACTTGCTGTATTTTGTTCCTTGTTGTCTCCGAAATTTCCTCAACATTTTCCATAATCTCTAATTGTTCATTTTCCATAGTTTCCACCACCTGTTCGCTTTCTGTCATTTCCTCCAACTGTTGGATGGACTCAAATAGTTTCTGATAGCTAGCTTGGCATGCCTCTACCGTGGCTCTGATGTACTTTTTATTTTGGAAAGGTTTTAAGGCCATTTTGAAATATATTTGTCTGTATCCATTTCAGAATTTTCACCCTGTCTGTATCTGTACATGTCTGTGTTCCTGTATCTGTGTGTGTTACAGATTTTCAGTTTACAAAGCTGCATTCTCAGCTATTGTGACAAATAATTATTGTAAGCGATGTTTCTCAAGTTTCTGATTTTTCATAGATTATAATATTATCTCATTCCCACCAATTCATTGCATAGCCCCACTATCTGATTTCTGAACCTGTCTCCATTCCCCAATAGCATCTAACAAACCTAATCATCGAACCTAAACACCATCCCCTCCCCCTCCCAGCCATTACCAGCATGATTCTGATCCCATCTGCTGATATCAGAATCAACAGATTCTTCCCACTGATATCCAGGATGGGAGAGCCAAGATGATATCAATGATATATATATATATATATAAAGATTTTTATTTCTCAATAGACGGATACAATAAATGTAGAGAAAATGGATGTGTGCCTTTCAACGCATTGCTGCTCTTCCCAGGCTTCCGTGGCATATTGTATTAATACATGTGGATCCTTTTTAATCTCATACATTCCAGTTTATAATTAGTTCAAATTCGACATTAAAATTCTACATGACATTTCTATCACCAAGAGTTCACCTTATATTTACATTTACGTGAAGACTCTTAAATCAATTTGTTAGATATTTAATCCTCATTCTTTAGAGGCATTGGTTATAATAAATTAACTACAACTACATAACAGAATTACAGTTTTGTCATAATTATATTTTTTACCCTTATATTCCCCCCTTATCTCTCTTTACTGAGAGCATGTGTTAATCTTTTTCTTTCATCAACCTTCGATATATATTGTTACCCATACAATTTACGAGTTTCGAATTCAAACCTGTTCATTACAATTTATGTGTTAGTTCTTTTCCTGAGTGAGTTCCATTTTCCGTGGTACATTAATTTAAATACAATTTCCTCTGCATTGTAATTAATAGATAGATTGATAGATATCACCCCAATCTACTTAGATTGATGTTATCTCATCAATCTAAAACGGGTTTCATGTACAACAAAGGGTAATAAGATGGAGTGAAAAGTAAGAAAAGAAAGTTGGTGGAAAAGGGAAGGAGGAAAGATGAACATCGGGGCCCGGGACCCACCAAACCACTAGCAAATCCTGTATGTATCGCAGGTATTTGCTAGTTGATATTTAATAGTATGATTGTGATTGTATAGGTTACTACCCACGAGCAAATACTATGAACAATTTTAGCAAGGGTAGCTCCTTGTGAAAGGCCTAGGGTGGATAATATTCTAGGTTTTAAAACCCTCCTCCAGATAGAATAACTATAGAGAGAATACTTTGTAAGTCCAGTTTATTCTTTTAAATCCTTGAGGTGAGGTTGAGGTCTGTGCTCCCCAACCTGACAATACAACCGTGAATGATAAACTGTGAATGATAAAGTATTAACAAATAAACATTTACACAATAATATAGTGAATAGATATAGACATGTAATGATGATACCCTTTTACAAGAGCAAAAATAATATTTAATATAAACAAAGTTAATATATGATATAAACAATGGTTAAACTGTGAATGATAAAGTATTAACCAATGTACACAACAATGATAAAACATTATAAGGAGGTAATATGTGATGTGTTTCAGGAAAATGAGTCATAAGTCGCAAAAAATAGATTTTGAGATACCATTATATTTGAAAAGATGAGATCAAGCCGATTCCAATGATAGTAAACAGTCTAATAATCCAATAAGTATTTCTAGATTTTAAGTTTGATATTTTAAGTTTGCAATATATCTGGGTGGTAGTAAACAGTAAAGTAATTAAATATAGTCCATATAAGGACCTTTAAAACAAAAGGATATATTGCATACATTGTCCTGGAATTTGATACATAGATTGATATATACATGAGGGATAGGCTATCCAAAAATCAGAACGTTCCAATAAAGTGATCTTGTAAAATAAACACTTTGAAAAATATTATTTTTGGGACTTATAACTCATTGTCCTGGAACACATCACATATCTCCTGTCCTGGACCACCAGTGACCGACCCGCCCTCTGTGAGGCGGGATAAGCCTACATAAAAAATTGTTACGTCACCCCGCCCATCAGTGTCTACTCCCCATATATACACGACCCATACTTCTGGCCTTGTTTTTAATGTTTTCCCTGTAAGTGTCTGAGAGAAACTTGACTTAGTTAGCTGCCCTTTTGTCTGGAAAAACTATTGCATTCATGGTCAAGCAATGCTATTTTGAAAACATTAATGCTCCCTCTATCTATTGTCACTCAATCCCGCCATATTGACATAGCTTCAACCACCCTTACAAGCCACTGCCACCATAGACTTGGTCCGAATTGAGAAATCCCCATTGACCCACGGAGGCCAGAATGAAGGCTCACGGCCAATTTGGACCGGAACTGGGGCCAGAAACATTTGTTTACATTTTGTGTCATAGGAAATGTATGGACGTAGGGAGGACCCCACATTAAATGTCATTTATCAATAAAAAAACATCTAATATAACCACCAAATTAGAGGATATAAAAGACAAAACTATGCACATCAGTTAAGCTCTTGTTGGATACCATGTCAGCTCCAAGAAATTCAATAAATTGGGTTCATTTAAATGGCTAAAATCAAGTACACCTTACATACTGACATGCCCATGAACCAAGTGACCTATGCCCAGCTTGCCGGGCACCCGGCCCTGCACCCGGCCCTGCACCCGGCCCTGCACATAGACCGGGCCTTAGCTGTGGTCAGAGCCCCGCCCACACTCAGATAGGCCTCGGTGCCCGTCTTATAATTAGTTTCAGCTGCTCCCATTTAAGCCAAATGGCCAATTCAAAAGAGCCCTATTACATAACACCCACGGCCACACTCACAGGCTTGTTGACAAAATGTAGGCTATTTATAGGGTGGGTGGTGTAGCCTACTGAACACATTGGTGTTATGTAGGCTACATTATTTGATACTAAATCAAATGGATATTGTAGATAGGAGGGGTAGAGACAGGTTGGGTGGATGGGATGATCCTTTATTTTTAAATATAAAAACAATGTAAAAGCGTTCAGATCTGGTGAATATAACCAATTTACTTCCCATAAATAAATGTGTTGCTGCGGTAATTTTCTGGACATATAAATCCTGTTGGTGGCCAGAGGAACCTCACTACATCCCGGAGATGTCCTGGAGGGGATTCTGGAGGTTACCTGGGAGTAATCTGATTTACCAATCCATCGAATGGATACAGGATGGTTACTCTAGTATAGTACTCCTTTCCTTTATCGGGAAGGGGGAAGGGGGGAGATGGAAGGGGAGGAAAGGCCATATCCTATGGTCATTTAGGTGTCAATTTATGATTTTAAGTGCCATCAAACATTGCTTTCTTGATATGTGCTATTATGACCTGGCTTAGAGGGGAGAGGATTAAATCTAAGAGAGGAGGAACTTCCCCCTAAATAGTCACACACAGTACACTTTTCCCCAGTATGGGCTTTCATGTGTATCTTCAGGATTGCAGTGTATGCTGTCCTATAGTCACACTCAGTACATGTAAGATCCTTTTCCCCAGTATGTGTTCTCATGTGAAGCATCAGGTCTCCATCATGTGCTGTCCTATAGTGACACTCAGTACTCATTTATAAGGCTACTCCAGTATGTGTTCTCATGTGTCTCCTCAGGGCTCCAATCTGTGCTGCCCTATAGTTACACTCAGTACATTTATAGGGCTTTTCACCAGTATGTGTTCTCATGTGTGCCTTCAAGGCTCCAGCATGTGCTGTCCTATAATCACACTCAGTACATTTATGAGGCTTTTCTCCAGTATGTGTTCTCATATGTGCCGTCAGGCTTACAGCCTGTGCTGTCCTAAAGTCACACTCAGTACATTTATGAGGCTTTTCCCCAGTATGTGTTCTCATGTGTCTCCTCAGGTTTCTAACCTCTGCTGCCCTATAGTCACACTCAGTACATTTATAAGGCTTTTCTGCAGTGTGAGTTCTCATGTGTGTCCTCAAGTATCCATTCCTTGCTGCCCTATAGTCACACACAGTACATTTATAAGGTTTTTCTCCAGTATGTATCCTTGTGTGTCTCCTCAGGTATCTTGCCTCTGCTGCCCTATAGTCACACGCAGTACATTTATGAGGTTTTTCTGCAGTGTGAGTTCTCATGTGTCTCCTCAGTGTTCCAGCCCGTGCTGCTCTATAGTCACACTCAGTACATTTATGAGGCTTTTCTCCAGTATGTGTTCTCATGTGTCTCCTCAGGTCTCCAGTCTGTGCTGCTCTATAGTCACATTCAGTACATTTATGAGGCTTTTCTCCGGTATGTGTTCTCATATGTATCCTCAGGTCTCCAGTCTGTGCTGCTCTATAGTCACACTCAGTACATTTAAAGGACTTTTCTCCAGTATGAGTTCTCATGTGTCTCCTCATATATTTAGCATGTGCTGCTCTATAGTCACACTCAGTACATATATAAGGCTTTTCTCCAGTATGTGTTCTCATGTGGCTCTTCTGTGTTTCAGCCCATGCTGTCCTATAGTCACACTCAGCACTGTGTGTCATCAGGTGTTTCTCTAAATTACTGCTCTGTGTAAACCCTTCAACACACACACTACAGTTGTGTAGTTTCTCCCCTGAATCAGTCACATTGTATGTCACCAGTATAGTAGGTGCACAAGTCACACTTGTAGCATTTGCTACCTGTCCTGTCTCCCCTGTATGAGTCACACTGTGATGCACCATGCCTTCTGATATCTGTATAGTTTCCATGAGTACAGTTGGTGCATTAGTCACACTTGTAGCATTTGCTGCCCGTCCTGTCCCCATGAGTACAGTAGGTGCACAAGTCACACTTGTAGCATTTGCTGCTCCGTCCTGTCTCCTTGAGTACAGTAGGTGCACTAGTCACACTTGTAGCATTTGCTGCCCGTCCTGTTTCCATGAGTACAGTAGGTACACAAGTCACACTTGTAACATTTGTTGCTCGTCCTGTCTCCATGAGTATGTTTATATACCAACAGCCAGGATGCTTATGTGTGAATGCACTCACCAACGTCACACATCCACGTCTCAAAACCTGCAAATATATATATATATATATAGAATTGATCAGTTTACATCAACTTCACATCACAATTTTATATATATTCTATCTGAAATCAATAGACAAAAGTATGAACTTAATTGTTTTTACCTTTTTAATAAATATACTTTTTCACAATGGCCATATTACAAAATGATATATGTTGGTACATATACCCTATACATAACATTGATGGACATGAGCAAAGTGTTCGATACAGTGCAAAGACATACTCTATAATAGAAGACCTAAAGACCATCCTAGATCCGGCTGAACTACATCTCAAAAATCTTAGTAGAAGACATCAGACTAAGAGTAAGGGTGGGAACACAAATATCAGACCCATTCACAACAAAGATGGGGGTCCCACAGGGAGACTGCCTCAGCCCCATCCAACAACAACCAACAGGAGCACAATTATTTAGGTGGACCCAAAATTGAAGTTGGAGAAGAAGATCTGCCACTGGAGTTAAAGGATCACACCTACAGCATAACACCAGAGTATTGCACTATAATAAGACCAAAATATGGAGACGACATAGGGTGGGCAGCAAATACAAAATCGAAACAGAAAAGAAAGATGTTATACTGAAGCTAAAAGGAAGAGGATTAAAAATAAATGAAGCAAAGACAGAAGAATATATAGTGATGAAAGAAGGACCAGAAGACTGGAAAAAATGCAAGATCCTGGGAAGCCTCCTAGACACCGGAGGGGATGTTAAGAGAAGAAAACAACTGACGCAAAATGCAGTGAAAAAACATGAATATATATTCCAAAACAACAAACTGAATATAAGAACAAAAATGAGGGTCTTCACAGCCAGCTCGGAATGCCACTACAATGCCGAGCTGTGGACATCAACCAAGAAGACAGAAAATAAGATTGACTCATTTCAACGAAGACTACTCTGAAAGGCCATTAACATCAGATGGCCAAAGAAAATATCTAGTGAAGACCTACACAACAAGACCAAACAGGAAAAAAGGAGTAATGTAATGTAAGAGAAGGTGGTATGGTCATGTAATAAGACTACCAGACAAAGCACCAGCTAAGATTGCCCTAGCGGAGGCACATGGGAGGCACATGGGGGGAGGAAGGGGAGGCCATATGCTTGGGTCAAGGGTAATGGGGGGGGGGGGGGGGAGGTTGGGTTGAGATCAAGGGACCAACTGCCACATGAAAATGCATGACCTTGGCATGGAGGAGAGCTGGAGGGTCAGGTTCATGGGGTAGAGGGATCCCTCTCAGCCAATCAGAAGGGGACAACGCCAGGAGACCATTGCTAGAATCCTTTGTTTCTAATGAATTAATTAACATGTTTGACTATAAATAAAGGCCCCAGGCTAAAGCCATGACATGCTTCACCTTGCTGCCTGGCCTGTGACGATCATCCAACCCACTTCTCTGACTTCATCATTTATACTAGAACACCAAATCTCTGGGCAAATTGCCATTGAATTCTTACACTGGCGACCCAACGAAGAGACTAAGTTGCTAAATAGGAACAACTCCAACCCTCTGAGGGAAGTCAGAGATAGCCTAGGCAGAGAAATGCTAGCTAAAACCTAGATCGTTTAGGTTGAAGGATAACAGAATCACCATGGGGCTGACTTCAGCTGGACGGCGAGCTGCCCTAATGCTAAGGTAGGTGGGAGGTTATGTGTGCATACTTTTCATCTGCTTATCACTCTAATGTTCCCATATTCCTTCCCTCAAACCCCTACTGAATAATGCGGATCTGAGTATTCCTCCTAATATACATGGAGGGAGGAATATCTCCAGTTAGGGGTGACGTCAAAATAGGGTCGCAGCGGCCGCAACGGCCGCGACCATGGTCGCGTCCAAAGTGCGCTTGTAGTCGCGTCCAGCTGAGTGGTCAGTACATCATGTTACAACCAGGTCCCGTCCAGGTCGTGGCCAGAGTGACTGGCGGGTATGGATATCTATTACAGTCCCGCCCAGCTTGAGATGAAGATGTGATGACATATATAAACAAATGCACTGACCACAGTGGCACAGAGGTCCCCGCATCCTTGTATATCATTCTCCCCATGTGTCTTGTCGCCTCACACATCATATTAGAGCAAAATAACATATTGGTATTCTACTTCTAGAAAGATTCAAGATTATGATTTGTTTATTAATTACTACCTTGAAATCCAAGGGGGGGCCTCCACAAGAATACATAAAAGAATACATTCAGCTTGCAGCCGAAAATATGGAGCAGGGGGCTTAAAGTACTTAGATTCATTCTTTTAATCGTTCTGGGCTCGCACTAAGATTGTTTTCCCTTTAGCCACTGTAGCGAAATTCCAAAGAAATAGTATCGCCATACTGACTATCTTTTCGCCACAAGAAAACTATCATGAAAACGGACGTTGTTTTGTGCAAATGAGACTATAACTTTTATGAATGAATACACTGTATTTTAATGTCTTCATCAATTAACCTTTAAAATAATGAGGTTAAAATAATGGCGGGACCCGAGGGGTAAATACTTTGTATTGATATGCTTTACTATGTTATATCGTCAACAAATAGAATAGATTCTTAACTTGCTACAACACAATGGTCTTTAGGGTACCCTCTGGTAGTTATATATTCGAAATTTTGGTAACAGTTAACTGGTAGAAATGGACTCTTGCTAGTACCATAATGGTATGTCGACCAGTTTGTCTTCCTATTAAAAAATCACAATTACTGATGTACTGGTACCTCCTTTAAAGGCAAATAAAAACATCTTATCTTATCTTACCTATGCTCCAAATTTATTTATCTATTATTTATTCACATCAATAGTAGTATCGTTGTATTATCAAAGGACTGGTGGGGGCTTGGCTGCAGGACATAAATACCGATTTTTTAAGCATGTAATGATACAACACAGCCCTCAGGGTTTACCATTAAATAAGGAATTATTTCGATTATGTGGAGTTGTAGGTCTATCAAGACCACAACAGAATGGGTATGCAAATTAATTAATTCTGCCTCTACTATTGTGCCTGTCATATAACGAAATAGATAAAAATGCCACGATATGACATGGGTCACGATACAACACAGATTTTTTTGTATTTATACGTGGCGCACAAAGTTCAATACTGGAAAGATTCTATAGACTAGAAAGCGAACGTGGACGCTAAAATAATCGCAAAACTGTCAGCATCATGTAGACTTTTGAATGGTCCAGATCGGTGAAAATCTCACAAAACCACAGCAATTTGTCTGATACTATATTTATTATCATTACATATTTAATTGTGATCATTATTTCAATATATTTATTTGCGATCGACCTTACCTCACGTTTTGCGCTCTAGATTCCTTAATATTTGAGCCCAAATGTGAATTTGTTAGTTTCCATAATTATTCTGATATCAAAAGTGCTTAAGTTAGTCAAGGAATGTGAGATTGAAATAATACTTTCCAGTCGGCCAACATAATGTAATACCATGCAGTGTATACATATTAGTAGCAGCGTCCTGCCATTATGTGGCAATATAAACTGACCCCAGCTGTCATGATTAGGTTTGTTGACTTAGCAGCGCCTTGGACGCGCTCTGGTCACGCCCAGGTCGCCACTGAGTTCTCACCATTTCGCTGAAATCTGACCACATTGGTGGCGACCCTGTCACTGAAATAATGCCCATAGGGTCGCAGCCGCTGCGGCCGTCGCGACCCTATTTTGACGTCACCCCTTACTTGGGGGAGGTTGGGTTGGTTTATAATGTGGGTCACAAAGTCGGGTGATTTAAATCGAGTCGGCCGACTGGATGTGGCCGACTAACATAATCCATTACACTGTTAAAACTCCGCGTACATAGACTAGGATTGTCACGGGTATGTCGGCGATTTGTCGCGTTCTGTGTTCTTGTCGTAAACATTCATGGCGTGCTGCGTCCAAGCTGCGTCAAAATACGCGCCTGTAGAAATAGCCTATACCTGTGTGCGACCAAGCATGATGGCTATTGTGGTTATTGTTTTAGTAACAGGTAATAGTATCTGGGTCAATGCATACATATATATATACACCAGTAACAGAAGAGGTTCAGTCAGCCACCACCTAGGCTGGGGGCAGGGAGAGTGATTAACTATATTCGGCCGTCACCCCCTCGACGGGAGGCGGCGAGCTACACTGCAGAGTCGGCCATACATGTGTTATTTTTTTTATATTGTCTACTTGTTGTGGACAGGTCTGGGACATCTTCTCCATTATTTATCATCAATAATTCTTGTTCAATTCCATTTTAGTTTCATTTCATAGAACAAGAGAAAGAAACGGTTATGAGGAAGCCAAGGTTTGTGGGATGTAAGTATATTTATAGCTATGTATCCTTAGTTGAACGGCTAAAACTATACCTCATCTCATTTATGAATATACTGCCATTGAAATGGCTGACTGACTTGTATTTTCTTGTTGCAGAAGCTGGCATGGGAAAGAAACACCTCAACAAGGAAATGATGCACCAAAATGATGATTTTCTAAGAGAATAATTACTTCACCCTCCCTGAACTCAATGAATGAATAAATAAAATATTAAGCAGTATTTCGTGGGCCAATACAGTAATGATAGGAATAAACACCGCCCTCTCCAACCAACCCCACCCCCAACCCCGCATGCTAGCTTTGGCTTTGTCATGGTCCACCGCCGCCATCCTACTGGCACCTGTTACGTCACACCCCAATGCTTGAAAATTAACGTGACAAGAAAAAAAGTTGTGTAGTAAGACCTGGATAGCCTTGGCACAAAAGTTGACATGTTAAGGTATAACACCGCGTCTACCATGTTATTACTCGCTACAGTGTACGGGAGGACTAACTGTCCGATTCTAAATTTCTAAAAGAACAGAAAAATAAGCAATCCAACAGATACTAATGGTAGAAAATGTTACATAAATACACATCCTACATTCATGACCTTTTCCCCAGACCAGATCCCAGATCTGAAGTGAAATTTCTGAGGCTAACACATTTAATATGGTTATATCAAGGGCGGGAGAGCTGAGAGGGAGGCAGTTTATGACCTTACCCAGGAAATAGAGATAGAGAAGAAGGGAGAGAGAGACAGAGAAAAGAGACAGAAAGGAACTTTATGGTCTTACCCAGGACCGCCTTATGATTGTCTTAACCACGATGGTTAGAGGCAATTTGTAGAAGAGGAAGGGGCCCTGGTGTTTGAGGAGGGAGAGGTCAGAGCCCTGACCGCGACTTGGACGACTGTGATTGTACTACACCCCCCCCCACACACACACACACCCTCCTGTCAAAACCTGGATCTCAGTTCTTAAGATAAGATAAGATAAGATGTTTTTTATTCGTCAAAAAATCAGTTACACTGAGGTAAATGAGAAAAGTATGGAAAATTGACAAATAGGTCTACATGCCTTTATGGTACAATGAGGTAGCATCTCTTCCGGCAGTTACCATAAATTTGGAAGATAAAAGTGCTAAGAAATAAAGTGAGTAAAATATAATACAGGCTAATCATAGCGAATTAAACACTATGTTTTCTACATTTATTTGGGCAGAACAGCTCAAATATTTACACATAACAATGCGAGAAAACTTAAACAAAGGATCTTAAACAAAGGATTGCAGTGCTCAGACAGTGCATAAGAAGGACATCTGGTGGTCCATATTGGAGTATACACAAAGCACTGTACTGCAAACCCCTGGTGGAATAAACTGTAACTTATACTCAATATCGCGGAAGTGTCAAGAGTATAACCGCTGCGAGATGGATTTGTAGGATTGGCTATGGTTACGTTAGAAGAGAATGAGAATAAAGAAAAGAAAAACAGATGATGCACTTCCCTCCACCCAGCCGTCTCACCCCCTCCCTAGCTCTCTCTATCACTCCTACCTACAATATCCATTTGATTTAGTCTTAAATACCGTAGACGTACTGTGTACGTCTACGCCACCCGCCCTATCAATACATGTTGTCAACGTTGTGCCGTGTGAGGTCTGCATCCAGTCTTGCAGGAAGGCTGCAAGACGGCTGCAGACACTAATGTTTTAGCAGAAGAATCTATATTTCGTTAGCTTTTTAATGTAATCATTCCAGATTTCTACCTTCAATATGACAGCCAAATTCCGTCGTTGTTTTTGCGGAGAGGCTTCCCCATTTGTGTTGGTCTGTCCTGCTAGTTGCGGTCTGTATTATAGCTCTCTGACAGGGATGTATGGTAGCGCCGGAGCGGATTGTCTGGGAACTAAAATGGCCCTGAACACGACGGTGACTATGGCCGAATCTCAATGCCGACTGGAAAATTAGCTCCTATATTTACGGACACTGTTTATCGAGTGAGAGCGATGGGACAAATCCGCCTGAACTAAAGTGTACAGAAATGGTATCTAGGACGATTTTAATAAATGAAAGGTTTTTTCACAGGGAAAAATAAGGAGAATGAGCCAATAAGTATAGGAGTCAGTAGACGCTAAGCAAAAAACGATTATGGGGGTTGCAACGGTTTTTGTGGTCTATAGGAGTCATTTTTGCCTCTTTCCCTGCGGAAAGCGGAAGTGTTGCCGTTCGTCCAGAACTTATGCCCGCAAATATTTGTGTTATTTTCTGATGGTTTTTCCTGTTGTTTTTTAAATGTTTCTCCCTTTGGACCCCAGCCTCCAGTGCAGAGCTTCACTCCTTTTGTTTTCTCAGTCATACGCCCTGCACCATCGTTAGGACCTTTTGGGGATTCATGAATAATTCAGTGAGTGAGTGAGTGGTTGCTTTACGCCCTTATCAACACTTTAAGGTCATACCCAGGACCACCATGAATAATTCATCACCCCTCTCATCCAATCACTGGGCTTGTGTCAAGCTTTCTGTACGCACCTATTTTTAGCTGTGCCCACTTGTCCAGGCCCTGTCATACCCTCCTTCAATAGGGGAATCGCATGTACCACTGCACAAGTCAGGGAAACCATCATGGGAAACATTACCTCCAAATCGGAGGGACGGCTATGGGCACCCGCGTGGCCCCCTCGCTAGCGAATATTTACATGGGTAGATTTGAAGACACCCACGTTTACTTGCACCTTCTCCAACCCCTGCTATGGAGAAGATACATCGATGATATCATCCTGGTATGGTAACACGGTCAAACGGAACTAGATAAGTTCATCGACCACCTGAACAGAGCCACACCCAATCTGAAGTTTACGAGTGAAGTATCCAGGACCTCGGTCAACTTCCTGGACACCACTCTATACAGAAACGGTAGCAAACTAGAAACCACTCTATACAGCAAACCGACTGACAGCCACAATTACCTCCTGTACGAATCCTGTCATCCCAGCCACTGCATGAAAGGAATGCCATATTCCCAATTTTTGCGAGTGAAAAGGATCTGCTCCACACAGACTGAATTCAGGAAAAACTCTCTGGCTTTAGCAACCCACTTCAAACACCGCCACTACCCGCGACACATAATTGAAGAGGCCTGGAACAAAATCGATGCCCTTGACAGGGATACTCTGTTCACTAATATGAACAGCAATCGAACCTTGAATACAACAGACGGAGACAGGGCCAACAACCCTACTTTCTATCTGATCAACACATTCAACCCTAACAACCCAAAAATCCGTGAGGAGATCCAAACTAATTGGAACCTGGTGGAAAAAACAAAAACCTCCAGATACCTTAAAGACTCCAAACTAGTCTTCGGACATCGGAAAAACCAAAATCTGAGAGCCCTACTGGTCCGTGCCTCAACGGTCCCCAAACAGGCCCCGGGCCGTACGGTCGCTGCACACAAATGCAAAAGGCCCAACCCTTGCAGATACTGCCCGCTCATAAACACAAGCGGTCAGATTTGGTCAGTCACTCGACAGAAAAACATCCCGTGCCATAGACATGTGAACTGTCAGAGTAATGACCTGATCTACCTGATTACCTGCAAATCATGCCAAATACAATACGTAGGACAGACCAAAAACTCTGTCATCTCTAGATTCGGCAACCACTTCTTTGACATAGATAAGAACAACGACACAACAGTGGCTCGGCACCTGAATAGTTCTCATCCCGATATCAAAGATAAATGGTCAAACATCTCGATCTCCATCCTCTCGTTGATCTCAGCAGACTCAGAAAGTGAGACTGCTAGACAACGCAGAAACTCAGAGGAGAAGAGATGGATAACCAGACTACAAACAATGGTACCCAGGGGACTCAATATCTTGGATTGATTAACAATGAAATTTTCAACCATTACGTTCAAAATAAAGTCTCTCACGAAAATGCCTCCTTTAGGCTACGACTAGTGCTGTTACTAGTTCGGACCACGGTCTACCTACCTTCAAGCATTGCTTATCTCACTACAAAGAGACAGGCAATCATAAACGACACTCAGTCGCTTGAAGGACTGTCTCCTTATAAGAGACAGTAGCTCTAACTGTCCCACTCTAGTATTTAACAATCAAACCTAGGGATACCTTTATATTTACCTGTGTCACTAAATATATAAAAATGAATTAACTGGTAATTAACTTTAAAATAATGGGCCCAGTGTTAACCTATAGTTAGCCAACGTGGCCAAACTAGCGCCTGATGAGACCTTATAAGGTCGAAACCACACAGAAACCCCATATGATGCTACTGGAAACATTATATTTTATTATAATCTCATACAGTTCATCAAATTACTCTGACCTAACTCCATAGGCAGACCGAGACCCATGGATCTCACTTGACCAAACCCGAGTTGCCGCAACAACTCGGATGAGGTCACAATCGGGGTGACCAGCCTCACTAAGCAACAACAACAGTTGCCCAGGTGAGCTCAGGTAGAACGTTCGTTTCTGAGGCCAGCCTCAGTTGTGGTAGCGCTATCAAGGTGACAACACGTCTTACCCTAGTGCACAAGTCAGGGAAAGATGGGGGTTTGTGCTTTGGAAACATGTAAAGCCCATGGATATTTACGTTAGAGCACCATTAAATATCCCATTGTTATACCTTGTGGTAACATACCCTAAATTTTATATGGAATTTACACTGTATTATAAGTCCCATAATTCCATTTGAATCAAGATTCAAGTAGGCAGACATGCAAGTCCTTTATCCCCTCGGACCCATCAAGATAGAGACCAGATGTGTGCAGCAGTTCTGTTCGCAGAAAGCCCTAAGAATGGGGGAGGGCTAGATTAGTAGAATCTGCCCTGCTTTGGGAGGTTGTTTGGACCCTCCCTCCTCTGTCTCTACCATTTTGTTGTTAGTCTCTAATACCTGCTCATCATGGTAGCGGCCACAACTACATCCTAAAGCTGAGAAGAATAGACAGTCGGTCAATTGTGATCCGTTATAGGAAAATGAGTCATGAGTCACAAAATTGATATTTTTTATAGTGCGTTTTTCACAAAATCCCTTTATTGAAATGTTCTGATATTTAGGAGGCTTAGCACTTATAGTCATAAAAATCCATGTAACAAATTTCGGGACGTTATATTGATTATATCCCTGCATTTTGAAGGCCTTTGTATGGTGTATATTTAGATACTTTACTGGTAATTACCCACCCAGAAACATTGCAAACATTATAGAAACATTGCAAACTTTTTTTTTCAAAAATGAAAATATCAACCTCTAAATATAGAAATACTTCTTAAATGACCTTCATGTTTACTATCATTAGAATCGGCTTGATCTCATCTTTTCTAATATAATGATATCTCAAAATCAAAATGTTTTTGGGGGGGTTTTTGGGGGGCTGCCTCCGACATGATTGATTACTGCAGAACTGAGTCCATGAATCAGGCAGGCAGGCAGGCAGTGGGTTGCCTTCATCTTGCTGCAAATTGCAATCCACTCCATCCATACATGTACACAGACCACCAATAAATACTGGTATTATAATCCACAAACTTATGCTAATTATCCTTTATGATATAACATCACCATACACTATAATTCCCCATACACTCCGCGCAATAATCTATGTTTGTGCGAATGCTTCCGCCTCCATCCGTCCCATGTGGGACAGATTTTCAGATAATGTACAATTGGCAGCTCTCTACACATTTAGGAAATTCTCTTGAATTAGGCTAAAAGATGATGAATACCGGGTATGTCTGAGTATTAAAGTATCAGTTCTGTTATGTTAAACTGCATTTTGAAGCTCATTTTTGTCTTAAATGTGGGTTATTTGAGAGGATTGGTGAAGACGAATTGTACATTTTCTGAAAATCTGACCCATGTAAACAGTGTAGAGAGGTCGAGAATGGGCGATAATAGGGAGCCGAGTGTTTCCATTCAAACAGAGGAGAAATAAAGACATCAGACTTACCTTTGATCCTTCCTCACTCTTGCTTTTGGTTGAAGGATGAACTTTTGTGTACAATAATTGTTGTTTGTTCAATATTTTCCCTATAAACTATAAAGACAGACACAGTGACTTAGTGGACTTGTGGGTGCTGCTACACAGCTGCTACCTGGAGGTAAGGCGAGGAACTACTGTTTCTACCTCCAGTGTTACTCACCAGATGGCAGCATGAACGTTGTTATAGAGTAAACGGCTGTTGAAGGACCATGTATATTGATGGCAGCCGGGATGGCAGCATCAACACCTTTCACGCACTTTTGGTTGTAGGATGAATTTCTGTGTACAATAATTGTTGCTTGTTCAATATTTTTCCTCAAAACCTCAAAGTACAAAACACTACAGGAGCCGCCGCAAGGAGGGAGAACTTGCGAGCTAGCACCGGCTGACTGAGAGTGGCTTCTGTGACTTCGCATCTCTGATTGGCTGTTGTAGCCGGGAGGCGGGGCTACAGTGGTGCTGTCACAATCTTAGAAAATGTGATCGAACAATGATCAATACTTAAAATAACCCTAAACCTAACCTTAAATTGGTTGTCCTAAGTCAATAAAGGTAGTAGTGGACTGTCTGTACTAAAAACTCACTAATAAAAGTAATTACTTGATTGGTAAAAGCCTGATAAGCCCCGCCCACTGCGTGTGGCTTCATTCGGCCAGCCGGTGCTACCTCGCAAGTTTTCACCAAAAGCGGAGCCGCCATTGGTAGCTGTTAGAAGCGCGTGCTTTACCCAGCAGAGCCTAGTGGGAGTGTGACAAGTGCGCGCTGTGTGACTCAACATAGCAGTTCAATGTGTCTCATACATTAGCACAGGCGCCGCTGTTTTGGACAGGAATAATTGCATTGAAAAAAGGATCTGAAGCAGAGAAATCAATAGGGGATTTGCATAGCCGCCATTTTGAATCTTGATTCGCATTGAATTATGGGACTAATGGTACAGTCTAAAATCTATAGAAAACATGTTATGTTCAGCATGGAATATGAATCAATGATCTAATGTCAATATTCATGTGTTATACATGTTTCCATGATTCAAGTCCCCATCTTGCCCATCATGCATTTGGTTTTCATAGATCATTTATACAACCTATGATATTGGTAAAAACATTCTTGCAATTTCCATCAAAATTTTGACAAATATTTGTATGTCAGATTTGAACAGAATCTACATGAATCTATCCCAGCATGCACTGCAGTAGACATGCGCAGTGAGACATGCAACTCCCCTATTAAAGGATTGAATTGATTAATAGTCCCAATCTATTACATGTAGGCACTGAGAGCTTGTTTTTAATTAATTTTATTATTAAAAGGTTTTGACCAGGAGTAGTGGCGGCTATACATAGTCATAGATTTCACATGACGTCACCCAGTAGGCTGAGGTATCACAGTGACCGCAATGTCCAGGGTCACCACTACGCTTGCCGTCTATGGTGGGGGTATCAAAACAAAGTTGATAAACCTCATATGGGTAGATACTTGGGTAATTCTAAACTAAAGGTAGATTATCTAACGTATCATGAAGGTATTGTTGAGGCAGATTAAAACTGGTAAAGGTTAAAACAGCCAGAAAACGATATTTTCAAGTATCTCAGCATACATAGGCATCTAACTTGACCCCAAACATGGCGAGGGCCGTGACGTCAGTGAAATCTATGTAGGCCTATAGCTGGATGCCTTGTAAGATATCTATCTAAATATCATTAGGCTTAGGTTTTTATCATTGTTTATTCCTCAGCCTCCACCCCCACCCCGCTACACAAACACATCCTGAACTAACCTACCATCAGAAGAACACAGATCTAAGTGTTTTTTGAATCAATAAAATGATCTGATTGCGAAGATAATTTCCTATATATGTATCAGATTTAGGTACGGAAATGTGCCTATGTTTTGATTGATTCATTCAGTTTATTGAACCCAGTAATTATGATATTTTCTATTTAAATTAGTGCTGTAAAAACGTTTGAAGCCTGACATGAAAGGAGGAAATGTAATCTATATCATATGGATGTCATGAAAACGTTAATGAAACGTTCCAAATGGAAAAATAACGTTGCGACCCGGTAAAAAGCCTCCTGGAGCAGAGCCGCCCAAGGTAAAAAGCCACCCACAGTTATTATATTATGATATGTCTCTCGATCTCAAGCTAGGTTGAAGAGAGTGGTGTTGAAGTATAGCCTTGCTGGGTTATTAATAATAATAACATGTAGTCAGTAGTCCTGTTTCTAGACTAGTAAGCAATTCTTTATTTCCATTATTTATACAACATATCATGTGACCTTAATGTCATTGCACATGCGCGCTCATTATCCAATTAACATTCATATTCATTAGTTGACCACAGGAGGTCGCTGACCTTGGCCAATGGGAACCGTTGGCCAATGGAGATGAGGGTCCTGGGATTGTTAGCCAATCACCTGTAATGACACCTGGGTTATACCATGTGTGATCTATGGGTGTGTCAGCATGTGGTGTTATACATGACTGGACACATGTGAGCATGGCTCCCCCCTGTGGCTAGGTTGCATAACTACACACTCTACATTGATCATGCGATACTAATAATAAACAGATGTAATTATGAATTATGATATGATTATACAGGATTACCTAATCTTACGTAATAATGAAGATGAGCTATTTATAGTTGTGACATAACGCCCCAACTCCAACGAGTGTCTCTCCATAGACACGAACAATTAATTTTATACATGTTGCGATATAAATTTTCTTAAAATATACAATTTTTAGCAATCAATTCTAACCAGGCTCTTTACACTTTCTTATTATACCTTTATGTCTTTATCCTTCTGCGGCTTTTCCCAAATATGTGTTCTCATGTGGAACCTCAGGGGTGCAGCTTGTGCTGCCCTATAGTCACACTCAGTACATTTATAGGTCTTTTTTCCAGTATGTTTTCTAACAGTCTTATGCGTTGCCAGATCCAAAGCACGAGTTGCACTAAAGTTACACTCAGTACATTTATAAGGCCTTTCCCCAGTATGTGTTGTCATGTGTTGCTTCAGGGTATTAGCATGCGCTGCCCTATAGTCACACACAGTACATTTATGAGGCTTTTTGTCTTTATGTATCCTCATGTGTATCTCCAGGTTTCCAGCCCATACTGTCCTATAGTCACACTCAGTACATTTATAAGGCTTTTCGCCAGTATGTTTCCTCATGTGTGTCTTTAGGGATACAGCCTGTGCTGTCCTATAGTCACACTCAGTACACTCATATAGCTTTCTTACATCATGTGTGTTCATGTGTCTTCGCAAGTCTCCAGCATGTGCTGCCCTATAGTCACACCCAGTACACTCATAAGGCTTTTCTCCATCATGGGATGCCATGTGTCTCTTCAGGGTTCCAGCATGTGCTGCCCTATAGTCACACACAGTACATTTATGAGGCTTTTCTGCAGTATGTACTCTGATGTGTTCCCTTAGGTCTCCAGCTTCTAATGTCCGATAGTCACATTCAGTACATTTATGGGGCATTATGTCAATGTGTGTTCTCATGTGATTCCTCAGGTGTCCAGCATGTACTGCCCTATAGTCACACACAGGACATTTATGAGGTTTTTCTTCTCTAGAGTGTATTTTCATATGGTTCCTCAGATTTGCAGCCTCTGTTGTCCTATAGTCACACTCAGTACATTTATGAGTCTTTTCTCCAGGATGCGTTCTCATGTGTTTCCTCAGGCTTCCAGCATATGCTGACCTATAGTCACACTCAGTACATTTATGAGTCTTTTCTCCAGGATGTGTTCTCATGTGTTTCCTCAGGCTTCCAGCATATGCTGACCTATAGTCACACTCAGTACATTTATGAAGCACTTTTCCAGTATGTGTTTTCATGTGGGCCCTTAGTGCTCCAGCCTCTGTTGCCCTATAGTCACACACAGTACATTTAAAGGGCTTTTCTCCAGTATGTGTTCTCATGTGTACAAGCAAGAATCCTGGATATGATGTCCTATAGTCACACTCAGTACATTCATATGGCTTTTGCCCAGTATGTGTTTTCATGTGTGCCCTCAGGTCTCCATCATGTGCTGCCCTATAGTCACTCTCACTACACTTTTCCCCAGTATGTGTTTTCATGTGTATCTTCAGGATTGCAGTGTATGCTGTCCTATAGTCACACTCAGAACATTTATGGAGCTTTTCTCCAGTATGTCTTCTCATGTGTCTCCTCAGGTATCCAGCTTGTGCTGTCCTATAGTCACACACAGTACATTCATATGGCTTTTGCCCAGGATGTGTTCTCATGTGTATCCTCAGGTCTCCATCATGTGTTGCCCTATAGTCACACACGGTACATCTCCACTCAGCACTGTGTGTGAGCAAATGTTTCTCTAAACTACTGCTCTCTGTAAACCCTTCAACACACACACAACAGTTGTGTAGTTTCTGCCCTGAATCAGTCACATTGTGTACATTGGCCACCAGTAGAGAAGGTACACAAGTCACACTTGTAGCATCTGCTGCCTCTCTTGTCTGTGTGTGAGTTACACTGTGATGCACCATGCCTTCTGACATCCGGATAGTTTCCATGAGTACAGTAGGTGTACAAGTCATACCAATAGCATTTGCGGCCCATTCTGTCTCCATGAGTACAGTAGGTGCACTAGTCACACTTGTAGCATTTGCTGCCCATCCTGTCTCCATGAGTACAGTAGGTGCACTAGTCACACTTGTAGCATTTGCTGCCCATCCTGTCTCCATGAGTACAGTAGGTGCACTAGTCACACTTGTAGCATTTGCTGCCTGTCCTGTCTCCATGAGTACAGTAGGTGCACTTGTCACACTTGTACCATTTGCTGCTCGTCCTGTCTCCATGAGTATGTGTATGTGCCAACAGCCAAAATGTTAATGGGTGAATGCTCTCATAAACGTGACTCACCCACTGTGTGAACCTGCAAATATATATAGAGTTGATATTTACATCAAACTTCATAAGGAGGTGGAAGAGGAAGTGGAGATCGAGGTGGAGGAGGAGGTGGAGGGAGAGGAGGTGGAGGAGGAGGTGGAGGGAGAGGAGGTGGAGGTGGAGGTGGAGGGAGAGGAGGTGGAGGTGGAGGTGGAGGGAGAGGAGGAGGTGGTGGAGGTGGAGGGAGAGGAGGTGGAGGAGGTGGAGGAGGTGGAGGAGGAGGTGGTGGAGGAGGTGGTGGAGGAGGTGGTGGTGGAGGAGGAGGTTGAGGAGGTGGTAGAGGAGGAGGACGAGGAGGTGGAGATGCAGGAGGTGGAGGTAGAGGAGGAGGTGGAGGAGGAGGAGGTGGTGGAGGTAGAGGAGGTGGAGGGGGAGGTGGAGGAGGTGGTGGAGGAGGAGGTGGAGGAGGTGGTGGAGGAGGAGGTTGAGGTAGAGGAGGAGGAGGTTGAGGTAGAGGAGGTGGAGGTAGAGGAGGTTGAGGTAGAGGAGGTGGTGGAGGTTGAGGTAGAGGAGGTTGAGGTAGAGGAGGTGGAGGTGGAGGAGGAGGAGGTGGAGGAGGTGGAGGAGGAGGAGGTGGTGGAGGTGGAGGAGGAGGTGGTGGTGGAGGAGGAGGTTGAGGAGGTGGTAGAGGAGGTGGTGGAGGTGGAGGAGGCTTACATATATGAATAATATTGAGTATGGATTATTAACTTTTAGGTATATATACAGGTTAACTAATAAGTTGTTTGAAGGTGCATGAATATTGCATGAGGTTTTTTTTATTTCATTTACAGGCCAAATCATTAAGTTACAGAAACAATAAATTACAAAAAAAACGTCGCCTTTTATTCTTCTCTATAAACCGGACGAATGTACTTCTGAGATGATTGTATTTCATGACGACTGTACTGGGGGACGATTTCCTCTTATGTATTATACTCTGTGGATTGGCCTGCTTAAGGTCCGGATTTTTGTTATAAAAGCATGAGTTTGTGAAATGAAAAGAGAGAATAAACCTGGCTACAAAACTAGACAGTGGTTACGTTGATTCTACCGAGATCTTGAATTCTAAGTCGGTCAATTCACTGAGAGACGTTCTCACAAGTAACTGGTGATTCAATCATATCAGGCGAGAAGCAACTAGAGAGTAGACAAACAAACATATAATCTGTTATTAAGACAAATCCAGTAAGAGGAAAGCATCATGGCATACTCTACATCTCCATCTCTTGAACATCTGTGGGATGACCAACCCCAGGGGGAAGACCCCCTCCATCTAATAAACCAGCGAACTAATGACAGGCAAAACCGTATCAATATATATATGTGATGTGTTTCAGGAAAATGAGTCATAACTCGCAAAAAATAGATTTTGAGATATCATTATATTTGAAAAGAGGAGATCAAGCCGATTCCAATGAATGTAAACAGTCTATATGAGAAAACACGCAGAAGAAGGAGACACAGTTAGGATCGGACACCGGCTGTCAAGAGACCGCCCTTTTATTGAAATTGGTCAAAACAATTCAATTCAATTTTAAAGAAAAAGAATTTTCTTTCCTCTCAAAGTCAAGTCTAGTCAGCTCAGTGGTAGTGGAGCGAGTGTCTGTGCACCGTCCAGTGGCAGTCCATAACCAGCGGTAGGGGGCGGTGGTCATCCACATATAGTTCTATATATAGCGGAGGCAATCTATAGATCCAATATGAGAAAACACGCAGAAGAAGGAGACACCGGCTGTCAAGAGACCGCCAAAGGCCAACAAAACTATATTTTTTTTTTTTTTTTCGTCAGTTCATGGCACTTAAATGAGAGGATAATTCAGACTCAATATTACATTTCCTCTCAAATGGGGAGACTAGATAGAGAAGCACGGCGAGGGATTTCCAATCGCCTGTGATTCGGATGTCTTCCAGCGGCACCCCGATGGAATGCATGTAAGTGGCTCCCGCCCGTCTCAGAGAATGAAGCCCATAATCGGAGGAATCAAGGCCAATCGTGGCAACCACTCGCTTGAGGAAAGCCAGAAGATCACTGTAGTATACAGGCTTGGCCCCCCCACAAGCCGACGGCATGAGAAAGGCAGGGGTATTAGGAGGAGCAGGAAAATCACTGATATGCTGTTGGTACATAGTATAAACACACAGGGATGGTTTAGCCACAGGGAAGAGAGGGATTGACAGGACTCTCTCCCGAAACTGGATGGTCTTGGATGACCTCACGTTGACCACCAGCTTATCTGAGCACACTGTAATATCTTGACGTAGGAGACAGTGGCCCACGTCATCCTTGGACGCAGGCACCAAGTTGCTTTTCCTAAGCAACGTACGAAAGGAGAACACTATAGGTAACCACAGAGCCCTGTTGACTGCGGTCAAGGGTAGACGAGTGTAGATTAGGTCTAATTGCAGAGGTGTGAGAATGGACTTAGGGGTCACATTATTCCCCAAGATGCGCTTCAGTCCGCTCAAGGTGAATTTTACAAGTAGATACTGGCGAACATCCCAATTGTATCCGTAAAGTTTGTGAAGAGCATTAATGGCAGAAACGTAATTCTCAATGGTTGAATACTTGACAGATTGGCTAAGATGCACTAGAAACCTGGCGACGTTTCTATCCGAACATGGAACAGGTATACAACCAATCGTCTGGCAGAACTCCACATAACGTTTCCACTGAGAATTGCGAACCTTCATGGTAGACTCAGCCCAAGTATGAGACAGGACCACCGCCAGCTTAGCATCTAGGTCTGCCAGGACTGCAACATAAAACAGAAGGCAACAGGCAAAAAAGGTCGTCAGACATAGACAAGCGTGAAAGGCAATCAGCCACAGAGTTATTAACACCGGGGATGTATCTGGCGACCAGATGGATATTGTGTACCACGCACGCCCAGAACAAGTCCCGCAAAATCGCCATGCAATGAGGATTTTTCCCAGTGCCACTGTTAACCATAGCCAGAGCTTGCGTGTTGTCCGTATAGCAAATCATCCTAGTATTAGGGTATATGGGGGCGTAGCGTCGGACGCCCAACCAAATGGGAATCAGTTCCCAAAAGTTAACATTGTCAGCCGTCGATGCGTCTGGTAGGTAGACAGGGATCCAATGATGATGATCAACCAAGGCATCACAAGTGCTCGGAGGCCTCAATTTAGTATTGAAAAAACCTGCCACCCAATCCGCTCCGGAATGAATGCCGAAACCAGTCTTGGAAGCATCAGTGTAGAAGACTGGACCAGCATCATGGGAGACAAGCAACGACTTGCCATTGAAGACAGTGGAGAACCTACTCCACCACTCCAAGTCCAACAAGGATTCCTTGGATATTGAAAATCTGCGATGATCAGGGGCCTGGCGCAGCAGGTCAAACAGGCGCCTAATAAAAGTTCTACCTCCCTTAATGATCCTGGCACAATGAGAGAGAACTCCACACAAGCGTTGGAGCTGAAGCTTTGTACACCGATGCTTGCCCATGAAGAAACTCAACTCTCTATGAAGTTTAGTGATGTGCTTAGGCCCCAGAGTCATTTCCATAGTCGTAGAGTCGAAGGTAATACCTAGGTAGACACAGGTTTGACTTGGAGAAGTGGTTTTTTCCCACGAAACGTCAAAACCAAGAAACAGCAGGAGGCGTATAAGCACACGCTGGGCAAGAAGACATTCATCATATGAGTCGGCGGCTAGGAGGAAATCGTCAATATAGTTAACCACTCTAGGGAAACCCCTTCTCACCATACATCTCACCACGAAATTGGAAAGCTGGGTAAAAATAAAAGGGGCACACCTAATACCGAAGCAGAGACGGGTGTCCATGTAATACTGCTTACCATCACCAAAATCCCAGCTTATCCCTTGCTTGGTCCAATCAGCAGGCCTGACACTCACAGTTCGGTAAGCTGCCGCAATGTCCAAAGTGCACATATAGCAACTGGGGGTGATAAGGCGAGAGACATAATCAATTGATTTGTAAGAAAACTGGGAACAGGTGGTCTCCATGTAGTTATTGATGGACCAATGCAACGGACGCTTACAGTCCGTTATCGGGCGATACTTGCCATTAGGTTTCAATATAGCACCGAGGGAGTGAACACACAGCGGGCGAGCAGCAGAATATATGTACTTCCCAGCCGCCAGCTCCTCACGCAACAGAGAAGAGATGTAGTTGTGGGCATCTGATTCGTCAACTGAAGCATAATTAGGGCGCTCATAGCTTAGAACGTCCACACTATCAACTATAGGAAAACCGTTTCTGACACCATCGAGTAGAAATTCATATAAATTGGAATCCGTTTCCATTGATAGCTCATGAGTCCAGGCGCTGAAATTAAGCTGAGATTTCAACCCACCGATTAGGTGACAAGGGCGTGACTGTGTCGGCAGCAAGGGTAGGTGGGCGTAGAAGCATGGCCCATATTCAGAGCTGTCATTGTATAAATGGAGCCAGTAGTCAAAATCCTTGGTTATGGGTTCGATGATCCAGTCTAATGAAGGAACAAGTGGTTCACACAACCAAACTGTCGGTAGGCACAGGTAACTATCATCAATAGGATTAGACTCACCCAGTCCCGGGTCCAAAACACACCGCAAGTCCACCACACTTTCGTCAGAACTCAGACAAGGCTTACATGTCGGCATCAAGAGGCTATCACTGTAATCATAAAGTCCAGGGACATGTTCAGAGGTCGAATCATCCAATATAGTAGCAGTCATAACACAGGGGGAAAAGTTAAAGTCAACACATCGGCCATGACAGATCTCGCGAGAAGCCTCGAGGGATTCCCCGATGTCCCCCGTGGAATGACGTCACTGCTTGGGTTTCCGTTGGGAGCACCCTGTCGCTTTGTGCTCGCCTCCACACAAACGACACACATGATCATTGGCACAATTAGTTTTGGAACAAGATCGATAATTCCAGAAGAAACAATTCCCGTCCGGGTAATCGTCGGGCATACCACCAGTTTTCTTACGTGATTTCTTGGCCAATGATCCTTCCTTGTCATCCTGGAGTTTGCGCAAGTATTTGGCGGACAGATTCGCAGCATGGAAATGGTCAGTGGCCGAAACTGGGTCAACTATGAAGGAATTAACGTCACCATCAACCAACTTATCAACGATAGCCCTATCATATTCCACATAAGACAGATCAACGTACGACTCCTTCTGGGCATGCTTGGTAACATACAGCAAATGATCAAGGTAAGCAATGGATTTGACATCATTCGTGCCTAACAACATTTTCAAGACCCTGCACATGCCGTATACGAGATTCCTATATGACAGTTTTTTGTGATCTAAGCTTTTCATCTGAATAGAGCCATCCTTGTACTGACAATAGTATTCAGGACGATATATTATACCTGCCGCTCTCTTGTGTGAATCCGGATCAATAGTGTGCGCCAATTCAATGAATGCATCGGAGAGAGGCCTACCCATGGGATCACCACTGTTGTTGTTAGGCCCGGTTGACTGGTTGGGCGGAGGGTTGGGCGGAGGGGGCCCGGTTGACTGGTTGGGCGGAGGGCCACCAGATCGACCACCACCGCCGCCACTACCACCACCACCGTCAGCAATAAGCCACCCAGGTAGTTTCAGACCACTCCCAGTACCTGTTTGACCGGTTGTCTTCAAGGGTGGGGGAGAAGGCTGTTTCACCGACTGCTTCAAGTCAGGAAAACGTGAAATTAAATCCGAATACTGGGTAGTCATGAGCTGGAACTTATCCACCAAATCTTTAATTTGGTCCGACTGCGCCGAATTTAAGTCCTTGAGAGCAGCAATAGAAGTGTCCTTGTCCACAGACTCCTTTTCAGAAATTTTTGCGTCCTCCCCATGTTTGGTAAGAGTCTCTGTATCAAGGTATAATTTCCAAGCTTCGGGTCCTTCACTACCAGCCTTTTTGGCAGCCGCCACCGCATCTTCAAGGAAACGACAAGATGTGGTACCCGGCCATGGGTGTATCCAACCACAAGCTCCACACGTTTTAGCCATTGAAAAAGAATTTTCTTTCCTCTCAAAGTCAAGTCTAGTCAGCTCAGTGGTAGTGGAGCGAGTGTCTGTGCACCGTCCAGTGGCAGTCCATAACCAGCGGTAGGGGGCGGTGGTCATCCACATATAGTTCTATATATAGCGGAGGCAATCTATAGATCCAAATAATCTAATAAGTATTTCTAGATTTTAAGTTTGATATTTTCGTGTTTTTAAAAAAATAGTTTCCAATATTATTGGGGGTCAATAGACAGTAAAGTAACCAAATGTAGTCCATATAGAGACCTGTAAAACGAAAGGATATATTTCATTGATTGTCCTGAAATTTGATACATCGATTGATATAGCTATAAGTGATCAACCCACCAAAAAATATAACATTCCAATAATGTGAACCTGTGAGAAAAACACTTTGAAAAATATCAATTTTGCGACTTATGACTCATTTTCCTGAAACACATCACATATACAGATATACTGAATTACCTAAAGCACTTGACATCGATTACCACTGGCAGGAAGACAATAATTATTTAATTACTCATACAGATTCCTATGTTAATGAGTTTTCATATATCTTTCTCGTAGGTTAATTCTCACTCATATTATCGTTTTATTCCCATTCATGACAATCTCCAATTTATTGGTTACATACCATGTATCAGTTGCTTAGTAACAAGTGAAATATTCTAAGCAACTGACAATATAACAAATCTAGTCACAAATTTCAGCAGTAATCTTAGTGAAACAAACAGATTGGTCGCAATGACAACCCCATATAACTCACTAGTGAAATACGCTGTAAAGAATTGCATTCTTTTGGATTGGATTACCAACCCAATTGTTAAGCCACCGACACTCCCCCATAGCTGGGATTTAGGCATGCCACACATGAATCGGGCTGGGAGGAGGGGATGCTTGGACGCTTGTTGTCTAAGCAACCTGTCCGATCTAATTATTGCTCCATGCGCTAATCTAATCAGTGGGTTGGGAGGAGGGGGCATGAAGGTAGGGAAGGGACTAATACGGGTTTAGAAAAGGCCACTCGGTGAGCCAAGCACACCACAAACTTTTCCACCATATTTACAAAAACAATAATGAAAAAGGAAAACTGTTTTGGCTTTTCTAGATTTCAAGAAGGCCTTTGATACGGTCGACCAATATTTGTCAGGGAAAGCTAAAAAATTATTATAATCACTCCCAATTGTATCATGTATCGACCACATCATTTTCTGTTACCTTACACATATTTCATCTCATGATATTACTTGTTACTGTTATTTATAATTTCACATACTGAGTCGTTTTGTTGTAACCAAGTTAGTAATCAAGTACAGGCACTCCCTGGAAGAACAGGTACATTCAAGGTTGTACAAATTTTGTATGAATCTGACATGGAAATACGTTGTGCAGCTAGATCAGCATAATAAAGAATACTTGAATTGAATTGAATTGAATTATTTCGACTTCAAATTTGAATTCTAATTAATTCGAATTCTAAATTAATTGTTTTTTCTGTTTTCTTTTGCCAAACCAAATGTGCTTATGATCTTGATGAGCCTCCCGTTCACTTCTGTGAAGTTTTGAGTATATTTGTACATTTATTTTTATCGTTTAAATTGATTTATATAGAATCATTGCCATTTTTACTGAATATTTCGATTTGTGGGTGGGTTGCAGGTCCCTGATTTTGGTGAATAGTTTAGGGTTAATTTGAACATTAAGTTTTACTATTTCTATTATTCATTATAATTACAGTTCACTCCTCATTGAATACGAATTCCTTTGACAAAGATGCCAAATAGTCAGATTTGCGGGACACTATCCCAGCCATTAAGGCGTGGGGCCCCAGAAGCCAGAGGGTTTTCTTTGCTCTCCGGTGCATTTTCAACATTTTTGGGGGTTAAATATTGTCCAAATGATAATATAAACTTCTGACTTTGATTCGCATAAAAAATAGAAACATAGACTTGTACTTTTACAATTTTTACTTTTAGTTTTACATGAAGGATGGTGGCTTTGGTGTATTTTCGTCATAATTTCCTTAGAGATTTCAGTGCTACAATTTTATAGATTTTTTCACTTCTACCTAGCAGATCAAGGGATGTTAAGTTTTGTTTAAGGTGGCTATTTAGGATTTTTCGCCGACTGCAAAACTTTTTCAATGCAGAATATGGTCAGGGAGGGGGCTCAGATAGTTTTTCATGACTTTTTAATGACTCACAGTGAAAATTAATGACTTTTAAGGCCCTTAAAAACCCAAACGCAGAATTCATGACTTTTAATGACTTTATAAGACCCGCGGGAACCATGACAACTAACTTAGATAGGCCTAAAACATTCATTGAAATTCAGGAAAAATAAAAAATCTCGCACCCATAGTCATAGACTTACTATAGAAATTCTCTTATGTGGCCATAAAAACGCTAAATATTAAAATATTTTCAAAATATGTTCGTCCATATGATGGGAAAAGTCCCCCAGACTACAATTTTAAAATATCAAATCCTTACAAAACTTTGCCAGCTTGGCAGAACAATTTAATCTCTTGTGCTGACCAATTGTCGGTGACCAAAATAGTCACTTTTTGTCGTGCATGTATATACCGGGGACCGACAATCGGTACCCTGTCATTGTCGGTCACCTCTGTCGGTCCCCCTGTCACGGCCTGTGCCCCTTTTGTCGGTCGTTTGCCTTGTATGTGATTGTGGAAGCCCCATTTGAGTCCCCGAGAAGACGGATCCACAACGGCTGCTACTGCCACACACACACCAGGCTTTTGCATAACGCGGGAAGAAAGAGTGCAAAATTTAGAAGTTTGGAAGCCCCACAAAATAAGCTCTTTTCCCCGGGGGAATGGGAGGCTTTAGGCACCTCTCTGAGTCGGCTCTCTGTCTCCGAGAAATGTGGGCGATAATAGGGAGCCGAGTGTTGTTCATACAAACAGAGGAGAAATAAAGACATTAGACTTACCTTTGAACCTTCCTCACTCTTGCTTTTGGTTATAGGATGAACTTCTGTGTACAATAATTGCTGTTTGTTCAATATTTTCCCTATAAACTATAAAGACAGACACAGAGTGACTTAGTGGACTTGTGGATGCTGCTACACAGCTGCTACCTGGAGGTAAGGCGAGGAACTACTGTTTCTACCTCCAGTCTTCCTCACCAGATGGCAGCATAGGCATTGGTCCCACTCCTGTAGATGTAGATCCGTGGGTGAACATGTGTGCAAGGGGAGTATTAGGGGAGGGGTGTTGGACTTGTGGTCTGGGAGTTGTGAACTGGTGTGTGGATGGGGGTGGGGAATAAGCAGGTTTGGGGTTGCTTAAAATATAATCTACAAACTACAAACATTTTTTGTCTATACTTTTCTAGGGCTTGATTTCTATTTATTAAAAGATGAAAGCAAGATGACCCCTCCCAATGTTATTGTTAGCACATTTTAAGGAGGAGTTCATTACATATAGGCCTACGATTCATTATTGGGAACAAGTTTACTGGAATGATGCATGGACGTTTTTATGGGAAGCCATTGGTATATTAATTCCCAAATTGTGGATATCTGAATTGTACACATTTTACTGATAAGATGAAGATCAACAGCGGTGGGTCAGCTTGCAACTATAACTATTCCTGTGATCCACTTAAGTCAAAGAGGGATTAAAATCCATTTCCTTAATGTACATGCAAACAAACCCTGGGCCTCAAAGGTCGGGACGATCAGCGTTTTTCTGTGTGCAAAACATTTTGTCTCGGGACAGTGTTATTGCATATATATGTGAAATGTTTATCAATAGTAAGTTTCAGATTGGTATAGTACCTGTATATACCAGCTCGTCAGAAATTGGTCGCCCAGTCAGTAGCATACTCACCTTTCGTGAAGCATATTAATATTTCTAACAATTGGTCGTGAGTGTGGGAATTTCAATAGCTTTCAATATCTCAAATAGTATTCCTCATTCCTCAGAACATCCCGAAATGAATTTACAAACATAATCATTTTTTTAAAGTTCCCAAAACAGTTAAATCAACGATGGCAGTGGCCGGCATCCTATAGTTAGCGCAAGTTTCTCTAGTACGGGAGTTGTGTCTCATAAAATGCTGACAAGGGCTCTATATATCATATATATATATATACATGTTACAATGTTCAGGGTTTTTTTAGTAGAAATAATACGCCAACCATGCAATTTGAGGAAAGTCCGATAGTCATGTCTGCTGGGCGTTGACTTTTGTAAAAAAAATAATCTTAAATAATTGTAGCCGAGATATAAGCATAAATATTCAGTAGGTCTACATTCAGATATCATTTCAAAGGAGGATGGATTATTTCAGTCTTATCGAGAAAATTAAAATTTTGATCAAATTAAAATCTTAACGACCTACGTAGAGTACACCAGTCACCAATTAAGCCCTATTGAATGTTGTGGGTTCATTTTCCATGTTGTCAAATTTTGATTTGTATGAGGTATTTTTTAGAGCCGAGTTTTGAAGAATTTCTTTAGTAAGTTTAGTAGGTTCCTTAGTAGTGAGTCATAAATGAAATTACAGTAGTCAACTCGTGGAGTAAGAGGAATTGAATTGAATAGCTCACTTCACAAATTCCGTTGCCAGTGCGGATCAGTAACTGCGGGATTAACTTTTACCAGTGAGCGCATGCGCAGTTCAGTTGACCCACCCTGGCTATGCGGGCCAAACCGTGCACCCTCCACCCGGGCTCCCAGTGGACGGGCAGAGGTGTGTGAGTGCATATATGACCATACGGCCGCTGACCCCCTGCAGCCCGTACCCCTACGCATACTTGTTTTTGTTGATACACTGTTACTAAAGTTGCCATATACTAAAATCTAGCGGGTGAAATGTCCTGGTATCAAGTATGACCAATATTAACATGTCATTTCATAATATTGGATAGCTGACAGTGTTACACAATAACTAAAATTCTGGGAGAAAATTAGAAGCCTATGGTTAATACATCAGGCTTCTGTGACCCTGCCCGCATAGCTCTTGGTGCTGCTGTCAATTTGTGAACTGCCCTATTGAAAAACATTTTTATTCATTTGTATAAATGCTGTGGAAGAGGACCCCTCCAGCTGCTGGGATGATTTCAGCCCCTTCTCACTCAATAGGGGGTTTGCATGTGCCAATGCGCATGTCTATCACAGTGCATCATGGGATGGATCGGTTGAAATTTGACATACAAATATTGGGCACAATTTTTATTGAAAATTGCAAGAATGTTTCCACCAATATCATAGCTGGTATGAATTATCTATGAAAACCAAATGCATGATGGGAAAGATGGAGGCTTGGGTTATATGGAAACATGTATAACACATGGATATTGACATTAAAACATTGGCGAATATTCCATGCTGAACATGGAATGTTTTCTGCCGATTTTATACTGTACCATTACTAGTCCCATAATTCCATACAAATCTAGATTCAAAATGGCGGCTATGCAAATCCTCTATTACAATTTCAGTATGTAGAGAAACAATCTTGCCTCAGTCATTGACTCGGGTTGAGTCTCTACAATTATTACATAGATAGAACCTGATGAGAATGTGGTACAAGGGACACTATTACACTGTCCGAGATGTTTGGTTTTTCGTGAAAAAAACAAACTTCAAGGACAGTGTAATAGTGTCCCGAGTACCACATTTAGGTTCTATATTTACTCCCACGTTGCTATGCTTACCTTACATATGGCTATGTTTACTGGGGACAGGAAGTCATACCACCCGCGTGAAACTGGTGCAAATTACCACACTACTCCCGCCCATACAAATAGCATATGTGGTACATACATCAACGTGGAGTCAAATCAAGTTTTAAATTCACAATAAACAATATACAATATGGTCGTCGATCGATTAGATAAATACAGTTTTGTTTTTGATTCTGACAAAAATAAAAGTAGGTCATATAACTTATATAAAATAGTCATTATTTCATACATAGACAGATCTGGCTAAGATTTTGAAGGGCTTGATATCTAGTTGTCTATGTGCTACGGTCGGCAGTTTGTTCCAAGAATACGGTATTCTATTCATTATGGATTTTCTAATTTGGTCTGATTTAGGGGTAGGAAGTTTTAGCATTTTTCTACCAATTTCAAAGTCTCTGAATCAAGTTAATAAATCGTTTATGTAAACATCAATCTAAAAATTGTTTTAGCCTTGTAGATGCCAAGATGACAGGATAAGAAAAACCGATTTGCAAATTAAAAACAATATACAAAATGGCTTATGATGCCCCTGGTAAATATATAGATGAAAAGTGGCGACAGAAACTAGAAATGGATGGAAATGTTCAAAGGGAAGTGATTAAACATTTCAGGCACAAATCCTTCAGCCTAATAAATATATTAGCTAAGTACCCGTCCTCCAGACAGTCACCCTCTCTCCTGACACTTACCCCCTCTCCCTTGTTTCCCTCCCCCCCCTTCTCTGACTTTCATACCTGTTTTTCTCTCCAAACCCCGTCTCTGATTCCCCACTCTCCCTCCCCTCTTCCTCATGCTCCCCCTCCCCTCTCTCTCTTCTCCTACATCCTCTCCCTCGCCACTTTCCCCCTCTTCTTTCCCTCCCCCTCTCCTACTCCCCACCACTCCTTTTTCTTAACTCTCCCCCTTCTACACCCTCCCTTTTCTTCACTCTCCCACTCCTCTGCATGTAGTTAGGTCCCCCTGAAAGGTTGTGGGAAATGACATAGTGTCTCACAGGGGCTTTCCCAGGCTATAAAGAGAGTGTAGAGATCCCAATTTAAAAAAGGCTTCAAAATCACATTTTCATCCCAGATTCCTTCACAAACCACATATAATGACCTCCAGACAGGGTCAACATACCTGTAGAAACCAACAAAGTAGATGGGGAGACCCCAGATTGCGAGAACATGTGACACAAAGAAGCAACTCCCCTTTTCTACCTCTTTTCGTAGAAATCACTCTACCCATATATTATAAGGATAAGTGTAGTGTCTGATCGATAACCTTAAGCGACTATGGGAACTTAATATATCAGATCAAAGAACAATGACAACAACAGGATCTAATGGACCTCGCCAGCACTTTCTGTTTAATAAACTATCACTCCAAATCCAGGGTTGATCACGGCTGTGAGTCAACAAGCTAACATTCAATGAACAGGCAAATTGTATGAAAACACTGAGATGTGGTGTATAATACATAATGACATCAATACACAGGTTTACAGAGTAGTATATAGACAAAAATTGTTTAAAAGACAGTCAAACGGATTACCACAACCTCTGATGGTCAGTACCAGCAAACTACCAAGTCGCCGACCTGCGCCCTCTAACACAAATATACACTTGACCAAACCCTGCGGTCAAATACCCGATAGCCGCGTGAGCCCGCTCTGGTTCAGCAAATACTAATCCAGAGCCGCACACCACAACAGGGCAATTTACTCCCCTGCGAGACACTAAACTTCACAGAGTAACTTGGTATAACGTAGTATAATTATGATTACCCACTGTACTACAATTAGTTAATTAAACCGGCCGGAAAACAGTATTTTCTTAGTCTTGGCCATCTAACATTTACACTAAAATGTGTGAGGTTCCACTGTATTGTCTTAAATGTAAGGATAACACTAGCTACATACTGTATATGGGTCAGATTTTCAGACAATTGTACAATTGGCAGCTCTACACATTTAGGAAATTTTGCTAAATTAGGCTGAAAAAATGATGAATACCGTGTTTATCTGAGTATATTTGGTCTCACATTGATTTAAAGTATCAGTTCTGTAATGTTAAACTGCATTTTGAAGCTTATTTCTGTCTTAAAATGTGGGTTATTTGAGAGGATTGGTGAAGGTGAATTGTACATTTTCTGAAAATCTGACCCATAATATAAGTCCACTAAAATGTGTGAGGTTCCTCTGTATTGTCATCTGGTTCAGCTTTGACTTCTACTAAATCGTTGCCAATTTCACTATAGAAGTGATTAAGCTGATCTGGTACATTATTAGTTGCAGTGTCTGGTCCTGGGCACTCTAATTTGATGTGTTCTCTTAGTTCAGTTTCTTCTGGTGTAATACGCGGTGAGGGGATATGCCAATATTGAGGAGGATTATCTTTAACCTCAATTAATGTTTCTGTTGGAGTAAAATCTATAATATATTCGTCGGGTACATCAGGTTTTTCTCCAGTATGTTGTTTTTTCATGTGATTCCTCAAGTACCCAGCATATGCTGCCCTATAGTTACACACAGTACATTTATGCGGCTTTTCTCCAGTATGTTTCCTCATGTGTCTCCTCAGGTTTCCAGCCTCTGCTGCCCTATAGTCACACTCAGTACATTTATAGGACTTTTCTCCAGTATGCCTTCTCATGTGCATCTTCAGGTGTTCAGCCTGTGCTGTCCTATAGTCACACTCAGTACATTCATAGGGCTTTTTTCCATTATGTCTTCTCATGTGTGTCCTCAGGTCTCCAGCACCTGCTGCTGTATGGTCACACTCAGTACATTTATGAGGTGTTTTCATGTGATCCCTAAGGTGTGTAAACTTTGCTGCCCTAAAGTCACACACAGTGCATTGATACACAGTATGTTGTTTCATGTGATTCCTGAGTGTGGTAGGTTTTACTGTCCTATAGTCACACATGGTACATTTATAAGGCTTTTCTCCAGTATGTCTTCCCATGTGTCTCCTCAGAGCTCCCGGACATGCTGTCCTAAAGTCACACACAGTACATTTATGGGGCTTTTCTCCAGTATGTGTTCCCATGTGTCTCCTCAGAGCTCCCGGACATGCTGTCCTAAAGTCACACACAGTACATTTATGGGGCTTTTCTCCAGTATGTTTTCTCATGTGTCTCCTCAGGTTTGCAGCCCATGCTACACTATAGTCACACTCAGTACATTTATAGCGCTTATGTGTTTTCATGTGATCCATCAGTTCAAAAGGAAATGCTGTCCTATAGTCACACTCAGTACATTCATGAGGCATTTCCCCAGAATGTTTTTTCATGTGTCTCCTCAGGTCTCCAGCACTTCCTAAACTATAGTCACACACAGTACATTTATAGTCGTCTTCCTCAGTATGTGTTGTCATGTGATACCTCAGGCTTCCAGCATGTGCTGTCCTGAAGTCACACACAGTACATTTGTGTCCTCCAGTATGTCTTCTCATGTGTGCCTGCAAGTGTCCAACATGTGCTGCCCTATAGTCACACAGTGGCACACTACATTCATATAGTTTGTTTTCAGGATGAGATCTTATGTGTCTCTTCAGGAATCTAGGCTTAGTTGTCCTATAGTCACACACAGTACATTCATACAGCTTTTCTACAGTATGTGTTTTCATGTGTGTCCTCAGGTCTCTAGCCTGTGCTGCTCTATAGTCACACTCAGTACATTTATGAGGCTTTTCCCCAGTATGTTTTCTCATGTGTAGCGTCAGAGATACAGCCTGTGCTGCCCTATAATCACACACAGTACATTTATAGGGCTTTTCGCCAGTGTGTGTTCTTATGTGTATCTTCAGGTATGCAGCATGTGCTGCCCTATAGTCACACTCAGTACATTTATAGGGCTTTTCCCCAGTGTGTGTTCTTATGTGTATCCTCAGGGCTCCTGCCCGTGCTGTCCTATAGTCACACAGAGTACATCTATGTTTCCTCTCAGCGCGGCGCAAATGTTTCTCTAAACTTTTGCTTTCTGTAAACCCTTCAATGCACACACTACAGTTGTGTAGTTTCTCCCCTGAATCAGTCACATTGTATGTCACCGGTACAGTAGGTGCACAAGTCACACTTGTAGCATTTGCTGCCTGTCCTGTCTCCATGAGTACAGTAGGTGCACAAGTCACACTTGTAGCATTTGCTGCCTGTCCTGTCTCCATGAGTACAGTAGGTGCACAAGTCACACTTGTAGCATTTGCTGCCTGTCCTGTCTCCATGGGTACAGTAGGTGCACTAGTCACACTTGTACCATGTGCTGCCTGTCCTGTCTCGATGAGTAAGGTAGGTGCACAAGTCACACTTGTAGCATTTGTACCATTTGCTGCCTGTCCTGTCTCCATGAGTACAGTAGGTGCACAAGTCACACTTGTACCATTTGCTGCCCGTCCTGTCTCCATGAGTACAGTAGGTACACAAGTCACACTTGTACCATTTGCTGCCTGTCCTGTCTCCATGAGTACAGTAGGTACACAAGTCACACTTGTAGCATTTGCTGCCCGTCCTGTCTCCATGAGTACAGTAGGTGCACTAGTCACACTTGTAGCATTTGCTGCCCGTCCTGTCTCCATGAGTACAGTAGGTACACAAGTCACACTTGTAGCATTTGCTGCCTGTCCTGTCTCCATGAGTACAGTAGGTACACAAGTCACACTTGTACCATTTGCTGCCTGTCCTGTCTCCATGAGTACAGTAGGTGCACAAGTCACACTTGTACCATTTGCTGCCTGTCCTGTCTCCATGAGTACAGTAGGTGCACAAGTCACACTTGTACCATTTGCTGCCTGTCCTGTCTCCATGAGTATAGTAGGTGCACAAGTCACACTTGTACCATTTGCTGCCTGTCCTGTCTCCATGAGTACAGTAGGTACACAAGTCACATTTGTACCATTTGCTGCCCGTCCTGTCTCCATGAGTACAGTAGGTGCACAAGTCACACTTGTAGCATTTGCTGCCCGTCCTGTCTCCATGAGTACAGTAGGTGCACTAGTCACACTTGTAGCATTTGCTGCCTGTCCTGTCTCCATGAGTACAGTAGGTGCACAAGTCACACTTGTACCATTTGCTGCCTGTCCTGTCTTCATGAATACAGTAGGTGCACTAGTCACACTTGTAGCATTTGCTGTCCGTCCTGTCTCCATGAGTACAGTAGGTGCACTAGTCACACTTGTACCATTTGCTGCCTGCCCTGTCTCCATGAGTACAGTAGGTGCACTAGTCACACTTGTAGCATTTGCTGCCCGTCCTGTCTCCATGAGTACAGTAGGTGCACAAGTCACACTTGTAGCATTTGCTGCCTGTCCTGTCTCCATGAGTACAGTAGGTGCACTAGTCACACTTGTAGTATTTGCTGCCTGTCCTGTCTCCATGAGTACAGTAGGTGCACAAGTCACACTTGTAGCATTTGCTGCCCGTCCTGTCTCCATGAGTACAGTAGGTGCACTAGTCACACTTGTAGCATTTGCTGCCTGTCCTGTCTCCATGAGTACAGTAGGTGCACAAGTCACACTTGTAGCATTTGCTGCCCGTCCTGTCTCCATGAGTACAGTAGGTGCACTAGTCACACTTGTAGCATTTGCTGCCTGTCCTGTCTTCATGAGTACAGTAGGTGCACTAGTCACACTTGTAGCATTTGCTGCCCGTCCTGTCTCCATGAGTACAGTAGGTACACTAGTCACACTTGTACCATTTGCTGCCTGTCCTGTCTCCATGAGTACAGTAGGTACACAAGTCACACTTGTAGCATTTGCTGCCCGTCCTGTCTCCATGAGTACAGTAGGTGTGTTAATGTCCCAATTTATTTTTAATAATATTTAAGCCTATGTGTGTGTTATATTTATATGTGTGTCGATTGTTTACTTATTTACTGGTCGATCTTATGAACGGTGGTAGGGAGGGGGTCTAACCCCTATTTATAAGTATATCGCGAGAGATCCGAGTGATTAGAGTAACTCCGTAATCCATTAGTAGTAATCCCTAATTGTAGTGTCTACGCTCTACAGACACCAACAGGTGCACTAGTCACACTTGTACCATTTGCTGCCCGTCCTGTCTCCATGAGTACAGTAGGTGCACTAGTCACACTTGTACCATTTGCTGCCTGTCCTGTCTCCATAAGTATGTTTATATACCAACAGCCAGGATGCTAATGGGTAAATGCACTCACAAAGGTCACACACACATCTCTCCCTGCAAATAATTAGAAAAGAGTTGATCAGTTTACATCAAACTTCAGATCACAATTTTATATAAGAGAATATGGTTGATAAAAACATCATAAACAGAGTGCGAAATTTTTTCTCCACCTGCCAACTTGGCGGGTAAATGCAGATAGTTACCCACCCACACATAAATTTACTGGCCCACAAATTACACTTTAATGACAGAAGTTAGAGGTGATTTCAATCACACAAGTAAATAATAAAATACCATTCTTTCTTTGTATCAAAATGATATAGTAACAGATTTTTGGAAAAAATTTAGCAACAACTTTGAGACATTTCCCTTCTTTTTATGATGTCCAGTACCGTATAGTTGTAACGGTTTTCAGTACATTATTATTATTATCAACTTTTATTATGACACAAAGTATACATAATCGGGCGAGTCCTTCTAAGAATAGATCTTCCTAGGTACCCTTAACACAAATAAAATGAGAGTATGATGAACTTTAAAGTGTTTCTGGATCGTAAGATCAATATGATCAGAGTGAAACTCAAATCACTCTCCAAACTATACGGGCTCTGTGATCAAGAGACACTACTGTTAATCTTTAAAACTATGATACTCCCCCACATCGATTACGGTGACATTTTTTATCAATCAGCCCCTCAAAATTACATGGATCGTTTACAATCCCTTCAAAATTCTGCTATCAAAATAGCACTAAAACTCCCCAAATATACTAGTACAGTAGAGATCCATAAAAAAGTATGTTTGCCTGCTCTTTCTACAAGAAGACAGAGTCATACACTCGAATTTTCTCGCACCATTCACATTGTGACAAGTCATTTTGCCTAGTGCCCACAGTGTGTGAGACTTTTTTTAATCTTACAGCTAAGACTCAGTATGAGAGTGTTAATCCAGAGAAGCGTGCAAACCTAGACAGTCCTGCACTATAGAAATAGATTGCAGATGCAATATCAACTTTTATGATAATTTGAATCATTAAATCACCTGCGATTAACACAGGGAACTTCATAGATGATTCATTTTCCCCATTCTCCTCAATCAACATGAGGAGAATGGGGGATTAAGTTTAAAAGGAAGTACCACCGTTTCAGTGCGGGCAAGTGGGATTTACCCAGTGCTTTCAAATAGACAATGAAACTTTTTTTTGTTTTGTTTTTTCCATTTTTCACCAAGTTCTAACTGCATATATGTGTATCATGAAAGTGAATCGTCAGATGACCATCGCTAATACAAATAGATCGCTACTTATTGCCCTTGATATGCTTACTTGTTAGGCGGTTAGAGGATGAGGTTATGGTGATGAGGGTTGACTATGGCTGCCGTGAACCCAGAACGAGGCGAAGCCGAGTTCTGGTTCCGGCAGCCATAGTCAACCCGAAGCACCATAACCGAATGCTCTAATGCCTTTAGTCTCCTTTTGTTGGGCGCTTACTATCATCTGTTGCCCTGTTAGTCTCTGTTTGTTGGGCTTTCGGGGACGAATGGACAGCCATAGAGCAGCGTCTAAGCCGGACCTGCAGGTAACTACCAGGCTGCAGTGCCTGCCGCTCTCATCAGGTTGCAGCACCGTCGCGCGCTTATAGACAAAACAACACTGAGGTTCCTCGCCACGTAAGGTCCGCAAACCCACCACAGACAAGAGAAGGCTTACAAATCATGGCGGGCATGGACAATAGTTCATTTAAAGCAGTTTGGCCGATTCAGATTTCCTCTTTCGCCTGCGTACAACCCACATAACCCTTGTGCGGGTGCCTTGATAGTCATACCTCCCATAGAGAACCCTCTACAGTGAGAGGCTTCCGGCTTAGACGCCCCTCTATGGCTGTCCATTCGTCCCCGCGAGCCCAACAAACGGAGACTAAACGGTGGTAGAGCTAGCGCCTATCAATTATATATATATATTTATTATACACGCATTCAATACTGAGGCCCCAACAGCCGCACATTACTTGTAACGTGGTATTGGACTAGTACATTACCGGCATGTTGTCATGGCGACGCAAGTTTGGTGGCGCAAGATTGCCAACGCAAGGTTGCTGACGCAAGTTTGCGGTGCGAGGGCTTTCTTTCTCCATCATTTCAACTGTTTCTAGTGATATTCCTCTTGTACGAAAACCAGATATGGCAAATTATGTTATTATCTTTTTAATTAAAACTAGGCATGTATAATAATCAACTTATAGGACTCGTTGCCGCACGGACGCGTAAATAAAGGACTCGATCTTCGATCTCGTCCTTTATTTACGCGCCGTGCGGCAACTCGTCCTATAAGTGCTAAATATAGAATTTTTATTCAGTAAATAAAAGTTTTACAGAATTGGACAAGTACATCTACGCATAGATCTTCCAGAAAAGCCCAAAGTTAATGGGAAATGAAATTGTACACAATAAATTGTCATTCTTTTGATACATTGGTCAGATTTTTTAAGAGTATTACATCGTATCGCTTAGTATGATTTCAGAATTTTGTTTTACACTGCATACTAAGACTCAGGGTTAATTTTTAGTAGAGTACAAAGGCTAGTATTTGCATAACAAATCGAATTTACATTTTTGCGTTGAGTTAATGTTACTCTTTATAGATGTGTATCTAGATATTTACAAATTGACGATATGATAGCTTGATCATGCCTAGAATACACTAGGCATTTACATTTACATGCAAATAGTAGAAAATTGTAATTTCTACTCTTTTCACCAAATTCATTACCATTGGCAACAATAAACGAATCCCCACCCTCGCCAACGTTGATCTAGAGAATAGACTACTTTCTCTTATTATAATACTGACAACACAAACCATTTGGCTATATAGTAATAATCTCCCTTATCGATTGTATCGATTTTATTAACAGGACTACAAGCCTGTGAGATGACAATGACCACCTGGTGCCTTCCATCGTAATCACTTTAGCGTTTACCCTTGTGCGATAGGCTATTGTACCTTATTTCAATGCTAATCTTGATATATTAACCATGTTCGACTGTCTTGCCAATTTATACATGTCATTGTTGAAATAAAGTTTGTGCAAAAACAAAAAAAAAGATGACAATGAATCCTCTTTAAGTAGGATCGTGAAATTACATTTACTCAGTAACCTCTTCTTGATTCAGACTCAAGTAAGGGTCGAATTCTGAAAACTATTTGTTTTTCAGACAATGGATTTTCTCCGGTAAACCGTTCCATAAGGAAGTCATCTGGTATAAGATTTCTTGAATGTTTCCGTATGTGGATGGGGAACTTTTAACAATTTCCCTGATTTTAGTCGCTGGAGGTTTAGATTTCTATTATCAATATAATTTGTATACTATCTCGAGATTTAGTGTAAGCCAGGCCTAATAGATGTGCGTCTCTTCTAGTTTTCAGCATTGGTAGATCAAGTTTTTTATGTACTCCTTCTGTGCTAGTTAGCTTTGGAAGATGTAAAATAACTTTAAGCGCTGAATTTTGTAGTGATTGGAGTTTTTGCAAGTGGACTTATGTGATTCGGGACTTTAGTGGCAGATCCATGAAAAGTACTGCTAATAAACGTACTGCATATGTAGAATTGTTATCGAAATAAAATATGTTTAAAAAAAATTATATGATGAGTGAGCGATGGCTTCATTAACATAATAATAATAATATAATATAATTATTGAAAAATCTGCCCAAACTAAACTTCGGCCTGAACTACCCCTATACTATATCATTACATCTTGGCATTATATATAACATTACCTCACAGCACTGAAATTGTTAGGCCATATTATTCGTTATCATTGTCTACTCAAATTATGTAGTATTATCATTGGTATTAAACATCATAGAATATTAAATATAAATATCTATATCTGGGCGAGATTAGATAGAAATAATACCTCTTATAGAAGGTCTGACTGTCTTAACTTAAAACAGCTCGGATGCCTTAGCATTTATATTTACATTTTTATTAAAATATGACGTACAATTATCTGATATTTCCCATTTCTCCTGCGTATGAATACATGGCATTAGCCCGGGCTCCCAGACCCTAACCTACGGAGGGTCTGGGAGCAGAACCGCACGAACAGTGGTGTTTACTGAGCCACTTCTGGCCGAGTAGAGATGTAATAGAAAAACGCTTTTACCACCAATATCTAATGTCCCCAATGGAATTATTTATGTTTACAAATGTGCAGAGCAAAAAATAATACCTAATGGTCGATTAGTTTTAATAAATGAAAATGTGTTGGGAATGGATGACTCTGGCCGCAAGGAGCGGAACCTTACGGTAACGCGCCGGCTGGCTGAAAGTGTCTTCAGTGACTTCGCACCTCTGATTGGCTGTTGTAGCTGGAACCGGCTTAGGTGTCAAGATCAAAGAAAATATGAACGAACACAAATCCATACTATAACTAACCCTAAACCTAACCCTAAATTGGTTGTCCTAAGTCAGTGTAGGCAGTAGTGGACTTTCCATGGTAAAAACTAACTAATAAAAGTAATTACTTGACTATTAATAGCAAAAATCGATCCGCTAAGCCCCGCCCACTTCAGTCTGGCTTCATTCGTCAGCCGGCGCGTTATCGTAAGGTTCCGACAAAAGCACTCTGGCCAAAGTTGGCGGTACTTTCAAAACAATGGAGCAAGGTGTTGTGGGTACCGGAAGTAAACAAAAAATGTTCCAAAATAATGCAGATATTTTGCAAATCTATGGAAAATTAAGTTTATGTTGCTATGAAATTAAAAAGAGCAATGATGAAACTAAAATAATGGTGTTTTGGCATTTTAAATTTAAATCTCGCCCCCCAAAATTTAGTGTTTTAGGAGCTTACAGGGGGCGCTACAATTCCGCAGAACATTGCCGCCATTTGTTGAGGCCTACCTAGCCTACCGTTCGGTGAAAATGAGTGTGGAATGTGACAAAATACATCTATTACTATGTCACAAGTCATTTCGCTGCTTTATTTATCATAAAAGTAAGTAGAGGCCCAAGTATTTAGCCTGAAAATGTCACCGTTCTAAAGTTTTCAGTGGGGCTTTGATTCTATTATAGAAAAACATTACGCTGCTCTCTGACTGTGTGTAGCGATAGCGGAGCCACTTAGAATTTCTCGGGCTAACATGGCATATGCATGGCATTTACTAATTATCAACATGTTTGACTGTCAGTAGCGCTGAGAGAGTGGGCGATAATAGGGAGGCGAGTGTTTTCATACAAAAAGAGGAGAAATAAAGACATCAGACTTACCTTTGATCCTTCCTCCCTCTTGCTTTTGGTTGTAGGATGAACTTCTGTGTACAATAATTGCTGCTTGTTCAATATTTTCCCTATAAACTCTCACGACAAACAGATTCACTTGTAGCCTAGTAAAGTAGGTCATCATGCACAGCTGCTACCTGGAGGTAAGGCGAGGAACTACTTTTCTAAGTCTAGTGGTCCTCATTAGATGGCAGCACATTATATTGGCCTATCAAGCGACGTTCTATTCAAGAAACCTTTTAAAGTGATCCTCATTTTGGTTTTTTGATTATTAATAACAAATCTTTAAGATAATTTTAAAGGTACTGCAAATAAGTGATGAAATGATGGATTATTTATGATGGAAATCCAGAATCCCCAAGATATCAAGGCTGAATTCTTTTGGCAAAATTAATTAGAAGGATTATTATGGAGAAAGAACAAAATTTGGAAGGAATAAATATTTAAGACTAGAAAATAAGGCAACAGACTTCTTCCTTTAGAAAAGTGGATGTATCGAAATCTCACTTTTTTCAGTCTGACTCTCTCCCATCTTCTTAAACTTTTGGAATCTAAAATGTAAGGATTAACACCAGCTAGATAGGCAGATGAAGAAGCAAATTAATTGTACTAAATAGTCCCATATATGTGATGTGTTTCAGGAAAATGAGTCATGAATCGTAAAATTGATATTTTATTTATATATAAGTGTTTTTTTCATAAGATCTCTTTGTGGAAATGCTCTGATCTTTAGAGGGTTTAGCGCTTACAGTCATATGAATCTATGTAACAACTTTCGGGACATTGCAATAAATATATCTGTGCGTTTTGAAGGCCTTTGTATGGAGTATATTTAGTTACTTTACTGGTGATTACCCATCCAGAAACATTGCAAACTTTTTTTTTTCAAAAATAAAAATAGTAGAGAGGGGAGTTATCGCTGTATATCGATCTAGGTCGTTCGGTAAATGATGATTCAGGTGCAAGATGTAATAAAGTTGTTGTTTCTTATTGATTTTATTTAGACACAAGCTTTCGGGCTAGTTTGCCCTTCTTCAGGTGAGATGGTTCTCACCTGATGGTTAAAAATAAAAATATCAAACTTAAAATATAGAAATACTTATTAGGTGTACCAGTGTTTACTATCATTGGAATCGGCTTGATCTCTTTTCACATATGTGATGTGTTTCAGGAAAATAATTCATAAGTCGCAAAAAATAGATTTTGAGATTCCATTATATTTGAAACGATGAGATCAAGCCGATTCCAACGATAGTAAACGGTCTAATAATCTAATAAGTATTTTTAGATTTTAAGTTTGATATTTTCGTTTTTGAAACCAAAAGTTTCCAATATCTCTGGGGGTCAATAAAGAGTAAAGTAACTAAATGTAGTCCATATGAGGACCTTTAAAACGAAAGGATATATTACATACCAGGGCTCGAAAAAATCCTACCAACTTCACTTGCCCATTGGGCAAGTGGCAGCCAAGATTTACTTGCCCGACAGAATTTTTACTTGCCCGAATTTATTTGCAGAATTATAAACAAAAGTTAAACAAAAGTTTTGTACATTTACAGGGGCATTTCATTGTAAGTAGACATCACAACAGGGGTTTGAAATCAGCACTGTAGAGATTTTCACTTGCCCGCTCGGGCAAGTAACTTTAAATTTTACTTGCCCGGAGCCATTTTTTACTTGCCCCGGGCAAGTAAACATATATGTTTTTTCGAGCCCTGCATACATTGTCCTGAAATTTGATACATTGATTGATATGACTATAAGGAATAAACTCCCAAAAAATTAGAACATTCCAATAATGTGATCTTGTGAAAAAAACACTTTGAAAAATATCAATTTTGCGACTTATGACTCATTTTGCTGAAACACCACACATATATGGTGAAATCTCAAAATCCATATTTTGCGACTTATGAATCATTTTTCTAAAACGGATCACATAATTATTTGATCCAGATTGTCACTGTAGATCAGCAAAAAAACAAAACCATAAAAACATTTAAGAAAGTCCATGAATTCCGGAAAACTCGAGGAAATATAAATATAAATTTTTCTTCATTCCCTTTATTTGAATGTTCCATTCTACAGTACTCAGAAGAAAATGAGAAAATAATTTTGGGGTTACTTTATTTTGAAGTGCAACATAAAGCTTCTGAATCAGATTATTGTCTAGATTTACCCAACTAATAATTTCTAAATTTATTTCATTTCATTTCTGATCTTGACCTTTGGTCTTACTTTGGACTTTGTTCAGTCGAGTTAGGTCTAGATAGACACAGCGGTGGGCTGAAGACCATGGTTATTCTGTATTAAATTATTATCTGTGGGCCCATATCTCAATGTTAATGTCCTCAATTAATTATTAGAAAGGTTCCCATCAATAAATTTAACCATGAACCCCCCATCAAGAATTGAACAACAATCTACATCTTGGCAACTTGGTAACTATAAACAAAAGACCTTGGCAACAAGAGTGCACATTTTTGTACCTGAGAGGCATCTCCTCAATGAATCCCTATTCCTTGATAAAGGGCTAATGAGCCTGAAACGTCGGACCCCTGAATAAACAAACCTACAACTCATCCCTCCGTCCCTGTCCTTCTTCTGTTCTGGGCTAAATCCATACCTTCAGATTTAATTATTAGAACTTCATTGTACAATGTACTTGTTTGTTGATAACTTAACTGTCGTTATTACAGAAGATGTGCTGTATAAAAATACTAAATAAAAAATAAAATATTGGTGCATGTTGAAATCAAAGAAATTCCTGAATGTACTTTTGTAATGAAACAGATATTTTCATCTTTTTTCTATGATAACAAAAGTTGTATGTTTAGTATCCTTAGGGAGCTACAGGATACATTGACAGCTATACTATATATGGGTCAGATTTTCAAAAAATGTACAATTGGCAGCTCTACACATTTAGTTAATTCTGTTAAATTTGGCTGAAAAATGGTGAATACTGGGTATATCTGAGTATATTTAGTATCACATTGATTAAAAGTATCAGTTCTGTTATGTTAAACTGCATTTTGATGCTTATTTCTGACTGAAATGTGGGTTATTTGAGACGATTGGTGGAAGTTAATTGTACATTTTCTGAAAATCTGACCCATATAGTTACATTTCTAGCGCAAACTGGATACATTGACAGATATACTCTATATACTGTAAACATATTAATTATTGCACAGTATTTATGTCTGCTATTTTAGCGCACCAACCTTTGTTCATGAAAATAAATCCTGTGCAAAAGGTATAATTATTGCATAAACAAAGTGTGAGACTTCCGTGCGGCGCAAATTTAAATCTGTGCAAAAAGATGTTCAAGTACTTTATCTGCGCGAAAATAAATATGTTTACAGTAGTTACATATATAGTGCAAACTGCTCCAACAAAAGATTTCTATAACCACTTAATTGTAAATTCTGTTTGAAAGATCTCTTTAGAAGGGGACTCAGTTAAGACAAAGTAAGAAAAACAGAAACGTTCTTTTGTATTATATATTTTTTTATTTTTTTAAAAAAAGGAGTAAGAATTGAGGATGCAGAGACATGGAATAAGAGCAAAATTGTATTCCTGGAGCTTGCTTCAAGCTTGCAGGCCCAGTAAAATGTTAGGTGGACATGGGTCAGATTTTCATAAAATGTACAATTCGTCTTCACCAATCCTCTCAAATCACCTACATTTAAGACAAAAACGAGCTTCAAAATGAACTTTAACATAACAGAACTGATACTTTAAATCAATGTGATACCAAATACACTCAGAGATACCTGATACTCATCATTTTTCAGTCTGATTTAGCAAAATTTCCACATTTCCAAATTTCCAATTGTACATTTTCTAAAAATCGGACCCACTTAATAAAAGACTCATCCTCTTAATAGGGGACTTGCATGTGCCACTGCGCATGTCTGGTACAGTGCATCATGGGATGCATTTTGATGAAATCTGACATACAAATATTTGGGAACATTTTTTATAAAAAATTGCACAAATGCTTTCACGAATATCCCAGCTTTCATAGATTTTCTATGAAAAACCAAATGCATGATGGGAACGACTGGGAGTTGTGATATGGAAACATGTATAACACATGGGTATTGACGTTAGATCATTGATTAATATCCCATGCTGAACATGACATGATTTCTTTAGATTTTATACTGTACCTTATTATTACTTATTCCCATAATGCCATGTGAATTAGGATTCAAAATGGCGGCTATGCAAGTCCCCTATTATGCCTTAAAGTTTCACATCCCTCTTGATCTCTGGAACATCAAAACATTGGATCCTACACTACTATCGTACCATTGAAATACCAGTCCAATATTATATTCCATACTTTTACTCCACCCTGTACATTAGAATATACAGTAGTAATTCAGTCCAATATTATATTCCATACTTTTACTCCACCCTGTACATTAGAATATACAGTAGTAATTCAGTCCAAGATTATATTCCATAATTTTACTCCACCCTGTACATTAGAATATACAGTAGTAATTCAGTCCAATATTATATTCCATACTTTTACTCCACCCTGTACATTAGAATATACAGTAGTAATTCAGTCCAATATTATATTCCATAATTTTACTCCACCCTGTACATTAGAATATACAGTAGTAATTCAGTCCAAGATTATATTCCATACTTTTACTCCACCCTGTACATTAGAATATACAGTAGTAATTCAGTCCAAGATTATATTCCATACTTTTACTCCACCCTGTACATTAGAATATACAGTAGTAATTCAGTCCAAGATTATATTCCATACTTTTACTCCACCCTGTACATTACAATATACAGTAGTAATTCAGTCCAAGATTATATTCCATACTTTTACTCCACCCTGTACATTAGAATATACAGTAGTAATTCAGTCCAAGATTATATTCCATAATTTTACTCCACCCTGTACATTACTATAGATCTACAATAGCAATTCAGTCCAACATTATATTCATCAAAACAAAAAAAAACAAAAAAAGATTATATTTATCAATCGTTTTTCACTATTATTAGACAAGCAAACAGAGAATATTTCATCCAAATCAATTGCAACAATTTAAAGTCAACCCAGAACATGGGAGGGAAGCAGGGAATTAATTTCTTGAGGTTTGCTTGTTTGGGTTCCAACGTTTTGTGCCGTGAATAAATCATGAATTCTTCCAAGAGAGACTTTCACAAATCAAAGCAAGTACGTTACACCGATACGTCAATACATCTGAATCTGTCAAAGACACATTACTTCCTACTTCTCCAAATATAATCATTAATATTGTCAACAACATCAGGTTTATATCACTTTCTATTCATAAAAGTTCATTATTTCAACTTTAAACACCCTCAATATTACCCCCACCCCCCAACACACACACAGACACACCTATTATTTTTTTTGGCCTTGCCTCACGTAATGTTTCTGCCAGAGGAAACTCAACAAACATTGATCAGGGCTTTCTCATGTATGTATCCTCATATGATTCTTCACACTTCGAGCATACGCGGACCTATAGTCGCACACACTACAACTATAGGGCTTTTCTCCAGTATGTGTCCTGATGTGAACACTTAGGCTTCCAGCACATACTGTCCTATAGTCACACTCAGTACATTTATAGGGCTTTTCCCCAGTGTGTGTTCTCATGTGCCTCTTCAGGCCTGCAACATGTGCCGACCTATAGTTACACTCAGTACATTTATGCGGTTTGTCTCCACTATGTGTTTTCATGTGTGTCCTCAGGTTTCCAGCCTTTGCTGCCCTATAGTCACACACAGTACATCTATGACGCCCTTCTCCAGTGTGTGTTGTCATGTGATCCCTCAGGGCATCAGAATGTGCTGTCCTATAGTCACACTCAGTACATTTATAAGGCTTTTCGTCAGTGTGTTTTTTCATGTGTTTCTTCAGATTTGCAGCATGTGCTGTCTTATAATCACACTCAGTACATTCATGAGGTTTAACACCAGTATGTATGGCCATGTGTCTCTTTAAGTGATCAGTCTTAGCTGCCCTATAGTCACATTCAGAACATTCATAAGGCTTTTCTCCAGTATGTGTGCTCATGTGCCTCCTCAGGCCTCCCACCCTAGCTGTTCGATAGTCACACATAGTACATTCATATGGCTTTTCTCCGGTATGAGTTCTGATGTGATCCCTCAGGTCACCAACCTTAGCTGTCCGATAGTCACACTCAGTACATTCATAGGGCTTTTCTCCAGTATGTCTTTTCATGTGTCTTCTCAGGTATCCAGCTTTAGCTGTCCTATAGTCACACACAGTACATTTATGAGGCCCTTCCCCGGTATGTGTTCTCATGTGATCCCTCAGGTCTTCGGCCTGTAAGCCTTCAAGATACCCACTACAGTTCTTTAGTTCCTCCCCTGAATCAGTCACATCATGTGTCACACTAGTAGCATTTGCTGCCCGTCCTGTCTCCATGAGAAAAGTAGGTGCACAAATCACACTTGTAGCATTTGCTGCCTGTCCTGTCTCCATGAGTATAGTAGGTGCACAAATCACACTTGTAGCATTTGCTGCCCGTTGTGACTCCATGAGTAGAGTAGGTGCACAAATCACACTTGTAGCATTTGCTGCCCGTTGTGACTCCATGAGTACAGTAGGTGCACAAGTCACACTTGTAGCATTTGCTGCTTGTCCTGTCTCCATGAGTACAGTAGGTGCACTAGTCACACTTGTAGCATTTGCTACCCGTCCTGTCTCCTGCATATGAGTCACACTGTGATGCACCATGCCTCCTGACATCCGTATTGTTTCCATAACTACAGTAGGTGCAGAAGTCACATTTGTAGCATTTGCTGCCCGTCCTGTCTCCATGAGTACAGTAGGTGCACTAGTCACACTTGTAGCATTTGCTGCCTGTCCTGTCTCCATGAGTACAGTAGGAGCACTAGTCACACTTGTAGCATTTGCTGCCTGTCCTGTCTCCATGAGTACAGTAGGTACACTAGTCACATTTGTAGCTTCTGCTGCCCGTCCTGTCTCCATGAGTACAGTAGGTGTACAAGTCACACTTGTAGCATTTGCTGCCCGTCCTGTCTCCATGAGTACAGTAGGTACACTAGTCACATTTGTAGCTTCTGCTCCCCGTCCTGTCTCCATGAGTACAGTAGGTGCACAAGTCACACTTGTAGCATTTGCTGCCCGTCCTGTCTCCATGAGTACAGTAGGTGCACTAGTCACACTTGTAGCATTTGCTGCCCGTCCTGTCTCCATGAGTACAGTAGGTGCACTAGTCACACTTGTAACATTTGCTGCCCTTCCCGTCTCCATGAATGTGTTTATGTGCCAACAGCCGAGATGCTAATGGGTGAATGCACTCACCACGTCACACTTCCACTCCTCAAACCCTGCAAATATATCAAAGTTAAGGTGTATAAATCTATAAATGTAAAGACTTACCTGAAAAAATACAGGATATGTTATAACAATAAAACATAACAATAAAATGGTCATCCTAGTGCTATATTACGCCGCTATATTAAGTTATCAGGGATGCTAGTTGGGTTGTAGGAGAAAGTCTGAACTACATTCCATGCTGAAAAAGTTTCTGTTGCAGGCCTCACTGGCTTCGCCAGGCAAATGCTGGCTTAGCCAGCATAAGAGAGAGTATGAGAGGGGGATCCCCTCTCATTGGGGGTGTTTCGCTTTGATAGAGAACGTTGGAATCGGTATGGTTGTCTGCTAGATTTCGTAGTTGACTCTTTATTGGTAAGAGGGCGCTAAAAGTGAGCAGCCAATCAGAACACTTCTGGCGCCGATTTTTGACCAATGAGCGGCCAGTAAATATTCTGCCCGGTCTTCTGACTTTCCGCCGCCTGAAAAACCTCTGAGAAAACTCTGATAGTGGGAAATGTGTACGTCTGACTGGGATCTGACACTGGGGGAGGAGGGGAGGAATAAAATGGACTGCAAAACGGCAGAGGAGGGGAGGAATAGGAAGGACTGCAAAACCAGACTAAAGATTTAGTTGATAAATGATAGTGAAAGTATTGATTTTCTTGGAAATTGACAAAATCGGAAATCAGCTGAAAGTCTGACATATAGCATCCCTGAGTTATACAAGAAGGCAAATAGAACTAAAAACCCTGATGATTTAAAAGCCGCACGAACAGCCAGAAACTTATGTAACAGGTCTGCTGTCTCCAGGCCAAATCGGACTATTACAAGCAAATGTTATTTACCCATAAAAAAGACTCTCGGAGGTTATAAAGAATGTTGAAGGTGCACCAAACAGTGATATTACTAGTTTGGAGATCGAAAATCGTAAGGTTGATAAGCTTGACTTAGTGAATGGGCATTTCTGTGCCGTTGGTAGCAGTATAAACGCTAAATTAGGGAATGTCAATGTTCCAATTTATTTTTAATAATATTTGAGTCTATGTATCTGTTCTATTTATATGTATTGTATGAACATGGTAGTACGATCTATAGGTTATTCACTAAGCCTAACTCAGAGAGCTCTATCTGATGCAATGACCAGTATGATGAAATACACCTTAGGTATTGCTAAGAGGCAGCTCCTCCCTGTGAGTTAGTATGTATCATGAGTGACTCACACAAGCTCCACCATTGGCACCAGAGGTGATGCAATGTACTCGGCTGACTCAATGCCATGAGAAGCTGATGAAATCTCCACTGTACATTGCAGGGGGCCTTGAAAAGATGATGAAATGTACCCCAAGTCTGTTGCAATGTTTAGAGTATATAAGGGCTCCCAGTCACTGTATAGTCAGACTTATCATGAAGAGCTGAAGACCTACCATCCACTCCTGTATACTGAAGACATCATGCTGACTGACTGGAAGCCCTGGAGCCCTGAGAGAGCCATGTTCTAATGTTTTCTGTATATTGAAATATTAACATGTGAATTGTGGATTAATAAACAAGCCATTCAGTACTTCAAGCCTTATTCCTTCTCTACTGAAGTTACAAGCCAAGCCTAGTTCCCATTGGAGATATCACTCCATATGAATATATCCATATTTATATATATACCTGACGAGCTCCTAAAGATAAGAGTAACTCCCTAAGACTAATAGAAGTAATCCCTTATTGTAATGTCTCCGCTCTACAGACGCTGACAGTAATACCCCTACAGGTTACATGAAACTATATATAACCACTGGTCTGATTTCAATATATTCGAGGCTGATCAGCAAACACTAATACAAGGTATTGATACAAAAATGAGTTCTGGTTGTACACATGTTAATAGTTGCTTATATAAGGATGCATTTGGTATACTGCATTTGGTGAACTGAACCTGTATAAACTGTCTATGAAGGATTGTACTTTTCCTACTGCCTGGAAATCGGCTATTGTACGGCCCATTCCCAAAAATAATCTACCCAAATCCTCTAGTGATATTCAGCCTATATCCCTGACATACGTCGGTGGAAAAATTCTGGAAAGCATGGTGGTAAAACATTTGATGGAGTATTTAACCACCAACAACATACTTAGTCCCAGCCAGCTGGGCCTCCAGGCAGGACACTCAACGACTGAAGCTCTCTATAACTACATATCGTGATAACGTGGCCTCTATAAGATGGCCATACAGCAGCATATCATAAGCTATCTGTGGCTATATATATTGACTTCAGTAAAGCCTTCGATTCGGTGGTTCATAGTATTATGTTAGAGAAAATGCACAATATTGGGCTGCCAAATAATATTGTTAATTGGTTTAAATCTTACCTTACCGACAGAAATCAGTGTGTTAAGCTGAATGACTATGTATCTGAAGAAAAGGTAATCTCATATGGGGTCCCACAAGGATCAATCCTTGGGCCGATTATGTTCCTGATCAATGTGAATGACTTAAAACACCTTAATATGGCATGCAAAGTAATGCAATATGCCAATGATACTATTCTCTATATCTCTGGCGCTGTTGCAGATGCATGTATAAATAATATCAATTCTGATCTCTCCATTTTCTATAACTGGTGTTGTACAAATAAATTATTAGTCAACATTAAGAAGACCAAGGTAATGTTATTTGGAACGGTTACTGTCCTAAAAGAACTGCGACCGGATATCTTGTTAAACAATGAGAGAATTGACATTGTCGACAAGTGTGACTACCTAGGTGTAACTATTGACCAATCCTTATCCATGAAACCAGTCAGTATAATAATCTTATTAAGCAACTAAATAGTAAAATTTTCATCTTTAGAAAAATCTGATGTAATCTAACCAGAGAAGCTGCCATAACAATCGCAAAATCGAAACTGCTCTCAATATTTGATTATTGTTTATTTTGTTTAACCCCTCTAAGTCAAACCCTGATAACGAAACTCCAGAAGTTACAAAATCGCATACTTAGAATTGCATTATGTTGTGATTGCTACACAGCAAACATTGTACTGTTACAAACCTGTAAAACCATGAGTATCTCAAACAGACTATCATTTAATTTATCTAAAATAGTACACATGGAGGTATATGTAAATAACAAAGGGTCTATACCGGCCAGGCTTACCAGACAAGCCCAAGCCCCGGTTTTGATAAGTTTCATCCCTTGCACATCCAAAGACTCCAAATGTTTATATAACTCGGTAGTGTCTAGCTGGAATAAATTGCCGGCTTATTTAAGAGTAATTGGAGACCCGTTTAGATTTAAGGTATCACTAAAACGGCACTTCTTTGCCCTCCAGGCCCCAATCCCTGGACTAGCTGGTGAAATGGCATCCATATAATATAAAGCTAGAGCGATTTCTAGGAAAGGAGGTAGAAAAGAAATGGTAGAAAGAAGGTTTTCTTTGTCCGGAATGTTCTCGGAATTTGTTGTTTTACAAACCACTTTAATCATCTGTAGAGGTCTGTCCCCCCTCTCTGAATGTCGTCGTATGTGGTTTGTGAAGGTATTTGGGGTGGAAATGGGATTTTGAAGCCTTTTTTAAATCAGGATAACCACACTCTATTTATAGCCTGGGAAAGCCCCTGTGAGATACTACGTCATTTCCCACAACCTACGTCCAGGGGGACCTAAAACAGGTATGAAAGTCAGAGAAGAGGGGGAGGGAAAAGAGGGAGAGGGGGAAGTGTGGCGATAGAGGGTGACCGTCCGGAGGACGGGTACTTTGCTAGTAATTAAATAATTATGTAACACATAACACCAAAGCTAGAACATTCACCATTACTCCTTCGGAGATGCAATTGTACTGGACAACTTCCTCCATGATCGGGAAACCCCTCTATTTCTCATTGTCCAACACCCAAAAGTTACATGAGTTAGAGCCTTAGGGAGAGATTGGACTAAGATTCTTTAGCTCTTACTGGTATAATTACGGCGTGACAGACCTCTCGCGTTGATGCTTTATCTGCATGAGGATGTCGAAATCAGACATTGGTGGCTTCATTATTGTGGTGTACACCTTGTGGTAATGTGGTAAACTAGAGAATGGTTTCTCACCCTCCTGTCAGGTAGCGCCACCAGCAGGCCAGCCAAACATCCAGAAACAAAGCTATATGTGTGCGGAAGCATTGCCTATACATCGGCGATGCTTACCGCACAAATTGGACACAAAAACGAAACGATTTTAATGTCACTGGCCACGGGTGGAGGGCGGGACAGCTTTGAGAAGAGTGGGCGGGATGGTGGGCAATGCCAGCCTATAAATCTTACAAAAGAATCCATATTTATGGACGTAAAATGCCACAAAATCATGTTGCGCCCCCAGCGCCCACCTGGTGCCATCATATTCTCTGGACTCGTATAAATTAACTAGGAGTATAAACCTCCTGTACCCACCCCTGTACAAATCTTCTTGCCTAGGGTACTGTATTGTATCGTATTGAATGCTTATATTCTATTATGTGTATCTCGCAAGCTGGACAAAAATTGTCTAAGCTGTGTCTTGCGCGCCTTATGCTTGTTTTCCTCATGATTAGTATTATCTATACGCTTTTGTCGCTAATCAACTGTGTAAATAATTATACTGTACTGAGCTGTACTGCTCGATTTGATACCCTAACGTTTTTTAAACATGTTGTGCTGTCCTGCTCGATTTATTCTTTTATTTTAGTCAATTTAATTTGACTCTTCAATTGTCACTAAGTCAATTAGTTTAGTTTTAGCCATTCAAAACTCAGGTAACAGCTGGAAGAGATGGTGTCTCGTTGCATCATATTGGCATGTCGACCTATTTGTCCTTTTTACTTACTTATACTCAACCGTACCTACGTTGTACTCTTGATGAAGACAAATAAAAAACTCCTTATCTTATCTTACTATCCGCCTCTGGTATACACTAGTATACCTAAATTGTATCAATGTATAATCAAAACCTAGTATTCAAGGTCAATTAATACATCTGTATTGAAATATATACTGAAAGAGATGTTTTATGGTTCAGAAATCATCTGCACCCTCTCACACCTCTCTTATATCACATGTAAAAATATTAATTAGACTGGAATCTATTTTCATCATCACACTCATCTTATTATTATCCTATCATTATTTCGAAGTGTAATGTAACTGGTATTTAATATTAACTCAGAAGGTTTTTTAATTCTCTTCCTTCTTTGAATACTGGATGAGAGCTGTTACATATTGTGTGAGTCTGGTCCAGTTTCTCGGATATGGAAACATTTTTTTTTTTAGTCTCTCACTTTTATAGTCTCTCACTTTCTCCATCTAAAAACATCCCTAGAAAACAATTACAATAATACTAAAAATTATTTCTTAAAAAACAATGAAAATCTCATTGGACCGTCCTTCTACCTGTCCACTGAAGACAAAAAAGAAGGGAAGAGAACTATATCTAACAATGCACCTGATGAGGCCCACAGCCGAAACCGCTCTAAAAAACCAGCCAAAAAGTATAAAAAGTTATATACAAAAAGTATATATTATAAAAATAAATTATATAAATATTTAATAAATAAATATAAAAAAAGGCAACACTAGATACCCCCACCTTCTATCCCCCCCACTGACCCTACCCACAACAACCACTGGCCCCTCCCCTTCTGGCTCAATGCAAAAAGACTAGAGTCCAGTGCAAGTCTAAAAAACACCAATGGACTGGATCGAGGTCATATGACCTAGGGATCGGAGATCTGGCAGGAAATCCAAACCCAAAAGCAGAGTATAAAAAGAGCTCTGGCACACCAGATTGTCACTCAGCGGTTGTGCAGGTTCGTCTACCTACTATTAACTCAGAAGGTTGTAATATTGATCATGCCCTCTCTCAATATATGTTTAAATATATATTGTAATCTCAGGGCACAACGAAAATTCATCCACAGATGAGCGTGCTATAATTTTGTAACAATTTCCTGTATCAATAAATTTGTACAAAAAAACACTTTGAAAAGTATCAATTCTGCAAGTTGTGAATCATTTTCCTGTGACACAACACAGATGCGTTTATATACAAAGCTCTCTGTTTGATAATAGTGATGATTTATAGTGAATGCTTGTAATTCTAAAAAGATGTCTTCAAATCGTAAGATAACTATTCATGTTGTTTTAATCGAATTTTAACTTGTATTGTACAGTCGAGGGGAAAGGAGTTCGCTGTATATCGGGTTGGCCGAAGTATTTCTAATAGATATAACTTGTATTGTAGTTTGACTTTTTTTTCTTTTTGCTTAATATTAGGTCCCGTGATCACCGGGACCCGTGATCCCTGAGTCCGATGCGTGATCCCGAGCCTCGGACGCCTGAGTCCGAGCATCGGACGCGGGATCCCCGCGGGATCGGACGCCTGAGTCCCGGCATCGGACGCCTGAGTCCTGGGCTTTCTACCTGGGAATAACGTTTGCAAATTAGTCTAGATAAGTCTAGAAATGATTTCTAGTGGGATTCTATTCGTAAGGAAATTGTAACAAGGATGATATAGCGTGAATGTTTAGGAGTTCTATTTTTAGACATGTTGTAGGCCTGCATTTGGGAGGGAACCCCCCGCGGCTGTGACGTCATACAGCCGCGCCTCGTTCTTGAGCGTTTCGCAGGGATTCCCGCGAAGACGTCATAGCGAGGATCACCGCTTGGGCCGGGTGTAGCGTGCTCGATAGGCTTCCGGTCCAGTTTGGACTTTCTACGATTTAAATAATGGAATATATTCAGGTTGGAAGAAAAAACATAGCCAGAGCATGGGGGGAGATAGCTGGAATTAGAAGAGTTGGTGATATATTGAAGCCAGATGGAGAAATAGTGTCATATCGAGAAAAAATATGGTATGGTGGACATTTTTACACAGAGTGGAAAGATTTCCCTGCCTTGCCCTTGGAGGAGTTTTAAAAACGATCTCGTGGAGAAAATAAAAAAAAACAAAAAACAGGCTCTTTCTGAAAAGGTAGGCCTGCTATTATGACCCCCCCCCCCTATTGATGTTTACCTTGGCCACGATAGTTAGTTAAAACATTATACACAAAGAACATGTATGGTAATATATTAAAACCTATATTCGGTATATTTAATTAAAGAGATTTTAAGTTAAATAAGTATGCTACAACGTGGTTAACATACTGTATAATTGGGAGATTTTTGAAGTCGAAATAATGGAAATAATCATAAAAAATTACCAATAAATAATTATAATGAATAATAGAAATAGTAAAAATAAATTCATGTACGAATTAACTCCACTATTCACCAAAATCAGGGACCCGCAAACCACGCCCAAATCGAAATATTCAGTAAAAATGGCAATAATTCTATATAAATCAATTTAAACGATAAAAATAAATGTAATGCTAAGTCACCCTCCATACTCACCCCCCCCCCCCTCCCTCCCCAATATTTTATCTGTTCCGCCGTGCCTGGCTTGGTAAGATTGGCTGAAAACACTGAATGAAGTTCTTTGATTAATTATATGTTCGATAATTACATACCGTAGCTATTTTTTAACAAACATTTTTTCAATAAGACAGCATAGGCAACACTCTAGGATATCCATGGTGGACCAAATTGAAGGTCAGAAGTTGAATGAAGTATTCCTCCATCTAATGAAGCATAATATATAGATAAATGAATAAAGATATGAATCATTGACATCGAAATTTAAATAAATGTAAATGTGTTTATATCATGCCTATTCTTCCCCCTGTATGAACTTGATTATCTATTAGACATTGAGACAAAAGCTGTATCTTGTTTTGGTGCTGGGTCAGTCAATACACAATATCGAATACATGTATTCATGTTGACTCAGTCAATACACAATACTAAATACATGTAGTCATGCTGACTCAGTCAATACACAATACTAAATACATGTAGTCATGCTGACTCAGTCAATACACAATACTAAATACATGTAGTCATGCTGACTCAGTCAATACACAATACTAAATACATGTAGTCATGCTGACTCAGTCAATACACAATACTAAATACATGTAGTCATGCTGACTCAGTCAATACACAATATCGAATACATGTATTCATGTTGACTCAGTCAATACACAATACTAAATACATGTAGTCATGCTGACTCAGTCAATACACAATACTAAATACATGTAGTCATGCTGACTCAGTCAATACACAATACTAAATACATGTAGTCATGCTGACTCAGTCAATACACAATACTAAATACATGTAGTCATGCTGACTCAGTCAATACACAATACTAAATACATGTAGTCATGCTGACTCAGTCAATACACAATACTAAATACATGTAGTCATGCTGACTCAGTCAATACACAATACTAAATACATGTAGTCATGCTGACTCAGTCAATACACAATACTAAATACATGTAGTCATGCTGACTCAGTCAATACACAATACTAAATACATGTAGTCATGCCGACTTAGTCAATACACAATACTAAATACATGTAGTCATGTTGACTTAGTCAATACACAATACTAAATACATGTAGTCATGCTGACTCAGTCAATACACAATACTAAATACATGTAGTCATGCTGACTCAGTCAATACACAATACTAAATACATGTAGTCATGCTGACTCAGTCAATACACAATACTAAATACATGTAGTCATGCTGACTTAGTCAATACACAATACTAAATACATGTAGTCATGTTGACTCAGTCAATACACAATACTAAATACATGTAGTCATGTTGACTCAGTCAATACACAATACTAAATACATGTAGTCATGTTGACTCAGTCAATACACAATACTAAATACATGTAGTCATGCTGACTCAGTCAATACACAATACTAAATACATGTAGTCATGCTGACTCAGTCAATACACAATACTAAATACATGTAGTCATGCTGACTTAGTCAATACACAATACTAAATACATGTAGTCATGCTGACTTAGTCAATACACAATACTAAATACATGTAGTCATGCTGACTCAGTCAATACACAATACTAAATACATGTAGTCATGCTGACTCAGTCAATACACAATACTAAATACCGTATATACCCGTGTATAAGCCGGACTCCGAATATAAGCCCACCCCGTTTATAAGCCGGGGGTTCAGCACGTCATAACGTTAATATAAGCCGAGCCCCGTTTATAAGCCGGGTGCCTGGAACTGGATGGAAAGATGGAGGGCCTGGTCTCTTCTCAGGAGGAATATACTGAAGAGATCAGCCAGAACTTAGAGTAATATTAGATCTAAGGCCAGAACGAGTTCTTAGTGGATGATAAATGATACTTTAAATAAGAGAAGTCAGTTGTTGTTGATCGATTCTGAATTCTGGTAGTGTTTGTTTTGTTAAATTGAAGTCTAAAACATGAAAACCAGAGCAATAATTAAAGGTAATAATACAAATGTGTTTCAGGTAAATCTACTGTTTTTAGTTATTGTAATATAAGCCGGGCCCCGAATATAAGCCGGGTCAAATCACCATTTGAAATTAATATAAGCCGGGGCTTATACACGGGTATATACGGTACATGTTAGATGTAGTCATGCTGGGTCAGTTAATACACAATACTAAATATATGTACTACATTGAAGGACGTCCTATAGATATATCAGAGGGTTTTCCTTGCTCCCAGGTGCATTTTAAGCTTTTGGCGGGGTTAAATATCGTCTAGATGACAATATGAAATTCTTACTTTGATTTGCATACAATAGAGGGAAAAAATTGGAAAAACATTTACTAACAGGCTACATTGAGATGTAAAATGTTGACATTCCCTTATCTTCAGTTATTTAAGACTAACGGTAGGCCTTGCACTTTGATGTTTTGAGTGTTAGTGTTTATTCATATGACATAGGTTCCGGGTCTAACCTCAGGGGCGGATCCAGGGCAACTGGAGGACTAGGGGTCACGTGCCACACCTAGACCCCACATTCGAAAAAATTTTTTTAGCCCCACTTTCAAAAAAGAATTGTAGCAGATCTTTGATAGTTACGATGCAAAACAATGAAAAATCAAAAGATGCCTCATATATAAGACCCAAAACTTTGGAACAGCATCCCCATGAATTCAAATTGTGTGTGAAATTAACCTTTTTCTTCACCCACACACACATAAATTTATCCGTCCACAAATTGCCCCAGAATAAGATTTTTAATCACACAACTAAATGATAAAATATCATTCTTTCTTTGTACAAAAATGATAAAAATATTTCCATACAGTTCCAGGGTTCTTGCCGGTGGGTAGAACAAAAAATTTACCCGCCCTCCTTGGCGTGTGAAGGAAAGTGAGAAATAGAAAGACAAAAAGAGTAGAAATTAACGTTTATAGTGATGTATTTGAGTGATTTGGTTTTCAAGTACCGTATATTGTAATATTATGATGGTGTACAGTACTGTAGAGATAGGCCGATTTTTTTGTGTGTGGGTACGTAAAGAGTTGTTGTAGGTAGTCACAATCAGCAAATATCATGACAATGCGATGATAATACTAATACTGTAATAGTTATTCAATTTTATCATTTGAATTCCATCAAAAAGTGAAATTGTCTTTTTAGTGGTCTGTCTATTCATTCCAGAACCATCCAAAGGTCACCTATATAATAGAGTATTAACGGATTTTTACCTGTTCTAGCAAAAGTAAAATTCACAATCTAATTTTTTTTTTAATTTCAGGGCTGCCTGCACAGTACTGTATTATTGGTGGTAGGGTCGGTCAAATACATGTATTTATGCCAGGTCAGTGAATACACAAAACTAAATACATGACGATTGTAGTCATGTTGAGTCAGTCAATACACAATACTAAATACATGTAGTCATGCTGACTTAGTCAATACACAATACTAAATACATGTATTCATGTTGACTCAGTCAATACACAATACTAAATACATGTAGTCATGTTGACTCAGTCAATACACAATACTAAATACATGTAGTCATGCTGACTCAGTCAATACACAATACTAAATACATGTAGTCATGCTGAGTCAGTCAATACACAATACTAAATACATGTATTCATGTTGACTCAGTCAATACACAATACTAACTATATGTAGTCATGCCGACTTAGTCAATACACAATACTAAATACATGTATTCATGTTGACTCAGTCAATACACAATACTAACTATATGTAGTCATGCTGACTCAGTCAATACACAATACTAAATACATGTATTCATGTTGACTCAGTCAATACACAATACTAACTATATGTAGTCATGTTGACTCAGTCAATACACAATACTAAATACATGTAGTCATGCTGACTCAGTCAATACACAATACTAAATACATGTAGTCATGCTGACTCAGTCAATACACAATACTAAATACATGTAGTCATGCTGACTCAGTCAATACACAATACTAAATACATGTATTCATGTTGACTCAGTCAATACACAATACTAAATACATGTAGTCATGCTGACTCAGTCAATACACAATACTAAATACATGTAGTCATGTTGAGTCAGTCAATACACAATACTAAATACATGTAGTCATGTTGAGTCAGTCAATACACAATACTAAATACATGTAGTCATGCTGACTCAGTCAATACACAATACTAAATACATGTAGTCATGCTGACTCAGTCAATACACAATACTAAATACATGTAGTCATGTTGACTTAGTCAATACACAATACTAAATACATGTATTCATGTTGACTCAGTCAATACACAATACTAAATACATGTAGTCATGCTGACTCAGTCAATACACAATACTAAATACATGTAGTCATGCTGACTCAGTCAATACACAATACCAAATACATGTAGTCATGCTGGGTCAAAATTGATATTTTCCAAAGGTATTTGATACTATTTTTGCTTGTTGCTATTACAGAACATTTTTGTATAAATTTATTTATTTTCCCTATTGTTTTTACACAGTATAACGCTTACAGAAAATAATTTATGCTAATATTGATTCATTACAATGGGTGAAATAACGATAGGCAATGTTATAACGAATTTCGGTGTGATTTCAAGTTTTTTTCTAGGCCTATTCCAAAAGTAATTTAGACCCCCGCTATGGCTTCCAATTAAATCAACCATACATTATTTCATCAAGAAATTAATTGGAAATGTAACTATAGTGATTTTTTTAATCAAAATAACATAATATTTCAGAATTATGTGTTTTCCCCCGAAATTACTGGCTAGGCCTACTATTTTTTAAACAGTAGTTTGGATAGGAAAACCTCCGTTGTTTGTGTGGTGCTGGCATGAAAATAAGCATTTCGTTGATCTTATGACTTAAAAAACGTCGTAGAATACTTCCTCCTTAACAACTTTTCTCCTCTGGATTAAAAAATACAGAAGAAAATAATAAATTTTTTCAGATAAGTATTTTAGCCTCAGGGGGAGCTGTTGTTTTTCAACCCAAATGACGTATCTTTTATGGAATTGCTCTTAGGGGCCTATGTTAAATAACAGACACGGGAGATATTTTCCCCTCATGATGATGAGATTAATTCATGCTTAAGTGGCGGTTGTCCCATTCAAAAAAGAATAATATTAGGCCTAATGAACTGAATTAGTAGCCATGAAATAAATCATAAATAATTGTTAATCTAACGCCTAAAGGTGGTTTCTAATATCATAAATTAAATATGCCTGCTAGCAGAGCGGGTCATTAATTAACACTTCAGAAATCCCATTTAAGAAGCTCAAAAAGGACACAACAATTTTCTCCCGACCTACAAGCATCTCAGCTCATCTTTAGTGCCGCCCTCAAGTGTAAATTACAGATAACACGAAGTAAATGTAACTGTATATTGATGGAATCAGAATAAAAATACAATATATATATATATTTCAACCCTTAAATCGACCATGATTCCCCCCTCCCTCAGGCGTCCGACCACGGACATAATGTGTATCCTTTAAGAATGCGTTTTCGGATCGTGTTAATATAATCCATAACAATGTTTTGGCTGTTGATGAACAATCAAAGTTTGTATTCAAAACATGTTAAGCTTTCTATCCCCTTAGTATTTTGTATGTGGAAGAATGTATTGTAGGGTAAAAAAGGTCAAACCTATAACTTCCCCCCCCCCCCCCTCCATTCAAATTAGCTTCCGACGCCCCTGCAAAGTAAACAAAATTAATGTAGCTAGCTGAGTGGGCGATAATAGGGAGCTGAGTGTTTTCATACAAATAGAGGAGAAATAAAGACATCAGACTTACCTTTGAACCTTCCTCCCTCTTGCTTTTGGTTGTAGGATGAACTTTTGGTTGTGGGCTGAACTCCTGTGTACAATAATTGCTCTTTGCTCAATATCTTGTCCTCAAAACTATAAAGACAGACACAGACAGATTTTCGAGTGACTTAGTGGGTGCTGCTGCTACACAGCTGCCACCTAAAGGTAAAGCGAAGAACTACTGTTTCTACCTCCAGTATTCATCGCCAGATGGCAGCATGTCAGTCTCTTGTCACTATTGCCAATTATAGAACAGACAAAGCTAGACAAGCGCCTTCGGCACTTGGATTGTAGAGTGTCTGAGTCAATTGTTTCTACTTCATGTTAGGAATCCGACCATTTAATGTTTTGTTGAAAAAGTATAGGAGATATTATTTCTATTGCCACTTTTTGGCCAAAGAAATGGCTAAATCCCCAATAGGGGTGAATATGATATAATTTATAAGATAAGATAAGATAAGATAAGAAGTCTTTTATTTGTCTTTTCGAAGAGTACAAATGAGTACAGACGAGGATTATATAAAAATAGACAAAAGGGTCGACATACCTATTATGTACTACAAAGAGTGCATATTCTTCCGGCAGTTACCGAAATTTGGAAAAGGACTAGGCTAGTTGACTTAGATATGGTTAGAGAATAAAATAAAATAAAATAAAATTAAAAATAAAATCGAAGTTTAAGGTATCAGAGAACTAAGTGACTAACATGGCAAGTGTTAAAACATATCGCGAGGAGTACAGTACAGTACGACGCGATTTAATATCACAAACAAGTTTACATGTGATATTTAGAACAATAATATCAGTGGTAAAATATTAAATAGTACCACAATGAATAGCAAGTTTATACCACAAAATTTACATGTGGTATTTACAGGAGTAAAATTGAGTGAGAGTAATAAAATACATTATTACCGCAAAATAATATTTTACTGCCGGAACCCAAAATTAGGGTGGTGTAATTATATTAAAACAGGGTATTTTGATCGTGAGAGCAGTTATGTACTCAAAGTAGTACTGATCGTTTGACATAAAACATTATAATAATACGAGTCAGATTAGTAGTCCTTTCAGAGTCACATATTTTATATATCGGGGAAGGGGGCCCATTTCCTACTCTCCCTCGATCTGAGTTCGCAACATGGCTTGAATGCCTTGTCTGAATTCTTTTCTAATTTCTAAATTTTGCAAATTTTGGTTTAGATTGTTCCAGTTTTTCCTAGCTTTATAAAGAAATGAATTTCGATAGAAGGCCGAATTTGGGTGAATTAATTTTAGATTTTTCTTATTTCCAGCATGGCTTCTTGTGGGTATTTTTCTCAGATCCAGGTTTTCTTGGCTTTTAGTCAGATAGTGAGCACATTCAAGGATATGGACCTCCCTCCTCACATGGTTTGGTAAAATATTGATATCAAGGAGTAAATTGTCAACATTTTCTCTTTTGTTGCGATTCAGAGCTGCTCGTACTGCAGCATTAAGTAGTGATTTTAATCTACTAAGATGACATTTGTTTGTACCGGAATAAAATATATCACACCTGTCTATCAGGGGAATAATGAGAGTTTTTATAATGTCAACCTTTACCTTTTTTGGTAGCATGTATCTGGCATTACCCAGAAGTTTGACTTTCCATTTAACATTATTTATAGTTTTTTCAACCTGAGTTTTGAAAGTCAGTCGACGATCAATTACCAGACCTAGGTAGTTGTATTCTTCAACACCCAGAATTTGTTCATTACCCAGAGTAAGTTGATTATCATCAGTTTCAATTACTGTCTTTTTTGAAATATTTTTGAAATTTATATATTTAGTCTTAGAGACATTCATTGAAATTTTGTTGGATTTGCACCAGGTGTCAATTAAGTTTAGATCTTCCTGAAGGTTTCGGTTTATCTCTACTTGTTTTTTATCACTAGTGAATAGAACTGTGTCATCAGCATAATGCTGAATTGTTGAATATGCATATAAAGCCAATAATATTCATGCAAGAAAAAAATGAACTTGGTTCCACCATTAATTTTTCAGGGTACATTCTTTTGAAAAGAAATAAATTTTGCTAGAATCTGCAGGTGTCTAGGCTACCTCAGGGTACATATTATTTAATAATTCTTTTTATTATTCATCTTTCAAACTAGATGTATGACTTAAAATAGTGAATCTACTGAACATTTGTTTAACCTATGGTTGAATATTAAGTTGAAAATTAAGGGAGATGGAGAGACATATTGTTAATATACAACAGAAATCGATTTAATGATTTATGGGATACTGCTCGAAAATTCTTTTTCCACCAACTTCAACTGTTGAAGAATTCATTGAGGAGAAATTTGTAGACAGGTAAATGTCTTCCTTCCATGGTTGGTTATGCATGCTAAGTCATATATGTACATAGGCAGAAACTATTCCACATAGTTGATCTCCCTGATTTCACCCGCCAAGTTTGAAGAGGAAGGTTAATAGGAGAAACTAATGTATATATTTCCATATGACAATGTGTGTATCTATATGTATTTCTATATGTAACACAGATATAAACAACTAACTCAGGTATGTAAGACTTGTAAACTGAATAGAAAGAATTGAATATTTTTATTTAATGCTAAACAAGAAAAGTGCAAAATAATTAATGAGGATGATTGTGCCTAAACCACCACCAAGATGAAAACTATCTAAGAGTAAAGGCTATACTGAGCCAGTAAAACAAAGAAAAATATATGGTGCTGCTACATTGTTATATTATTATACTCAAATAGAAAATGTGTACCAAGTTATTCAATGTTAGTATTAGGGGGATCTAGTAGTGTTATACTGTCAGAGGTTATATAGTCAGTAGTTATAACAATAAAAGTAAAAGTAATTCTGGGTTTCTTGGAAGAGCTGTGAGGGCACAGAAAGTATACTATCCTTTTTCCTGTCTATTGTAACTGTTTATTGAGGATATAAAAACATTTATATATAATTCTACACAATGTTTTATACCAACAAATGCATCGCAAACACGTCAGCATCATAGAGAATTTTGGATCATCAAAATCCCTTAAGAAATGGCGACACAGCCGCCACTGAAAATGTAAAGTTGCTCTAGTAGAAGGGTTTCTATAAGAATCGCTATTATAAGCCGGTATTACCCTGTAGAATTGAGTAGAAATTTACTAAATTGTCTTATTATTAAAGAGAATGTCTTGAATATCGAGAAATTGAACCATAACAAAGATTTGAAAATATGTATCCACACTGTCTTTATCAATTGTCATTATTTCACTTTATTATTTAATGGGTTACCAGGAAGATCTCATTGTATGTAATACTTTGAGAGGGACCATCCCTTTTCGATATACTGCATTAAAATAGAAATGTATATTATGTTTATTGAATAAAAAATTTATATAATTGTGATGTGTTTCAGGAAATTGATTCATAAGTCGCAAAAAATGGATTTTGAGATATCGTTATATTTGAAAAGATGAGACCAAGTCGATTCTAATGATAATAAACAGTCTAATAATATAATAAGTATTCCCAGATTTAAAGTTTGATATTTTTATTTTTGAAAAGAAAAGTTTGCAATATTTCTGGGGGTCAATAACCAGTAAAGTAACTATATATATATACTTCATCTGAGGACCTTTAAAACAATTAGATATATTTAATCCATTGTCCTGAAATTTCATACATCCACTGATGTAACTATAGGTGATAAAATTCCCCCAAATCAGAACAGTCCAATAAAGTGATCTTATGAAACAAACACTTTGAAAAATATCATTTTTGCGACAAGTGACCCATTTTCCTAAAACGGATCACATATATGGGTCAGATTTTCAGAAAATGTACAATTCAACTTCACCAATCCTCTCAAATAACCCAAATTTCAGACGAAAATAACGTTCAACCTAACCAAACTGATTGCTAGAATCAATGCAATGTCGAATATATTTGAATTTACCTAGTATTGACCAAATTGCAGCCTAATTTACTAAATGTATACAGCTGCTAATTGTACATTTTCTGTAAATCTGACCCATATATAACTTCCCCCCCCCCACCTATGTGGCACCTCTGCGTCATGCACCACTCACGTTGGGTGGAGCAACCTGCGGTGGACATAGGCACCTGAGTATGTTATTCAAAATAACAATTCATTTATGTTACTCTTAAGTGACAATTATCACAAATACTATGTACTTATACATATGTTAATCTTTCTGGCCCACCTGGAAGACCTGTGTCACAGAGGGTACAAGCCATATTTCTGTATGTCAATGTCAAGAAATGAAAACGACTATTCTTTGAGACGAGAATCCGGGTATTTACAGGGGGCGCTACGATTGGCGGCAAAAACTCGGGTGAATACAACAGCTGAGTGCCATAGGCGCTAACGCTAAAATACCTGTTTTCAACCCCTTTGAAACCATACATAAACGGGTCAAAATGCTATGATCTTACATGGATATATCAAGTATTGTTCATACATTGCAGTCGCTTGTTCCGTTTTGCCGACAAATGTGTATACTTTAAGACACCAAGGGGGAAAGTTCAAGATTTTAAGCTGGGTTGCCATGGTCGTCAACGGCCGGCCGATACCAGGCCCACTGCTCGCCAAGATGCACTATCACGTGACCAGATGAGCGGAGGCCGTCTCAAAGAATATATATATAACTGGGTGAGATTTTGTGAAAATGTACAATTGTCAGCTGTACAAATTTGGTAACTTCTGATAAATTAGACTATTATATAATATAATGCTATGTATTGTTATAGAACAGACTATAGGGGTATGCTATTGTATCGTTAGTGTTATGTATTTCTCTATAGAAGGTAAATCGCCTGGCGATTCGCCCAGTTTGACGAATCGTCTAGTAATATTTTTATTAAAAGTAATGTCATGATGACGAAAGACGAATAACGAATGGTGAAAGGCGATTAACGATAGACGATCCACTTGTACTATATAAACCCCTGTTTGTTGACGATTCACATAATAAACCTGAGACTCGAACTGCAAACAACTCCTTGACTTCCTCCCTCGCAAAGCGCAGATATCTTTGGCGAATATAAGTACCAGTAATCATATAGCAGACACCAAATAGAGTAATCCAGCATCTTTATTAAATATGGCGTATTCGACATCATCATTAGATCATCTCTGGGACCAGGCTCTGGAAGACCAGGCCCAACGATTACATGAACATGGACAATATGAAAAGGAAAACCGTAACATTGGTGGCAGCGGTGGGGATAACATCAATACCCTGGGCGATGGATCATCATCATCATCGCTTACGGATCCCCATCCTTTTCCATTGACGCCATCGCTGGAAGTGACTGTCAACCCACGTCAGTATGAGAACTGGCGGTCATCTCAGCCTGCAAGAGATAGACGTGTGAGGGTACTGGAGGAGGTGCCAAAGCCCGATGTGAAAGTAAAGCCTGGGAGTGGGGGAGGAGTGGCTGTAGCCAGACCAGGCAGGAAAGTGAAAGCAGCGCCAAGAGTGTATGACGGTTCCACTTCACTTGGTGACTTCCTGAACCATTTCCAGGTTGTGGCGGACTTAAACGATTGGACAGATAAAGAATGTGCCTTGTATCTAGGGGCCAGCCTGGACGGTTCGGCATTAGCTGTGCTAGAGAAAGTGGACTTGGATGGCCCTACTGGGTATATGTTGCTAGTAGAAGAACTTGAAAAGAGATACCAGCCGGCTGACCAACTCGCCCTGTACAGAACGCAACTTAGACTGAGACGACAAGCGAAAGACGAAAATGTGAATGACGTAGCCGACGACATTGAGCGAATGGTGCGATTGGCCTACCCCAGAGTAGATAGAGAAGTCAGGGATGATCTCAGCCGAGATGCATACATCGCAGCGTTAAAAGACGAAAAGCTGAGGCAGTGGGTAGTGCAGGCTAGACCAGGAACTTTTGCTGAAGCTAGAGCAGCAGCTTTGCACGCAGAAGCCTTCACTCAGGCTGAGAAGGATAGGTATGCGGCGCCCAAGGGTCAAGTGCGGGTGGCAGTGAGCGAATCGCCCCTAGCGGCCCCCAGTGCACCTGTCCAATTGGAGTCAGTCTTTGAGCGAATCATTGAAAGGTTAGAGCGACTGGAGACGAATCGCCCCCAAACGAATCGCCTTCAACCCAAGAATAGAGGCTGCTTCCAGTGTGGCGAGATAGGCCATTTCAAACGTGACTGCCCTCACCTGCCTGCACCCAGGCCGTTGATGGAGCAGGGAAACGACCAAGGGCAGTGAATGGCCGGGAGCCTGTCCAACGGATAACCGGTGGGAGAGAGGGTTGGATCGCAGTGCAGGGGCGATGGGACCCGTCGACAGCGGGGGTAGTAGTAGATGGAAAGTGTCGGGGAGTGTCAATACAGTGGCTAGTGGACACGGGAGCATGCACTACTATTATGAGTAAATACATCTGGCAGCAAATGGATCAACCACCACCACTCAGGGCATCTCAAATACGTATAACTGGAGCCGGGGGTACACCAGTTGATGTGTTAGGAGAAACTGACATAGAAGTTGACTTTGGGACTCTGATAATCCAAATGCAAGTGATAGTAGCCAAACTGGACCAAGGAGGCATCCTGGGGATGGATGTGATTAGGGCCAGGAAAGGACAGGTAGACACAGACAGTGGGAAAGTGTGGCTGGAGACTCAGGCCAATACAGGACCAGGCCACTTGGAGGGGTATGTGTATGCAGCCCAGGAAACCACAGTGAGGGCAGGGAGTCGCATGATGATGAGAGTAGAATGGGACAATGTATCAGACAATCAAGGATCCCTGAAACATCTCAGGATCCTGGAGGATGGAGGATTTGTGCCTGATATTCGTGTAGCTCGGTCTGTGCACCTATCACAAGATCTGGGTAGTATAGCAGAGGTTCTGAACGGAGGAAACAATGATATACGGATCCCTAAAGGAAGTAAAGTGGCTCTGTGGGCTGAGGGAGAGAACAGTTTGGAACTGGGGGAAACCACTCAGCCTAGAACGAAAGAACAGGAAGAGGAATTGCTAAAAGAACTGTGGAAACGGACTGATCAGGAAACCGTGGGGTCACACAATGAGCTGATTAATGACCTGTATAGACAATTTCTCCCTAGTTTCTTCCTGGAGGGGGAAAGCTTGGGGAGGACAGGGATGGTGAAACATAAGATTCACACAGGAGACCATGAACCAGTGAGAAATAAACCTCGTCGTGTCCCTATGCACAGACGACAAGTTGTGGAGAGTGAATTATCACGGATGTCGGAAGGGGGCATCATTGAACCAGCTACGGGACCATGGGCCTCCCCAGTAGTTCTGGTCAAAAAGAAAGGTGGTGGGTGGCGTTTCTGTGTAGACTATAGGGACCTGAATAAAATCACCAAGAAAGACGCATATCCCCTACCACGAATGGACGACACGTTAGATATGCTGAGTGGTGCTAAGGTATTCACCACCTTGGACCTGGCCAGTGGCTATTGGCAGGTCGAAATGGACAATGAAAGCAAAGAGAAAACTGCATTCTGCACGCACCAAGGGTTGTTTCAATTCAATGTGATGCCGTTTGGGCTGGTGAATGCGCCCTCTACGTTCGAGAGACTGATGGACACCGTGTTGTCAGGACTAGTAGGTGAACAGTGCTTAGTCTACTTAGATGATGTTATTATTTTTGGCAAGAACACAGAAGAATGTGCTAATCGATTGGCTGCTATTCTAGAGCGAATCACGCAAGCTGGACTAGTAATAAAACCAAGCAAGTGTCAGCTGTTTCAACCCTCAGTTGCCTTCCTGGGGCATGTGGTTTCTGGAGATGGTGTGGCCACCGATCCTGATAAGATTGAGGCCGTGAAATCTTGGCCTATACCCACCAGCAAAGAAGCATTGAGGAGCTTCCTGGGCTTCTGCTCCTACTACAGGTCATTTGTGAAAGATTTCGCCAGTATAGCAGCCCCTCTATTTCAACAGACCAAGAAGGATTGTGTCTTCCAATGGAGCCAACAGTGTGATGAAGCCATGAATGAACTGAAACAGAACTTGTGTGATGCACCCATACTGGGATTCCCCGATGCCAATCATCCCATGCTCTTGGACAGTGATGCCAGTGGTCAAGGGCTAGGGGCTGTGTTGTCTCAGGTGATCGATGGTAGAGAGAGAGTGCTAGGATTCGCCAGTCGGTCACTAAATAAAGCTGAAAAGAACTATTGTGTGACTAGGAAGGAACTGTTGGGGATTGTCTTTGGCATCAGGAGGTATAGATCTTACCTAGTAGGGAGCCACTTCACTGTCCGCACTGACCACAGCGCTCTTAAATGGTTGCTGGAGATGAAAGAGCCAGAGGGGCAACTAGCTAGGTGGTTGGAGGAGTTGGCCTCATACACATTCACGATCGTTCATCGGCCAGGGAAACAGCACGGGAATGCAGACGGAATGTCACGAATCCCTTGTAACCAATGTCACCGTATTGATGAAGTAACAGAAGAAGAAGGAGACGTAGGAAGGATTAGAGTCATTCAATGGGATGTAGGTCACCAATGGCTCAGTGAACACCAAGAAGACGATGTCCTGTGCGAGATATTTAAAACAGCTGTGGAAAAAGAAGTGTGCCCTGAGGAAAAAGACAGAGTACCTGAGAAAGACTGGTTGTGGTTCTTGCATAACTTCCAATCCCTGGCAGTTCAATCTGGATTGCTAGGGTGTTGGAGATGGACTTCTGCTGGAGGCAGAGAGTGGAGAGTATATGTCCCTACAGCAGGTAGAGAGGAGTATCTGAAGCAACTACATGAAGGACCACTAGGAGGGCATTTGGGCCGAGACAAAACTCTAAGCAAAGCAAAGCGATCCGCCTATTGGCCTAGTATGTCAAAAGACATAGCCCTTTTTGTAGCTACCTGTTTACCCTGCCAGCAGAGGAAAGGACCAGGTCAACGGAGGAGGACTAAGATGGGGGAGAGGCCACTACAAGGCCCCTGGGAAGAGATAGCCATGGACATCACCGGGCCATTTCCAGAGACGATTCGTGCAAACCGCTATATCCTGGTGATTACTGACCTGTTCTCCAAGTGGACAGAGGCCTTCCCACTAAGAGATTTCACAGCAAAAACAGTGGCTGAAGTACTGGTTACTGAAGTAGTCTGTCGATTTGGTACTCCTTTAATCTGGCACTCAGATCAGGGGAGGAACTTCGAGTCAAATCTGTTCAAGGAAGTGGCCGAACTCCTAGGGATATGGAAGACTAGGACTTGCCCGTACCACCCGCAGAGCGATGGTCAAACAGAAAAATTTAATAGGACCATGGCTACCATGCTAACTGGACTTGTGGACGAAGAACATAGTGACTGGGATCTATGGACTCCTTATGTGACTGCAGCATATCGCTCCTCTGTACATGCTACTACAGGATTCTCCCCAAACTACCTAGCACTGGGTAGAGAAACTAATATGCCATGGGACCTGGCATATGGCCTACCTGAACAACGAACCCCCCAGCCTAGAGAAGGGTATGTGAGTGACATGTGTAAGCGAATGGAAGCAGCCCACCGAGTTGCTTTTAAAGCTATCAAAACTACCCGAATGAAACAGAAAGACTATTACGATTTCTACACTCGAGAGAAACGGTATACAGAAGGTCAGTCAGTGTGGGTGTTCCAACCAATTAAGAAGATCGGGAGATCTCCGAAACTACATAAATTTTGGACTGGGCCATGGACAGTGATTGAAGTGCTAAATGACATGGTCTATCGAGTTCAAAGCGGCCGCAAACGCAAAGTAGTGCATGGCGATATCATGAAAGCAGCACATGGAGGGGAGAGAATCGTGCATCCATTGGTTTGTGATGTAAACAAACACGCAAGGCTGCGAAATGGACATGACGACATGTGCACAGAAGACGGAACGTCAGTCGCCAGGCCGACCAGCGCGGCAGCCAAGACAACCAGCCTTGTAGTCAAGGCAACTGGCGCACCGCTCAGAAGAGCGCTCGCTGGCGAAACGTTACATCTTGGAACAGCGCCAAACTGGGTCGCGCCTCCCGCTGGAAACGAGCCCGCCTTGAACATGCACCATGACGTTGCATCATGGCCTGAGCCCGGCCCGCGAAGTATGAATCTAAGCGAAGAAACACCTGTGATTAAAACTGTTATGATGATTAGAAGTAAATCAACGAGTTTGGACGAATCAGACATCAGCAAACAGCTTCAGCGGTTGCATTTACACAATAATCAAGCGATCGCAAGACCGATCCTGCCCATTCGCCTGAAACGACTTGCTACAAATGTAGGAAAATCGCTCAAAACAAAGACGGTGTTGCCATATAAAAGAAGAGCGGATCTCGCTGACCTGTCACTCTCGATCAACATGGCGAGCAGAATGGAGTTATACGAATGCTCACACCCGAACTGCCAGTTTATTACCAGATCAAGAGTAGCTTTGGAGGATCACCAGAAAGAGAGGCATGACGATCTTATTGTAGGGGTGATGTGCCCTAAGTGTGATCGAGTGGTGTTCTCCAGGAGGAGGAGGGACTTAGTGAAGCACGAACAAAACGTACACGGCATTGCTTCGCCTGACTGGCCCGGACCAGCTTCAGTAATAGTGGTTTTTTTTTTTTTTTGGACAAATTTTATTCAGGTAGTTAGTTGTGGCATGTGCCATAGCAGTTTAACACGGCTCGGGCTATTCCCGGTATTCCGCCGCGTCCTGAATTTTCGCTATTTCATACATAACATTTTTTTATTGAGTGTGGAAGTTACCTTACATTATATTCTATTCTATTCGTAGGTGTATGAAGAATAATGAAATGGGATGGAATAATGAGGTGATTGGTCATAATATTATCATTTAGCTAAGTTTTTAGAGTGAAGGAGTAATAAATATCTTGGGATGGATTGCGTCGAATAGGTTATTTCTTATTTCTTCGGGGTACGTTGTTATGGTCGAAGTTCTTCAGGTAGTTGTATGTTGTTGGACAGGATACCGTTCTTTACTCTTTGTTTGAAGATTAGCTTGTCGTCAATTCTCTTCAGGGCGTCATCGAGATTATTCCACATTAATATACCAGCATATGCTATAGATTTCTGGTAGATATTACAATTAGGTCTATTAACTTGGAAATTTAAATTTCGTTGTTCTCGTAGATTGTAGTTAGGCTCTTGTCTTCGATTCTCTATCCAGATTATTCTGGGAGAGTGTAATTGCTTTTGATAAAATTTGATATTATTAAAGAATATTCTTTGGGTAATAGACATGGAGCCGGACTCACTATGTAATAGGTCAATATTGTACCTTCTAGGTTTTTTTAAAGCGAAACGAAGTGCCTTGTTTTGGAACACTTGTAGCTGATTAATTAGGTTCTTACTACATGACAGAAAACAAACATTACAGTAATCTAAATAAGTTAAGATCATTGATTTTACGAGAAGTAGTCTGGTTCTAACATTCAGTGCATGACGATTAATATATAAATTGGTGAGCCTGGCATTTGCCTTGCTCAGTACACTTTTAGCCATGAGATCAAATTTTAAATGCCTGTCGATGGTCAGACCAAGGTATACGAATGAGTCGACCCATCCTAGATTGATTCCATTTATGTGTATACTCCGGGCAGGGATATGTTGCAAAGCCATTTGACTGGTTGGTATTAGCATGGCTTTGGTCTTGGGTATGCTCAATGATAGCCTGTTGGTCAGGCTCCATTCAGCCACTAGGTCAGTATCATATTGGCTACGTGAAATTACCGTATCCTGCGTGGGTGAGCTGTTAATGAGTACAATATCGTCTGCAAACAAAAGAATCTCTCCTCTAATGGGTAATAGACATATGTCGTTGATAAACAGATTAAATAATAAGGGGCCCAGGATAGAGCCTTGTGGCACGCCACATTTTACTGGTAGGTAGGTCGAATATGTATCATTTGCGCGTACCCTTTGGTACCGCCCAGTCAGATAATTAATTATCCATGTTCTAAACCATATGGGGAGAGAATAATGTTCAAGTTTATTTGTAAGTAAGCGGTGGTCAATGGTATCGAAAGCTTTCTGATAGTCAAAAAAGACTAGATTACTATAATTTTTAATATTTCTATTATTGACTAATCTGTAGAGTAATAGGTAAACCGTTTCTATTGTGGAAGCATTTTTTCTAAAGCCACCTTGGAGGGGAGATATTACATTGTTGTTTTCAGTAAATTCCTGGATTTGGTTATTAACGTGTTTTTCAAGCATTTTACTTAATACATGGGTGAGCGAAATAGGCCTTAAATTAGTTACTTGAGTAGCATTTCCTTTCTTAGGTATCGGAATAACTGTGGCTTTTTTCCACCTAGCCGGCATTATGCCGCTATTAATCGAGAGATTTAATATAAAAATGAGCTGATGTTTAGTAGCTGTGAACAGAAGTTTATAGATATGCATTGGGATTTCTTCGCATCCTGAGGATTTGTTTGTTTGTAGATTATTAATAATCACCTCAAGTGAAACTAGGTTAATTGGTTCATAAGGGGTTGTTTCCAGTTGTTCACCGTTTGGGGCTCTAGGCCCCAAGTTCAATGGGGTATTGCTTGCCGGTAATTTATTTGCCGTCTCAATGCCAATATTGGCAAAGAATTTGTTTATAATACTAGGTACGTTTTCGGCATAGGCCATTTGCCCCGTTGCAGGGTTTATGATCTTATTAATTGTTTTGTGTTTATCCCTTAGGGGTAAATAATCATTTAAAATTTGCCAAAACTTTTTATAGTCGTACCTATGCTCATGGAGTTGGTCTCTAAAGTAATCACTCCGTGCTCGTCTCGTTTCTGAGTTTGCACGATTCCTAAAGTAAACTGCTCTTAGTCTAAATATTTCCCTTTTTGTCTTTTTATATTTTCGGAAATAATAGTCTCGGTTGTGGGCAAGATTTAGCAGTTCCTTCGAATACCATGGTGGTTTTTCTTTTTTAGCTTTATACCGTTTTTTGGGACACACTTTGTTTGTTATGTTCAAATAATTAGAATAGAGAAGTTTCCATGCAGCGTTCGGTTCAGTACAGTTGTAATATTCATTCCAGTTTTCAATTAGGCTAACCTCATTGTTGATGGTTACAGCGTTTAGCTTGGTATATGACCTAGCTTGGAAATTACATCTGTTGTGGCTTTCTCTATCTTTCTTCTTAGTTATAAATATTATACAGTGGTCGCTAAGATTGAATTCTACTATACCTCCCTCGCCTATATGTTTGACATCTGTCAGAATATGGTCCAGTGCTGTTGCGTTACCATTTAGCCCAAGTCTCGTTGGCAATGTAATCAGCGACTGGAGGTGTTTGTTAGATATTAATTTACTTAGGTCGTCTCTATGGCTTTTAGGATGATTTGAGTCTGGTAACATGTCAATATTCAGATCTCCCATAATGATAATCTCAGCGTTCTGATATTTGTCTCTTGCTAGATCTATAATGGAGATTAGACTATCACAGAAGGTACCAACATGTCCTGATGGTGGACGGTAAATGTTGCAAAGTATAAGACTTTTAGATAGTGGGTAACTAATGTAGAAACATTGTGCTTCAATGTCTTTGCTTAAGGTATTTAGGTCAGTTAGGGTTGTATATTCTAATATATTATTAATATAGGCGCATAGGCCGCCTCCATTTGCCTGTTCTCGATCCAGTCGTTCTAGTGTGTAATTCATAAGATGGAAGTTAGAACTTAAGATGTCATTTCTCAACCATGTTTCAGAAAAAAGGAATACATCAAATGTTATATTCATTAATTCCATTTTTAGTTGTGCCCATTTGTTCATTATCGACCGTATATTCAGGTGGAAATACTTTTTCCCCTTAAGTAAGTTACATTCTTTTAGTGTTGGTTTTAGTTTACAGGAGTACTCATTCATCGTAACTAATAAATGTTAACTCTGGATATGATGAGAATAAACTTCTTAGTAAAAAAGACAGTATTAACCGACACATGTTACCAGCGATAATTGTTTTATACTCAGGTGGTAAATGATACAACATGTTACGACACAGTATTATTGAGTTATAACTCATCGTGGATGTATCAGTATGTAGGTGTAAATAGTGCACTGGTAATAAGTGCTTTAACACAGTGACAATATCTGAACAAAAATAATACAGCTGGGATGGGGCAGGTTTCGCCCAAATTCTGTTTGGCGTAGTAGTAACAGAATAGTAAAGCGTTGATAGTGAGTGCTTTAGCATAGTTACAATATATAGCCAATAATAATATAGCAGAGTTGGGACAGGTATTTCCCTTATCGCCCATGTTCTGTTTAGCGCAACAACAACAAAATATAATAACAGCGTAAAGATTGAACTGCACCAAGTTACAATATATAGCCAATAATAGTATAGCAGAGTTAGGACAAGTATTTCCCTTATCGCCCATGTTCTGTTTAGCGCAACAACAACAAAATATAATAACAGCGTAAAGATTGAACCCGTAGGTAATCTGTAATTGAGCCCTCTAACTAGGTTGGGCCGGCTGGTACTCGTGTACCTGAAACAAAGGTTATTATAGTAAACACTTAGACATAAGGTGGGGTCAGCCTCGCGGTGCCCCCTCTCGATCCCAGTCAGTGAATAGCCCTCTTGGTGCGGTCCACCAGGCAGAGATATACTCTGCAGTAACATAGTAAGTAAGTGCAATAACAACAGTGAGTGCTTAGGTGCGAAAGAAACTCCTCGTTCCCTGATACAATAAATAACGATTGATTCGGTATTCAGACAAGCCAATAATGCATGATCAAGTAGTAGGTCAGGGTTACAATTTGTTAAACAATGGCATTTGCCGATAGGGATTTCAAATTCATATTTGTAACAAGACTCTATCTCGAGTGTGAAACAATTAGACCATAGCTTTTGGATTAGCTCCCTATAACAATATCTGAAAGTTATATCATATTTATACAGATCATTGGTACTCGTGACAATGGGAACAGGTAATTGCTGCTTGCTAAACATTAATTATATGAGACCCATGTGCATTATATGATGTGCGAGAGTCAGGTAGTGATAAACAGTCAAAGGTTAGTAATACCTTAGGTATCGTTTGAAATTTCTGGGAATCGCTGGGGAAAGAAAGAAAGGGGGGAGAGGCATTTGCCGTATTGTGAGTTACTGGGCATTATATCGATGACATTTCTCCAGCTGTCTAGCCCAGTCGCGCACTACGTAATTCTTCGGATGGAGTCCATCACTTAGGGCACCATAGTTGTTGTGGGTTCTGCCGTAGATTCTTCGGTGAACCTTCCCTGTTAGGGTTGGATGTATAATTCCCCTGATCATGTTATGATACTTTATGAAGTAATTGACGTCCCGTATCGCTTGATTTAGTATCAGTTGTTCGGGGTCAAAATGGAATTCATGATTATATGTATTTAACGACATCCCACAAATGCCGGTAAAAATGGGGGTGATTTCAGGAAACCTTGTATACATATCATCAGTCACCGTCTCGATTATATTGATCATGTGGTTTTCAATAGCTTGACTTTCTGGCCATCTAACGTATACTCGCTTGGTAATTGAATGTCTAATAGTGACGTCACAAATTCCTCCAAGGAATACGACATTCGAGGGTCTGAAGTGATATATATCGTTCTGACCTTGTTCATATAGACGTTTTATGCCCCTGCCAGGTAGCGTTCGGATTCGAATTTCTTCATTCTGAAGATACTGATAAAGAGTTTTGCCCCGGGAATCACATAAAACTAGTGTTTTAACTTGGGAAATGTCTTCTTGGAAGGCCATACTCACTTCTGCTTTGACTGTTTGTCTTTTGGAATACCAGACTGAGGAACTTGTGAATGAGTTCTCCTATTCGCACCACGTGTTGGACTTTTTGGCTCCGAATCGGCAGGTAGGTCTTGTTTCACTGAAAGCAAGGTGGAAGGTGAGGTCCCGCCCGTGCTTGGGGTACGATTGGGCCTCGTGTCACGGCCAGTTTTAGACGCTGATGATTGAGCTAGGTGCGTTTTCATGGATTGCCTTGTGGTGGGGGCCGTGACTGCGCTCGAGGTTGATTGGGTTGACGCAGCTGGTTTATGCTGGACAGGTTTAGAAACAGCTATTTTAGCTAGGGGGGGCTCCTGGGTCAGGTTTTGGGCCACGGGTTCAGGTACCTTAGGTGTGTTTCCCGGTTTATTGTCCTGCCTATTTTCCAGGGGGGGGGGCCCCATGGTCATTTTCTGTGGCTTGTTTCACTTCCTCTTCTCCAGGGGCCTGTAATGCTTCAGCTTCATCTCCTTCTCTTTGCTCTTGCTCTACGCCTAGTTCAGAATCAGTTTCATATTCAGAATCTTCTTCTTCATTGGCTTTAACTCGCATTTGCTCTCTGTCTTCACGGATACTCGTCTCAATCTCCCTTCTTTGCATACGGAAATATTGCATTTCAGCTTCCTCATCTTCATCTTCATTTGGGATACCCTGGTCTTCCTCAGATCGTTCAAGCGAGGGCATATCAGTTGTATCGTACTCATATTCAAAGGTTGGCGGTTCTTGAGCATCTAGGTCCTCCTCATGAGGGGCTGGGGGGGGTACTTGGGTCATGAAGTCCCTTCTGATCTCTTCCCTGACTTCCATCAGAATGTTTCCATGGTGGTTTTTACCGCTCCATTGAACATTTTTTTCCAAGATGGCGCTATTACTTAACATGATACCCGTTCCCCACCACCTGTCATACGTGCATTCTGCCAGTACCGACATGCCGGTATCAAGCAGGTCAATTCTTGGTCCTTCACATTTGGTGAATTTTGTTTTCAGGACGTCTTTCATGACCTGGTTCTTAATCTTGTCCCATATTTCGTTTTTACCACAACGTTCCCCCCATCTTTTTGCATTTCTGGGACAGGTCGATTTCGCGATCGTGGCGGCTATTAACGGATTGCCAGTCTGAATTGCCTTCGTGTACTGGTAGGCCTGTTCTGCAGAAGAAAAGTCCTTGCCGTTGAATCTAAACAGGCTGGTACTAAAGTTAGAAAACGTAGAATGTTCCCCCTGATAGCCCATAGCCCCCTCTATCTCCTTGGTCTTGACCTCAGAGATTCTAATGCCCGATGGGAGGTGGTCTAGTTGGTCAAAGGAATATTCCGTATTATTAACTTTCATCTTTCCTCTAGCAAGTGATATCTTGTGCCCCGATTTAGTGGTTTTGGCATGTGCCATTACCTGGCGCATATCTGCATGTTGTCTGGCCAGAGATTCGGGGAGATCTGGATTAAAGTACACCTTTGCGTACTGGGGAAAGTTTTTTAGACGCGATTTACAACGAAAAAGCCTGTTTCTGGCGTCTTCAGTTTTAAATTTCAAGATGATATTACGAGAGGCGTTCTTCCTCTTGGGTTTTGTACCTATACGCGAGGCGAATTCGAGATCCTCTATAGAAAAGGTTAGGTCGATTGCACGACAGAGCTCCGTCATTTTTCGCCAAGTCACGGTACGCGGATCCCTCGTTTCATCTTGTGATTCTATAAAGCCCGAAATTATGATGTGTTTCTTTCTCAGACCTCTGTCTAATTCGAGACAGTAGTTCTCCAAATTGGTAGTGACTAAGTTTTGGTGGGACATTTCCAACTCTAGTTGTTGAATTCTGTTGTGCAAACGGTTGGTGTACGCATGAAGTCGATCTACCTTATTAGCCGTAGGCATAAATTCCCTACACTGTTGCTCGAGATTAGTTATTCTTTCTTCAGAAGTCATTTTGGATAAGGGAGGATGTTTCAAAAATATTATGTGTGGATTAGAAGCTAATTCAAGGGATGAGTGTTCACTTGTGACAACAAAGGCAATAGCATAGGTCCAGGCCAAAGTCAGGTTTGAGTGCGACCCGGGCATAAACAGAGCAATAACATTGGTGTTAAATATAGCTATACCTGTACCGGTGTTCCCAGTCTCTATGTATTCATATGTATCCGACTTTAGAACATTGTCTGTGCTCGTATCCTTCACATTAAAATCCTATTTTTGCTTCCATACGTTTGTAGACCAGATATGGTGAGATGTGTAGGTGAGGTGATATGAATTGAGGTTGTAGAGCCCCGCATAGGTGAAAAATATGAATCTATATGGAGAGCGGTCGGTACACACGTCCGCACGCCATCGGTAATCCACACACGTTACCTGCCGAAGGCCACTAAGTGGACGACTAGCCACCCCGGAGGAGGTCAAACTGTATGATCAGGGTGTGAGATCTACAAGGCCAGCCGAACCGCCATCGCCATCAGACCATGGTCAGCAAACACCTGAAGAGACGGGGCCCATTGATCGCCCACCCGACTCCCTCCCTTACTGCCCTCAGGTGGAGGCTGTCACACCTGTACACCCACCAGAAACCACGGAATTAGACAGACTCCTCGACCAGGAAATCCAGGACATTACTACTAATATTCAGACAGCATGTGTGAGAATAACTAATTTAACTGACTCGGCCCAGCCTGTGCAAGTTATGCGAATGCCTATGAAGGCAATGAGTGCTAGGGCCCCATGTATTTCTCCGGACAGATCAGACTTGGTGCAATCAGTGACAATGGAGATGGGGGCTGGCGATCCGCCACCCCAACATATGACAGTGCCAGGGGAATTAGTAGTACCTGTGATAAATAGTGAAACCCAGAATCAGGAGGTTCTGGAAGTATGTACCACAGACACGGGCGGAGGCGATCAACTGGGACTCAACCCCCCTGCCCTGCTAGTAGCTGAGTTTAGTGTGCCGGATAACAAGACTACGAATAGCCCTGTTCGCCTAGCCCCTGAGGCGGTTCGCCCGGATAACCTCAACACCCCCCTCCCCCTGGAGGCGAATCGCTCAGGTGAGGAGTATAACTGCTTGGCCATTCTCCCCGCCCCTGCAGAAGCTCTCCAGTTCCCCGAGCGGTGGAACTTCACACCTGAGACCCAGGATCTGGTTGCCCAGCTGGTGGAAACCACAGTACGAGAAATGAGGCCTCCTGCAAGAACAGGTGTAGTAAGTGGGAACACCTATATGCCTGCCCTAGGAGCCCCTGTGCTTGCTGACATTCACGTTCCCCACTCAGTGGTCCATGAGGACAATGAAGAGTCGTGGGAGATAGTGCAAGGTCCCAGAGTGTGTCGGCTGTCCTACCGGCGAGTGTTTACGTGGGCAAAGGCTATACCAGACGTCCCCCTGCCCCAACCTGAAGGTCCCCCGGAACTGCCCACCTGGCCGGGTTTCCCCGTCCAGGTAGTCAAGGAACGTGTGAAACGCAGAAAGCTGGACACTGGTGCTGTTCAGCACACACAAGAAACGACGGCCACATACAGGATTGATCCCGGTGATATCAGTGAATAGACTGAACTGTGTGACCTGTGTGGATTTTTATATCCAGTTATGTTAGTGTTCTTAGTAAAAAGAGACTGAGATGGACTCCCATTCCGGCCGACGGCAGATCATTAAACAGTTTGTAATTTATTGCTATCTATTTAAATTCCATGTTTGGAAGAGAACTATGAACATTTCCTGTGATTCGAGTTGCTGCTTGCTGAAACTAAACTGCTGAAAAGGATCTACGGTGCCTCGCTGTTGTGTTAATGACATTGTTTCTTATTTATATTTCTTACGGGTCAAGAAACCTCAAAAGGGGGAGTAATGTTATAGAACAGACTATAGGGGTATGCTATTGTATCGTTAGTGTTATGTATTTCTCTATAGAAGGTAAATCGCCTGGCGATTCGCCCAGTTTGACGAATCGTCTAGTAATATTTTTATTAAAAGTAATGTCATGATGACGAAAGACGAATAACGAATGGTGAAAGGCGATTAACGATAGACGATCCACTTGTACTATATAAACCCCTGTTTGTTGACGATTCACATAATAAACCTGAGACTCGAACTGCAAACAACTCCTTGACTTCCTCCCTCGCAAAGCGCAGATATCTTTGGCGAATATAAGTACCAGTAATCATATAGCAGACACCAAATAGAGTAATCCAGCATCTTTATTAAATATGGCGTATTCGACATCATCATTAGATCATCTCTGGGACCAGGCTCTGGAAGACCAGGCCCAACGATTACATGAACATGGACAATATGAAAAGGAAAACCGTAACAGTATATATCTGAGTAATTTTGGCATTGTGATGATTAAAACTATCTCTTTCTTTGTGTTAAACTGCAATTTGAACGTAATCTTTCTCCTAGATTTGGATGATTTGAGCGGATTGGGGAAAGTGAATTGTACATTTTCACAAAACCTGACCCAGCTGAGTGGTTTAGCAGCTCTATGGTGGAGATCATTGGTTGACCAAGGAAAGATAAACAGCGTGAGTCGGGTGTCGTAATGTAGCGACCAGCTTTCTGGTAGTCGTGCCTTTGTTCCCTGGTGATTAAGCCCCGTTTTACAAGAGAGGGAACCAGTCAGTGGGGGGCAGAGAAACGTCCAGAAAGTATCCGCCCTAGATTGATGCAGGATATTATTTCATTTTCTGTTTTTGTTCTTATTGTTGTTTTTTTTCTCATTTTTAACGATACTGCTCCCCCCCCTCCCCGCCCTGCTCTCACTCCCTCAAACCATGAAATCATTTGTTTCAGTCTCTAACTGCCTTGCACCACTGCCTTGTACAAGGTGATCGGTACAGTACTGGGTCACAACTGTGAAGCCCTGGGGCGATGGACACGGGTCCAAATATGCTGGCTGCGCCTTCTTCTAAGAAGGTGGTTATGTCGCTCTACGTCTAGAAATTAACTATTTGATATCATATTGAAATAATTCTGATACTGGTATCCCAAACTCAAAAGTCGAATTTTATTTTTTAAGATTGCAATTATTTGGTAAGGGTCAGGGGCACCCCACAGCTAATGACCAGATAAGAGCTAATAGCCCTGCTGCTGGTTGGGGGAGGTGATGGAACCTAGATCTCGGGAGAATCGTCCTCTTCTAATATTGAAAAAGGTTAGTTATAATTATCAGCTGGTTATAAGTTACCATGAATCGGTTTAATTTTTATATTAAAATGTGTTGAAATGTTTATTATTGTCCTTGATGTGAACTGTGTAAAGTGTACTGATCCTAGTTGTAACTTACGATAAATATGTCATGACTTCATTATATTATGATCAGTATTAAAAAATAACAAGAGAAGAGCAAATGTATTTCTTCATGGTAAATTGCTCTGGTGAGAAGCGAGATTTTGTTGATAGACTGAATAAAGATCGTTTTGTAAAAAAAAAAAGAAATTCTCTAATAAAATAGACAGCATAAAGATATTTTGGCTTATATACTTTTCCCAGTAGTGGTTTCTGAAGTGTTGTTCAATGTTGGTAACTAATATCATGACACAATCGTTTTTCCCCCTTAATATTAACCCAAACATTGAAGATACATGGATTTAATTTCTAAGATATTCAAACTGCAATATACATAAAACGTGCTATTTAGATACAAGATCCTTGTATGATGAAATAGTTAACACATTTATTTATTATTCTCCATACAGTCCTGTCCAGAAAGCCACATTCCTCGAGTGATAAGCTTAACCACAAGGCTAAGACTAAGGCTAAAACAAGTGTTAATGGGAATCACTTGACCCCTAAAAGTTAAGGGGTCATTAGGGCTGTCTACTACTGACTGAAAAGTTCATACATACATTTGATTTTTGAGTGAAATGGCTGTTGTTTGGGTATATTCTACTGCGTTTAAATTATTGTCAGTCACCATAAACATATCATCAAAATGGTTTGATTTTATTCAATTATCAAAGGTCATGCAAATAAATGCAAATTCATAATTTGTTTGGCAAAGATTTTCGGTATTGATATTGATAAGTATGTAAGAAAAAAAAGAAGTTATTGTATAGAAATCATGACATACAAAATACAAAAGTTAAGTGTTAATGGGAATCAGCTGACCCCTAAAAGTTAGGGGATCATTAGGGCTTTCTAATACTGATCTACTAATGGCACTATTACAGACAAGTCTCAAACTCACAAAGGTCATTCAAGGTCACTCAAGCACAACAAGGAATTACATTTGAACCTGGTTTTATTTAACACCAAAATTATACAATAAAACCTCGAAATCATCTGCAACACCTAAATATATGTGGGTCAGATTTTCTGAAAATGTACAATTGGCAGCTTGACACTCACTAAATTTGGCTAAAACATTATGAATACCGGGTATATCTGAGTATATCTGGTATGACATTGATTTAAAGTATCAGTTCTGTTATGTTAAACTGCATTTTGAAGATCATTTTTGTCTTCAATTTGGGTTATGTGAGAGAATTGGTGAAGGCGAACTGTACATTTTCTGAAAATCTGACCCATATATAATCACGGTTCGATGTGGCCACCATATTGGTCGAATTTAGATATTAAAAGCCTAAAGGTAGCGAATGATTTTAATAGACTCTCAGGTGGGGAAAGGTGGGGGGAGGAGATATTACCATGGCAAGCAACATCACAATTACCGCAATTGATCAGCTGACTTTGTTATATTATAGCTATTTTGTAGGGTTTAGTATCAATAGAGCACTACAGAGCCTATAGTCACTATAAGCCCCAATTGGAGCACTACAGAGCCTGTTATATTATAGGTATTTTGTAGAGCTAAGTCTCAACAGATGCACGCCAGTCAGGGTCTTAGTTCATTGTGTCTTTATTCAAGCTATGTGTGGTCAAGTGTGGCTTGACCACATGACCCTCCCATGCTACCAAGGTTACATCATAGGGTAGCGGGGTCACAGTATGAGGGGGGGGGGTACTATCCAAATCCAGATTACATATCAATGTATGACATGTTGCCTTGTAAATACTGACGTGAAATAGCCTACAGTGTGGCAGTGAGGAGTGTGGGGGAGGTGCCAACCTCACTACACTAGACGCTCCTTACAATTTGCTATTACTTTTACAACTGTTACTACTATCTTTTATTACACCCCTGTGCTATAGTTGCCTATACCTTCAGCATTGTATGCCACACTTGGTCAAGGTGGTGCATAACATGTAAATTATGCCACCCTTGGTGCATACAACAAGTAGGTCCACCAAAAACTGAAATTATTTCTTTTATTTCTATTCATTTATACTTTTTATTTATTAATGGGGTGTAATAAATATGGAATAAAGCTCGGGTGAAGTCTGTACACTTGTTAGTGACCTCGCGAGTGCGGAAGATCTCGGGCTAACGCCCTCTAACTTCCCACGCTCCCTTGGTTGATAACAAGTGAACAGACTTCCCCCTTGCTAGGTTCCATCTATGTGTCAATACCTTTAAAGAGTCAGAGGTTATATTTTGTACACTGTGATTGAATGTTCTGTTTGACAATTATATAATAATCATGTTTCAAAAAAGGTGAGAACATGGTCGATACAACTCAAACAACTGCTGTCATAAGCCCAGTTAATGAATGACCAAATATACCTGGGAGATTCTAATTCAAATTCTGAAGATCATAGATTCCAAATCATTGAAATTTTTCTAGATGTCAGGCCGTCTAAACAGATCTTTTGAAGGAAAATCTAAAAAATCATAGTCATACTTAGTGACATGGCAAGTATGTTTTTTATAAGGCTACTTTCCAGTATGTGTTGTCATGTGTCTCCTCAGGTCTCTAGACTGTGCTGCCCTATAGTCACACTCAGTACATTTATGAGGCTTTTCCCCAGTATGTGTTCTCATGTGATTCCTCAGGTGTCCAGGCCATGCTGCCCTATAGTCACACTCAGTACATTTATATTTCCTCTCAGCACTATGGGTGGGTACATGCAAGTCACACTCAGTACATTTATGAGGCTTTTCACCAGTATGTTTTCTCATGTGATTCCTCAGAGTTCCAGCCTGTGCTGTCCTAAAGTCACACTCAGTACATTTATGAGGCTTTTCACCAGTATGTTTTCTCATGTGTATCTTTAGGGCTCCAGCATGTGTTGCCCTATAGTCACACTCAGTACATTTATAGGGCTTTTCTCCAGTATGTTTTCTCATGTGTATCTTTAGGGCTCCAGCCTGTGCTGTCCTATAGTCACACTCAGTACATTTATGGGGCTTCCCTCCATTATGTGTTCTCATGTGTATCCTTAGGTGTCTAGCAAGTGCTGCCCTATAGTCACATTCAGTACATTTATAGGGCTGGGTATGTGCCCTCAAGTGATCCATGAGATCAAATGCATATGCTGTCCTATAGTTACACTCAATGCATTCATAGGGTTTTGCCCCAGAATGTTTTTTCATGTGTCTCCTCAGGTCTCCAGCACTTCCTAAACTATAGTCACACACAGTACATTTATAGTCGTCTTCCTCAGTGTGTGTTGTCATGTGATACCTCAGGCTTCCAGCATGTGCTGTCCTAAAGTCACACACAGTACATATATACTCTTTAGTATGTTTATTCATGTGTGTCCGCAGGTCTCTGAACTGTGCAGCCCTATAGTTACACACAGTACATTTAAGAGGTTTTTCTGCAGTATGAGTTCTCTTGTGTTTGTACAGGTCTTGAACCTTTGCTGTTCTAAAGTCACACTCAGTACATTTATGAGGCAGTTTGTCAGTATGGGTTTTATACATGTGTCTCCTCAGGGCTCCAGCCTGTGCTGTCCTATAGTCACACTCAGTACATTTATAGGGCTTTGGTACAGTATGTTTTCTCATGTGTCTCCTCAGGTACCGAGCCCGTGCTGCCCTATAGTCACACTCAGTACATTTATGAGGCTTTACACCAGTATGTGTTGCCATGTGTGTTGTCAGGGCTCCAGCCCGTGCTGTCCTATAGTCACACTCAGTACATTTATAGGGCGTTGGTACAGGATGTGTTCTCATATGAGCTCCCAGAAGTCTTGCCTTTACTGCCTTAAAGTCACTCACTGTACATGCATAGGACTTGCTATGTGTTCTCATGTGTTTCCTCAGGTTACCAGCCTCTGCCGCCCTATAGTCACACACAGGACATGCATAGAGCTTTTCTTTAGTATGTGTTGTCATGTGTATCCTCAGGGATGATGCATTTGCTGCCCTATAGTCACACACAGTACATTTATGTTTCCTCTCAGCATTGTGCATGAGCAAATGTTTCTCTAAACTACTGCTCTCTGTAAACCCTTCAACACACACACTACAGTTGTGCAGTTTATCCTCTGTATGAGTCACATTGTGTATATTGGCCACCAGTAGAGAAGGTACACAAGCCACACTTGTAGCATTTGCTGCCCGTCCTGTCTCCATGAGTACAGTAGGTGCACAAGTCACACTTGAAGCATTTGCTGCCCATGCATGTGAGTGATCCATGTGTACAGTAGGTGCACTAGTCACACTTGTAGCATTTGCTGCCCATCCTGTCTCCATGAGTATAGTAGGTGTACTAGTCACACTTGTAGCATTTGCTGCCTGTTGTGTCTCCATGAGTACAGTAGGTGCACTAGTCACACTTGTAGCATTTGCTGCCTGTCCTGTCTCCATGAGTACAGTAGGTGCACTAGTCACACTTGTAGCATTTGCTGCCTGTCCTGTCTCCATGAGTACAGTAGGTGCACTAGTCACACTTGTAGCATTTGCTACCTGTCCTGTCGTCATGAGTACAGTAGGTGCACTAGTCACACTTGTAGCATTTGCTGCCCGTCCTGTCTCCATAAGTACAGTAGGTGCGCTAGTCACACTTGTAGCATTTGCTGCCCGTCCTGTCTCCATGAGTACAATAGGTGCACTAGTCACACTTGTAGCATTTGCTGCCCGTCCTGTCTCCATGAGTACAGTAGGTACACAAGTCACACTTGTAGCATGTGCTGCCAGTCCTGTCTCCATGAGTACAGTAGGTGCACAAGTCACACTTGTAGCATGTGCTGCCAGTCCTGTCTCCATGAGTACAGTAGGTGCACTAGTCACACTTCTATCATTTGCTGCCCGTCCTGTCTCCATGAGTACAGTAGGTGCACTAGTCACACTTGTAGCATTTGCTGCCTGTCCTGTCTCCATGAGTACAGTAGGTGCACAAGTCACCCTTGTAGCATGTGCTGCCAGTCCTGTACACTAGTCACACTTGTAGCATTGGCTGCCTGTCCTGTCTCCATGAGTACAGTAGGTACACAAGTCACCCTTGTAGCATGTGCTGCCAGTCCTGTACACTAGTCACACTTGTAGCATTGGCTGCCCGTCCTGTCTCCATGAGTATGTTTATGTGCCAAGCCAAGATGCTAATGGGTGAGTGCCCTTGCCAACAACACACCAACTTCTCAAACCCTGCAAATATACATAGATTTGATCAGTTGACATCAAACTTCATAATTCTATACGAAATATTATATATTTCATTAATTTGGTTATTATTTAGTGATATTTTAGAATTGTGTGACGTTTTATTCAATCATTATGACATGCATTGTCATAGCATTGACCCATGTTTATAAGCTACAAAAATCCTCTGGAGGAAAGAGGACGAGACACTATTCTCTTGGTGAATATTTTTTTTTTTTTTTTTTTTTTTGTCTTGGTGAATATTATTGTCTAGGACAGTAAGGCTGCAAACAATTGACTTCTTTTAGAGAACAGAGTCAAGTCCTCTAGCATGCTTATCCTCCAACTTCAATATTAAATTTTAATATTGTGTAGTTAGAATGTAAATGTATAAAAATGAAAGAAAGTTATATATATATAATATTATATATATTATATTATTTGAATTTGATAGAAAGGCGGAATATGTTACATTTATCACAGTGGATGATTAACACATTTGAGGGTTAGGGTTAGGAAATTATACATGACAATATTAGTTAACAGAAGAATTTTGATATTTTGATTCAAATCAATTGATACTTCATATTGAATGATGGTTTCAGTGGTAATTCTAATTAAGAATAATTATTAATGTTAGCATTGATTTCTGTTAAACATTCAGGCGCGCTTCGATCTAACACCGGCGGGGCGCTTCGATGTATGCGGTGGGCGCCTCGAACTTAGGGCCGGGGCGCTTGGGTCTCACCAGGGCGCCTCGGTCTCAGGGCGCCTCGATCCCGGGGCGCTTCCATCATACAATCGGCCTTACACCCTCAGCCAGCTTGACCATGGTCAGACTCAGCTAGACTCCTCTACCCATTTCACAGACTTAGGACAACCAATTTTAGGGTTAGGTATCTTAGGTATAGGGTTAGGTTTAGGGTTAGTTTTAGTATGGAATAGGATACAGAACTGCAAGGAGGCTCCCTGGAGTTCTGTGTGATTTTTGGCTATTTAGCTCATAAATAGTTGTATTTCTTGGTCATATAAGTTCTGGGCCGAGTTGGTGTATCCCTTGGGCCGACCTGGCTCAACTCCCTGGGCCGACTTGTCTATGAACCAGGCCCTGGCTACTAACACAATGTAAACAATGTAGATGGCCAAGAGTGGGCGATAATAGGGAGCCGAGTGTTGTTCATACACACAGAGGAGAAATAAAGACATCAGACTTACCTTTGATCCTTCCTCCCTCTTGCTTTTGGTTGTAGGGTGAATTTCTGTGTAAAATAATTGCTGCTTGTTCAATATTTTCCCTATAAACTATAAAGATAGACACAGACTGACTTAGTGGTCTGGCCGGTGCTGCTACACAGCTGCTACCTGGAGGTAAGGCGAGGAACTACTATTTCTACCTCCAGTATTACACACCAGGTGCCAGCACGTGAACGTGGCGAGCGGCACGAGAGTTTTATTCACAAGTAGAGCGAGCGGGAGGGGTGGGAGGCAACTGGGAAACTGGGAGGGTAGGAGCAACCATTCTTCATACATACATGTATGGCGAATCGTTGACGTTGCATGGTAGGAGCTTGAGAAAAGAAGCCATAATTATGTCACGGTTAGAAAATGAGTCACAAGTCGCAAAAGATGGATTGGACTGAAAGGGTGAGATGAAGCTGATTCCAATAGTAGTAGTTTAGTAGTGACTATATTTGATCCATTAAGATCATATTTTATGTTTGATAATTTTATGCTTGAATAAGGTGGACAATTGACGTCCCGCCGACCTACTTTCTCAGACAGCTGACCCACTAATTTACATGTCCTGTAAACAATTAGGAGGCAGGACGGGGTAAACAGATAATTAAGATGCACGTGCATACCTAAAGGTATACAGTGCCAGGGTTAGACAAACAAGCCTATCTCTCTAGTGCTAATGTATGTAGAATCTCATTCTCTAAGGTTATATCCCTTTCTTCCATTCATATTTATTCAATCTGTCCACCTTAATATAGTTCTATGTGACTAAAGATAGACATAGTAGGGTTTAAACATGTTTATTTCTTAATTTCACTATAGATTGGGCGATTTTATGCTATGTCCAAGAGTTTGAAATGTCAAAATTAAGAAAATAATAAATATTTTTCTAATTTCTGCTCATATCCCTCATTGACTAGATGTACCTGGGTTGGGTTATTCCATCAGAGACTGCACAGTCGATATTTCTGAAAAAAAATGATTATTTCTTTAGAAATGTATAGATTGGGCGATTTTATGCTATGTCGAAGATTTTGAAATGTGACCAATGAGAAAATAATAAATATTTGTCTAATTTCTGCTCATATCCCTCATTGACTAGTTGTACCTGGGTTGGATTATTCCATCAAAGACTGCACAGTCGATATTTAAAAAAAAATATGATTATTTCTGTTGAAAAGTGTAGATTGGGCGATTTTATGCTATGTCTAAGAGTTTGAAATGACAAAATTAAGAAAATAATAAATATTTGTCTAATTTCTGTCATATCCCTCATTGACTAGATGTACCTGGGTTGGGTTATTCCATCAGAGACTGCACAGTCGATATTTCTGAAAAAAAATGATTATTTCTTTAGAAATGTATAGATTGGGCGATTTTAGGCTATGTTGAAGATTTTGAAATGTGACCAATGAGAAAATAATAAATATTTGTCTAATTTCTGCTCATATCCCTCATTGACTATTTCTACCTGGGTTGGGTTATTCCATCAGAGACTGCACAGTCGATATTTAAAAAAAAAAGATTATTTCTGTAGAAAAGTATACATTAGGCAATTTTATGCTATGTCCAAGATTTTGAAATGTCAGAATTAAGAAAATAATAAATATTTGTCTAATTTCTGCTCATATCCCTCATTGACTAGATGTACCTGGGTTGGGTTATTCCATCAGAGACTGCACAGTCCATATTTCTGAAAAAAAATGATTATTTCTTTAGAAAAGTATAGATTAGGCGATTTTCTGCTATGTCCAAGATTTTGAAATGTCAATATGAAGAAAATAATAAATATTTATCTAATTTCTGCTCATATCCCTCATTGACTAGTTGTACCTGGGTTGGGTTATTCCATCAAAGACTGCACAGTCGATATTTAAAAAAAAATATGATTATTTCTGTTGAAAAGTACAGATTAGGCGATTTTCTGCTATGTCCAAGATTTTGAAATGTCAAAATTAAGAAAATAATAAATATTTGTCTAATTTCTGCTCATATCCCTCATTGACTAGTTGTACCTGTGTTGGATTATTCCATCAAAGACTGCACAGTCGATATTTAAAAAAAAAATGATTATTTCTGTTGAAAAGTATATATTGGGCGATTTTATGCTATGTCGAAGATTTTGAAATGTGACCAATGAGAAAATAATAAATATTTGTCTAATTTCTGCTCATATCCCTCATTGACTAGTTGTACCTGGGTTGGATTATTCCATCAAAGACTGCACAGTCGATATTTAAAAAAAAATATGATTATTTCTGTTGAAAAGTGTAGATTGGGCGATTTTAGGCTATGTCTAAGAGTTTGAAATGTCAAAATTAAGAAAATAATAAATATTTGTCTAATTTCTGCTCATATCCCTCATTGACCAGATGTACCTGGGTTGGGTTATTCCATCAGAGACTGCACAGTCGATATTTCTGAAAAAAAATGATTATTTCTTTAGAAATGTATAGATTGGGCGATTTTAGGCTATGTCGAAGATTTTGAAATGTGACCAATGAGAAAAAAATAAATATTTGTCTAATTTCTGTCATATCCCTCATTGACTAGTTGTACCTGGGTTGGGTTATTCCATCAGAGACTGCACAGTCGATATTTAAAAAAAAATTGATTATTTCTGTAGAAAAGAATAGATTGGGCGATTTTATGCTATGTCCAAGATTTTGAAATTTCAGAATTAAGAAAATAATAAATATTTGTCTAATTTTTGCTCATATCCCTCATTGACTAGTTGTACCTGGGTTGGGTTATTCCATCAAAGACTGCACAGTCGATATTTAAAAAAAAAATGATTATTTCTGTTGAAAAGTATATATTGGGCGATTTTATGCGAAATGTCAAAATGAAGAAAATAATAAATATTTTTCTAATTTCTGCTCATATCCCTCATTGACTAGATGTACCTGGGTTGGGTTATTCCATCAGAGACTGCACAGTCAATATTTAAATAAAATATGATTATTTCTGTTGAAAAGTACAGATTAGGCGATTTTCTGCTATGTCCAAGATTTTGAAATGTCAAAATTAAGAAAATAATAAATATTTGTCTAATTTCTGCTCATATCCCTCATTGACTAGATGTACCTGGGTTGGGTTATTCCATCAAAGACTGCACAGTCAATATTTCTGAAAAAAAAATGATTATTTCTTTAGAAAAGTATAGATTAGGCGATTTTCTGCTATGTCCAAGATTTTGAAATGTCAAAATGAAGAAAATAATAAATATTTGTCTAATTTCTGCTCATATCCCTCATTGACTAGATGTACCTGGGTTGGGTTATTCCATCAGAGACTGCACAGTCGATATTTCTGAAAAAAAAATGATTATTTCCTTAGAAATGTATATATTGGGCGATTTTATGCTATGTCGAAGATTTTGAAATGTGACCAATGAGAAAATAATAAATATTTGTCTAATTTCTGCTCATATCCCACATTGACCAGATGTACCTGGGTTGGATTATTCCATCAGAGACTGCACAGTCGATATTTAAAAAAAAAAGATTATTTCTGCAGAAAAGTATAGATTGGGCGATTTTATGCTATGTCCAAGATTTTGAAATGTCAGAATTAAGAAAATAATAAATATTTGTCTAATTTCTGCTCATATCCCTCATTGACTATTTCTACCTGGGTTGGGTTATTCCATCAGAGACTGCACAGTCCATATTTCTGAAAAAAAATGATTATTTCTTTAGAAAAGTATAGATTAGGCGATTTTCTGCTATGTCCAAGATTTTGAAATGTCAATATGAAGAAAATAATAAATATTTATCTAATTTCTGCTCATATCCCTCATTGACTAGTTGTACCTGGGTTGGGTTATTCCATCAAAGACTGCACAGTCCATATTTAAAAAAAAATATGATTATTTCTGTTGAAAAGTACAGATTAGGCGATTTTCTGCTATGTCCAAGATTTTGAAATGTCAAAATTAAGAAAATAATAAATATTTGTCTAATTTCTGCTCATATCCCTCATTGACTAGTTGTACCTGGGTTGGATTATTCCATCAAAGACTGCACAGTCGATATTTAAAAAAAAATATGATTATTTCTGTTGAAAAGTGTAGATTGGGCGATTTTATGCTATGTCTAAGAGTTTGAAATGTCAAAATTAAGAAAATAATAAATATTTGTCTAATTTCTGCTCATATCCCTCATTGACCAGATGTACCTGGGTTGGGTTATTCCATCAGAGACTGCACAGTCGATATTTCTGAAAAAAAATGATTATTTCTTTAGAAATGTATAGATTGGGCGATTTTAGGCTATGTCGAAGATTTTGAAATGTGACCAATGAGAAAAAAATAAATATTTGTCTAATTTCTGTCATATCCCTCATTGACTAGTTGTACCTGGGTTGGGTTATTCCATCAGAGACTGCACAGTCGATATTTAAAAAAAAATTGATTATTTCTGTAGAAAAGTATATATTGGGCGATTTTATGCGAAATGTCAAAATGAAGAAAATAATAAATATTTTTCTAATTTCTGCTCATATCCCTCATTGACTATTTCTACCTGGGTTGGGTTATTCCATCAGAGACTGCACAGTCAATATTTAAATAAAATATGATTATTTCTGTTGAAAAGTACAGATTAGGCGATTTTCTGCTATGTCCAAGATTTTGAAATGTCAAAATTAAGAAAATAATAAATATTTGTCTAATTTCTGCTCATATCCCTCATTGACTAGTTGTACCTGGGTTGGGTTATTCCATCAAAGACTGCACAGTCAATATTTCTGAAAAAAAAATGATTATTTCTTTAGAAAAGTATAGAGTAGGCGATTTTCTGCTATGTCCAAGATTTTGAAATGTCAAAATGAAGAAAATAATAAATATTTGTCTAATTTCTGCTCATATCCCTCATTGACTAGATGTACCTGGGTTGGGTTATTCCATCAGAGACTGCACAGTCGATATTTCTGAAAAAAAATGATTATTTCTGTTGAAAAGTGTAGATTGGGCGATTTTATGCTATGTCTAAGAGTTTGAAATGTCAAAATGAAGAAAATAATGAATATTTATCTAATTTCTGCTCATATCCCTCATTGACTAGATGTACCTGGGTTGGGTTATTCCATCAAAGACTGCACAGTCAATATTTAAAAAAAAATATGATTATTTCTGTTGAAAAGTGTAGATTGGGCGATTTTATGCTATGTCTAAGAGTTTGAAATGTCAAAATTAAGAAAATAATGAATATTTGTCTAACTTTTGTCATATCCCTCATTGACTAGATGTACCTGGGTTGGGTTATTCCATCAGAGACTGCACAGTCGATATTTCTGAAAAAAAATGATTATTTCTTTAGAAATGTATAGATTGGGCGATTTTAGGCTATGTCGAAGATTTTGAAATGTGACCAATGAGAAAATAATAAATATTTGTCTAATTTCTGCTCATATCCCTCATTGACTAGTTGTACCTGGTTTGGGTTATTCCATCAAAGACTGCACAGTCAATATTTAAAAAAAAAATGATTATTTCTGTTGAAAAGTGTAGATTGGGCGATTTTATGCTATGTCTAAGAGTTTGAAATGTCAAAATGAAGAAAATAATGAATATTTATCTAATTTCTGCTCATATCCCTCATTGACCAGATGTACCTGGGTTGGGTTATTCCATCAAAGACTGCACAGTCGATATTTCTGAAAAAAAATGATTATTTCTTTAGAAAAGTATAGATTAGGCGATTTTCTGCTATGTCCAAGATTTTTAAATGTCAAAATGAAGAAAATAATAAATATTTTTCTAATTTCTGCTCATATCCCTCATTGACTAGATGTACCTGGGTTGGGTTATTCCATCAGAGACTGCACAGTCCATATTTCTGAAAAAAAATGATTATTTCTTTAGAAAGGTATAGATTGGGCGATTTTAGGCTATGTCGAAGATTTTGAAATTTGTCCAATGAGAAAATAATAAATATTTGTCTAATTTCTGCTCATATCCCTCATTGACTATTTCTACCTGGGTTGGGTTATTCCATCAGAGACTGCACAGTCGATATTTAAAAAAAAAAATATCATTTCTGTTGAAAAGTGTAGATTGGGCGATTTTATGCTATGTCCAAGATTTTGAAATGTCAAAATGAAGAAAATAATAAAAAAAAATTCTAATTTCTGCTCATATCCCTCATTAACTAGATGTACCTGGGTTGGGTTATTCCATCAGAGACTGCACAGTCGATATTTAAAAAAAAAATGATTTTTTTTGTTTAAAATTATATATTGGGCGATTTCATGCTATGTCCAAGATTTTGAAATGTCAAAATGAATTAAAAAAATTTTTTTTTTCTAATTTCTGCTCATATCCCTCATTGACTAGATGTACCTGGGTTGGGTTATTCCATCAAAGACTGCACAGTCGATATTTAAAAAAAAATATTATTCGTTCTGTTGAAAAGTATAGATTGGGCGATTTTATGCTCTGTCCACTTGTCTTTGAGTATTAGTATATGTTTAATAGACGATTGCAATGGAGTTTCATGCTGTGCGATAAACGAAGAATTTGTAAGTGACTGGTGGCCCAAAATGAATCTCCAGGGGGGATAGTTTCCCACCGTTTTATTTTTTAAACCCACCTGGTTGGGATAATTATGAGGTTGTTGATAAACCTTAGCTGATCCAGTAGCAGCAGAAAAGTGAGGACGTTGCTACCTCTAAGATTACTGGAAAGTGAAGCTGGTCACTAGCAGGGTGGGTCTGGTTTTGGTCCTGAAGTATTAGCGTCCCTGATTCTCACTGGTGCTCCATGTGATGATGGTGCCAGAGGGCGTTGGGGGTGGGGGGTAGTGGTGCCAGGAAGATCACTGAGCTTGAGATTGAGATACCACTACTTGATGCTGACCATGATGAAAACCTGTGGGGAAAATTAAGAAATGATACACAAGGAACAAGGAAAACCCTGTTTTCCCAGATAATTATACACCCTTCTTATAACTTATGTTTTTTTAATAATGTTTACTAGTTACCATTCATGATGATAAAAGAAATATTCTACTCATTTATATATATATTTATACATGATTATTTTACACGTATTTTCATTTATAGGTATTAATGCTTACAATCTTTAATATATTTGAGACCAGTTAAATTTATAACATAGATCTATATAATGAAATTATACATTAATAGAATACGATAAGCATACATTGAGACATTTTCGAAAATTAATTTGTATTAGTCAAGTTCTATTTCAATGCCTAAAATCAAATTGTTTGTGTATGCAATAATAGGTTATAGTAGCTAAAACCCTATATTATTAATTATTAGTTTGGCAGGCATAAATATTATGCATCAAAGGCATTTTGGGCCTATTTTTTTCACCATATCATACTATAAGTAAATCCGAGTATAGCATTGTATTTCAACGCATTAATCGTAGATACTATGGCAAAATGGTAGAAATTGACAGCTTTATATAATATCCTATTATCTATTACAATAAAACTTAAAAAAAAACTTACCTTTAAAGTACTCCAGTCGAGTCGAGTAGTAGTAAAATAGTACAGTTATACCTATACCTAGACTAAGGTAAGCCTACGGCGTCATGGCTTCTGTAAATTGATGAAATTTAAAATATCTATAAGTTAAATTTTAAAGCATACTTCAATTTATCATTTTGACTCATGTATTAACATTTAACATAGCTAATAGTAAGAAAATTTATTTACCGACTGCTCATACTTGACAATATAGCCTCTGGTAAGGTTCATAAAGTATTTGTGTCAGCCAACTCTTAGTCAGTAAAGACAATAAGAAAGTGCTGATTCACTTAATACTTATTAGTTTACAGTTTGATTTACCATAAATATGTGTCGAGTTTTGCCTATGTTTAATTAAAAATTATAATATATGAGTTCCATCCAAATGTCATTAAATACAGTAAAATACATGATCGCCAGTATTTGGAGCTATACAAATTCGATGTCGTACAGTTACTGAGTTAGCGAGGGGTATATATGGGTTGTTTTATGCCTGTGTCTGAGTGTGGCCTGATAAGAACTTTTTCCATGTCCCATATCACTTTTTAAAACAACTTAATCATGTCTTGTGTCATTTTTTAAGGAATGCATTGATTATATTAATGGTCGATACAATGCCGTGTGTCACCTGTTAAATAAATCACTGTGCCTCATGTCAATTTTTAGTACATATCTAGATGTCTCATGTCAAATTTTACCAGCTTGTTGGAAGCTGTGTGTGTCGCACATTAAGGGGAGCGTGTTGCAGTGTCACCCTTGATTTAGCGGCCATGTAGCGTGTCAATCGTGTCAAATTTTACCCATATGTACCCATTTAGCGGGTTGATATGATTATTCTAAAGTATAATTTTCATATAAAACTACACAGTAAATAAGATAAGGCATTTGGAAAGTATCCCCAAATAGAAGCCCCAAATTGTTATTGTTCTTGGGCTCAAATCCAAATGTCGAAAACCAAAGGTCAAACATAATGTATTGATTCAGTCCCACTGTCAATGTCACTGTCAATATCACTGAATCGGTCGTCATTCAATATTTTGTCGTCGTGAATCGATTCACGCAATTACAAAGTTTAAATTTCTATGCTCTGTTGCTTACAGATTAAGTTAAGTTAATATGCGGTCTGTACATATATTAATAACGGCTATGGCGGCCATTGTTGACAGCCCTCGATTCGAATACGCAGTTAGCGATAACTTTTTAATTATTCAGTAAGTGACACATGTTCCCATTTGAACTTGGATGCCCTTGGGTCAGTCTAGCTTCTGGGATCAGTTAGAAAGTTCCAGAAAAAAATAAAGCACTAAAACAGGCCTTCAGAAGACTGTCGGTAACTATACGTTTTCCCTCTCAGGATGTCCACTGGCCACATGACTTGAGAGTCATAGCAAAGCTATTCCTGCTAGGAATAGCGGTAGGTGGTGCTCGTCAAGATTCAAAATGGCAGCTATGCAACTCCCCTATTAGACAAAACAAATAAGTATGACAACAAGAGATTTCTGATGCATTACATGTGATAGTATGAGTAGCAAACACATTCCTCGATTATCAAATAAAGCAATCAAAATATCGCCATAGTCAATAATATGAGAGTAATAATATGAGTCCTTTTATTGGTGAAATACGGTCGAGGACCTTCTAACTAGAATGATTAATACCCTCAATCTATATTGAAATTCACAAAAATGGCCAGAGAAATGTTTCATGAATTCATGATATATCAATTGGATAATGAACATTATCATCTTTGACAAAATGTTTTGCACACAGAAAAAACGCTGATCGCCCGTTGTTTGGGTGCCAGAGTTTGTGGTACAGGTATGCCCACTGTCTCCTTCGATTTTTAACTCTTTTGGGTACTTAAAAACAACTATTTCTGTTTCCAATCCAAGAAGCACAAACGTAGCAGCCATCCATGTCACAAACATGCACTATCCTGCCTCTTGATGTAAGATTTGGTATTAAAAACAAAGGTATCTAGTGAACGCCGCATTGACACAATACGGCCGCGGTAATGTTGGGTGCGAATGTTTGCAATCCCTAGCTTGTCATCAGGCTGGGTTGCTAGGTGTTACGTGACCAGAAATCAGACGTTGTCTCAAAGAATTCATGGTTTTTAGGCAAAATGTAACAGAATAAGGGCCCAGGAAAAAGATGTGAATGCCAAACTTTAAGCATGGGTCAGTGAAATAAGAGAATACAAATTTAATAAGTAAAGTAAATATTCAGGATAAGTGAATTAATAAATAAATATTACCTGCTGGTAGACTCCTGGTAACTTCCCTCCTGTCATCATACAGTGTATATTCAGGATAAGTGAATAAATAAGTAAATATTACCTGCTGGTAGACTCCTGGTAACTTCCCTCCTGTCATCATACAGTGTATATTCAGGATAAGTGAATAAATAAGTAAATATTACCTGTGATTGACCCCTGGTAACTTCCCTCCTGTCATCATACAGTGTATATTCAGGATAAGTGAATAAATAAGTAAATGTGTGCTATATGAATATATAGGAATATATGTGGCAGTACCTGAATACCTTCCCGCCAGTGAATGTCACCTGACTATTCTGGTCATTCCTCATGCAAACAACGAACTGACCACACGGCTATTTTTTTGTGTCAGACCCATATTCACAAGTACAATGCCTTTGTGTGCAGGCTGTGAGAAGTATCATGCGAGGCCGTGTGGTATCACTGTTTGCACTTATTATTGAGCTGCTATTAAGCTATGTAAGGAGAAGGGGGAGGAATCTACAAATTTTTCCTTGTACTTAGAGGAAATCACTGACGATGACTACGAAAAGCCGCCATCGCCGCCGTCGACGCTACATGATAAGGCATTTAATGCGTCGGGGGCCACTGCTAGTCAACCTACCTCGGTGAACGATGTTCTCACGCAGATTCTGGCTCGTCTGGACAATATTGAGAGGTCCGGTCAACATCCTAGTCCACCGCAACAGCAGCAACAGCAACAGCCACAGCAGCAACAGCAACAACAGCAAGTAATCCAGCCTTCTTGTGCTGATCTTACGGTCTTGACTAACTCTATTTCCCAGTTGTCACTCACGGTGGGTCAGTCGCATCCTCCAAAGAAAGGTAGGGAGCTGAGGCCGGGATATTTTGCTCAAGTAATTGCAAAGAACATGTTGCTTAAAGAGATAAACCACAGTTCAACTGGGAAAAAAACTGAAAATAACATTTTGTTTAAACTTTGCCTCGTGAAAGAACAAGGTTATGTGAATTCAAAAAGCCAATAAAAACAATATGTCAGCGGGTTAGTTTTCATTTTAGGGGGCTTCAAAATTTATGGTTGTTCACTATGGAAGTCTATGAGAAAAGGACAATTTTTTCGTTTTTTCAGTATAAAAAAAAAATTGAAAATAACTTTGTCCTAAAAATCTCTATAAACATAGCTAACATATTGCTTTACCCTTTCAAGCAATAAAAAATGGGGGTCACCGACCTTTTAAAAAAGTTATTCAACTGAATCTGCATCCCGGTGAGTTAAAAACAGGAATATTGAAGATTTTCAATGCTAAATAATATATTTCAAAATATGTTGATACCCTGTTCTTTCATACATGAGGGTAAATATCTATAGTGGTTATGTTTAGAAGACATTTCAATTGAAAAATGTTATTTGTCTGTCTGAAATCTTGGAAAAACTGAGAAAATATCCATTTTTCCCACATACTTCAATACTAAACTTTGCTGGTCTCTAGAAAGAAAAAAAATATGCTGAGATCCATTTTTTTCTTCTTTTTGTTATCCTCCAACCATGTACTTTCTCAAGACAAAGTTTGAAAAAATTACTGTCAATCCTTATTTTTCATGCATTAGTTCCTTTAACTCCCGCCTGCAGCAGTGCGTATAACAGTGGTTTATCTCTTTAAAGATATGGATCACCACAAATTAACCTCTGAGTCCTTAGTTCACGGAATGATTTGCGTATATGAAGGCCTTCTCTCCTCTGGTGGAGACGCCATTGGATATCTATCACACATGAAATTTATTTCACGCCAGCTAAGCGAGAATATATTTGCTGTCAGCGCATGTATTTCATATGATCGACACATCGTAGATGGGGTAATCCATGGTATCAGGTCTTTCTCCCAACCTAGCAGCATCGATATAGGAATGTTCTTCCATGGTGGTAACGTCAGAATTGATCAAAGTAATAAAGGGAAATCGTCTAACGTAAATCAAAACAGGCGTGGCGGCCATAGAGGCTTTGGTCGTGGGTCGGCCGGAAATGACAGCAGACTTCCGGATGACTCGGCAACTGTCGGCCCTATTCCCGACGACTGGCCTAACGATATCTGCTTTAATTATAATATGAAAACATGCTTCGGAAAGTGTACAAGATTGCATTATGTAGAGATTGTCGTTACCGCCATCGTATTGGAAATTGCCGAGTTTCAGACAAAAATTCAGAAAAAAACGATTAGCTTGCGGGTTCTCACCAAACGAGAGTTCACGCGAGACTTCCGTTCAAAATGGCGGACATGGTAGCCGGAATCCTGACTCGGACCTTCCCATATCACCTGTTTCTGCTAATATTCAGGTATTTGATGATATTACGTTTGATTCTGTTGAATATTTTGCTTCTACTAACTCATCGGGGCAGGTGTATGATGCTTTTGCTTTGCCCGGCGATTGTCATCGCCCAGAATCCTATTATTTTCACGATTTTGCCTTCGCGGCTGACCCGTACACGCCCATAGACGTCCCATATACGCCCATCGACGTCCCATACACGCCTATCGATAACCCACCCGGGCCTACTTCGGGGCTTACAACGTGGCCTACCTTCGATTCCTCTCATCCTGAAGGAGTTTCTTCTGCTCTTACGAGCCGTTACACGCCTGTTATAATTGAGTATGACTACGATTTCTACTGGTATGTCTCCTCACGCATCAACGATCGTCAGTCACTTGGAGGTTTTCCTACTCAAATGAAACCTGCTTGTTGGTTGAGGGAGCTACGATATGAGAAGACCCCTACTTACATTCGTTTCTGTCTGCTGGCATCATAAATGGCTTCAATATTATTAACACTGATTCACAGGTGGTTCCTTACCATTGTGAAAATTATACGTCTGTAACTTCCGGAGAAGCAGCTGCTTTTGTGAGTGCCCTGATTTGGTCGGAGCTCGATGAATGTAAATATGTTTATTCTACCTCCAAGCCCGTTTGTGTTCACGCCCGGGGGCAGTGCCCATGCATGATGGGGGCTTTTGCCCCATCACAGACTGTAAAAGGCCAGAGGGGATCTCTATTAATTCCCATATGAATATGAATATAAATATTACCTGCTGATAGACTCCTGGTAACTTCCCTCCTGTCATCCTAATGTATATATCCAGGATAAGTGAATAAATAAGTAAATATTACCTGCTGGTAGACTCCTGGTAACTTCCCTCCTGTCATCCTAATGTATATATTCAGGATAAGTGAATAAATAAGTAAATATTACCTGCTGGTAGACTCCTGGTAACTTCCGTCCTGTCATCATACAGTGTATATTCAGGATAAGTGAATAAATAAGTAAATATTACCTGCTGGTAGACTCCTGGTAACTTCCCTCCTGTCATCATACAGTGTATATTCAGGATAAGTGAATAAATAAGTAATTACTCCACGATGAAGGGAGGATTAACCACAGTTTGTATGGGTGGGAGTGTAATCCTACTGTGTAATCATGTGTGTAGGATCGCATGGAAGTCAGCAGCTTGTTTCTGGTTTGCTACCATGCAAACTCCCTCCCTCCTTTTGCCATGCTGTTACATAGCATCTCAATGATACTCCGGTGGGAGGGGGTGAGCTTTTAGGAACAGCCATTTGTTCTACTTCTGGTGAAATTAAGTTTTGTTTCAAGGAAACCTTGGCCGTTGTTTCCCCTGCTTCTTTAGCTCCTAGGCACATTATTTATTAAATGAAACTAGATTCTGAAAGGGGACAGTTTAGTTTACAATAATTGTAAGCCCCATTGTTCTGTAATGATAGTTGTTTACAAAGAAAATCGATCAAAAACATACCAAAAGTTACAACAGGTCTAGGCCTACCTGTCTCCCGGCCTGTCTCCAAGCTATTAAAGTTAGGATGGTCATATTTCCGATCTGTCAACTGTTTATTTTCTTTGTAAATAATATTTTTTGACTTGTATTCCTATATCATCGTGGAGTAAAAATAGAACCCCAACTCGTAGGTATTATTAGCAATAGGATTGCATGGGTCCTCGTCAAATCTTTTCACATAACAGCACTCGCCCTATCGGGCTCGTGCTGCCATGGAAAAGATTTGACTCTGACCCATGCAATCCTATTGCTAATAATACCTACTCGTGAGGTTCTATCATAATATTACCTGCTGGTAGACTCCTGGTAACTTCCCTCCTGTCATCATACAGTGTATATTCAGGATAAGTGAATAAATAAGTAAATATTACCTGCTGGTAGACTCCTGGTAACTTCCCTCCTGTCATCATACAGTGTATTATTCAGGATAAATGAATAAATAAGTAAATATTACCTGCTGGTAGACTCCTGGTAACTTCCCTCCTGTCATCATACAGTGTATATTCAGGATAAGTGAATAAATAAGTAATTACTCCACGATGAAGGGAGGATTAACCACAGTTTGTATGGGTGGGAGTGTAATCCTACTGTGTAATCATGTGTGTAGGATCGCATGGAAGTCAGCAGCTTGTTTCTGGTTTGCTACCATGCAAACTCCCTCCCTCCTTTTGCCATGCTGTTACATAGCATCTCAATGATACTCCGGTGGGAGGGGGCGAGCTTTTAGGAACAGCCATTTGTTCTACTTCTGGTGAAATTAAGTTTTGTTTCAAGGAAACCTTGGCCGTTGTTTCCCCTGCTTCTTTAGCTCCTAGGCACATTATTTATTAAATGAAACTAGATTCTGAAAGGGGACAGTTTAGTTTACAATAATTGTAAGCCCCATTGTTCTGTAATGATAGTTGTTTACAAAGAAAATCGATCAAAAACATACCAAAAGTTACAACAGGTCTAGGCCTACCTGTCTCCCGGCCTGTCTCCAAGCTATTAAAGTTAGGATGGTCATATTTCCGATCTGTCAACTGTTTATTTTCTTTGTAAATAATATTTTTTGACTTGTATTCCTATATCATCGTGGAGTAAAAATAGAACCCCAACTCGTAGGTATTATTAGCAATAGGATTGCATGGGTCCTCGTCAAATCTTTTCACATAACAGCACTCGCCTTATCGGGCTCGTGCTGCCATGGAAAAGATTTGACTCTGACCCATGCAATCCTATTGCTAATAATACCTACTCGTGAGGTTCTATCATAATATTACCTGCTGGTAGACTCCTGGTAACTTCCCTCCTGTCATCATACAGTGTATATTCAGGATAAGTGAATAAATAAGTAAATATTACCTGCTGGTAGACTCCTGGTAACTTCCCTCCTGTCATCATACAGTGTATTATTCAGGATAAGTGAATAAATAAGTAAATATTACCTGCTGGTAGACTCCTGGTAACTTCCCTCCTGTCATCATGCAGTGTATATTCAGGATAAGTGAATAAATAAGTAAATATTACCTGCTGGTAGACTCCTGGTAACTTCCCTCCTGTCATCATGCAGTGCATATTCAGGATAAGTGAATAAATAAGTAAATATTACCTGCTGGTAGACTCCTGGTAACTTCCCTCCTGTCATCATCCAGTGTATTATTCAGGATAAGTGAATAAATAAGTAAATATTACCTGCTGGTAGACTCCTGGTAACTTCCCTCCTGTCATCATGCAGTGTATATTCAGGATAAGTGAATAAATAAGTAAATATTACCTGCTGGTAGACTCCTGGTAACTTCCCTCCTGTCATCATGCAGTGCATATTCAGGATAAGTGAATAAATAAGTAAATATTACCTGCTGGTAGACTCCTGGTAACTTCCCTCCTGTCATCATACAGTGTATATTCAGGATAAGTGAATAAATAAGTAAATATTACCTGCTGGTAGACTCCTGGTAACTTCCCTCCTGTCATCATACAGTGTATATTCAGGATAAGTGAATAAATAAGTAAAGTAAATATTACCTGCTGTTAGTCCATTTTGGGTAAGATTTCGCGTGCACTTATTATACTACAGACCGCGTTGGTCTAGTGGCGCCACCACGGTGTTCCATCACAGACTAAAATCAATATACAACTCGGATTTAGCGTTCAAACTGTCTGTACTCCCATAGACGTCCCTCGGCCTTCGTCCTTGGGACGTCTATGGGAGTACAGACAGTTCTCACGCTAAAATCCTCGTTGTCTATTGCTATAGTAGACTCCTGGTAACTTCCCTCCTGTCATCATACAGTGTATATCCAGGATTAGTGAATAAATAAGTAAATATTACCTGCTGGTAGACTCCTGGTATCTTCCCTCCTGTCATCATACAGTGTATATTCAGGATAAGTGAATAAATAAGTAAATATTACCTGCTGATTGACCCCTGGTAACTTCCCTCCTGTCAATCTATCAATGAATTCATAACTTCACATTTCATCCTTCTGGAATTCTGCCACCAAATATTGCCCTTTTCTGTTCTTTGCTGCTCCCCGTAATCATCTTTAATGTTGATTTTATCTCTTAATGATTCAGTTCCTCTCATTTCATTTAAAGATCTCTCAGAGGATGCGATTCACCTTCCCAAATCCTCTCAAATAATCCAAATGTAAGAGAAAAATTATGTTCAAAATGCAGTTTAACACGCAGGAAGAGATCATCACGATGCCAAAATTACTGTATGATTACTGTAAATCTATAATGTTATTATGGGTAAATAGTGTGGGAAGCACCATGTCCCCCTCACATGACTACTTTGTACAGGTGCACATGACCAAGTACCGCGGGAAGATTCAAATACCAGCTCTGCCGCGACTCGCTGAGTTGAAATTGACCGTTCTCTTGTTTGAATGTTTTTTTAAATAAAATCAAGATGGAGTAAGGAACCAATGAACCAATGAGGGAAGAAGGGGGGGTATTTGATGTAGGTTTGTTTCATTGGGGGCCCAACGTTTCGGGCTTCAATGGCCAATTATCAAGGAGGTTGGTTTTTAAATAAAAATCTGACCCAAATAATCCTGTAATAGTTTAATGTTGCCTCTGCATTCTCCAGTTGGTGGAATAGTCTAAATAATCTTCTACAAAGTGATCTAGTTCTATAATAAATGTGATCTGTTTTAGGAGAATGAGTCATAAGTCGCAAAAATGATTTTTTCTAAGTGTTTATTTCATAAGACCACTTTATTGGAATGTTCTGATTTTTGGGGAGTTTATCACTTATAGTAACATCAATCGATGTATCAAATTTCAGGACAATGTATTAAATATATCTAATTGTTTTGAAGGTCCTCAGATGGAGTATATTTAGTTACTCTACTGGTTACTGCACCCCAGAAATATTGCAAACTTTTCTTTTCAAAAATAAAAATATCAAACGTAAAATTTGGAAATACTTATTAGATTATTACACTGTTTACTATCATTAGAATCGGCTTGGTCTCATCTTTTTTCGAATATAATAATATCTCAAAATCCATTTTTTGCGACATATGACTCATTTTTCTGAAACACATCACAAATAGGTTCATCTAGCTATGCTAAAGAGAAGTGAACTGGACTGTACAGAATACACTATGTAATATAGTGGGACAAGATTCCTCATCTCCTCAGCAATGATTAATATATTTTATCAAGAACTCATTATTGATGATACAAAACCAGGAGGCAATAAACATTACCAAATATTTTATTTTATTTTCTTGTTTTGATGAACTTACAAAAAGTCTTCTTACTGCTAGAAACTGCAAGGATATGAATGCAATAGTAACTAAGATTTGTAGAGCGGACAATTGCACCTTTTCTGGAAATCTGACCTTATAATGATCAATGTAATATACATTCTTGGAGACATGGTGATGACACTCCTCATTATAGAGGAGTTTACATGGATGTCTTACCACATCTGGACAAGTAATACATCATAACAGTAAAACACTCCATCCTGGATAATGCATAAGTACTCATCATATCTCAGTCTGAATAAGCAGAATTTACTAAATCTATAGAGTAACTGATTATACATTTGCTGGTGGTCCGACCCAAAACATTTCTTTAGACCACTCTAACCACAGATATAACACTAAAACACAAATTCAGTCTGTGATTAAAATACTGTGAAATCTCTTTAATTTTTCCTCTGAAATTACTCTGTTATCTAAACCAATATGGCTTTTAAAGAACAGCTTCCAGGTGAAATCATCAGAAAATGTACAATTGGCCTTCAGCAATCCTCTCAAATAATCCAAATTTAAGACAAAAATGGGCTTCAAAATTCAGTTCAACATAACCAAACAGTTTGTTTGAATAAAGGCAATATCAAATATACTCAGATATACCAAGTATTGCCCATTTTCCAACCCAATTTAGAAGCATTTCCTAAATTTGTAGAGCTGCCGTTTGTACATTTTCTGAAAATCTGACCCTTCTTCTTGGTATTTCAAATGAAACTTTCAGTTCATACCTTTGGTACTTTACTAAATGAGACATTACCACCATTACAGAGGCGGTGATTTATCACTCTTTCTGATTGATAGAATACATTCCTTCTCAGAAAAGTCATTAATCAGCTCACTGCCTGGTATAATATTGAGTAAATAGGATCTTCAATCCGTCTCATTTGTTGAAGATCTAATACAACCTAAGAATATAACTAGGTTTGAGACGAATCGGTGAAGGTACATCCACCTAGAAAAACATTAAAATATTCGACATAGAAAACAAGTTGGACTTTTCTGGTCCAGACAACCTGTTGTCTTTCTAGAGATATTATATATTTGTTAAAATAATGTTCCAGATCGGTCCTTTTGTCAGATAACCTTGTCAGATTTTTCATTATATATAAAAGCTTGGCTGAAGGTGAAAATATTCACCGTCATAAGTAAATAAAACTCTGTGGTGAAACCAGAATTTACTCAGTGTACAGCTGCCAATTGTACATTTTCTGAAAATTTGACCCTACTAATTTACGATTTTTAGTCATACTTTTTCGCTTAACAACTTTTTATGGGAAAACAATTTGGGTTCATTCTTAGATTTGTCCTGATTCATTTTAAGATTTTGTCCAAATCGTTGCAGTGAATTTTGTCCCAATGGTCATTTGTCCCGATCTACCCACCACCAATATATGGGTCAGATTTGCAGAATATATAGGACGATTTATATCTTTCACCATATGCAAGCAGGCTTAAACAATTATTAGGAAGGTCGAAATTACACTGCCCCCCATGCCATACACACTGACACTATTTTTATAGCACTTCACAGTTCTACAAATTCAAAACTCCAAAATTCTGCTAAATTAAGAGTAAAAAATGATAAATACTACATATATGGGTCAATGTACAATTCACAATACCAATTCTCTGAAATAACCCAAATTTCAGACAAAAATAAAGTTCAAAACACAATTCAATCCAACCAAACAGTTTGCTATAATCAATGCAATATACTCAGAATATACTCAGATTTACCTACTATTGACCAAAATGCAGCCTAATTTAGCAGAATTTACTAAATGTGTACATTTTCTGAAAATCTCACCCATATCTGAGTCTATTCTGTATTTATTCAATAAATCTGTCTGGTTATGTTGACTGAATTTTGAACCTAATTCTCTTAAACTTGGTTTATTTGAGACGATTAGTGAAGGTCAATTGTACATTTTCTGCAGATCAGGCCCAAGTCAGATTTTCAGAAAATGCACAATCTACAGTTCTACACACCTCTCAAATTTGTCTAAATTAAGACTAAAAATTAGAAAATACTACATTTTCTGACTACATTTTCTGAAAATCTGACCCTTATATGCTTGGGGAGGTGGAAGCTGAATCACTAAAGAACTGAAGGGATTGTTAGTGAACCACCTGTAAATTATCAACAAAATAAACAAACCTAATGTTCCTTCTCTCCCTCTATGATTATCTAGTTTTATGTCAATAGACCAAAACAATGAAAAGTCAAAACCAAGTACCATTCACTATGATCCACTGCTAGTGCTACAGTGCAGAGCTACCACAAGCTCATTAACAACTTATAAATATCTCCACGGTTACTTATGCCACCCATCCACATACACATCCATTAATCATAATTACATTACATTACAATTACACAAATTGACTTAGATACACACTTTTGTTCTGTGAATGTAAGTTTGTAAACTGCCAATTGTACATTTTTTGAAAATCAGACCCAAATATCTCCACTGTAAGTTGTGCCACCCATCATCATACATTCTATCCATCCATTAATCATCATTACATTAAAGTACATTTCATAGATACATATTTTTGTTCTGTGTAGAGCATGTAGGGAGTGCAGTGGTGGAGTCATGCTACATGTTCCCATGTAGAGCATGTAGGGAGTGCAGTGGTGGAGTCATGCTACATGTTCCCATGTAGAGCATGTAGGGAGTGCAGTGGTGGAGTCATGCTACATGTTCCCATGTAGAGTATGTAGGGAGTGCAGTGGTGGAGTCATGCTACATGTTCCCATGTAGAGCATGTAGGGAGTGCAGTGGTGGAGTCATGCTGCATGTTCCCATGTAGAGCATGTAGGGAGTGCAGTGGTGGAGTCATGCTACATGTTCCCATGTAGAGCATGTAGGGAGTGCAGTGGTGGAGTCATGCTACATGTTCCCATGTAGAGCATGTAGGGAGTGCAGTGGTGGAGTCATGCTACATGTCCCCATGTAGAGCATGTAGGGAGTGCAGTGGTGGAGTCATGCTACATGTTCCCATGTAGAGCATGTAGGGAGTGCAGTGGTGGAGTCATGCTACATGTTCCCATGTAGAGCATGTAGGGAGTGCAGTGGTGGAGTCATGCTACATGTTCCCATGTAGAGCATGTAGGGAGTGCAGTGGTGGAGTCATGCTACATGTTCCCATGTAGAGCACGTAGGGAGTGCAGTGGTGGAGTCATGCTACATGTTCCCATGTAGAGCATGTAGGGAGTGCAGTGGTGGAGTCATGCTACATGTTCCCATGTAGAGCATGTAGGGAGTGCAGTGGTGGAGTCATGCTACATGTTCCCATGTAGAGCATGTAGGGAGTGCAGTGGTGGAGTCATGCTACATGTTCCCATGTAGAGCATGTAGGGAGTGCAGTGGTGGAGTCATGCTACATGTTCCCATGTAGAGCATGTAGGGAGTGCAGTGGTGGAGTCATGCTACATGTTCCCATGTAGAGCATGTAGGGAGTGCAGTGGTGGAGTCATGCTACATGTCCCCATGTAGAGCATGTAGGGAGTGCAGTGGTGGAGTCATGCTACATGTTCCCATGTAGAGCATGTAGGGAGTGCAGTGGTGGAGTCATGCTACATGTTCCCATGTAGAGCATGTAGGGAGTGCAGTGGTGGAGTCATGCTACATGTTCCCATGTAGAGCATGTAGGGAGTGCAGTGGTGGAGTCATGCTACATGTTCCCATGTAGAGCATGTAGGGAGTGCAGTGGTGGAGTCATGCTACATGTTCCCATGTAGAGCATGTAGGGAGTGCAGTGGTGGAGTCATGCTACATGTTCCCATGTAGAGCATGTAGGGAGTGCAGTGGTGGAGTCATGCTACATGTTCCCATGTAGAGCATGTAGGGAGTGCAGTGGTGGAGTCATGGCACATGTTCCCATGTAGAGCATGTAGGGCGTGCAGTGGTGGAGTCATGCTACATGTTCCCATGTAGAGCATGTAGGGAGTGCAGTGGTGGAGTCATCCTACATGTTCCCATGTAGGGTTAATACAGATGCCTGTCTGGTGTATTGCTGCCTCCACCTGCTGCTTCTCCTCTACTGTAGTGTACACAATGACAGGGCCCCACATCTCAACCTGCATCACCTTCACACCTGTATCAGGCCTGTTGAGGTCAGCACCCCACCCACCCTCCTCCACCCGCCAGGTGGAGCTCAGGTGCTGCACACAGTGCAGGAGGGCCTGGCCACTCACTCTACAGTCATATAGTGTTACATCATTACATACAGGGAGCAGGTGTTGTATCAGACCTGGTAGTGCCTCCAGGGTGTTGTCATGGATCCCTGTGGTCACATCACCACCAGGTGTATGGTAGATCTCTAGCGGTATTTGCTCACCTTGTGTAGTGAAGTGTTGGATGAGGGGGAGTAGGTCCACCTCCCTGCATGGCCCCTCCACTCCTGGCTCTACATGTAGATCTACACTGTCTATTCCTCTATGTGGGTCTATTACTGACTGAATGACTTCTGCCTCATGGCTGCTTGTGATGGGCAGCCACAGTTCATCAATGTGTCCATCACTGTAACAGGAGGAAGGAGTAAATCACACATGATGAGTTATTCTAGGAGCAGGTAGTGGATACAAGGGGAGAAGGGTTGATACAATACTTACAGGAGTTAGCCTTAATTCCTTGCCTAGAATTATCAGGGTAAGGCTTTATTGGTTATTAGTGTCTGTGTGTGTAGAGGGGGGGGGGGGGAGCAGCAGTATATGAACATTATGATAATCAAGAAAATAAATAATGCTTCAAAAGTTTGTATTTTCCAATATTTACAACTGTTGGATGTTGGACTTCAGTGGGGGAATTAAATGATAAAATGAGTTGGGAATTCCCTTGCGCAGTCTTTATATATATGGGTCAGATTTTCAGAAAATGTACAATTCAACTTCGCCAATCTTCTCAAATAACGCCAATTTCAGATAAAAATAACGTTCAAAATATAGTTCAACCTAACCAAACTGATTGCTGGAATCAATGCAATGCTGAATCTATCCAAATTTACCTAGTATTGGCCAAATTGCAGCAGAATTGACCAAATGTTGTACATTTTCTGAAAATCTGACCCGTATGTGTGTGTTTCTTTATCTTTTCACTGCTAAGCTGTGGTGTTATTATTATTATTATTATCATAGAATTTTTATTTCTCATCATCAATAGTGCAGTTACATAAAGGAGAAAAAGGGAATATATATAATATATAATATATAATCTGTCAGCACACCCTATTGGCATGTTGCTCTTCCCAGATTTCCTGATAATTTAGAATATGAATATGAATATGACATTTGTTTTAATCACTGTTTCGAGACATTTGCAGAATAATATGTTTGATATTACATTTGTACTACCTATAAGTATGAGATTTACAATACTGTGTGTATGGGAGGGGTCAGTGTGTATGGGGAGGGGGTCAGTGTGTATGGGGAGGGGGGCAGTGTGTATGGGAGGGGGGCAGTGTGTATGGGAGGGGGCAGTGTGTATGGGGAGGGGGCAGTGTGTATGGGGAGGGGGGCAGTGTGTATGGGAGGGGGCAGTGTGTATGGGAGGGGGACAGTGTGTATGGGAGGGGGCAGTGTGTATGGGGAGGGGGCAGTGTGTATGGGGAGGGGGGCAGTGTGTATGGGAGGGGGGCAGTGTGTATGGGGTGGGAGGCAGTGTGTATGGGAGGGGGCAGTGTGTATGGGAGGGGGGCAGTGTGTATGGGAGGGAGGGGTCAGTGTGTATGGGGAGGGGGTCAGTGTGTATGGGGAGGGGGTCAGTGTGTATGGGGAGGGGGGCAGTGTGTATGGGAGGGGGGCAGTGTGTATGGGAGGGGGGGTCAGTGTGTATGGGGAGGGGGGCAGTGTGTATGGGTGGGAGGCAGTGTGTATGGGAGGGGGCAGTGTGTATGGGGAGGGGGCAGTGTGTATGGGAGGGAGGGGTCAGTGTGTATGGGGAGGGGGTCAGTGTGTATGGGAGGGAGGGGTCAGTGTGTATGGGGAGGGGGTCAGTGTGTATGGGGAGGGGGGCAGTGTGTATGGGAGGGGGGCAGTGTGTATGGGAGGGAGGGGTCAGTGTGTATGGGGAGGGGGTCAGTGTGTATGGGGAGGGGGTCAGTGTGTATGGGAGGGGGTCAGTGTGTATGGGAGGGGGGCAGTGTGTATGGGAGGGGGGCAGTGTGTATGGGGAGGGGGGCAGTGTGTATGGGGAGGGGGGCAGTGTGTATGGGAGGGAGGGGTCAGTGTGTATGGGGAGGGGGGCAGTGTGTATGGGGAGGGGGGCAGTGTGTATGGGGAGGGGGGCAGTGTGTATGGGGAGGTGTCAGTGTGTATGGGAGGGGGTCAGTGTGTATGGGGAGGGGGGCAGTGTGTATGGGGAGGGGGTCAGGGTGTATGGGTGGGGGCAGGGTGTATGGGAGGGGGTTAGGGTCGAGTTGAGAGTCTAAGACACCCATACCACATGCTGAGAAGATAGATCTTTTTCATACTTGCATACCCTACATAGGTCGACTAATAAACAATAATGGCCATAATTTTTCAGAAAAGTCTTGCATTTCAGGTTAATCAGGTCGGTTACAAGAAATGGACAGGAGCCCACTGCAAACAGATCTTTCTTGTCCGCCCATCCAGAATAATAAAATAAAATACTGAGCACCACTTCTGAATCGAAAAAATTGAAGTTAAAAGGAGAGGTCATCCTGAAAATCCTGACAAAATGTGACGGAAGGTTGTTTTTGCTATTTTTGCATAGGAATAGCATTGCACAAATAAATATGTGATAATGAAAAATGTATGCCACATCCTTGTGAGATCTTCACAAATCATTCAAAATTCTACATGGTGCTGACAGTTCTGCAATTTTTTTGGTGTACATGATTACTTGATAGCTTAAAGATGCTAGGCAACTTTATATAACGTATATAATTACCAATTAAATTCACTTTCTAAAGAGTTAAGGATCTGTTAAGAATAAGTTCTATCAGTTATCAGTTCATGGGGATTTCCATAATTTTTATTCTATTTTTATTTTTTATCTTTTTACAGTTGCTAATTGATCCAGCCCTCAGAGATATACAAAACTATCTGTCAAATGTGTAGAATTGATATCAGATTAATAACAAATGAAATAAATAATTTCTTCAGCTCTACAGAGCTATAACAACCAAAACACCATTTGCAAGACTTTTCTGAGAATGGTCAAACTACACTCACCTGATGTATCTGACCCCCATGAGCTGTGTGGGGAACAGGTGCAGGTGCTGAGGATGAAGGGAGGACACAGCCAGGCCCAGCCGCACCCCACTGCACACCTCTAGTAGTGCCCTCAGGGCTCCACTAGAGGGCAGCTGGGTGAGGCCAGCCACTATGCACCTCTCCACCTCCTGGTGCAGCCTGCCCCGGGTCTGGTGCTCCCCCTGCAGGAAGCCCTCCACCAGGGCGGGGGAGGTAGCAGTGACATTAAGCCTCTCACTTCTCCTCACCCCAGACAGGGCTTCCTGCCAGGCCTCCACATCTCCATCTGTTGCCTCCTTGATTTCCTGAAGTGAATTGAATTCTTTACTTGCCTTTGATAAATGATAGAATACTTTACACACCTGAATATATGTATTTGTCTTCCTAGGTTTACCTATATGATTATATAAATATATGAATCCATAAATATGTCAGCCCTGGATTGTAGGGTCTTTAATGACTACAAGACTCAGTTTGTGTGTGAATGTTGAGTTTATATGTATAGGGTTGTATGGTGATGGGTGCACTGAGCTTAATTATGAATAAATTATGCAGATTGTTCACTGCACAAAGTTGAACAGGTGCTTATGATGATTGTCCCATTATGCCTCATATCCCCTCCCTGCGACTCTCTGTGCAGATGCAATCATATTGCTACAGTGAACCAAGCGTGTTACAGGGCGACCAGTGTGTTAGAGTGTGACCAGTGTGTTAGAGTGCAACCAGTGTGTTAGAGTGTGACCAGTGTGTTACAGTGCAACCAGTGTGTTAGAGTGTGACCAGTGTGTTACAGTGCAACCAGTGTGTTAGAGTGTGACCAGTGTGTTACAGTGCAACACATGTTACAGTGCTACACATGTTACAGTGCTACACATGTTACAGTGCAGCACATGTTACAGTGCAACACATGTTACAGTGCTACACATGTTACAGTGCAACACATGTTACAGTACAGCACATGTTACAGTACTACACATGTTACAGTGCAGCACATGTTACAGTGCTACATATGTTACAGTACAACACATGTGACAGTGCTACACATGTTACAGTGCAGCACATGTTACAGTGCAGCACATGTTACAGTGCTACACATGTTACAGTGCAGCACATGTTACAGTGCAGCACATGTTACAGTGTAGCACATATTACAGTGCTACACATGTTACTTCTTGGCCTGGGGAATTGTCCCGACTTGTAATTCTGGTCTCACTGTGCTTGTACTTGGTTGTTTTTGATTTGTGATTTGTGCTTTTCATTTGTGCCTTGCTAGTTGGTGCGTTTACCCTCACATGGGTGATTATGGAACGTTGTAACTACTATTATACTGATAAATCTTTCTTTTCATGGATTGTCTTGATAATGAGTATGTTGACGCCCGTATGTCTATTTCTGATGTAGTATGACGATGCTCCTCATTCTGCACTTGATCTTAACTTCTTTGTAGGTTTTTAAGATAATTTGTTTTTCTTTTTTCTTTATTTCTGATTGTAAATCTCAGTAATACACTTTTGTTGACCTGCTCGATTTGTATAACTGTACTGGTAATTTCTTTCTTTTTTTTTCTTTTTTCCATTAGCTTTGACTGAGAATATTGTGTATCACATGACGCTTGGCTAAATAAAAATATTTAAATACAAATAAATACAGTGCTACACATGTTACAGTGCTACACATGTTACAGTGCTACACATGTTACAGTGCTATACATGTAAGGGTCCAACACATGTTACAGTGCTACACATGTTACAGTGCTACACATGTTACGGTGCTACACATGTTACAGTGCAGCACATGTTACAGTACAACACATGTTACAGTGCTACACATGTTACAGTGCAGCACATGTTACAGTGCAGCACATGTTACAGTGCAACACATGTTACAGTGCAGCACATGTTACAGTGCTACACATGTTACAGTGCAACACATGTTACAGTGCTATACATGTTACAGTGCTACACATGTTACAGTGCAACACATGTTACAGTGCTACACATGTTACAGTGCTACACATGTTACAGTGCTACACATGTTACAGTGCTACACATGTTACAGTGCTACACATGTTACAGTGTAGCACATGTTACAGTACTACACATGTTACAGTGCAACACATGTTACAGTGCTACACATGTTACAGTGCTATACATGTAAGGGTCCAACACATGTTACAGTGCTACACATGTTACAGTGCAGCACATGTTACAGTGCAGCACATGTTACAGTACAGCACATGTTACAGTGCTACACATGTTACAGTGCTACACATGTTACAGTGCTACACATGTTACAGTGCAGCACATGTTACAATGCAACACATGTTACAGTGCAGCACATGTTACAGTGCTACACATGTTACAGTGCTACACATGTTACAGTGCTACACATGTAACAGTACAGCACAAGCGCTCATGTCCACACACTAGGGCCCAGAGTCCACACCCTAGGGCCCAGAGTCCACATACTAGGGCCCAGAGTCTACATTAACACACACTAGGGCCCAGAGTCCACACACTAGGGCCCAGAGTCCACACACTAGGGCCCAGAGTCTACATTAACACACACTAGGGCCCAGAGTCCACACACTAGGGCCCAGAGTCCACACACTAGGGCCCAGAGTCCACACACTAGGGCCCTGAGTCTATACACCAGGGCCCAGAGTCCACACACTAGGGCCCAGAGTCCACACACTAGGGCCCAGAGTCTATACACCAGGGCCCAGAGTCCACATACTAGGGCCCAGAGTCCACACACTAGGGCCCAGAGTCCACACACTAGGGCCCAGAGTCCACACACTAGGGCCCTGAGTCCACACACTAGGGCCCAGAGTCCACACACTAGGCCCAGAGTCTACACACTAGGGCCCAGAGTCTACACACTAGGGCCCAGAGTCCACATACTAGGGCCCAGAGTCTACACACTAGGGCCCAGAGTCCAGACACTAGGCCCAGAGTCCACATACTAGGGCCCAGAGTCCACACACTAGGGCCCAGAGTCTACACACTAGGGCCCAGAGTCCACATACTAGGGCCCAGAGTCCACACACTAGGGCCCAGAGTCCAGACACTAGGTCCCAGAGTCCACACACTAGGGCCCAGAGTCCACACAATAGGGCCCAGAGTCCACACACTAGGGCCCAGGGTCCAGATGCTAGGGCCCAGAGTCCACATACTAGGGCCCAGAGTCCACACACTAGGGCCCAGAGTCCATACACTAGGGCCCAGAGTCCACACACTAGGTCCCAGAGTCCACACACTAGGGCCCAGAGTCCATACACTAGGGCCCAGAGTCCACACACTAGGTCCCAGAGTCCACACACTAGGGCCCAGAGTCCATACACTAGGGCCCAGAGTCCACACACTAGGCCCAGAGTCTACACACTAGGGCCCAGAGTCTACACACTAGGGCCCAGAGTCCACACACTAGGGCCCAGAGTCCACACACTAGGTCCCAGAGTCCACACACTAGGGCCCAGAGTCCATACACTAGGGCCCAGAGTCCACACACTAGGCCCAGGGTCTACACACTAGGGCCCAGAGTCTACACACTAGGGCCCAGAGTCTGCACACTAGGGCCCAGAGTCCACACACTAGGGCCCAGAGTCCACACACTAGGGCCCAGAGTCCACACACTAGGCCCAGAGTCTACACACTAGGGCCCAGAGTCTATACACTAGGGCCCAGAGTCCACACACTAGGGCCCAGAGTCCATACACTAGGGCCCAGAGTCCACACACTAGGGCCCAGAGTCCACACACTAGGGCCCAGAGTCCACATACTAGGCCCAGAGTCCACACACTAGGGCCCAGAGTCCCTACACTAGGGCCCAGAGTCTACACACTAGGGCCCAGAGTCCACACACTAGGGCCCAGAGTCCACATACTAGGGCCCAGAGTCCACATACTAGGCCCAGAGTCCACACACTAGGGCCCAGAGTCCACATACTAGGGCCCAGAGTCTACACACTAGGGCCCAGAGTCCACACACTAGGGCCCAGAGTCCACACACTAGGGCCCAGAGTCCACATACTAGGCCCAGAGTCCACACACTAGGGCCCAGAGTCCCTACACTAGGGCCCAGAGTCCACACACTAGGTCCCAGAGTCCACACACTAGGGCCCAGAGTCCCTACACTAGGGCCCAGAGTCCACACACTAGGTCCCAGAGTCCACACACTAGGGCCCAGAGTCCCTACACTAGGGCCCAGAGTCTACATTAACACACACTAGGGCCCAGAGTCCACACACTAGGGCCCAGAGTCCACACACTAGGGCCCAGAGTCCACACACTAGGGCCCAGAGTCTACACACTAGGGCCCAGAGTCCACACACTAGGGCCCAGAGTCTACACACTAGGGCCCAGAGTCCACACACTAGGGCCCAGAGTCTACACACTAGGGCCCAGAGTCCACACACTAGGGCCCAGAGTCCACACACTAGGGCCCAGAGTCCACACAATAGGGCCCAGAGTCCACACACTAGGGCCCAGAGTCCACACACTAGGGCCCAGAGTCTACACACTAGGGCCCAGAGTCCACACACTAGGGCCCAGAGTCTACACACTAGGGCCCAGAGTCCACACACTAGGGCCCAGAGTCCCTACACTAGGGCCCAGAGTCTACATACTAGGGCCCAGAGTCCACACACTAGGGCCCAGAGTCCCTACACTAGGGCCCAGAGTCTACATACTAGGGCCATGTCAGCTTGTGAAACACGCGTATATAATAAATAGGGTCATAAAGTTCATCATCACACATAATGAGTGTGAGGGTGGGTCAGCCCTAATAATGAGGAGAATGGATATTAACACTAGCATCTAAAGGCGGGTGGGCCCTGACATCCAATGGGAGGGGGGGGCCTGACATCCAATGGGGGATGGGAACTAATGTCTGAAGGTGGGTGGGCCCTAATGCTATACAGCTATGATCATCCTAGCCCCTCCCTCCATGACTCACACCTGCCACTCTCTTTATGTTGGGCCTATCGTGTATAGAGCCCCGCCCACCTCCAGGAGTAGCACGTGAGCTGCTCCTGTGAGGGTTGTCTTCTGAATAAAGATCTAGTTAGTTGGAAACGGAATCCCAAAGTGTCTGGTTGTCATTTCTCCTACTCGACTATTCAACATTAGATTATACAAGTGAATACGATCCTGACTTTATAATACTGGTGGCGAATTCGAGCAAGATTTTTTCTTCAATACCAACTTACATCATCCAACTCTACAATAACTTTTCTTTTTTGATCATTTATGGAGAAAAAGTCTAATTTGGAAAAACTAAAGGAGGGTGTCAACTACCTAACATCATTTATAGACACCAGGACACGGGATAGTCAGCTTACCAGACAGGCTGAAGTGTTTGGAAGAGTCCAGGAGGAGTCAGATTTTTCTTCGGATCTGTTCGATTCAGATGACTCTGAACCTGATTTTAAATCAGTTATAAATACCCCCAGGAAGGGTGGACTTTTATGTGAAGGCATGTACAGGGGCGTCGCTGGCAATTTCCAAGTGGGGGGGACATATTTTGATATCTTGGACCTTTTTCCAATATTCATGAATGAAGATGCAAGATGGCGCCGAGAGCGACATCACACTCAGAAACGGACTAACAAACAAATAGGCAGGAATAGGTTTAAAAGCACCAATCCAAAGACAAAATACGGATATTGTGTAATTGGACCGAATGTGGATACCTGACGTTCAGTGATTGAGTACCAAAAATCAAAGGATCGCGGTAAAATTTACATTTTGTTTATTCCCAGTGCTTGAGTGTATACGTGTACCCGGTAATCACCTCAATTATCGCTCGTGACAGTGCAAAACAAAGCAGAATGAATGGAGAGAAATCAAAACACAGTGGCGTCCCGCCAAATGACGCCCAACATAGTGACCCCAAGTTAAATGATCGGCGCTCAAAGAAAACTCCACGTAAAAGTACCACTAATTCCAAATCAAGCAAGCCTCTATCTGTAAACGAGCAAATGGCTAGTATTGATTCACCACACACCCCAATTCGTCCCACTGAAGCTAGCTCTGTGCCATTGCCTACCTCGCCCACCTACCAATATGGCGGTGACCAAACACCACCGTCTTCACCGGTGTACTGCCGATTGAAATCGCTCGACCAACTATCTGATGAGATAAAAAACCATTACACAAATTTACATACACTACAAATGGCAGCCAACTCCACAGAATTCACTGCTGTAAAGACCAAATTCACAGCCCTCACTACTCAATTTGAAACATTAAATACTAGCATCACTGAAAAGCTGACCACCTTTGATAACAGAATCAAATCTATTGAAGAAAATTGCTCCACTGCAACAATTCAAGGCCTGATTGATACAGAAATCACGTCTGCAATGAATACCAAAACAGAAGAATTTAGGACAACTCAAACTGAATTTGTTCATAATACTAAAATTGAAATCGATCAGTGGAAACAAGAAGCAGCCTCAACTGCTGATAAAGCACTACAAGATTTTAATAAAAAAATAAAATCACTTGAGGAAAGAATGACCAAAGCAAATGAAAAATTAAATAAATTCCCTGAATTCGAAGCAAACATGGCCAAGTTGGAGGAAGGGGCAAAATCTACGCATGCCTGGCAATCTCATATCCACGCCATAGCCGCCCAAAATTCCATAGACATCACGAAGACAAACAAACTAGTAAACTCTGTCTCTGAGAGAGCCGAAACGATAGACACAAAATCCAGAAAACTAAACATCATAATCGATGGAATACCTGAGAATATAAATGAAAATCTCCCAAATACCATAGTCGACATCATAAATCCAACTATTCATGATTTCGGCGATCACCTGATTGAATCCATATACCGATTAGGGAAATTCAAGCGCAACAAAGTAAGACCAATTCTATTAACCGTGTCATCGTTGAGGACACGGGATCAAATTATCGGTCTCGCAAAAACCATCAAGCAGAATAGCCCGACAGATAATATCTGGATCAACAAAGATGTCCCCGATGACTCTAGGAGGAAACAACAACTTATGCGTAAGTGTTACCAGAGCCTAAAGGAAATCGACAAGGACAACATACCCCATCTCTCGACCAATTATATTACATATATCAACAAGAAATATTACTGGTCCGAGCTTTCAACTCTCCCCAATGGTGCGAGGCCTGAGGATATCAAATCCAGATCATATCTTGATAACACAGCCTTTGGTTACCAAGGCGAGTCAGTTTTTGCCTCAAACTTCTACCAAAAAGACTTCTGGTATATGAATGGTAAATTCTCGTCAGCCGAACAAGCCCTACAGTATAGGAAATTGTTATCCGGGCAACATATGGAGTTAGCCGCCGCGGTCACGTACACAGACAACCCATACACCATCAAAACCATCGGTGACGGTGTAAAACCATCTGATTTCTGGGTGAAAAATCAAGAAGCGGAAATGAAAGAAATTTTGAGACTGACAACAACTTCGACCCTAACAGATTCGAACGGGAAAACAGACAGGGAGTCATTCTAGCCGAGTTGAAACAAGAACTCCTAGCAGCCAGAAATAATGCCGCCTAATAAGAGACTAACCTACTACTTCGTTGGGGATTCGCGTATACGAGACATAGACCAATACCTCAGCCTCTATATTGACTCTTCAACTTACATGACCAGATCTTATTCAGGTGCGTCACTTAAAATGGCTGCTCACTTAGCCCGTGACTCGATTACCAGGCAGCAACCTCATTATGTCTTCATGTTGGCCGGCCTCTGTTCTATAACTAGAAAGAACAGGAATACCAGACAAGTTTATTTGGTTAATAAGGACGTCAACAAAGCAGTGAATCAGTACATCACCGATATGGACCACGCAGAATACACCATTACCCAAGCAGCCTTGCCCAAGTTAACATCCATTATATTCGGCACCATCACAGGAATGGATTTAGCCGTTTATAATCAAGACACAACAACCGACCCTGATCAAGAGGCCCTGAACACCACTATCACCAAGATAAACCAAGTAATAACGGAGAGAAACATCGCCAATTGCCTGCCCACTCCCTTCCTCAATTCCTATGTCCACTCCAACGACAGAAATGGACATCGTAACACCTACTCACGACTAGATCAGGACGGCTGCCACCTTCCACCAAAAGGATTGGACGAGTGGGCGTGGAAACTGACCAAAGCATGCCGCTACCTTTAACCGACCCAAGTGACTTGAGTATCCTTTATAGCCACCATCGTTGACGGTGGTTTAGCATAAATGCAATTTAATTTAATTCAAAACTATAATTTCAGCATACCAACAACAGGGAGGTGACCACTCCCTCCCCAGAGGTGGGTGTCATAATTTAAATACTCATTGATCGTTGACCCCAAGGGACTACACCTGCCCCCAGACTTTATAATCTGTACCGCGAACTGAGAATTGATCAACGTATAATATTACCACTAAAATTTATAATACACTCGCAAATGCTGATTATAAGTAAGATACTGGTCCACCTCACTCGATTAATTGCGCACTGGTGGCTGATTGATAGATATACCTGAGTGGTTGATAAAAATTAATATGGTAGATAACGACCAGAGAGAGATATGCAGCAAAAACCCTGTCATCTAACCTAGCCATATCAATGCATTTATGAATATTGTATATTTTATATATCATACTTGTACAAACTTTCTGATGCTATAAACCACATAACACCGATCTGGCTGTTCGATATATTCATATTTATTTAAGTGGTTGTAAAGGGTCTATGGTCTCCTATTACCCTCCCCTCCCCAACTAGTAGAAATGAGATACATGTAACTTGCACTATGTTGTTGTATATGCTTTATACATATCCAATTGAAATTAACTTACCTATTACCTGCCTATAAACACTATAACTAACATCTTTAATCCACTCCCATTAAAAAATGGATAACCTTGAATCAACTGAACAACTTGATTCATTGGCCACATCCAAGGGTTTTAAATTAATAGGACTCAATATACGAAGTCTGTTGAGGAACTTTGAGGAGGTGGAAGCTCTGGTACAAAAGTCACAAATTGACGTACTGATACTATGTGAAACATGGCTTACAAAGAAAGTATCCAGCAACCAAGTAGTTATCCCAGGATACAAATTTCTTAGACAGGATAGGGTCGAGGGTAAGGCACGGGGAGGAGGAATTGCTATGTACTCTAAAGATGACTTAGTGGTAGATAGTAACCAATACGCCCATTTGAATATAAGTAACCCTGATTTAGAAATGCAGATATTCAAGATTGGAGATGAAAACCAGAAGATCAAAGTTGTCTTAAGTATTTATCGTCCACCTAGTGGAAAATATGCTACAGCACTTGAGAGCATAAAAAATACCTTAGAAAACATCCCAGATAACAATGAAATCTACCTCGTCGGAGATTTTAATATAAACTATTCTGATAATTCGGGCCCAAGTAAAGAGCTATCAAAACTTATGACCTCTAATCAACTTGAACAACTTATAGCATCCCCAACAAGAGTAACCTCCTCCTCGGCCACCACCCTTGATCACATCTATTCGAACTCCAAATTCATTCTGTCTAGTGGAGTCCTCAATTTGAACATATCAGACCATAAACCAGTCTTCTTAATTAGGAAAAAACTCAAGAAAAAATTTACTAAGACTACCTTTACTACTAGAAGTTACAACAATCTGAACTACAATATCTTTTTCCAAATTCTTAGAGACCATGACTGGACTGAATATTATCAAATGAGAGATCCAAACGAATGTTGGAAGTATTTCGAGAATTTCATATTCACTATTCTAGACAGAATGTGCCCGGTACGTGAATATAAGAATGTGCGGACCAGATGTGATTGGATTAATGGGGAGCTTTTCACAATGATGAAACAGAGAGATAAGTATTTTAAATTGGCGAAGAAATATAAATCAACTGATCTATATGACCAGGCAAAAAGTCTCCGGAGGCAAACGAATAAATTAGCGAAAACGCTAAAAAATAATCATATAAAACAAACGCTCGAACACTGTGCAGATAACCCGCACAAGTTCTGGGAAAAGATGAAACCGCTCATAAATCCTGAGAAAATGAAATCCCAAGAACATATTAAACTAATCCAGAACAACCTTGACATAGATGAGAAAGAGGTACCGAATTGTTTTAACACCTACTTTGCATCCATTGGATCAAAACTAGCAAATCAAATACCTCCACTCACACAAAATGAAAGGTTAGTCTATGAATCCAACGAAGCGAACAATGGACCTCGTCCACCCTTTAGTTTTGGCCAAATCGACATAAATACCCTGCGGAAAACAATCAGTGGCTTATCCCAATTCAAATCCTCAGGTCTTGTAAACCTCAGCGCAGATCTCTTGAAAAAGATCCTCCTTTGCCTCACAGATCAATTTAAATTTTTACTAGAGCTCTCTCTCAATACTGGGCTTATCCCAACAAAATGGAAAGCAGGAAGAGTTACCCCATTATTCAAAGCTGGTACCAACACAGACCCCGGAAACTACCGCCCGATCTCAAGCATATGCATCCCTGCGAAAATTCTAGAAAAAATTGTTCAAAGCCAACTTATGCAACACCTTGAAAACAATGAAATTCTATTCGGGGGACAATATGGCTTTAGATCGGGCTATTCGACTAGTGACGCAGTGGTCTCATTTCTGAACCAAGTCTATTGCGCAACCAACAATAAAGAGTACTGTCGTGCGGTCTACTTGGACTTCAGGAAGGCCTTCGACACTGTTGACCACAAAATTCTACTCAAAAAACTTGAGAACGTTGGACTCGGTGGCATTGAGTTGGAATGGTTCAACAATTATCTCAGTGATAGGCACCAACAAGTATTTGTAAACAACCAAATTTCAAACAAAGAACTAATCACATGTGGTGTACCTCAGGGCACCACTCTTGGCCCGATCCTCTTTTCAATCTATATTAATGATCTCCCATGCCAAGTTCTAAAATCAAACCCACAAATGTTCGCAGACGACACAATCATCTGCAAGTCTGGAAATAATATACAATCAGTAACAAACGATCTACAATCAGACCTAAATAATATCATAAATTGGTGCAAAGAAAACAAAATATCACTAAATGAAAATAAATCGAAGGCAATGACCTTCCTGCCGAGGCCCTCCCTGAGGTCCAAGTGGAGAGCTGACTCCTCTGCCTTCAAATTATACTTGGGTGAAAATCAATTAGAAGACGTAGATGATTACAAATACTTGGGATCTATCGTTGACAGTTCCCTCTCATTCTCAAATCATCTAAATTCAATTAAGGAAAAGGTGTCACACAAACTATGGATGTTTCGACATCTCAGAAGCAGACTGAATAGGTTCCTCAGTGCTCAAGTCTACAAAACTACTATATTACCACTTTTAGATCAATCGGATATTTTTTATGACTCAGCTCCCAAATCAAATCTGAAATTTCTGCAAACATTCCAAAACAAAGCCCTCAGAATAATAACTAAATCAAACCGATATCAGAATGTTGACCAGTACCATGACCTATTCGGCCTGCTTCCACTGAAGCAGAGGAGAAGGCTGCATATCCTTCAACAAGCAAATAGAGTCAAGACCCAGCCTGAATATTTAGACTTGAGACCGAGGCCAACCCGCCAATTCCAACAAGGCAAATTAATATTTAAATGCCCGATACCCAAAATGGAATTAATTCGTCGCTCATTGTTTTACAAGATACCGCACTACTGGAATAAACTGGAGGCTAATCAACACAATATCGCATTACCAAAAAACTTTAGTAAAAATGTAAAAACCAATAGCATCTGGCTAGATGAAAATTTTCTTTACTAACATGATATTGGTACCACTCCATGTTCCAGCGGTACGGTCTTGGTCAAGTCAGAGCATACATGTGATCTTACTTCTATTCTTATTCTTATTCATACTCTTATCCCTAGTCTTATCTTGTTGTATTTCTTACTTGGTACTCTCACCCTGATGCTTCCACCCATTACCCCTCATTGTTCCTCAACCACAACCACTCCTCATTTAATATATCAGCTTCTTATCTCAAAGGCTTTACCAACGCCTTATGTTCTAGTATGAACACATGTTAAATTTATACAAACTTAATTCAACCTTTAGGTTGAGAAAACTGTATAATTTATAACTGATCCAATGATCTTCTTATTTCTGAGTCATTCGACTTTATCACTTTTCATATATACATTTACTGTTACTTAGCTAACCATCTTGCAAATTTCGATATTACAATTATAAAGACCATCATCTTATAGGGGCAGCCATTAGATCGTTGACCTAATGGCTGATTGTTACCCCTATAATATGTAAACCGCTGTGTCCAGTAGGGCTTGAGATCCTCCCATCCCAGGGAGATTGACCCACTGACCTTGCCCTTGTATTGCCATAATAAAAGTAACAACAACAACAACAACAAAGTGTACAACAACATGAATCATTTTTCAAGTCTAAAAATTAGTTCAAAGATGCCATTATCTTATATAAAACACTGATGGATTATAATAGTGTCTGTTCATTTTCTTTGATTAATCATTTCAAGACATTCAAGTATATTGTTACAAATCACTAACTAAAATCCGAAAGAGGTACAACAATCATTAAATATACATCATAAAGTATGAGAAAATTTCGAAACATATCTGACCTGTGATATGAGAAATTTAATTAATGCAAGGAAAGGTACATAATAGTAGGGTTGAAAACAGGCTCTCGCAATTGTTCAAGTTTTTTTAAGTTAGCTATTTTCCAATTTGTGGGGCTTGGACAAAGCAAAGTTAAACAAAGATTATATCCCACTGTCTATGTTAATTCAGGAAAACTATATTCCAATGAACTCTGACCTGATATTGGGTCCTTCCCGCACATTGAAATGAGCTCCCCCAAATTCTCATGTATAATAATGTTCTTTCTAATTTTTAATAACAATTCAATTATTATTGACCAAACCTGTAATGAGAAAAATTGGTCTTGTATTGTATATATTTTTGAGGAATTTTATTACTTCTAGTAAAAATAACTCCACAGAGTTTATATGCATAAAATCTGTATGCCCCTCCTGATTTCTATGACTGACAGTGGAAAATTTGTATTATGAATATCAAAGGTATAAACAGACTGTTCAGCAGAAAAAATAGGAATTATCAATTTTATTTAAACTTTGCCTCATGAAAGAACATGATTAAGTGAGTCCAAAAGCAAATAAAAACAATAATATTATGTCATTGGGTTAGTTTTCATTTCAGGGAGCTCTGAAATGTATTACCATTCACAGTAGGATTCTATGGGAAAAGGACATTTTTTCCATCTTTCCAGTATAAAAGTAAATGGATTTAACTTTTTATTATCATATTGCTTGACAAGCCAAAAAAAGAGGGGGTTGAGGTCACCAGCCTTTTTTTTAAAAAATTCATCGGCCGAATTTTCATTATGATAAGCTAAAACCCAGAGTAATGATAATAAATAATAATATAATATAAAATAATATTTAAATGATATTATTCAATATAACCCCACTGCATAACTGTCGTCAATGTTGCCTCTCAGATGTGATTAATCGTGATTAATAGTGATTAATTTTCCCATCTTAATAAATAATATTTTTTAAAATATATTAATAACCTGTTGGTTCATGCATGAGGGCAAACTGATAGCTATGATGGCTATGTTTTGAAGAATTTTCAAAAGAAATATGGGATTCATCCATCTGAAATCTCGGAAAAAGGGAGAAAATATCCATTTCCTTTACAAACTTCAATAGTAACCATTGGTGGTCCCTAAGATGAAAAAGAAAATTGTGTTGAAAACCATTTTTTGCTTTTTGTCTTCACCCAATCATGTTCTTTTCAAGAAAAAGTTGGAAACAAATATTGTGGAACATTTTGATATAAAACATTCACATATCTAAATGTTAGAAATCCATTTAAAACAATAATGAAATGTAATTTTAACAGAGAACAAGCAGGGACCATGCACATGGAAATTATTTACTCTTGTATAAACAGGACCAACAAATTATTTCTCCAATAGTGGAATAGTACATGTGTTTAAGGATCAATACTCTATTTAACACAACAACACAACATACTTCGATGATACAGTACAATAACACTTATTTTTCAACCTTTGAAAAGGGACTGGCATGTGAGAATTATTATCTACCGGCAATATGGATAAACATTAAATATCAAATGTCGGCCAAATCCATAAAGTATATAATATACATCTATGGTTGTTTCTTATGTATGGGGTTTGTCAATTGGGGCCTAGGTTTCGAGACATATGAGCCATTTTTTAAAGAGGTTCAGATTTTTCTATTAGATTATAGTTATGGTTGATTCTCTCAAAATGTGGTCACTTGGGGCTATTTGGGGGTAAAATTTTGAATTCATTGAAACTACTATTCCTTCACATCATCGACTCATCCTCCCCAACAGGGCTTTACTCCTTGCGTCCTGCGTTCCTGAGTCATACGCCCTGCCCCAAAGCTCCAACTTTTCGGGGATTCATGAATAATTCATCACCCCTCTCAACCAATCACTGGGCTTGCGTCAAGCTTTCTGTACGCACCTATTTTTAGCTGTGGTCACTTGTCCAGGTCCTGTAAGACCCTCCTTCAATAGGGAAATTGCATGTACCACTGCACATGTCAGGGAAAGATGAAGGTTTGTCCTTTGGAAACATGTTTACCCATGGATATTGACGTTAGAGCATCATTAAATATCCCATGATGAACTTGAGACATTTTTTATATGGAATTTTTATAAGGATGTAGCAGGGCTAGATTAGTAGAATCGGCCCTGCTTTGGGAGGCTGCATCGACTCTACACATGTTTTAAAATCCACATCAAAATTTGGAAACAAATCCTTCCTGGAGCAGATAAAATGAAGGAAAACATGGATTGCCTTGTGTTGCATTCCAACACCCTTGGATATAATATTGAAAGTGAAATGAATAAAAATTGTAAATTTCTGTTTAATATTGTACCATTAAAAATAGCTACTAAACTAAGTATATGAATGAAAATTCTGTGTTAAAATGATCTTTTTTGCTCCATAATTTATTGAGATATATATTTCATGTGTTGTTAGGATTTTTCTTGGGTGTTGGAATGCAACAAATAGTGTTAATCTGTCATCATTGTTTTCTTGAATTAGGAGGAATACAATATTTTTTTAGAACATATATTTTTGTCTGGGCACATAGCCAAAAGATAGAGGTATGATTTCAAACAGAAAATGTAATTATTTGGAGTACTGTATGACCTTATGACTGGTGATAATAGTTTTCACAAAATTGGGCTAGTTTCATCAGAACTGACGACAGTGCGAGACACATATTATTATAAATCACTATTTTCAAGACTCCTTAGGGTATCTAAATTAAGCATTTTGAGATAATCATTTTTTTATCATTATTTCATTTAAGGCCTAATACATTTAAAGCTAAGTAAGTATAAGGAAAAATAAGAAAAGAAAAGATGCATTGTACCCTACCCTTGTGTCTTTGTGCGCTGCCTGGGTAATAGGGTAATTTGTTTTAGTAACACTAAAGCATCCTTAAAATGTGTATTTGTAATGAAGTTTTCTGATGCAAATGAAGCATACAACTTTTAGATTAGAATAAAATTCTACAGCCTTGGACCTTTTGTACTTTGTACTAGATATTAGAAGGCTATAGAATGAAAATTATTCCGAGGGCCTTGGACCTTATCTTGGGGGGAATTTTTTTAGAGCCTTTGGCTTGGACCTTTTTAAGCTCCCACCAAAAGTGGGGGGGACATGTCCCCCCCGTCCCCCCCGGCAGCGACGCCCCTGATGTACGCCCAGGAGGAAGATGATCTTCCTTTACCATCTACACCTCTCGATCATATCTCCCCACCTAAAGGATATTGTGATGATGGGGTATATAGACCCAGATCTTATCTGGATGAGGAGGACGTGGATAGAATTTTGGGACGACCAGAGGTAAACAGGAGCCTATTCGGCGGCGCCCAAGCCGCCCAGGAGAGGCCGCCGGCGCAACAACAAGGATCTGTGGGGTTGCCTGTGGCGCCCAAATGTGTGGGGAGCCAAATGAGTGAGATGGGCTCATTTTTTCACCCAGGAGGAGCTCCTCAATAGAGGTATCCGACTCAAAAACCAGTGATACAACCTGTGCAAATTCTCCAGCCAACAGGGATATCCCAATTACGACTACCTAACTGCCAGCAGCAACAAATGGACAGTCAATCACAGGTACCTCATACCTAGGTCCAAGATGGCGTCGGTAGCAGTCGAACAGTATTGCTAGAGTCAGATATTACGCCCGCGACGTGTGTTAAACCGATGCGATTGCTCCAAATAAGCTATAACAGGAGAGCCTATGGACTTAGGATACCGCAATTTTATCTAGTTAGTTTGATCGAGGCCAAAAACGATCAATTTCCAATGTTTTAAAATTCGCTTCGAGCGATATTGGGAAAGGCGGCAAAGAACAAAGGTCTAGGCATCCGCCTCACAGGTGTAAACATTACCTGGACACTGTGTGTTGTGCCACGGAATACGGATAGTGATCTCTTGACGGATAGTGGATTAAATCAACTAAATATGGCTAGAGGAAAATCTAAAAGCCGTGGAAAACGGAGAAGGGAAAACCTATCTCTAAATTCTGCTGGTTCGGGCAGTGGATCGGATGATTACGAAATATTGAAAGAACAGGTGAGAGCTCTACGAGTAGAACAAACTGCTTTGAAAATCGCACTAGATGAGAAACAAACCCAGAAGCCTAAGGAAGTTTCGAATGATCAAAAGGCAGCAATTGATTCCAACTCTCATTTCTTGAACAATGTTATAGTAGACTTGGACAGTGAAATCGCGAGAAGGGTGCAAGTAGAGTCATTAATAGTAGATATGAAGCAGCAGTTAAATTACTTAACTACTGACCAGAAAGACCTAAGAAAACAGGTAGAGGAAAGCCTTATCTCGTCAAAAGAAAACTATATTGAAATTGAAGGTTTGGATATGTATGACCGGGAAAACACGATCGACAAAGCTGTCTCACTGATTCGATTACTAATACCTACCTTCAACACAAATCATATCGAGAAAGCATACAGAATAGGAAAGCAAAAGGGTAAGATTCCACCGAAACTAGTGGTAAAACTCATAAGCGTGGGGGACAAGGAATTTTTGTTGAAAGAGCAAAACGTATTCCATGATCCGAAAATATTCCCAACTGAGAGATTCAGATATCTCAAGTTCGTGAGAATAAATCAAATACTTCCTCCTGCAGCCCAACAGAAACGCAGCTTAGTCAGACAGATGGCTATTCGAGCAAACCAATTGGGTGGATACAATGCCCAAGCGAAAGGAGATAAACTGTTACTTGATGATAAGATATTCTCCCAATCAATGCTGGAGTACGTGCCTGATGAATTACACCCCTCTTCTACCAAAATCATACCTGTACGATACGGATATGCATTTCAAAGCGAGAAGGCATTCCTATCGAATTTTTACAAATGTGCTATCGATTACGGTGACGATGACTTTTGCCATGTAGAACAGGCGTTCCAATCGAAGAAAGCTGAATTGTTTAATAAAGAAAGAATTGCCTCTCGCATCAAGGCTACCAGAGACCCTCGCGAATGCAAGAGGCTAGGGGATATGATATCGGACGAGAAGCACAGTGCCTATAAGACATGGATGAAGGAGAGAGACAATATCTTGGAATCTCTTGTACGAATCAAGTTTATGGATAATCCAGAACTCCGATGTAAGCTTGTTGGGACAGGAAGATGTCGTCTGATCGAGGCCACCACAGATAAACACTATGGTGCAGGAGCAATCCTTGGTAATCAGAGACTCAAAGACGGCACCTGGGATGGAGAGAACATATTAGGGAACATTCTGGAGAAAGTTCGGGAAGAATGTTATCGTAAATTCCCGCTGGATGTACCAATTCCTCCAAGAAATCTCCATGAAGATCACAATTCTTTCCTATACCCACTGCACAACGTATTGTCACCTCCTATGAATAGATGCATATCCGTGGGCCAGGATTCTGGCTTAGTACGTTCAAGCATGCCAACAGATGAGGTTGTCATGGAAGAAGAAGAAGAAAATATCACCATGATACGGAATACCAGACCAAATCGGGAGACGGTGGATGGGATGGACGATTATATGAGGTCCAATAAAATCCCTGATAACCAGGACCAGGCTATAACAGATGACAGACCCACTGAAACGACCCAAGATGCAAGGAAATTAAGAACACAACCAGCAGCTGCAATGGCATTCGAACATGGTTTGAATATAAGTGCAATTTCTACCCCACACCCCGATACCAATATAAATACAAGAACAATCGCAACACCAAAGTATAGAATCAAAACAAGAAGTGCGCTAGAAGAATCCTACAATCGTATGAAGGACACATCAAAAAGGAGCTCAAAACTAGACAAACTTTTCATTTAAATTCCTGTTGGTTTCATCTAAAGAAACTCGAGTTTCATCTGAAGATATCTGAGTTTAATCTAATAGCAAGGTACGTTTAAACGAACTGTCTATAAAGGATAAATTTCTACTTCTATTTTAAAGATTTATATTCATAGCAATTCCCACAGGGGAGTGGTTATACATAGAAAAGGGTCAGGCGATTGTCACTGTATTCACACGAACAGCTGTTTGTTGTTATGTACATATGTTAACTAGGGCGGTCTTAAGTCGGTCAATCGTTGGAAATAAGCACAGTCGTGTAGGTGTATAATGATCAATTAATACATACGATAACAAGTATGTCGTCCCAATGGGAGAAAGGATTGATATCAATATTTGTATTTGTTTATGTTATGAAAGCATTCGTCGCTGCTGTTTTTATAGATCTGGATAGCAAAACTCGTAGAATGATGAGCCTGTTCTTCATGGAATATGGCTAATGTAAAAGCAGATAAAGGTTGCTCAGTGGTTTGTTTCAATATCAGAAGCATACAACAACATTTTAATGAATTTCAAGCTTCTATCCTAGATGACGGTCATAGTATAATTGCTCTGAATGAGACATGGCTATCTCCTAGTGATAAAGATATCTATGTATCTCATAATAATTACCAGATCTTCAGAAGTGATCGAATAATAAATGGTAGTCCAAAAAGAGGTGGTGGCCTAGCAGTTTATTGCAGAAAGGCCTTAGAGGTTGATAATATGAAATATGCTCATCTGAATGTGTGTAATATGGATATTGAGTGTCAACTACTTCAGTGTAGACATCGCATGAATCGAAAATTTCTCCTGGTAAACTTATATCGGCCCCCGACAGGATCTGTAGAAAGGTTTATAGCAAAGATAAAGGATATCCTTGAAGTTATCAGGATTAAAAAAATGAATGCAATATTTGTGGGTGATATGAATATTAACATGGCTAATAATAACCCACACAAACGATCTCTCAACGATATTATGAACAGAAATGGTTTCAAACTACACAATTCCGAGTATACAAGGGTAACAGGAACCAGCGAAACTCTAATTGACTTAATGTTCAGTAATACGACGATTAACGATTGTAGATGTTTAAACTTGAATATATCGGATCACTTCCCGGTTATAGGTTTATTATTCAAAAGAAATCGTAAGAGTATTGCTGAAAGAGAGTATATTTGGACGACTAAAAGAAGCCCTGATGATATGATCCGCTTTAAGGAAAAGGTCAAAACAGAAACGGATAGAATTGTATTTGGCGATAGGGTAGTGGATGATATTTGGTCTGACTTTTTTAATATAATTGTAAAGGCAGACAAACAGAATTCTACAACTATAAGGAGAAGGAAAAGAGAGAATATCTCATACATCTCTGAAGTAACGCATAACCTAATAAAAGAGCGTGATAGAGCATTTAATACGGCAAGAAACTCAAAAAGATTAGATGATTTTAATTCTGCAAAAGAGCTAAGAAAAGAAGTGAAATCTCGATTATTGAGGGAAAGAAGACAATTCCTAATAAAAAAGGTAAACGATAACACAGGTAGACCCAAGAAATTTTGGGAACAGCTTGGTAAGATCTATAGCAATAAAGAAAACAATTCACATTCCAATCTTGAATGTTTTGATACGGATAATGGTTTGGTATGTGACATTGAAGCTATCAATTACGCCAATAACTACTTTGCGGATATAGGTTATAACAACAAGGGAGATTATGACTTATCGAATAGGGCGTACGGTGATGTAAATCTCGTGGGCAGTGTTGATGAAACAGAAATAAGAGGCCTTATAAAGGATCTGAATGATAGCAAATCATCTGGTTTTGAGGAAATTAACAATAATACTCTGAAGAGTTCCCTTGAAGCGGCAATTGTCCCCTTTACCAAATTAATAAATCGAATTCTACAAAGTAGTCAATTTCCGAAGCAATGGAAAATATCCCTGATTGTTTTACTGCCTAAAGGAGGAAACAACCGAATAATAGATAATATAAGAGCAATTACTTTGGTTACATCTACAAGCAAAATTGTGGAGAGAATTCTGTACACTAGGCTGAACGACTACCTAGAAACCGAAAACATATTTTATAAATACCAGTTTGGATTTAGGGGGGGTCTATCAACAAACGATGCCATTTACCATTTACATTCTGAATTGTATACCAAAACAAATACTGGACATAAGATGAGTGTTGTGTATTTTGATGTACGAAAAGCATTTAATTCGGTCAACCATCAATTGCTTGTTGAGAAGTTACATAACCTTGGTCTGAACGAAGGGTCTCTGCTGTTGTTGAATGATTTCCTTACCGACCGCAGGCAATATGTAAGATCGAAATGCGGACTTAGTAATAGGAGAGAAGTGTTTGCTGGTGTTCCCCAAGGAAGCATCCTTGGGCCACTTATGTTTTTAATTTTTATAAATGATTTAAAAAATGTTTCTTTCCATGGCAAATTGCTCATATATGCAGACGATGTAGCCTTGATATCTGACGACAGAAGCGAAATAGACTTAACAAAGAAATGTCAGATCGACATAGACACATATGTAAAGTGGTGTAAGAAGAACTTACTGGAGATAAATGAGAGGAAAACAAAAATGCAATACTTTGGTTTCAACAACAAAAGAGTTTTGAGTGATTGTCTGCATGTGAAATGTAATGGTGTCAAGATCAGTAGAGTATTTACGTTTAAATATCTTGGATGTGTAATAGATGAGAAGCTAACATTAAATCAACATGTGTCTAGCATTCTACGAACCGTATACTGGAAGCTGGGGGAATTACAGAAAAGGAGAAAATATATGAATCCAAGATTATGTATGCTCATATTTAAGACCTATATTCTGCCTATATGTGAATATGCCTCCCCATTTTTCGGTCCAACAAACAAAGGCCTATGCAACAAGTTAGATCGCTCGTATAAATACGCTCTACGAATCGCTTTTGGTCAAAGTGAAATGTTTGACTACAATGTCAGGATGCGTGAAATCAATCTATTACCCCTTGAGCTTCGAAGGAAAGCAAGTACAATTAGTCTGGTACATAGATATAGGACAGAAATGAACCTAACAAACCATGAAAGAGTATTACGGAGAGATATGGTCCCCAACTTGGAGCTAATCCTTCCAAAATCGGAGAGATATAAGAGATCCATCATGTATAGAGGTATATCCAATTGGAACGAGTTACCAGCAAATATCAAAGCAATCACTGATCATAGGCAACTGAAAATTGTTCTGTTAAATAGGTATAGAGAAACGTTGAATGATGTATAATTACTCTGTTGTTTTTATTTGGCCTCTTGTTTTTATCCTGCGACGATATCGACCTAAACTAATGACCATTGACTGGAAGAGTCCAATTGAATTGAATTGATCAGCTGGGCAGTGTGTGACTGGAAATATACAGGACGACTAGAATAGGGTATCGTGATAGTATGTTTATGTAATGTAATGATCACTAAGAGTATCGAGAACAGAGCGTAATGTTTCTCCACGGAGATTGAATGTATTCGTGGTGGTAAGAACAGCCATTTAAATCTTATAAATACTGGATTTTGTAATGTCTAATGAGATGATTTTTGTGAGCAAATTTGAAACTTGTTAAAAAATAATGTAGTAATGTCAGGGCAACGCACGAAATATAACAGCTGTGTTTGTTATGCGTAATTTTGGGGTGAATATGAATTAATAAAAATGTAATGTAATGTGGCCAATAAAAATATTTAAAAAAAAAAATTTTCTCCAAATAATCCTGGTTATTCTCATACCTCAATGCCTCTGGTTAACATCCAACCGAATTACCAGCAACATTCCTCTCATCAGAATCAAAACACACCAATGTCCCCTCCCCAGCAGCAATTTGTCCAGCAACAAATTAATCCAAATCCAAATTCAATTCCTAGCAGCCAGTGTTTCCAGCAGGGGCCTTACACTCCTCCTAACATGTTCAACAATTATCAAAATTATCAAAATTCTCCACAGGAGGTAAAACCAATTCTCACCCAGCAAGAGCCAATGCTGGCAATGCTTCAGGAGATGAAGCAGATGAGGATTGATACTTTCGATTTCATGAAGATTTTCATGACTAATCAGACGGATAAGAGAAGTCAAAATAACTCAGCAAATGGTGATACAAGTGACCATGTGATGAAAAAATTCCTGAAGGCTCCCCAGATATTTAAGGAACCAACTGTCCTTTACAGTTGTGAATTTTTTATGGAGGAATTTGAAGAATATGCTGAGAGGAGTGGTTTACCCAAGGAAATGTGGGTAGTAGGAATCAAACCATACATTTCTGATGATGCTCTTGTATTTTATATTATTATACACGCATTCAATACTGAGGCCCCGACAGCCGCACATTACTTGTAACGTGGTATTGGACTAGTACATTACCGGCGCGTTGTCATGGCGACGCAAGTTTGGTGGCACAAGATTGCCGACGCAAGGTTGCCGACGCAAGTTTGCCGTGTGCGAGGGCTTTCTTTCTCCAACATTTCAACTGTTTCTATAGTTATATTCCTCTTGTACGAACACCAGATATGGCAAATTATGTTAATGTATCTTTAATTAAGCATGTTTTGCATGCAAAACTAGGCATGTATAATAATCAACTTATAGGACTCGTTGCCGCACGGAGCGTAAATAAAGGACTCGACCTGCGGTCTCGTCCTTTATTTACGCTCCGTTACTCGTTGCCGCACGGAGCGTATATAAAGGACTCGACCTGCGGTCTCGTCCTTTATTTACGCTCCGTGCGGCAACTCGTCCTATAAGTGCTAAATAGTTTTGTAAAATAATATGGGACTAGAGTCCCTTACCCTACATTTAAAAGGGATTTCCTGGAAAAATTCGCAGACCTGACCCTCAACGAGAGGCTGAAGGATTACTCCTTCAGGACTGAGACTGAGGGACAGGACACCAAGTCTTTTTGCAAGGTTATGGGACAATTGCTGTCCAGGTCGGGCCTTCCAGAGATTACCAGAGAAGAATATTTTTCTTTTCTTCTGGTCATTAAGACTGTTCGTATTGTTAGATTTGATATTAATTAAGGCACTCTCACAATCAATAGGCTCCATTTTGGCTTCTGGAATCACCTATTCACATTTCCTTGAGACAAGGTGGGAAAGGGGAAGGCTTATGCCTCCTCCATTTCCACTGGTTCGTCCACCTTGTTTTCCTGTTGGTCTTTCAGGTCATTGTTATTAACAACCTGAGCTGCCTGACCAGCAACTTCTATCTTGGCCTCCTGTTGTTCTGCGGGAGCCTTGATGGTTTTTGCCTGATCTCCATTTTCCGCTAGTGGTTTTTCAGGCTTTTCTGGGACTTCTATCTGGGCTACTTCGGGATTCGCTATCTTATCATCCACATCAGCCGCTCCTTGAGGCTTTTGGTCATTCTGTTTACCCTTTCTCGGTGGGCCATCTACTCCCTGATGGTTTCTCTTTGGCAAGTCATCTTGTGCTTTTAACAATGCTGCCTTGTGTCTTAGTTTGTCCCGGATACTTTGTCGTACCACCATCCAACATCTCCCAAGGAAGTTGCCATTTGGTGGCCATTTGTCAGATTGTAGAACTTTGGGGTTACTCAGCCCCATCCCGATGCCCCAATCTTTATCTTTGGGGGACGCCTCACCAATCAACTTTTCTCCAGTGTTAAGCAGGAAGTCTTGTACTATTTCGTTGGATCTACACTTCGCTTTCAGTGCCCTTTTTATTTTTTATTTTTTTTAACGTTTTTATTTTTCAAACACATCTTGAAAATATGTAGAGGATAACTTGTCGCTGAACATCAGCGTTCTTCTAGCTCATCTACAATCATTACCGTGAGCTAGATATCAATTTGTTTGGAAAAACGGAGAAAACCATTATATAAATCGTATATATTGGAAATAAATGACAGAGGTTGAATATTACATACAATTAATCAGAACAGGATGATAAGAGAAATAATGGGGTATGAAAGAGATTTGAATTACTATATGGTACAAATTCATAGAGGTAGGAGTGTTTAGCGAGAGCGAGCCGAGTTTGCGGAGTTAGCTATTCTTTGTCCAAGAAGTGCTTTTTAATACATGTTTTGAAAATTTGTCCATCATCTATATTTCTAATATGAGCAGGTAAATTGTTCCAAATTGTAGAAGTTTGAAAGTGGAGGGATTGTTTATCGGTTTCCTTTTGGGGACAGAATCTATCAAGTGTGGGTGCATCATGAAGTCGTGTCGCTCTTGCTTCAGGGAGGGCATTGTTCTGTCTGAGTTTAGATATGGAGATGTATGCCAGTTTGGAAAGAAGAAAATCAATCCTAGTCCTAAGTTTCATAGTTCTAGTCATTGCGTGAATTTCATCAGTTGGGGTTCTTGGGGGACATGTAAGTGCAATTTTTAAAGCTCTATTTTGGAGTCTCTGAATTGTAGATATGGTTTTTTGATTACATTTGGTAATAAAGGGTGCACAATAATCTATAATCTATAATTTATCATCTCTTCCCTGTGCTTTAACCACTCTCCTCCGCATCGCTGATGTTTTTCATTAACCTCTTACATTTGGCAGGGTCATATGTGGATACGGCTATTGAGGGCTTTTCGGCCTCCCTAGCGAACTTGGCCTTATGGAAAAAAATGAACTGTTCCACATGTTCAAATTGGTATGTGTCGACGACAAATCTCGATCTAAAGTGATTTGATAGTGGGGAGTTCCCAGTAAAAAACACAATAGTATTGACGTCTTCCCTCATTGAAATTTGCGATGGAAGTAGTGCTTTAGGTAGGGCGCCAAGCTTATTGTGTTGATAAAGATCCCCGTCTACAACAACGCCTCCTCTTACCGCTATCACGTCCGTATAGCCCTTCTTCTCTGCAATTTCCTGGATCATTCTAGCTCTCTGGTTCCTTTGTCTTATGAACAAAGGGAGGTGCTTTTTGATTCTGACCCTGTCCTTCTCCTCAATGTCCAGTTGGCTGTTTTCTAGGTGGTGTTTCGCCTGGAATACTCTCTTTACATCATCCGTCGACTCGAACTCAATTTTGACTGGCACATTCTCCTTCCAGCCCAGCCTGTACATTTTGATTATTTTCAAGTTGACTAAGCCCATTTTTTCTTCCAAAATTCCCTTCATTTTGGCTCTCAGAGTTTCCTTGAATTCCACTTTTCCTGAAACAACTCCCATAAAGAGAACGTTTTTCTCTAGCTTCTTCAATTCACTCGTGACTATTTCCTTCTCTCTCTGTTCTTCAGATCTTTGAATCCTCACCTGGTCAGTATCCTTGGTCACTTGGAGCTTTTCCTTCACTACTACCAGCTCCTGCTCCGCCATCTCTAGCCTTCATTTTATTTCATCCATTTCACAGTCCCTAGCACCATTCTCCATTAATTTCAGTTTTGTAATCTTCCAGATTTTTTTCTGAGTCATCTACTCTTGTATTGACTTTTTCTAGACCCTCTTCGAGAACATCAGTTCTTTTTTTGACTGCTTTGACTTCTTTCATCGCTTCAAAATTTTTTTCAAATTTTTCCTGTTCCTCCTTGAACTTCTTTTCCTCCTCGATGTGCTTTAGAGCCTCTTCACGGTGTCTAGTTTCCCCTGCGAGCTGTTTAAGTAACTCGAACATTGAGCCTCCAGGGTGATCGGCAAGATCGGTGAGGGGGTCCTGTTGTGTTTCAGTCGTTTTTTCTCCATCATTTTCCTTCATGGTCGCACCTTGTGGCTGCGCCATATTTTTCCCCTTTTTAGCGTTTTTATTAGCAACTAGTATTACTCTTGCCTGTTTGCACGATGTGGCCTCGGGGGAGTTAGGAGCATCAGCTCTTTTCCTTTTCAGTTGTTGCTTATCGTCTACTTGGATTAACTCAGTCTCTAGATCTGACATAGCGGGAAGCCGTTGCAACGGGTGGTTTAGGCCTATGTCTACTGCTACAGTCAATGTTTTGGTATTTTCTAAGATGGCCGCCCCTACTTCCGGCCGTACTTTCCTTTTGCTTATCACATTCAATATCTGGCTACTATGTTTGTGGATACCACTTTTTCTTTATAAAAAATATCTTAATAGTTATAAGTTCACTTATTCCGTACTTCCCATCTGGGTTAGTTCACCTCTGTCGCGTTATTGGGCTGGAAGTAACTCCTAATGGATTCACGAACAGCACAATGACGATGAGCGTGTTCAGTCCTTTGGTAGTACTCACGGTTGCCGCTCTGTGGCGGTGTCGTTGGTGTTAGTGTCCCGCTTCAGTATATAATCCCGGGTTTATTAGATTTATAACACTTCCCCACTGTTGTAGCTCTTAATTCCTGCTGCGATGTTGGTACAGCACTGCTTGCATTTACACTCACTCACTATTTAGCTTCCCAACAGGTTTTTCTTCTCTCGTTAGTTAGATCAGACCGTTTATTCCTTCCCGCCACGACCTCCTCCAGGGTGGGCGATAACAGGTGGGGATGACAGACTTTCACTAACATCTCTTAGCTTTCTCCGAGGATGTTACCTCCACATTAGACCTCTCTCCAATTGTAATGTTCGCATTGATATTCCTTTTTAGATCATTCGTGAGCTTCTCGCTCCTTTGGTATTCCTATATCATGAGTCGGTTGAGTTCTCCTTGCTCGACCAGGTAGCCGTAATGGCAGACTGCCTCGTGTAGCCAGTTCGTACTTTTAACCTTCCTATACTTCTTATCCGTCTTTCCGTATTCACTTTAAACTGTTTCTCAATGTTCTTGGGTCACTTATAAGGGGCCATCCACAAATGACGTCATGCTTTTTTTGGCCATTTTTGACCCCCCCTCCCCCCCATGTCACGTTTCGTCACACTGTGCCAGACCCCCCCTTAAAACTGATAAAAAATGACGTCATGTTTGCAGCACCCCGTGTAGTCCCACAGGGGTCAGTTCCATGACCACTTCTCTTCATAATATATATGGTTAGTTCTCACAAATCGGGTACACAGAGGGTATTTTTGGCTAAAAATTTAAATGCATTGAAACTACTTGCCATTTACAGATATCATTGTACATATAATGAAGGGTTCATAACAAAAATTGGACACACTAATTTTAAAAACTGCATTTTCTAACGTTGCCACCCCAATGCTATTGGATAGAAATATTGTAGAGGTAATGAGGGTTTTTTTTTAAATTTCAATATTTTTGTTTATTATCGTATCATTAAGCTAACGTTTCAAGCTATAGAATAAGATCAAAATTGATTTTATTTTGAATTTTTCTATTTCAAGGCACTTTATTTGAAAATCATCTTACCTCTTTGAAACCCAAAGTTTAAGGGCATGGCCTTGTTCTAATCCTTGTCAAATATTCTTGATTTCTTAAAATCAATATTTTGGTATTCTTGTAGCAAAAATACATTATTCTCATTATATCCAATTTCATTATCTCAACTGAAATTGTTCTCTTCCAATGTTTTATGTTGCCAGCCCATTAGTGCATCCGGGCCAACCCCAGCTTAAATCAGTCCAAAAATAACAGAAAAAATGTTAGGTTGAAATTAAAAATTGTATGATATGAACATCTTATTAGATGCTTTGAATTGACAAAGTTTCATTTGATAATCAATAATTGTGTAGACACATTTTTAAAATGAATGTCGTTAGGTTGGCAATGTTTAAACTTCCCCAACTTGACCTTTTTTTAATGATTCAGATCTCATTGAAACAGTTTTTCTGATATGCAATTATTCAATGTTTGTATTCAGAATAAAGTTGTTTGAGATTACATATCAGAAACAAAATCTCACTAGATAATTATTTTTGATCCCTAGCTGAACCCGTTAAAAGTGCATCGGGATGGCAATGTTACCATTTCCCAAAAGAAAAAATGAATTAAAAGAAATTAGCAATATTTCCAAACACTATATTTTTTATGTATTTATAGCCAATAGATAGGAGCATTATTTCAGACACATGTTATAATAAATTGATGTTTTGTACAATGCTGAGTAAACTCTATTTGACAAAATTATTTTTTCCTCTGCATAAAAGTGGGTTATGTGGGTGGATTTCTGCCCATAGGGTGGCCATTTTGTGTTTTAGCTATATAAAAGTATATGTCCCATGAAAAGTCTATCTAAGCTGCATCGATTAGTTCAAAATGTATTCATATATAATAAACTGGTTTCCATGAGGGGTTCAGAACCCTGAGTACATGGTTGATATCAATACTCTGAAGAACCTTCAAAGGTGAGTGACAAAGTCCTTAGATATGTATAAGAAACTTGACTTGCCTACCCTTCACTTTAAAAAATTAAGAGGTGAAGTGTCCACGCTACTGGACTTGGTTGTAACAGGACATAATGTCAACTGCCTCAAGAACGATCTTGAGGACATGGAAATACCGTCCTTGGCATTGGGACTGGTCGGGCAATGGGTGTGGTACCAGTCATTGTATTGCTACCTCTGTGTAAAATGCATGGGTCTATATCAGGAAAAAATTGCATGACCTCCAACACCAATGGTGCGTAAAAATGAATGGCTGGAATCCATATTAGCAGACATTTCCTATACCAACAGACATGCTGCTAGAGATTTTGTTATAATTATTTAATAAACGCAGTGTCAGGCTGCCACTCAAGTCACATGACACCAGTTCCTATTGATTTTTTTTTTTTTTAATTCAGTTTAAGGCTAATACATTATTTAAATTATTATAGAAAAAACGCAATATTCCTCAGGGATGTTTTCACACAGTGCCATTGTTGAAGTTTGATTTGCAAGAAAACTAGAATGATCTGGATATATCTAGATATAGAGGCCATAGAAGCATGTCCAGTAGCCTTTTATTCTAAGGTGTATTTCAAATGAATTTTATCAAAAATATAAAAACATGATGTCATACATGAGGTGACCCCCCCTCCCCCCATTGTCATACCTTGTCATAAAAACTCAACCCCCCCTCCCCCCCTAGGGCATGACGTCATTTGTGGATGGCCCCTAAAGTTATATCCGCAAGGTTATAACCAAGTGTCAATCCAGGCTGAAAAAAAAAGAGGATTAGCTGAGAGAGCCTAAGCTCTACCTTTTACCACTTTCAATTCAAACCGGAAACTCTCTGGTGTCGATTTTCTTGATAGATACAAGGCAAATATCAGGTTTGGTGATCCCAACAAGGGTCTATTTGTAATAAGAACAGACAGAGACATTGTGTTGAAACCAAGGGCTGAGAATGTTTTTTTCTATTTGTATTTCTGGCTTGCAAAATCTAAATGGGAAGGTAGGAATTACAGAAAATTTAAACAGGAGCAGACCTGTTCCCTTTATTGCTAAAAGGTGCCTGGTTAAAGCAAATGAGAACAATTCCATTCCAGTTGTCATTGCTAATTTATCGGAAACTGAATGTAAGGTAAGAAAGGGAAATATTTTAGGCCTTTTTAGAGTAAGAAATGAAAATGATTTCTTCCCATTGATTCGAATAAGCCCCCACAGTGAGATAAATGAGGCAGGCACGTGTCAGCATGGGCCTCAGGTGTCGACAGCTGTGGGTGATAAGAGATATGAGCCACTCATGGCCGACAAAATACAGACGGTGGGAGGCTCATATCAAATGTCTGAGAAACTCACAAGGGAACAACAGACTCAGTTGCTTGATATTCTGCTTAAATTCGATCAAGTTTTCCACAAAGAAGGGGTACCAATAGTTCATGCTGAAAATTATGAACATCATATAGATCTAAAGGAAACTTTTAGACCAGTGAATAAAATGCCTTATAGACTCAATCCCCAAATGACAACTATATTGAGAAAGCTGATAAAGGAACAGCTAGATGCTGGTATTATTGAAAAAACAGATGGTGAAGGTTCATTCTCTAGCCCATGCTTTTTAGTAGAGAAACCAGGTTCAAGAAGATCAGGAAATGTGAAACGTAGGCTTGTGGTGGACTTTCGTTTTGTCAATTCGGAAGTTCTTCCACAGGCTATAACCCTTCCCTAGAGCGGATGAGGTTATCTCCAGGGTTGGAGAAATGCATGGAAAATATTTTACTAAGGTAGATTGTTACAATGGCTTTTATCAATGTAAATCGAGGAAAGAAGATTCCAGTACAGGAGTATGCCAATGGGCCTAAAAACAAGCCCTAAAAGCTTCAACTCTATGATGACTAAGATCTTGGAAGGGATACCTAATGTTAGTTGCTATATTGATGACATAATTTTGGCTTCAGATAGCTGGGAGGAGCATCTCCTGAGCATTGACAATTTGTTTTCTACTCTTGTTAAAGCTGGCATTAGGTTAAAGAAGGAAAAATGTTTCTTTGGTCTTGAATCTGTTTCATTTTTAGGCCATGTGATTAACAGGCGAGGTCTCCAACCTGAGCATTGTAAGGTAGATGCTATCAGGAGTTTTCCCAGACCTAGGAAAGTCAAGGATGTGAAGGCTTTCTGTGGCCTGTGTAATTACTATCGAAATTTTATTCCAAACTTTAGTGAACTAATGATACTAATTCCAATGGGGGGACCCAAGCATCCGTTGGGCAGGTGGGCCTAAACATCCAATAGGGGGGGGGGGGGCCCTTGGCAAGTCAGGAGATTTAATATGAATTAAATGTATAATAAATGAAAATATGACAGAAGGGCTTAGAATTGTAGCATCAAATCATACTGAACATAGGTATTGTTTTTTTTGTTTTTAAAAAACTCTGTTTCTCCTGGGGTCAATAACACTTAATTTACATAGTACCCTCTCTATCGTTCGAAATGAAATTAAACTAAAGCTAAAAATAGACCCAAGGGGCGTGTGTGTGTGTGGGGGGGGATTATATTGTCAAGACACAAACTCCCGAGCAAACCTATTTTCTCGCTTAGCTGGCCACTTGGTTATTTTATGAACAACATTTTATGGTATTGTTGTATTATGTAAAGTATATACATGTAATCTTCTCATAGTAGAAGAGTGAGTGGATAGATAATGTATATGGCAACGCATGAAAACAACTAACCTCAATAGTTATGCATATTTTGTAATTGTATTTTATTTACTTTAATAAATAAATTCAATCAAATGGCACCATAAACACAAATGGTGTCCTTGCTGAGATTCATCAGAACAATAAAAACAAATATATGGCAATGTTCAAATGTTTACTCAGGACTATATTCTAAATGTCCATTTCTGCTGTTCTTCTAAGGAGGCTATGTAACAAATTATAATTTCTCTCTACACCGTATTCCCTACACCAGGCTGGGGTAATTGTTGCAGGCTATGAGGGGGTTATGGATGACTTTCTGCTTCTATGCTCAGCCATCAAGGTGATTAATTATTAGATTAGAATAAGTAATATTCAATGCCTCCATTGTATAACAATCTGGGAGCTCAATGATAACACTGAAAAAGCTACTCGCTGATTGTTATGCAACAGGGGCAATGTTTATGATGTGTAAACCTACCAGATTTATGTAATGCCACATCCTCCCCTCTTCAGGTAGCCAGGCCTGGAGTGCTGGCGTGACATCCCTCACATACGTGGCTCTCACTGTCAGCTCCTGACCATCATCTCCGGTGTGACGATTACGCCTGGTCTGTCTGTCTACTTCCACTACCCGCGTAGTCTGAGGCACACTAAGTGGCACGCTGGACATCCTCCTCAGGCTGTAACATGTACAATAGAGGTGGTACTGTAGTAGGAATACACATGTAATATATATTATACTGCTGTATAGAGTGAGGTACAGGCAGGGGTAGTAGACATCCTCCTCAGGCTGTAACATGTACAATAGAGTTGGTACTGTAGTAGGAATACACATGTAATATATATTATACTGCTGTATAGAGTGAGGTACAGGCAGGGGTAGTAGACATCCTCCTCAGGCTGTAACATGTACAATAGAGGTGGTACTGTAGTAGGAACATGTAATATATATTATACTGCTGTATAGAGTGAGGTACAGGCAGGGGTAGACATCCTCCTCAGGCTGTACAATAGAGGTAGTACTGTAGTAGGAATACACATGTAATATACTATAATATAATAATAGGACTTTCTGGGCGAGAAAAAAAAGGCCCCTGACCAAAAGATTTAAAATGATATATTAAGTGTACAGGAATGCTGAAAAATCATATAATCATTTTCTGGAAAGAATGTGACCCCCTCAGGAGTTCCAAGATGTGAAGAAGCCAAAATGTGCTTCAGAGATGACGATGAAGAGATATTGACTCCAGCAAAATTAATCAGAAATGAGGTAAAATATAAGTGCTGACAATGCTGGCATCTACCTTTGAGGTATTTAATCATCTTGATACATTTGGTGTGTAAAAATTAGATGCCTATATCTCCTACCTTATCTTACAGGTGGAATCAGGCCTTGTGGATTCCCTCGCCATCGCCCACCCATCTTTACATAGTATCCAGGTAGTTCCCTGGGAGTATTCATCCATCCATCTCTGGGGCACAACTTCAACCATTCGGATGCCCTTGCTGATAATCTTGGAAGTCACCGCATCTGTTGCCCTCATTATGTCCAGTACTTCTTCATCTTGGCTTGGCTCCACAGACACCAGTCCCTCACCGCTGAAGATAGGCATTGCTGTGATGATGGTATCGAGTATTTCGCCCCAGACTCCGGTTTCCTCAGTTGCTTCTGTGTCTGAATTTTCTTTCCCCTTGTGTTTCAGAGCAACGGCCTCCAGACAGTTACAACCCCAGACTGTGAAGGCGTTAGTGGAGATCACATCCTGAAGTTCCTCATAGAGAACCAACATGGTGTGCTGGGATGGTTCTTCTATTTTCACTGTTCGGTTGCAACCTTCAACTGCTAGTGACAAACCATTTTCACCAATTCTAAAAATGAGAAAACCAATTCTAATTCAACTAATTCAATCTGTAAATTGCCCTGTGGAATATGAAGACTTAGAAGCAAAATACAAATATTAAGATTCAATGAAATTAGAACTCAATTACATGGGTATATAACACTTTAGGTCTGTGAATTGATACAGATTGGGAAGAATAGGCACATTAATCAGATGGTATAGAAAAAGTTAGAGCTTACTGTCCTGCATAAAGGTCTCTCAAAGCAGAATCCAGAATATGTGTTTTCTGCACTTCATCAGGGAGCATGTGAATCAGGTGGCGAATATTTTGGATTATTGCACGACCTTCCCCAGACCATGCATATCCTGAATCTTGCCAGCATGTTGGGCAGGGTCGGATATCAGTTAGATCTTCTAGAACATTCCTACTTTTTTTAAATAGTTTAGTGAGACGGGTTTTCCAATTTTGCCTGTTCAGGTTTTTCAATTTTGCCTGTTCAGATTCTTCACTTAACAAGTTTGGGAGTCCAATGCTTCCAAGCTGCTTCTGCAGCTCAATATTTTGTGCAGAATGACATTTAGACTTCTTCCTGCAATTGAATTTTTTTTGCTTTCCAGCAGATGGTTGGAGTGCGAGTGCTAGATTGATGAGATCTAACAGCTTATCTTTCTCTTCTACAAATACATCAGCCAAGAAGCTGAGCACATGGTTCAAGTTCCTATTTCCTGCAATTAGTGCCATCAATGTTCTCTGAGCTTTTTCCTCAGTATTCAGAAGGAATTCTACAGCACCATATTCAACAAATGCCTGGTGAGGTGGTAATAGTTCGCACGCTGTTCTATCCAAAGGTGTTGGCACAACAGACATAAATGGCAGTTTGCTTGGATCAAGTCCCTCTTCTTTTAGGTCATCAGCATTGATTCTCCTTTCTTCCAAAAGGACTCTAAGGAAACATTTGTGAAGGTTTTTCAGGGCTTCACGATCGGCAGTAGAGCCTTGTCTCTTGCAGAGGAGTTCTTCAATGCATCTGAAAATCTCCAATTTTGTAGCAGCCTTCAGATCAGATAATTTATATTTATCCTCAGCTATGAGAACACATGTGAGACAAAGCAGCAAGGGGTTGGAGAGCAGGCCCTGAAGGTGCTTGTCCTGATCTATTATTTCACAGAAATCATTGACCAAACTTTGTTTTTCACTCTCACCCCGGTGTGGTTTGCTTGCCTGGAAAAATTTGCGTATATATTCCTTGATGTCAGAAGTTATGAAACCTTCTACTTTGACTCTTCTCACATGAGAAAATTCGGCATGTCTGAATTTGTCTAATACTGGATGACCTATCCGAACCCCCATTAATACAACTCTCTTGTTGCCCTCAACTTCTGCACATATGTCTTCCATTAATTGTGCTTTACCACTTATTTCATCAATACTGTCAAGCAGTAGAGATGTTTCTTTGGGTTTAGAATTGTAGTGCTTTGTAGCCTGATGAGCATGTGTGCCACAGCGTTTCTTTAGGATGGCTTCCACGGTCTCCTGGAGGGTGTCCCGGCAATCCTCTGGGCGTATGTAGATGCTGTTCTTTATACCCTTGAGTGCTTTGTACAGATGTTGCTGCCTGCCACACATGTGTTTCCCCCAGTCAGTCTGAATGTGGAGGATGAGACACGTCTTGCCAGATCCAGGATATCCAGTGAATAGTACTGCTCTCGCCCCTTCTCCCAACACATCTTTAAGGTCTATCTCTTTTATGTCGTCCCTGTAAATATGAAAGATATGTTTCCCTATGATGTCCAATGCTTTCTTCAATAGCTTTAGTTTTCATTTCGTATTTGTCTGCTATTTGTGGGCTATTAATGACTGAAACATCATTCGGGCTCAGTCTTCAAGGGCCCAACAACACTCGGGCACTTGTGACTGATTTGTATTAGCTAGGGCCCACCCACAATCAGATGCTAGGTCCAAACCCATTTCTGACACTTTTTTATCTTGTTTCTATTTTATGTATTGTTTGATTGTTTGAAGGTCTAAATTTGTTGTTCAATTTAAATGGCATAGATCAATATTGGTTTGTACTTTGTAAGGTCTCTTATTTTTCTTTATAGATAAAGTTATAGATATATGTATTATCTGTTTTATATTATCTGTGCGAATTTTAATTAGCTACAGCATGACAGAGAAAAATGTAAAATACATAATGTCCTTGCTGAATGCAAAAATGTTTGAATACAAAATCTGTAGACCATACCAAAAAGCCTGAAACAACACTTACTATCTTTAGTCAACTCTGTAACTTAATTGCTTCAGTATTACTCACCTAAACGATTTCTTCTCCCTGAAGAGCGTCAGTCGTGTGAACTGATGCACAATGTTCAGTCTGTAATGTTCAAATCCCCTTTGATTCTTGAAAATGGAATGATTTTCTTCAAATGTGGCATCATAGTTATGCAAGGCTGCAACAATTTCTGTCCAAGCTAGAAGAGAAACATAGGGAGTATCAATGTAAATGTATGACTATTGATAGTACATAAAACTACTACTACATGTACTTTTATCTAAGCAGCTTCACTTGCCCAACAGTTATAAGTGAACACTTATAAATTAAGTTACTATTAAATCATCAATTTTGTATGTTTTTTTTAATTTGTTTTTTTTCGTTCTTTTTTTATGTTATAATGCATGTAATGATTCAGAATATTGATCAGCTAAAAGTACCTGTTTTGGTATCTGGTATTGTTGGTTCCTCATGTTTCCAGCGCACCTCACCAGTGTCATCCAGCACAAGGCCTTGCTTTATGTCTCTCAGTACACCAGTGTGGCCAGCCTGCTCCAGGGCATGCAGGAAGGGACTCAGTCTACCTCTCACATCAGCCTTGATATGCTCTAATAAGGCTAGGTCTTTTTCTGACGGCTTTTGTATGGCCTGCAATTGTAATTATTCCATTAAGTTAACTGTTTCTTTTCTTTTGTACCAAGATTATACTTAGCACTTATAGGACGAGTTGCCGCACGGAGCGTAAATAAAGGACTCGACCTGCGGTCTCGTCCTTTATTTACGCTCCGTGCGGCAACTCGTCCTATAAGTTGATTATTATACATGCCTAGTTTTGCATGCAAAACATGCTTAATTAAAGATACATTAACATAATTTGCCATATCTGGTGTTCGTACAAGAGGAATATAACTATAGAAACAGTTGAAATGTTGGAGAAAGAAATCCCTCACACACGGCAAACTTGCGTCGGCAACCTTGCGTCGGGAATCTTGCGCCACCAAACTTGCATCGCCATGACAACGCGCCGGTAATGTACTAGTCCAATACCACATTACAAGTAATGTGTGGCTGTCGGGGCCTCAGTATTGAATGCGTGTATAATAATTGCAAATACTGTTTCCAGGCAGAAGCAGAATAATGATGACCTTGGACCGCAGAAGCAGAATAATGAGAGAGATGAAATGAGAAATGGTCCTTGTATGTGTCATCATTAACTTTAGGACTTAAAATGGTATGTGTGGTTGGATATGCCTCCATTTATTGTGGCTTGATTGTGATGACAACATCATGAGCACACCCTGTAAAACTAATATAAGTGACAATCTCACCTCAATATCTCTTTTGTCTATATTTCCAATGCCTTTTTCAGCTTCCAGACAAGCGAGGAAATATACATCAACAAAACCTTTGTTGATGATGTCTGGTGTCACTGCCACCAGATGACGCAGCACTTCTGTCTCCTCCTGTAAAGGTAAATAAATAATATCTGAGTATTTGAATAGAGAAAATGTAAAAGCCAATGCAACATTTTGCACACAATACAATCTTCAATGTCATTTAAATTTGGTACTTGCCGATCGCAGGTGGTCAACTGTGTGGGCAACCAGGGAAGCGGGTGGGCAACCAAGAAGTGGATGGGCAACCAGGGAAGCAGGTGGGCAACTGGGTGGGCAACTGGGTGGGCAACTGGGGAAGTGGGTGAGCAACCGGGAAGTGGATGGGCAACCAGGGAAGCAGGTGGGCAACCGGGTAGAAAACTGGCTAAGCCAATGTGCAACCGGGGAAGCGGACTGGCAACTTGATATTGATATCGAAAAGAAAGGATGTTTATCGAAGAGAAAAGATGTTTATCGAGGAGAAACGATGTTTAACAAGGAGAAACGATGTTTAACTAGGAGAAACAATGTTTATCAAGGAGAAACGATGTTTTTCATGCACAAACATTGATATCAATTTATAAAACATGGATCATGATTTAAAATCTATGTTTATCAACTGATAAACAATGTTTCACTGTGAGAAACACTGTTTATCTTGGAAAAACACTGTTTCTCACTTTAAAAAGTTTGTTTATCAAACTTTTGTTTAGAAAGTACCGTCATCATTTGATGTACAAAATTTTCATTCGATTAACACAAAGTTTATCATTCGATTAACACTGTTTTTCAAGGTAAAACATTGTTTATCAATTGAAAAACAGTGTTTAAGGTTGATGAACAGTGTTTGTCAACCGATAAACAGTGTTTATCGAATTATTACACAAATGGCTTGCCATATTATGGTCAGCTTACTTGCGGCGATCGACGCTCGCTATAAGCTACGCTGCTCCTCTCCTCCTCTGCTTTAACACGGCCGCCAGGACTCGGCTCCTCTGCATTCCTCTCTCATGAGGAGCAGACGACACCCACAAAATCTCTAAACTCATATATGTGTATACTTGGCCACTTGGCAAGCTCCTCTGCTCCTCTGTTCCCCTCCTCCTCAGGACCCTCAGACTTAAGCGTATGAACACAGGTCAAAATCAGAAGTTTTATATAGAGGACTTTAGCATATAAACACAGGTCAAAATCAGAAGTTTTATATAGAGGACTTTAGCATATAAACACAGGTCAAAATCAGAAGTTTTATATAGAGGACTTTAGCATATAAACACAGGTCAAAATCAGAACTTGTGCCCTTTATCACCCATTTCCTGTATATCTGTGGACGCTGGATATTCAGGAAGCTGAAAATTCTTAATTTTTAAAAATTGCTTCTATGAATTTTTTAAGGTTTCCCCCGTCAAAGGCGGTACAAGCTCCGAAGGTGCTCGTACTGGGAAACCTTATATAGGTTCCAGTTTTTGCCGCCTGTTCTTTGCGCGTCCGCGTCGCCCCCTTATAAGGAAAACCCGATTCCGCCTATTCCCACCTTGAATTTCAGATGCACTTACGTACACATCGCGGTGATTTTACACTCTCGCAAATTGATACAAATCACTATTTCTACTCGAAATACGTTGCCAAAATGTTAGAATCCAGAAAGAGCATGCTTTTCTACCCCTAAATATGTGTTTATATCAAGTTCAGCCTTTATATGAGACAGATATGAGAGAAAGTATTCAGTTACATAAGTAAACATTAAAAAAGCTTGCCAACGACTGTAGGCCTACATCTTCTGATGATTGATCTGGGTTGTGGCTGGCACATCGCGGGGAAATTACGCTCCCACGAAATTATAAAAAGCGCTATTTCTACTCAAAATACATTGTCAAGATGTTTAAATTATGAAAGAGCATGCTTTTCTACCCCTATATATTTAATTTCATTAACATTTCTATTTAAATATATATATATATATAAACTTTTATTCAATTCACATGTACAATAAATTGTAAATGGCGACTGAAATGGGATCGGCCCTCTCAGCGTCCAGGACCCTGAGTTCTTCCCGGAATCCCACCAGAAAACAATAAGTATAAGGACATCACATAACAGTATAATGGAGATTACACGTCAATCGTTAAATATACAATATATGGTTACGGCTAGCTGTCAAATTGAGAAAGAGAAGTGGCATTGTCCTTTGAGTGTCATTGAGTCCGCGTTATGTGCCAATAGTATGCAGATTTAGATTTATCTCTTCTCGCTGACTATTAATTTTAAGAGTATAAGAGAATACATATTGTTACCTCGTCTCGCTGACTATTTAGTCAGGGAATTTTAGGAGAAAAAAGGCCAATCTGTGAACAAATTCCTTACCAAGAAATTTCTTAACCAATGTATTGGTAAAGGTCTCTCCTAACATATTTCAAAACATTTAAACTCAACTTCCGTAGGAAAACCCGTGAGAGCTGAAAACAAAAATGGCCGCCACTAAAACTCTGAAACACTATAACTTGGGGTAGAGTCAACATGTAATCAAGTGTGAATACACTTTTTCTAGGTTTTAAGGCATGGGGAATTCATTGGAACATGACAAAGGTTGATACAGACAATATTTAGCAAGTTAATCTACTGATACTGGGGGAAAATGAGCAAAAGATGCTAAAAAAATCCTTCCGAATGTACCCTCTGAAGTAAAAAATCTATACTTCATAACTTGGGCTAGAATAAACATGTAATCAAGTGTGAATGCACTTTTTCTATGTTTTAAGGCATGGGGAATCCATTGGAATATAAATAAATTCAATATGGACAATATTTAGCAAGTTATTTTACTAATACTGAGAAGAAGAAAACAACAAAAAACTGTCAAATAAAGGGAAAAATCTAAATTGGATTTATGAAGGCATTCATGATGAATGACATTAGGAAAGATATTTCTGCAGGTATTGTGATGCCTGAAATAAAGAAAAAAGGCAAGTTGTCTATCTATCTGAACTTCTGAACAATATTTAGCAAGTTAATCTACTGATAATAAGAACAAATTAATAAAAGACCCTAAAGAAATCCTCCCAAATATACCCTATTTAAAAAAAACTAATTCAGGTTCATGAAGGCATTTGTGACCAAGAGTATTAGGAATATATTTCTGCAGTTCAAACTGTAATGCAAATGCTTTTGATGGTTTTTAAGTGCGACTTGATAAGGACCAAAATAAAACCAAATGAGGACCAAAAAGAGTCAATTTGTTTATAGTGTAAGACAGCTGTCATGCCTTTCTTACTTTCATCATTAGCAAGTGAGCTGTTTGCATCATCAGCATTGCAATAGCCAGAAGCTGGAGGACTTCCAGGTTAATTTTAACATTCTGGAAGAAGAGATGAAACTTCTGCATTTGGAGTGAATAATTTTGTACTAGGTGTTCAGGGCCAGGAGGAGATATAGTTCGGAATTGTTGCCTTTGAATGTATAGGAGAATCTTATCCAGCTTTCTCTATATGGTCGATTCTCACGAACTGGTCCAGTTGCTTCTAGTTGCTAAAAATCCGTATAAATAGTAGAAAAATGATATTGAAGATTTATTTTTTTCACTGACTGTGTCTGACATTACTATATGAATGCATGGTAAGGGGTTGTGGAAGTAAGATATTTTTTTTAATTGAATCATTAATCAAAAACTGTCATTTTAGGTCTATTCTGTCATAAAAATGCTATTGGTACGTTTGAAAACTGTATAATTGCAGTAAATATATACAAATATGTAAAATACTACTTATACCTATGGGAAGGTCACATTCGATTCAATGTTGTAGGAAAAAAGAATTAATTTTATCTTTAATTTCTGCCCATTTTTTTTCTGTCTTTGGTAGTGGTAAAGCAATGAGTAATTTGACGTGATGCATAACTGGAGGCATAATAAGAGAATAATAAATAGCTAAGTATATTTAATACATGACCGAATCTGTCAGAAAACATATCAATTTTAATGTTGGTCAGTTGGTAAACCTCCAACCTGAAATATATTTGATTTATAAACAGTCTAGCAAAAAAAGCTGCCTGTGGTAAAGGAAACAGTAATTAGACATATGCATTCATGTTTCCAGTATCTTTTTTATTTGCTGACATTAGTGAGAAAAACTTTAATATAATGTTTCATCTGGGGCAATGAATATGATGACTATTTTTTCTTTTTAAATGTCATTCCTGTTTTTTCATAAAAATCTCAATGAGCTGATGTGTAATCAGACGTATGCATAATTAGACGTATGCAAGCGAGAATTTTGGCGTATTAATGAGTAGTGCTGCCACCTGGTGGAATGCAAATGAAATATATGACACTTCCGCCATAGTTTGTATTTCCAGTCACCACTGGATCTCTGTGAAAGTAAGGAATTGATGGTTTTATTTATAATTAATGTGAACTTGCCTTGCTACTGTTGTACATACCTATTGCTATGATCAAGGACTGACTAAAATGGCTCTATTTGTACAAAGATTTAGTAAGCGATATTTGTAGAAATTATAAATCTTATATGAATGTCATCGGTAGTGAGTGATAATATGAGTTCAAACCAATCATTATCATTGTGTTGTGGTTTCTACCGACTGCACACCAATGCATACGTCAAATTACTTGCATACGTCAAATTTCCAGCTATTTTGTTATGCAAGATATTCGCTGGGAGGAAACATAAAAAGATATACATAGCAACTGTTCTATTCAGGAATAATAAAAGTTTTGATTTATTGTTAGAAATAATGACTGGACTGGATGATCTTTGCCTATGGCAATATAGGTAATTTGACGTATGCATGTAATTTGACGTATGCATGTAATTTGACGTATGCATGTAATTTGACGTATGCAAGATTAACTTAAACAAAACGGCTGATAAAAATATATTTGATGATCTGTTTTTACAGATACAGCTTAGTGACTACCTATACTATCATTTATTTCATTAGAAATAATGACTGGACTGGACGATCTTTGCCTATGGCAATATTGGTAATTTGACATATGCATGTAATTTGACGTATGCAAGATTAATTTACACAAAACTGCTGATAAAATTATATTTGACGATCGGTTTTTACAGATACAGCTTAGTGACTACCTATACTATCATTTATTTCAGATAAACCAAGTTAATAAATTAAATTGGTGATATAAATTATGATACATTTCAGTAAGAACTGGCAGTAATTTGACGTATGCATTTTTCAGGTTTGAATACTTTGGAACTTGTACATAATTATCAAGTAATAATATTTACCACCTTATTGGAATATGCTCAAGAACATCTCTAAGGAAAATATAAATATCTTTCTTGATAAACAATACCTCAACCAAGTTTGACATAAAGTCATGTCTGTATATCAAGGGTTTGGAAAGGAGGGCCTATGATTTTGAACAAACATAAAATGTCCTAAAATGATGAAATATTAAAAAATAATCTGGAATAGAGGTCCATAAATGTGTTTATAACAATATAGATACACATTTAGAATGATATAGCTGGTGAATACTACAAATATTTCGTCTTTCTTGTATTAAAACAAGGTGCATACGTCAAATTACACATCATTAGCTTCCCTGACTTTACAACATTCCACAGCATTGAGATATAATACTTAACCTTACCAAATATGAAAATTATATACCTTAATACATCAGTTATCGATCCCCAAGAGAGAATTTTGTGTAAAAACATTTTTATTTTTTACTATTTTTCAAGCCTATAAAGGTCCCACTGGACCAGTTCGTGAGAATCGACCATATACTTTTGGGAAGCTCTGCCATTGGTAAACATATAAACTTACTTTTGCTATACAAACATTCAAGGAAAATTGAAGATAAACAACGGCTTTTCTCCTGCCCCAAAATACCTGATTTTATATCATAGTCTACTACCACATGGATAAAAATGGTCTGAAGTTCTGCTATTCTAGATTCTTTCTTCCAATGTTTTTCCAATCCCTTCACACTTTGGTTCTCAGAGTTCAGTTGCTGTGCATTTTTTAATCAGTGGCTAAGGACAGGTAATTGTGAACTATTTTGTACCTTGATTGTTTCTGCACACATATATGGACTTCTTCCACTTGAGGTCATGGGATGGCAGCCATCATTTAGAGGGTGGCTCAGAAAGATATATATGCATCACTTAATGCTGTGGTGTGCATGATTGAAGGATATGCCAATTCAAGAGAATGTAGCTCCTAACTTACTGAGACAACCAGCAAGATGATGAAGAGCCCTCCTATACCCAGCTGATGAAATTGCCTCTGAATGTCACTCACAGTAATGTGAAAGCTATGATATTAATTTAATTCAATACATAAATCCTACAGAAATATGGATTGAAGGAGTCAATCACAGCAGGAGAAACTATGTATTCTGATATTTTATATATATATTCTGAGGTTCTGAGGCACTGCTCTTGGCCAAGAAAAAAGAATCTTTGTTCTCAAACTACGAAGATATTGTTAAAATCTGAAGAAATCTTTAGTATGCTTAGCATATTTGGCAAAAAGAAATAGACTTGTATTCCATATCAGAGATGCTTCCATCCCTTACTGCATCAGCTATGTGAAACAAATTCCAGTTGCCTCTCCAGAATATTAGTGTTGTTGTTGAGCTGGTTGTGTAGGTCGAGAGGAGCGGTGAGCTCCTTCCTACACGGTTCACAGGCCTATCAATTTGATAAGTGTCACATGAGTAAATTAGAACAAAGAAATGAATGTACTTCTGTATGGCTAGTGTGTATGAATTCTAAAAGTTTTTTTCACATTGTTTAATGGAGTAATCAGTCATGGGCTGCATCAACTGCCCTTCTAGTTGAGCATGTACTATTATGTACTTATATCTTATATCTGTTCATTGAAATCAAATGGAGGCATGGCAAGAGGGAAACCTGAGCTGTTTAGCCAATAACTTTTGCCTGTATATGGTAAGATCAACATTCTTCTGTTCATTATACAGGTGGCCATCATTAGAATATATCAGACCAATAAAGTGAGAAGATAGAGAATAGCACTTCTTCATATCTTCATGGACAGAAACCCCTTCAGCTAATACCAGACCTTGATAACTATTGCTACTGGTGTAACATCCCACAAATGTTGCTCCCCAATGTTGATGAGGCACAAAGAGTAGAGAAGCATATTCTGGAGTCAAGGAATGGGTAAACTGTCTCAGACATTACATGAAAAAGGATGTGATAAAAACCCTCAGAGGGTAATTTGAAATTAGAATTATAGGTCATTCAATGTCAATGGATCCCCAACTTGTTTCAATGCATCAGGATCACTGGTAAACTCCACTTTTGGTGGCAACATTGGGTTTTGAGCCATGTTACTACCTTCATGCACTGTGTAAAACCATTTTACTCCAAGAAACTAAGGAGTCTACCTTGGCAGGTACTGTTTAGACATAGAAAACTGGTTGTACAAGGTCTACAGGAAATGTTCATGGGCTCATAGATAGATGTACTTTGATCTAGATATCACCATAGCCAATAGGACAAAAAACAGGTCATTTTAAAAATTTGTTTGTGTGATGAATATGACAATTTAAAGTATCAGTTCTGTTATGTTAAGGATATGACCCACCTAAGTTGAAACAAGGATCCTGCATGACTGCTTCTTTTACATTGACAAAGTATTTTGGGCATGAGAAAGGGGTTTTTCTTAGACATTTCCACCATGCCTGAATTACAAAAGAAAGCTTAGATGTTTTCCAAAAATAGAGCTAGAGAAGCAATATAATTACTGGGAATTCACAGATCACAAATACTACCACCTACTTCTGCTGTTAATAAGAACTTGGAAAGGTGTTCACCTTCCTCCAGGGAACCTGGGATGAAAGTTCAGATAGACAACTTGCCTTTTTTTCTTTATTTCAGGTATCACATGTCATGTCATTTATTATCATTAAAAACATTTGCATTACAGTTTGGACTGCAGAAATATGTTTTCTAATGTCATTGATCATGAATGCTTCCATAAATCTGAATTAGATTTTTCACTTTATTTCACAGTATTTTGTTGTTTTTTCTTCTCAGTATTAATAGAATAACTTGCTAAATATTGTCTATATTGAATTTATTAATATTTCAATGGATTTCCCATGCCTTAAAACATAGAAAAAAAGCATTCACACTTGATTACATATTTATTCTACCCCAAGTTATGAAGTATAGATTTTTTACTTCAGAGGGTACATTCAGGGGGATATTTTTAGCATCTTTTGTTTATTTTTTCCCAGTATCAGTAGATTAACTTGCTAAATATTGTCTGCATCAACATTTTTCATGTTCCAATGGATTCCCCATGTCTTAAAACCTAGAAAAATGTATTCACACTTGATTATAATGTTGATTCTACCCCAAGTTATGGAGATTCAGAGTTTTAGTGGCGGCCATTTTTATTTTCAGTTGTCACGGGTTCTCCTACGGGAGTTGAGTTTAAATGTTTTGATATATGTTAGTAGACACCTTTACCAACACATTGGTGAAAAAATTGTTTGGTAAGGAATTTGTTCCCAGATTTTTTTAATATTCCCTGACTAATTAATCACATGAGTATAAGAAAATACATATGGTTACAGTAAAGTGCAAGGTGATAAAGTTACAATTACAGTTTCTCAAGAACTACAGTAATGGTACAGTCAGTTAAGTGCCGTGTTTACATTTCAGATTTATCTGGCAATCATTACATTAACAGTTTAGGTGAATTAGAATTTAACAGAGGAATAAGTACATGTTAAACAGTTTTGGCGCGAGTTGTTACTTTTTGACATAGTGTCAGTCTATACACTTCTTTGTATAGTAGTCCATTATTGGGGGACTTTCTTCCTTCTTCATTCTCATCAAATTAAACAATTAATAAATGAAATAAGAACGATCTGAGGGAAACTGCACTGTTACCATCAAACAATAATTTTCGGCCTTTCCCTTGCTGCTTGACAAGTATGGGATTGACTCTACTGGCAAAAATCTGATCGTCGTGCAAAACTGGGTTGTCTAATATGGCATTCTAAGGCATTGATATATAAAATAATTACCTAACCCTATACACCATCGGAAAGAGAAATATCTAAGCGTGCATTTGGTTGGAATCATATTTATATATCACTGTTTTCGATATAGATATCGGTCATGACCAACCAATGCCAACTAGGTTTGCAAAGTTCATTATAGCTCATTGTATAACATTTGTATTTGAATAAGGAAGATAATATTGGTGGAACTTAGGGAAGTTTCCGATGCCGGGCACGACGCAATAATGTACATCATAACGTCTTCTACAAGTTATGCAACATTAGTAATGTGTATTGATGAATGGAGTCCTTGACAACGCCTTTTCCCGCGCGGAGTGTGTATAGGCCTAGAGGAGTGCATGGGGATCAAATGTGGGGGGAAGGGAGGGGTCATTTTAGTCTTGGTAAAGGCCTATAATATTAGGTTATAATAAGGGGATTCGGGGGAAACCGTTGTTTCCTTGGTCCCAGCCAATTTTCTTGTTATTTTGTTGTACATAAAGTGCTCCAACTCTCCGGATTCTGGCCGGAGGCTCCGGTCTTATTGGAATCCTAAAATGCCCATCTCTGGCCTCCGGATTTAAACCCCTTAAAAGCTGCTTTTCTCTGGCTTTCATATAATGTTCAATAAAACAAGATGCACAAGTAAGCATTTGATATTAACCACCAGTGATCCACCACCATTTAACAAATTTAACGGCCCATTGGCATCGCAAGAACCAACGAGTCTATATTAACTCAGAGGTCTGACTGAGCGGGCCTATATGGGGACAAATGGTACGAGCTTGTTTTAAATTCTCATCACTCATTAAGTACTAATGGATGGGATCTGATCCATCATGGACTAAAATCAATAAACAACGATGATTTTAGGGTTTGAACGGTCTGTAGGCCCAGTGACGCTAAAATCATCGTTGTTTATTGCTATAATAGTAGCAGTATTGAAGGGAGCCGAGGTTGATAGTCTCATGTACTCATGACTGAACCCCCATGGCTTTCTAATCCTGGTCATATCATCCCATATTTGTGAAACCCTGGTACAGTGTAGCCCTTATGCAAGTTCCAGTGATGCATGCGCATTCTGTGATGGCTATGAGTTCTCAGAGGGAATGTCATGATGTAAACAAAGCTGTATCATATGCTCTCTCTAACAGGACATGCATTATTATCCAATCTGCACAATGCATGTATGATGCATAAGGTAAAGACTACAGGCATATGAATAAATAGAGCTTATTGGCTTGTCTCACCTTGCAGAGTTTGCTTTAAAGTAATCATATTTAATCTATTTTCGTAGCTGCTGAGAATCTTTAAGACCTAAATGTTTATTTTATGATTATATGATTTATTCTATGCTATCTATTCATTCCTGATATTGTGAATCAGATTGTAAAGATAGGGCCTTGTTTTTATTCCATGCTTGTTGAGACCTGATTGTTGGAATAATTGGTGATCTGATATGGTTATGTTGATCAATGCTAAATTGTATGTCATGTGTAGGACCCAGCCCCAGGGTAATCTTTTCAATACATGTGATATTATAGTAAAGGTATTTTCTAAACGATTCTTCCTTCCTTATCAATATGAATAATACCAATAATAGTATCTATGTAAAGTAGGACTATTTAGGAGCAGCTTTGACTGAGGAAAATGTGCTGAGATAATGGTATGAGGGATTTTGAAAACTTCACCAAATGATACATACTGTAACATGTATACAGAATACATAGAATGTGACCTACCATGATGATGGAGGGAGCTCAGCAGATGAGTGGATGTTACTAGAGAAGAGGAACGATGCTACATTGAGGGAGCTGCAGACCCAAGTAGGAAGGCGTTCACTGAAGGTGAGTGGAGACCAGGGATGATATGTTGTATATCAGACCCAAGTAGGAAGGCGTTCACTGAAGGTGAGTGGAGACCAGGGATGATACGTTGTATATCAGACCCAAGTAGGAAGGCGTTCACTGAAGGTGAGTGGAGACCAGGGATGATACGTTGTATATCAGACCCAAGTAGGAAGGCGTTCACTGAAGGTGAGTGGAGACCAGGGATGATACGTTGTATATCAGACCTAAGTAGGAAGGCGTTCACTGAAGGTGAGAGGAGACGTTCAACCAGGGATGATACATTGTATATCAGACCCAAGTAGGAAGGCGTTCACTGAAGGTGAGTGGAGAAGTTCAACCAGGGATGATACATTGTATATCAGACCCAAGTAGGAAGGCGTTCACTGAAGGTGAGTGGAGAAGTTCAACCAGGGATGATACGTTGTATATCAGACCCAAGTAGGAAGGCGTTCACTGAAGATGAGTGGAGACCAGGGATGATATGTTGTATATCAGACCCAAGTAGGAAGGCGTTCACTGAAGGTGAGTGGAGACCAGGGATGATACGTTGTATATCAGACCCAAGTAGGAAGGCGTTCACTGAAGGTGAGTGGAAACGTTCAACCAGGGATGATACGTTGTATATCAGACCCAAGTAGGAAGGTGTTCACTGAAGGTGAGTGGAGAAGTTCAACCAGGGATGATACGTTGTATATCAGACCCAAGTAGGAAGGCGTTCACTGAAGGTGAGTGGAAACGTTCAACCAGGGATGATACGTTGTATATCAGACCCAAGTAGGAAGGCGTTCACTGAAGGTGAGTGGAGACCAGGGATGATACGTTGTATATCAGACCCCAGTAGGAAGGCGTTCACTGAAGGTGAGAGGAGACGTTCAACCAGGGATGAAACCTTGTTTATCCCAGGAGTAGGAGGACAATCCAAGGGTACTGAAAGAGAGAGGTGCTGATAAGTTTATTGTCATATACATGCTTCTCTACTTATTTGTGGTATCGATGGTAATAATGTAGAGCTGTCTGGATAATTAAAATTCAAGCTGCTGTTTGTTTGTGTTTATTCAGTATTGGCGTAAAATACAGCGCTTATACAGCGTAATAGTAAAAGTAAGAGTAGGTACAGTTGTAGAAGTACATGATAAAAGTGAACAGAGTTTGTGTAAAAGATGACTGGTGGATGGTATTTACAGGGAGGGTAGCTGTTTACTGTTAGCATATAGTCGCCTGAATGGCAATTCCAAAGCTGTTCTTGCTTGATTGGCAGGTGTGTTTGAGTATCACTGTCTGTTATTGCTTGATTGGCAGGTGTGTTTGAGTATCACTGTCTGTTATTGCTTGTTAGTTTGAATTACCTGTAATTTCTACAATTACCACCAATGTAGAATTACTATAGTGATGTAACAGAAGCAGGATTCACTGGTTTTGTTTAGTACAGTGTTTGTATTAATTCATGGGATGGTTAGAATGAATATGTTTGGGCAATGAATTGTAATTTGTAAATATTGTATATTTGTTGATACATTCTTTCTGAATAGAATACCAAAATATAATTGAAATAAATAGTACATCCCCAAATAATCGGGAGTGCTCTCCCGATGATCCATATAATGGATCATCGGGACAAACCCTCCCAATTTGTCCCAAACCTTAGCAGTTCTACCAGGCAGGTAACTTTGAAAGGCTATAACTTCTCTAATTTTTGGCGTATCAAAACAATTTTTTCACTTTTTTAAGGGGTACCCACACTGGATTGGATTGCAAAATCATACGATTTCAAAGTCTATAATTGATCGTGGCGCCAATCCTGTCCTAAATCGTGATTAAAAACCAGAATCGGGCTACTTTTTTCGACCAACACACACCCAAAATCTGGCGCGATTCAGGGAAAAAGTGAAATTGTGGTGAAGTCAACTCACACTGGACACTTGTGTACAAAAAATAATAAATCAATACAAGCAATTAAAAGATTTAAGAATTTTTAGCCAAATGACGACCAATTGGTGGAATTGCTCACTTGTATGTATATGGTTGGGAAAATCTGTCAAAATGGCCACTAGGTGGCACCCCTTTCACGTTTTCTTGAATACCGACCAAGATATCAATCCTACAGGTTTTTGTATATTGAATTATTTGTAGACACCAAAATTATCTTTTATTTGATGTATGACACGTGTTTGTATCTTTTATAGTGTAGAATTTATAGATTTTTGAGTTTTCAGTTTAAAAAAAATATTGAGTCGGAAATTATTTTTCCCACGCAAAAAAATCATGTTTTTAATAAATCGGGGGTCTGGCCATGACATTCGATTAAATGGAATGTCTTAGGACCTGTCCCGATCTGTTGTAGACCATTATTGGACAAGCTACGATTGATCGGGACACAACCCACACTCGCAACACAGATCGTAGAACTGTTACTAATCATTCAACTAAATCGTATGACTGAATATTGGCGAATCGGCGGTGAAATCGGCCCTGTGACGTCCAAGTCTGGGAACAAAAAGTAACATGATTGGTCATACGATTAGTCTTAGGATCCTACGACTAATCGGGGGTTGGAATTAAATCATAGAAATAATCTTATGGCCAAATCGGCCGTAGAATGAGCTCTGTGTGGGTGTTTTGTCCCCAATCTGAAAGGATATAAACATGAAATAGAAAAAATTAAAAATATCCAAGACTTTTCTTTTTGGAATATCCAACACCTTTTTGTCAACTTTCTTTTCCTTTTTGCCAATGTCCTTTTCCTTTTCGGATTATCATTTTCCTTTTCGGAATATACTTTTCCTTTTTGGAATATCCTTTTCTTTTTGGAATATCCTTTTCCTTTTCCGAATATCCACTCCTTTTCCAAATATCCACTCCTTTTCACCCAAATGTACCATGATGTATTCCTACCCCAACATGACTGGGAGGGAGAAGGAGGGTGAGAGGGAGAGGGAGGGTGAGCTGGGGAGGGGGGGGGGGGCGGTGAGCGGGAGGGGAGAGGGAGAGAGGGAGAAAGAGAAAGGAAGAAAAGACAACATGGCAGGGAAAGAGTAAAGTCTGTACGGATGTCATCATTGGTACATATGTCTACTTTGGGACACGACAACGGTACCCCTTTAAAGCGGTGAATACACAGTCACGATTTGGGAATCAGACACGATTTCAGGATCTACGATTAATCGTGGGTGCTTATTTGCCTGAAATCGTGCCTATTTTTGGACCTACACATGCACGATATGGAGAAAAAAGTGAAATCGTGGGTAAAAAGTGAAATCGTGGGTGGGTTGGCAGTCAAGATTTGATCTGAGATTCTGAAATATAGAGTTGAGAAAATTGTTTAAAAAAACGACCCTAGAAGCAAACAAGAAAGTAAAAAAACTGTAAAAAAAATAAAATATAACGTTACTCATTTTCCTGTGACACATCACCTATTTTCTGGTGTTTTTTTCTCTTTTTAATTGTTGAATAAAATGAAATAATATATGAGAAGAATGAGACCTAATTTCGACATGTGTAGAAGGGAAATTCTGCATTATAAAAGTGAAAAAATTGTGTTGATACACCAAAAATTAGTGAAGTTATAGCATTTCAAAATAAAATTATAAATAATTCATTTCTTTTATATTGCCAGATCGCAGATAGACCCATGATTTTCGAATAAATCCGAAAATCGTAGAAGCACCTACGAGTTATCGTAGACCTTATTATAAAGGTCTACGATAAATCGCAGCACTCTCTACACATGGACGATTAATCGTAGAAGCAGCGGCGATTTGATTTGAAATCGCAGAAGACACTTTTTTCCCCCTACGATGAATCGTACATCCAAATCGGCGCTGAATCGTGCATGTGTAGGGCATTTGACACGATTTGGGACCCACGATCTGATGTACGATCTCAAATGGAAAATTCCAAATCGTACGACAGATCGTGGATGCTAAATCGGCCCCCAAATCTTGACTGTGTATTCACCGCTCAATGCTCAGTTGATAGTCTGTCACTACAACTCTGATAATAAGGGCACCGAAAATTGGTACATTTTTTTCATAAATGAGTATTTGAATTAGAAATAGATAAAAAAATATGCTTGTAATGCTTTAAGATATTTTACATTTGGTAGGTATAGACATAAGGGTGATAACGTTTTTTATTGTGTGAAAATATTCCCACTAGAAGAAAAGTTACAAAAGTATTTCCTGTCATGGAAGAAGAAATTTACTTAGCCTTACTGGCTTATAGAATCGGTTATCCCATGTACAGCCGATTTCAGTGTGGGGCGAAATCGGGACTCAGATCGGCTCAAAAACGCCCGATTTTATGCAATATTGCTAGGATTTCAGTCCCGATTGGTTGGTGCACTCCAAATAGGGCCATTTTTGGGGTATGTGTGTAAGGGTTTATATCGTGGGTACTTATTTGCCTCCTTCTTCTCATACTTTATTTTATTTTATTTTATTTGACAATTTAAAAAAAAAGGAAAAAGGTGATGTGTCACAGGAAATGAGTAACAATATATTTTATTTCATTTTCACAGTTTTTAAATTTCTTGTTTGATTCTAGGGTCAATTTTCTCAGCTCTATATTTCAGAATCGAAGATCAAATCTTGACAGCCAACCCACCCACGATTTCACTTTTTACCTACGATTTCACTTTTTTCTCCAAATCGTGCATCTGTAGGTCCAAAAATAGGCATGATTTCAGGCAAATAAGCATCCACGATTTATCGTAGATCCTGAAATCGTGGATGAATCCCAAATCGTGCATTATGTATTCTGGGTTTTAATGAGCAACACCTGGTCCCTAAATCTTAGGGACTGACTTGTGCCTTCTGGAGAACTTGGCTCATTATTTTAGTCAGATCACCTGTACTGTTATACCTGATGTGTAAAGGACAGTATCATCTGCACACGAAATAAATTTAGAATTTATTTTTAAATCTTTCATGTTATTCGAAAATAATATGTGATGTGTTTCAGGAAAATGAGTCATAAGTCGCAAAAAATAGATTGTGAAATTACATTATATTTGAAAAGATGAGATCAAGCCGATTCCAATGATAGTAAACAGTCTAATAATCCAATAAGTATTTCTAGATTTTAAATCTGATATTTTTATTTTGGAAAAAAAAAAGTTTGCAATATTTCTGGGGGGTAATAAACAGTAAAGTAACTAAATATAGTTCATATAAGGACCTTTAAAACGAAAGGATATATTACATACATTGTCCTGAAATTTGATACACCGATCGATATATCTATAAGTGATTAGCTCTCCAAAAATCAGAACATTCCAATAAAGTGATCTTGTAAAAGAAACACTTTGAAAAACATTATTTTTGTGACTTATGACTCATTTTCCTGGAACACACCACATTATGGGTCCTTGAGGAATACCACATGTGTTGCTTTGATCCCTGGTGAAATAATTATTATTAAGTTTCACAAATTGGTACAATGATCGATACTGTTTATAACATAATATTGAAATCCTTAATTATGTAATTAAGTGATGATCACATGAAACAACGACGTCGTCCTGTCCTCCAAGTCTTACTGCTGTTTAGTAACAGAACAAATCTACTCACATAATGATTTCTGGGTCAGATTTTGTGAAAATGTACAATCCACCTTCCCAAATCCGCCCAAATAATCCAAATCTATGGGAGAAATTATGTTCAAAATGCAGTCTAACACAAAGGAAGAGATATTTTTAATCATCATGATGCCACATTACTCAGATATATAGCATTTATTATATAACAGTCTAATTTATAGATTATTTAAATTTGTAGAGCTTACAATTGTACATTTTCTGAAAATCTGACCCTTCTATGATTTATAACTTTTATGATGTTCATGCTCCTTCAACCAAACTATTAGTTCAACTACCGTATTATAGATAATTAAGAGAAATATAATCAATGAGAGTGATTTGTCCAATTATCTTTTACATATATTTAGTCAGTTTTGCTTTTCTTCTTGACATGGGATGTTTGAATTATGATCTCCTGTTTTGCTAAACATAAAGCTTGAACAACAGGAACTTGTGGCCAGATTAAATCATCATTTATTCTGGATTAATACTTTCTCTTTCCTCATATTATTGATATGTCAGAGATGGGACTTTAGGGATGGGACTTTACCGTTATTGTTTGACAATAACATGACGATATGTGATGTGTTTCAGGAAAGTGAGTCACAAGTCTCAAAAGTGTTGTTTTTCAAAGTGATTTATTCCCAAGATCTCTTTACTGGAATGTTCTAATTTTTGGTGAGTGTAGTCATGTACGTCATATGACCAAATCTCAGAACATTGTATTTAATTAGACCCTTTGATTTGCAATGATTTGTGTTTTGAAATTGTATTTGTTTTATTGTAGGGCTAGCTATATTTTTGGCTTCTAGGCTATAGCCATTCTATGTATAAAATTATGAATTATATGCTTATATTGGGAATAAGGTAGACCATTAATTGCAGAATTTATGTATCATCCTGTTAATGAGTTTTCTGAGGTGATTTTGAATGGTGTTCTTTCTCTGTTTATCTTTTAGTTCTGAGATCAGGACAGAAATGTGATGTGTTTCAGGAAAATGAGTCATAAGTCGCAAAATTGATATTTTTCAAAGTGTTTTTTTCACAAGATATCATTATTTAAATGTTCTAATTTTTGAAGGGTCTATCACTTGTAGCTATATCAATTGATGTATCAAATTTCAGGACAATCTATCTAATACATCCTTTCGTTTCAAAGGTCATAATATGGACTACATTTAGTTACTTTACTGTTTATTGACCCGTAGAAATATTGGAAACTTTTTTTTCAAAATCGAAAATACCAAACTTAAAATCTAGAAATACTCATTAGACTATTACACTTGACATACAGCTTTTTAGTGTTCTAGAGTAGAGATTTTGAACATATTACATCAAAAATGAAAGATACGACATGTTTTAGATAATATCATTTTATTTTCATATTGCTTTCTTTTTTATAAAAGGCAACACCCAAAAACATTCATGGTGGATAGTGCATACTTTCATGTAAGTGTTAAAAATCTATTGGCCTTAAATGAATAAAAAAAAGAATATATATCTTTGCATTTCGAAGGTCTTTGTATGGAGTATATTTAGTTACTTTACTGGTAATTGCCCACCCAGAAATATTGCAAACTTCCAAATTAAGAATATCAAATTTGAAACATAGAAATGTCTTTTAGATGTCCTACTGTTTAATATCATTAGAATCGTCTTGATCTCATCTTTTCAAATATATTGATATCTCAAAATCCATTTTTTGCGACTTGTTTCTCATCTGACCCTGGGGCTCTGGACCCATATGGGTCAGATTTTCATGAAATGTACAATTGGCAACTGTAAACATTTAAAAAATTCTGCTAGATTAGGCGGCAATTTGACCAATACTAAGTAAATTTGAGTACATTTGGCATTGCATTGATTCTAGCAATATGTTTGGTTAGGTTGAACTGTATTTTGAACGTTATTTCTGGCTGAAATTTAGGTTATTTGAGAGGATTGGTGAAGTTGAATTATACATTTTCTGTAAATCTGACCCGTACGTTCCACCATTCAACCCATTAAAAAATCCTATTTCTAGTTAGGTGTGAGTGTGATCATGTAAACTATAGACCCTTCATTTTATAAGCAATTATTTACTTTTTCTATATCACTACTTTAAGATGTACATTCACACAAAATGTGGGCCAATTCTGAGATCTGTGTGGCCAGGATGCGGAGATAGAGGCGGCGCAGGGACACATCGCATTTTGTAACCTGATAAGTTGGGAGTGGTGGTGATCTGTGGGCATATGTAGGTGCATGTGTACACATGGGGGAATTCACCAGAAAATGTACAATTCATCTTCACCAATTCTCTCAAATAACCCAAATTTAAGACAAAAATGAGGTTCAAAGCACAGTCCAACCTCACCAAACAGATTGTCTGAGTGAACACAATATTAAATATTCTCAGATATATCTAGTATTGACCATTTGTCAGTCAAATTTAGCAGAATTTATCAAATGTATAGATCTGCTGATTGTACATTTTCTGGAGACCTGACCCCCATGTCTATGCTGTTTTCAATGATGTCATGTCTTTTTTAATATGAATGATGTCATGTTCCAGAAGTTGAGTGATTTTCGTTTTTAGATCAGAATATATCGGAATCGGTTGATCTCCCCTTTCCAAATTGTATTTTGTGACTTATGACTCATTTTCCTAAAATGGATCACACTTGTGATGTGTTTCAGGAAAATAAGTCATAAGTCGCAAAATTGTCATTTTTCAAAGTGTTTTTTTCACAAGATCAAATTATTAGAATGTTCTGGCTTTTGAGGAGTTTATCACTTACGGATATAGCAATTGATGTATCAAATTTCAGAACAATCTATGTAATACATCCTTTAGTTTTAAAGGTCCTCATATGGACTACATTTAGTTACTTTACTGCTTATTGACCTCCAGAAATATTGGAAACTTTTTTTTCAAAAAACGAAAATATCGAACTTAAAATCTAGAAATACTCATAAGATTATTAGACTGTTTACTATCATTGGAATCGGCTTGTTCTCATATTTTCAAATATAATGGTATCTCAAAATCTATGTTGTGCGACTTATGACTCATTTTCCTGAAACACATCACATATGTGTAGGTGCATGTGTACACATGAGGGAATTCACCAGAAAATGTACAATTCATCTTCACCAGCTCTCTCAAATAACCCAAATTTAAGACAAAAATGAGGTTCAAAGCACAGTCCAACCTCACCAAACAGATTGTCTGAGTGAACACAATATTAGATATTCTCAGATATATCTAGTATTGACCATTTGTCAGTCAAATTTAGCAGAATTTATCAAATGTATAGATCTGCTGATTGTACATTTTCTGGAGACCTGACCCACATGTCTATGCTGTTTTCAATGATGTGATGTCTATTTTAATATGAATGATGTCATGTTCCAGAAGTTGAGTGATTTTCGTTTTTAGATCAGAATAATATTATATCGGAATCGGTTGATCTCCCCTTTCCAAATGTGATGTGTTTCAGGAAAATGAGTCATAAGTCGCAAAATTGATAATTTTTAAAGTGTTTATTTTACAAGATCACATTATTGGAATGTTTTGATTTTTGGAGAGTGTGTTACGTATGGTTATATCAACCGAGGTATCAAGTTTCAAGACAATCTATGTAATATATCCTTTGGTTTTAAAGGTCCTCATATGGAGTATATTTGGTTTCTTTACTGTTTATTGACACCCAGAAATATTGGAAAATACTTTTTCAAAAACGAAAATATCAAACTTAAAATCTAGAAATACTTATTATTTTATCAGACTGTTTACTATCATTGGAATCAGCTTGATCTCATCTTTTCAAATATAATGGTATCTCAAAATCTATTTTTTGCGACTTATGGCTCATTTTCCTGAAACACATCACAAATTGTATTTTGTGACTTATGACTCATTTTCCTAAAATGGATCACACTTTGTATTGCATTGATTCTAGCAATCTGTTTGGTTAGGTTCAACTGCATTTTAAACTTTATTTTTCGTCTGAAATTTGGGTTATTTGAGAGGATTGGTGAAGGTGAATTGTACATTTTCTGGTGATTTCACCCATGTGTACAAATGTCTAATGTGGTTTCTAATGATGTCATGTCAATTATTGTAGTTCTATTGATATCCCATTCTAGAATTTGATGTACAATTTTAAAAAAATAAACTGGACAAGAGTGGGTAGTTTGTTGATTAAACTCCGGACAACTGAACGGAGGACAAGCCACGAAAATAGTTAGAATTACTTATTCCTGTTGAGGACTAATCAGTTAATTATTACTTGAAATCCTGGTTAATTAATCCCTCCCTCATTAGGCCACCTGATACCCCACATGGCGGGGTAAATGGAGGGGTAGAGAGAGGGGAAAGGAATGGGGAGGGTGATAGAGGGTGATGAGGAGAGGGAGATAGGAGGAGGGAGAAAGAGGGAATAGGAATGGGGAGGGTGATAGAGGGTGAGGAGGAGAGGGAGGTAGGAGGAGGGAGAAAGAGGGAATAGGAATGGGGAGGGTGATAGAGGGTGAGGAGGAGAGGGAGGGAGGAGGAGGGAGAAAGAGGGGATAGGAATGGGGAGGGTGATAGAGGGTGAGGAGGAGAGGGAGGTAGGAGGAGGGAGAAAGAGGGAATAGGAATGGGGAGGGTGATAGAGGGTGAGGAGGAGAGGGAGGTAGGAGGAGGGAGAAAGAGGGAATAGGAATTGGGGGGGTGATAGAGGGTGAGGAGGAGAGGGAGGTAGGAGGAGGGAGAAAGAGGGGATAGGAATTGGGGGGGGGGGTGATAGAGGGTGAGGAGGAGAGGGAGATAGGAGGAGGGAGAAAGAGGGAATAGGAATGGGGAGGGTGATAGAGGGTGAGGAGGAGAGGGGGGGAGGAGGAGGGAGAAAGAGGGAATAGGAATGGGGAGGGTGATAGAGGGTGAGGAGGAGAGGGAGGGAGGGAGGAGGAGGGAGAAAGAGGGAATAGGAATGGGGAGGGTGATAGAGGGTGAGGAGGAGAGGGAGGTAGGAGGAGGGAGAAAGAGGGAATAGGAATGGGGAGGGTGATAGAGGGTGAGGAGGAGAGGGAGGTAGGAGGAGGGAGAAAGAGGGAATAGGAATGGGGAGGGTGATAGAGGGAGAGGAGGAGAGGGAGGGAGGAGGAGGGAGAAAGAGGGAATAGGAATGGGGAGGGTGATAGAGGGTGAGGAGGAGAGGGAGGGAGGAGGAGGGAGAAAGAGGGAATAGGAATGGGGAGGGTGATAGAGGGTGAGGAGGAGAGGGAGATAGGAGGAGGGAGAAAGAGGGGATAGAGGGAGAGGGAGGTAGGAGGAGGGAGGTAGGAGGAGGGAGAAAGAGGGGAGGGAGGGGGGCTCATTTCCTTTTAGCAAATTCAAATTTAAGGAGAGTGAACCAAGACTTTGAAGTTCATTTTGATCTACTATTGACACAATATTTAACCTTTTGTGGTATGACTTATCATTTATAGGAGACTCTATGATACATCACTGCACTATTTCACAATATACAGAGGTTCCACTGACGTCACAGGGGTCGCCATTTTAGGGGGCTACCCAGGGTAGACGTTAAGGTGGGATCCCACTGGTTCGCTTGTATCAGCGCTCATGGCTCGCTCATGCTGCGCTTGTTTATAGTGCGCTTGTCATTCGCTCTTCATCCACTAATACTTTTAGCGCAATACAAGCGCAGAGCGATTCCACCAGGATTCCACTGCTGTGCTTGTTTCCTCTATGAAATCAATAGCAAATGGGTTTGTGCGATCTTACTGCGCTCTTGGTCCGCTACTTTAAGGTAGAAAGAGCATTGTGTTGCTGCGCTAAAATCAAACGTGTCAGATATTAGCGCAGTGTCAAAAAGAAGCGCCAACGTCAGATTTTAAGAGCGTATAGAAAGCACAGTACTTAACCTATTCTATTGGACCGCTCTGGCTTCGCTCTATCTGTCCTTGTTAGGCGCTCATAGAAATAAAAAGAGCAGGCCATGAGCGGTCTAAAAGAGCGAGCCAGTGGAAACGCAGCCGTATTAAGGTGCGTTTCCACTGCAGGATTGCACCTGCGCTCATGGCTCGCTAACATGGCTCGATAACATTGACCTATGCAAGGACTGCTTGATTGACAACCTTCTACCATCTCTGCAGTAAATCCCTGAAGGCCAGTGACATCCTATTGGTTGACATTTGTTGTATTCTATTGGCTATCTTTGTTTGATTGACAAGTTGCCACTTAAGGCCACTGTATAGGTTTTGAGAGGAACCCATTTAGAGAGGACCACCCATGCCTGTATCTGAGTGATCTTTACTATTTTCACAGTAAGTTCACAGTAATACAGATTGTTTCAATAAGGTAAACCAGTATACATGATTAAATGATTGGGAAATGAATGACCGCACATTACATTTGTACCAGAAATGATACTATGGTTAAGTAAATGTTAATAAACATTGATAAATGGCAAAACAGTGTTATGTTCATTATCACAAAATTTACACATATAATTAAATATAAGCACTTTTAATTAAATATTAAGCATTTTCAGTCGAGCAGAAACTAAACTGCTAACTATGACTTGCCATTGCGCACAAATAGTTGACCGTAGAATTTGTTTCCTTTGGAAACGCACAATATATACATTAACCTAAACTGATTATAAAGTTAAACAGAAAAATAGTTCATTAAATGATTGATTAACTTAATAAACTTATAACTTGTTCGACATCAGATAGAACTCTATTTAATAAGTTAACTATTTCTGGAGAGTCTAGATTACCCATCTCTACAAGTTTGGTTTTAAAGGTATCAACAACATTACTTGAGCTGTTAGGCTGTGAAAGAATTGAGTTGTTAGTGATATCTACCAATGCGTTATAGTTAACGTTTATATCATTTGTATCATCGTTCGTTACCGCGCAAGTGAGTTGAGATTCTGAAAGAGTTCAAATCATTTTTATTGTTGTTATTATGACAGACATAATCAGACTCAGAATCAGAGGTAACATTTGAGATTATCAAAGGATCGAACAGATCAAGCAGGTAATAATTTGACTTGGAAGATCCTCCAGAATATACTTATGTTTGCTCAAGATTTGGTCTTTGACCCATGTTGGTCTTACACAATTTCATATTGTCATTGCTTTATTTATGTGAATAGTTTTCTTCATTTATTTTAATCGGCGGAAAATTAAAAAAAGAGAGTAGGTATGTTTTGATCTAGAGAACTAGTTAGATTCACCTTATAATTATTACTCCAGGGATTCTATTTAATTGGCCATACAATTTTTATTATTTATTCTAGACACACAAAACCATACCTCACCGAAAAGCCCTTAATGCGCTGCATCTGTTAATATAACTTTTATTTAAAAAATATCAAGCTCTATTGATATATCACCCAAAGACTTTTGGGAATGCCTCGTAATATCTTATTTTGCAGTATTTGCAGTTTTTTACTTTAAGTGGTCGTGAGAGGTGTTAAGCTAAACAAACTATAGTCAAATATAGACATCAACTTCGATTTAGCTATCGTTATTGTGGCAAATTTTGTGATAAATGGTCTAATCTTCCTGAATATAAAAATTTTCTAATTTATTTGGCTTATTAAGCTATTGTACTGGAATGCCATGGAGATGCATGGATCAAAGCTTATACCTAGATAAACATATCCCCTATGTGCACAAGCCAGTAGTTAGCTTACCAAAGCAGGCTTACTGAAGCCTACCACGGCCATCTTTCACCCTGGCCCTACCTATACAGCAGAAGACCAAATTCCTCCCATCTTTAGTATCAACAAAAATTAACCCAAAATAAACATGGACGATGTCCACAAAAACACATACACAAGGAAACCCCATACAATGGGCCCCACCTTGATATAGTATAGCTAATGCATCCCATTGCAGTAGAATAGGTAACTAGTCATTTAGTGCGTCGCTATCTCATAAACTGTAAAATTAAAAGTCTAGTCTAAGGGACCCTCTGGAAGAGCTATGGCTGCCATAGAACAGGACAAACCCATTTCCAGTGTAATTTATCTTATGTACTGTTTTCTGGAAATAAACAATATACATACATACATTCGGTAGTTAAATGTAAAACATGTATATACCTTTTGTAGGAGATTAGACCTACCACATTGTGGATATCTTCCTAATAAAGACGTTTTTAAAAAAAATAACTGATCGCGCAGCTACAGGTGTGTTCCCATAGCTGTCCATGGATGTTGCGTGTAGCCGTCCATGGGTGCTGTGCACAAGTTGTCTTTTGAACACTAAATGTGATGTGTTTCAGGAAAATGAGTCATAAGTCGCAAAATTGTCATTTTTCAAAGTGTTTTTTTCACAAGATCAAATTATTAGAATGTTCTGGTTTTTGAGGAGTTTATCACTTACGGATATAGCAATTGATGTATCAAATTTCAGAACAATCTATGTAATACATCCTTTAGTTTTAAAGGTCCTCATATGGACTACATTTAGTTACTTTACTGCTTATTGACCTCCAGAAATATTGGAAACTTTTTTTTTCAAAAAACGAAAATATCGAACTTAAAATCTAGAAATACTCATAAGATTATTAGACTGTTTACTATCATTGGAATCGGCTTGTTCTCATATTTTCAAATATAATGGTATCTCAAAATCTATTTTGTGCGACTTATGACTCATTTTCCTGAAACACATCACAAATACAGCTTCTGCAGGGGTATTTATGGCTAGTTTCATTTAGGTTTAGGGGGTCGGGATAGGTATTTTTCCTTTCTCAGCCTCTTAAGACCATTTAAAATATGTAACAAACTGTAGTGTACTGGTATGTAAATAATAGTATAAAGATGCAGATAACACAGAAAGAACATCCATTGTGTATTTCTCTTTATTGCATTTGATATCATTATATAATATATACCATTAATGTACACACATATGTGATGTGTTTCAGGAAAATGAGTCATAAGTCGCAAAAAATAGATTTTGAGATATCATCATATTTAAAAAGAGGAGATCAAGCCGATTCCAATGAAAGTAAACATTTCGGACATTAAATAAGTATTTCTATATTTCAGGTTTGATATCTGTATTTCTGAAAAAAGTTTTCAATATTTTTGGGGGAACAATTACTGGTAAAGTAACTAAATGTACTCCATAGGGTGATCTTAGAAATGCATGGGTATATTTAATACACTATCCTGAAATTTGGTCCATGTATTCATAAGACCTATCTGACTAGGTACTCCAAAAATAAAAACATTCCAAAATGGAGATCATGTGAATAAATGACTTTTAAAAATATGAATTTTGCGACTTATGACTCATTCTCCTGAAACACATCACATATAGCATGAGGTTGTTTTTGTAAACCTTATGACCTGTTCTAACAGCACACCAGATTTCAAAAAGGTGTCACAAAGTGCACTATTCGGGTCAAAATAATGCTATGAATCCTACAAAGCCTTATTTGGGGTATTGGCATAACCGGGATAAAAGGGTTAATATCTAAAATTGCTCAAGTGTTGGGTATGGTCACCCCCCTGATTTGTGATTACCTACCCCTATAGTTTGTCCGAAAAGTAGTTGACACGTGATTCCTTAGTCCCTTTAAGGGGAGGGAAAAGTGGGAGATTTCTGATTTCTATTTATGACAAGGACCTGTCCACTCTTTGCCCAGTGAGTTGCTTATTGCAATCAACCATTGAGAAACAAGGCCAGTATAACCAGCTCTTCCTTCCTTTTAACCAAAACAACAGCTGCAGCACATGGAACAGAAACAGCACAATACAGTACAGCTGGACATTTGGCCATGGTTGGTCGCAAACGGCAATGGTCGGTCGCAAACGGTGATTCTGGGACAATTAGTTTGAAGTCAAAATTCTCCCACTTTTCCCTCCCCTTAAAGGAACAAAGGAATCACGTGTCAACTACTTTTCGGACAGACTATAGGCTGCATGAAACAGCAAAGAAAAAAACTTTATCCGACAAGTCCACGTTCAACCATCTGACTCCGGGACTATGAAGCTTTCAGTGGATATGTCTAACTGTATATGACCGATTTTCATGAAAAGAAGTCATTTTCACGAAATGCAGTTGAAAAAACGTCAAAAATAGATTTTTTCATTATGTTGCTGATTTTTCTTGTACATATTAAAATAATACCCAGCTGTAACTCTCCGAAATTCGGCAGCTTAATATATAATAATTAGCCTCCAGTAGCCTGGCAAAGTGTTCCTCCTCTATCCAGCCATACATTGCCATCATCGTACATCACGCTCAATATTAAAATGTTTAAAGTAGCATTTCATCCATGTGGTAGGTTCATTTTTATGATTTTCTTTTTCTACTTTCAAAAACAGGCCTATTTATCCAGATTTTGATACTAATTTGATATATGTGATGTGTTTTAGGAAAATGAGTCATAAGTCGCAAAATTTATATTTTTAAAAGTGTTCTTTTCACAAGATCACACTATTTAAATGTTCTGATTTTTGAGAAGTTTATCAATCATAGCTATACCGATCAATGTATCAACTTCCAGGACAATCTATATAATATATCCTTTCGTTTTAAAGGTCCTCATATGGACTACATTTAGTTACTTTACTGTTTATTGACCCCCAGAAATATTGAAAACTTTTTTTTTCAAAAACGAAAATATCAAACTTAAAATCTAGAAATACTTATACGATTATTAGACTGTTTACTATCATTGGAATCAGCTTGATCCCATCTTTTCAAATATAATGGTATCTCAAAATCTATTTTTTGTGACTTATGACTCATTTTCCTAAAACACATCACATATTGTGGTAAACACATAATATGTAAAATGATCCTAAACTCTTGCGTTTTTTTATTTAAAAACTTCTCAATTTATGACACTTTAACTTATACATTGTATTTCCTTTCATTTTTTCTATATATTAGAGGGTATGTGAAATACCATATCAGTCATTATAATAAGACTATCAGTTGATCCTTTAAGATGGACCCATTTGGGCTTGTTATTACCTGTTTTAAGTAGCTTAAGAGATGAGCGTGATGTACGGTGATGCGTAACACACGGTGACGTTTTACTGTATCAAACATACACCAGAGTCAGGAAAATGTCCCAAAAATGTCAATATAATGCTTATAATTTAACCTAACCTATATTGCAACTGAATATCCAGAACAATCATCTTATTCTTTAGCCTCTAAATTGTGAGGATTGATGATTGGCGTGACGTACAGGGATGCATGTGACTTCGCCAGTCATCATGCTGGCATTTGAATGATCTTTTAACTACTTACCCTAAATATTTCTGCAAATCAATCATGGGATTATGAAACTATGCCGCAGTTAGGCAAGGGGTGGAACAACCTCATGCTAACCCCTCTATTGTATCTAGATAACAGTTAGGCAAGGGGTGGAACAATCTCATGCTAACCCCCCTATTGTAACTGGATAACAGTTAGGCAAGGGGTGGAACAACCTCATGCTAACCCCCCTATTGTACCTAGATAACAGTTAGGTAAGGAATGGAACAACCTCATGCTAACCCCCCTATTGTACCTAGATAACAGTTAGGTAAGGAATGGAACAACCTCATGCTAACCCCCCTATTGTACCTAGATAACAGTTAGGCAAGGGGAGGAACAACCTCATGCTAACCCCCCTATTGTACCTAGATAACAGTTAGGTAAGGAATGGAACAACCTCATGCTAACCCCTCTATTGTACCTGGATAACAGTTAGGCAAGGGATGGAACAATCTCATGCTAACCCCACTATTGTAACTGGATAACAGTTAGGCAAGGGGAGGAACAACCTCATGCTAACCCCCCTATTGTACCTAGATAACAGTTAGGCAAGGGGAGGAACAACCTCATGCTAACCCCCCTATTGTACCTAGATAACAGTTAGGCAAGGGGTGGAACAACCTCATGCTAACCCCCCTATTGTAGTAGGATAACAGTTAGGCAAGGGATGGAACAACCTCATGCTAACCCCCCTATTGTACCTGGATAACAGTTAGGCAAGGGGTGGAACAACCTCATGCTAACCCCCCTATTGTACCTAGATAACAGTTAGGCAAGGTGAGGAACAACCTCATGCTAACCCCCCTATTGTACCTAGATAACAGTTAGGCAAGGGGTGGAACAACCTCATGCTAACCCCCCTATTGTACCTAGATAACAGTTAGGCAAGGGGTGGAACAACCTCAAGCTAACCCCCCTATTGTACCTAGATAACAGTTAGGCAAGGGGTGGAACAACCTCATGCTAACCCCCCTATTGTACCTAGATAAAAGTTAGGCAAGGGGTGGAACAACCTCATGCTAACCCCCCTATTGTACCTGGATAACAGTTAGGCAAGGGGTGGAACAACCTCATGCTAACCCCCCTATTGTACCTAGATAATAGTTAGGCAAGGGGTGGAACAACCTCATGCTAACCCCCCTATTGTACCTGGATAACAGTTAGGCAAGGGGTGGAACAACCTCATGCTAACCCCCCTATTGTATCTAGATAACAGTTAGGTAAGGAATGGAACAACCTCATGCTAACCCCCCTATTGTAACTGGATAACAGTTAGGCAAGGGGAGGAACAACCTCATGCTAACCCCCCTATTGTACCTAGATAATAGTTAGGCAAGGGGAGGAACAACCTCATGCTAACCCCTCCATTGTACCTGGATAACAGTTAGGCAAGGGGAGGAACAACCTCATGCTAACCCCCCTATTGTACCTAGATAACAGTTAGGCAAGGGATGGAACAACCTCATGCTAACCCCATTATTGTACCTAGATAACAGTTAGGCAAGGGGAGGAACAACCTCATGCTAACCCCCCTATTGTACCTAGATAACAGTTAGGCAAGGGGAGGAACAACCTCATGCTAACCCCCCTATTGTACCTGGATAACAGTTAGGCAAGGGGAGGAACAACCTCATGCTAACCCCCCTATTGTACCTAGATAACAGTTAGGCAAGGAATGGAACAACCTCATGCTAACCCCCCTATTGTACCTAGATAACAGTTAGGCAAGGAATGGAACAACCTCATGCTAACCCCCCTATTGTACCTAGATAACAGTTAGGCAAGGGGAGGAACAACCTCATGCTAACCCCCCTATTGTACCTAGATAACAGTTAGGCAAGGGATGGAACAACCTCATGCTAACCCCCCTATTGTACCTAGATAACAGTTAGGCAAGGGGTGGAACAACCTCATGCTAACCCCCCTATTGTACCTAGATAACAGTTAGGCAAGGGGAGGAACAACCTCATGCTAACCCCCCTATTGTATCTAGATAACAGTTAGGCAAGGGATGGAACAACCTCATGCTAACCCCCCTATTGTACCTAGATAACAGTTAGGCAAGGGGTGGAACAACCTCATGCTAACCCCCCTATTGTATCTAGATAACAGTTAGGCAAGGGGTGGAACAACCTCATGCTAACCCCCCTATTGTACCTGGATAATAGTTAGGCAAGGGGTGGAGCAACCTCAGGCTAACCCCCCTATTGTAACTGGATAACAGTTAGGCAAGGGGTGGAACAACCTCATGCTAACCCCCCTATTGTAGTAGGATAACAGTTAGGCAAGGGGTGGAACAACCTCATGCTAACCCCCCTATTGTATCTAGATAACAGTTAGGCAAGGGATGGAACAACCTCATGCTAACCCCCCTATTGTATCTAGATAACAGTTAGGCAAGGGGTGGAGCAACCTCATGCTAACCCCCCTATTGTACCTAGATAACAGTTAGGCAAGGGGTGGAACAACCTCATGCTAACCCCCCTATTGTACCTAGATAACAGTTAGGCAAGGGGTGGAACAACCTCATGCTAACCCCCCTATTGTAGTAGGATAATAGTTAGGCAAGGGGTGGAACAACCTCATGCTAACCCCCCTATTGTATCTAGATAACAGTTAGGCAAGGGGTGGAGCAACCTCATGCTAACCCCCCTATTGTATCTAGATAACAGTTAGGCAAGGGGTGGAACAACCTCATGCTAACCCCCCTATTGTATCTAGATAACAGTTAGGCAAGGGGTGGAGCAACCTCATGCTAACCCCCCTATTGTACCTAGATAACAGTTAGGCAAGGGGTGGAACAACCTCATGCTAACCCCCCTATTGTACCTAGATAACAGTTAGGCAAGGGGTGGAACAACCTCATGCTAACCCCCCTATTGTATCTAGATAACAGTTAGGCAAGGGGTGGAGCAACCTCATGCTAACCCCCCTATTGTATCTAGATAACAGTTAGGCAAGGGGTGGAACAACCTCATGCTAACCCCCCTATTGTATCTAGATAACAGTTAGGCAAGGGATGGAACAACCTCATGCTAACCCCCCTATTGTATCTAGATAACAGTTAGGCAAGGGGTGGAGCAACCTCATGCTAACCCCCCTATTGTACCTGGATAACAGTTAGGCAAGGGGTGGAACAACCTCATGCTAACCCCCCTATTGTATCTAGATAACAGTTAGGCAAGGGGTGGAGCAACCTCATGCTAACCCCCCTATTGTACCTAGATAACAGTTAGGCAAGGGGTGGAACAACCTCATGCTAACCCCCCTATTGTACCTAGATAACAGTTAGGCAAGGGGTGGAACAACCTCATGCTAACCCCCCTATTGTACCTAGATAACAGTTAGGTAAGGAATGGAACAACCTCATGCTAACCCCCCTATTGTACCTAGATAACAGTTAGGCAAGGGGAGGAACAACCTCATGCTAACCCCCCTATTGTACCTAGATAACAGTTAGGCAAGGGATGGAACAACCTCATGCTAACCCCCCTATTGTACCTAGATAATAGTTAGGCAAGGGGTGGAACAACCTCATGCTAACCCCCCTATTGTACCTAGATAATAGTTAGGCAAGGGGTGGAACAACCTCATACTAACCCGACTATTTTGCTGTATGCATGTCAGTATGACTAGAGATTAGAGCAGAAGGTCAGGAATTCATCACAAGACATTTTGGCACTTGATAAGTAATAATAATCTTTATGTACTTAGGTATCTAAATAAATCCTCCTGTTAAAGGTCAAGTGTAAAGGATTTTTTTTTGTATTTGATACATTCGGGGGAATATTTTGAAACGATCTACAAAGTTATAGCTTCCAAACTAATAAATCAAACCAGTGAGAGGTGTATAATTGCTACCATTTAGTGAGCCACTGTAACCCAGCGCGGCAAGGGGGAGTAGCCATCTTTGGCCGGGTTCAGCGGCCTGTGACGTCATCTATGTCCTGCGCTACTGGTAGGTCTGAGTATAGAACTGTAGACACTATTGTTCTATGGTCCAATGTAGCGGGGGTCACCATTTTATTCTCTACAATACTTTTGCCCTTGTATGTTAGCAGTATTTACCCAATAGTTAAACTTCTTTCTTTTAACGATATGCCTGTTGTTCACAAAAATGCACAGTGGAATAGCTACGAATCTCATGTAAATAATATTACCTTTCTAAACAAGCTGGATCTTGTCTTGCCTTTTACGAGTGTTCTAAAACAATAACAAACAATGAAAAGAAATAAATATTCAGGGACGTTCTTTATAATTACTGAATAGATTAGTATAATCCGAGACAACAATGTATTACCACTTTATACCCATTTCCGCACCTCACCCTCCTCAGGTCTTCACTGGGGGACCAAGCTTTCTCCCCTTGAATGCTCCCCTTACACCAGAACTGGTATATTCAATGTGTTCACACCTAGCTTTCCCAGTTCTAGGCTTGTTTGTTGTTGTTGTTATACTTTTATTGGAAAATGCCCTGTCAGCGAATCTAATTCTCCCCAGTAGTGGGAGTCTTTCAGACTCTGCTGGACACAGTGGTGGTTTGAACATAGAAATAAGGAAAACAATCTACCATCAATTCAATGCCTTGATGGCAGTCCTTATTTTACTAATGGTTAAATTTCATTTAAGGAAAGAATACAATATGGCAAGTGATAGGAAAAAAATCCTTTATGTATTTAGATAATTCTGTTTACGATCATATTATGTACATTGGCAACTATCTCACATGTTTATATGCAGGAAATATATCACATAAATCCGTAGATAGACAGTCAAATGCGTGACTGACTATATAATTTCTTTCTCAATAGAGAAAGTTCCCGTCTAGCCATACACAAGTTTCTCTGGCTTGGGATGCAAAGTCACTGGGTTTTACATTATGGTGGTAACGTGTGGCATGCCACAAGAGTTAAATAAAGAGCTTGATAGTTTGTAATTACTGTCGGGCATATATATGCATCAAATTATGAGAAATTATCAGTAGTTCCACGTTCCTGATATCGGTATGAATCTAATTTGAATTAGTTATAATATGAATCACCGTTATATCCATATTATTTTTTAAGGTCTTACATACCTTTGGCGATGTAAATTCTTTCGAATTGAACAATAATACTACACCAATGTATAGTCGCTTATATTTAGATATTTAAGCTAATAAATACACTCAGTGCTTTGCAAAATCTTCATCTCCTCGAATTGTCCTATATTTTTCTCCCAGTTTGCTTCATTAAATTGTGAGGTAAAAGTAAGGGTCAAAGTAAAAATGGTTCAAACTTCGTCTGGTAGCCTATTCCAGAGTGTACTGATCTTGTATAGGTAAGATTTTTTAAAGGTTTCAGTATTGGAATGAGGGGCCTTTAGTTTCCTCCCCTTCGCTAATTGTTTGTATCTACATAATATATCATTGAATGATCTGCCATAAGCCCTTTCAAGGATATGCTTCTCCCTCCTTATCGCCAATGAGGATGTATCCAGTTCTAAATGGATGTCTCTACTACTAGTGAGTTTGGGTAATTTTAACTTGAATGATAATTTACTGGCATTCCTTCTCTCTTCCTCACAGTCAGTCTTTCTAAACCCATATTAAGTGCTATACTAACCAGTTTACTACACCTGTCAACCACTGTTTTATCAATCATTAGTCCATTTTGGGTAAGATTTCGCGTGCACTTATTATACTACAGACCGCGTTGGTCTAGTGGCGCCACCACGGTGTTCCATCACGGACTAAAATCAATATACAACTCGGATTTAGCGTTTGAACTGTCTGTACTCCCATAGACGTCCCTCGGCCTTCGGCCTTGGGACGTCTATGGGAGTACAGACAGTTCTCACGCTAAAATCCTCGTTGTCTATTGCTATAATGTTTGTCATACACTAGGATGCCTGTATATTAACACATTGGTTGTTCAAAAAGCACCTATACAGTACAGGCCCTTTCCGATTTTGAACACCCCGATCTGGGGGTAGATAAGAGCAATCAACCAAATGACTGGGGAAGGGGGACCCTCTAAACCACAGGACCAAGCGCCTAAACCACTGGACCAAACCTCATATCTTTTAACCATTGCACCTTAAACCAACGAGATTCCCTTTACAGACTTAGGACAACCAATTTACTGACTTAGGACAACAAATTTAAGGTTAGGTTTAGGGTTAGTTTAAGTATTGATTTATGTTAAACATTCAGTCAGCCAGCGCTAATGCAGCCTCTCTCTCGCTCCGTGGCACTCAATCCGGCCCGTAGACCGGGTGACATCAGCATCCGAATGGCTATGGGGAAATCCCCTAACCACCAAAGCCAGGACCCTTACAACTCTGTGCATAGTCTGTGCAGGCTTTGTTGAGTTGAAACTTCAAAGTGGGATACATTTTCATGGTCAAGTCGCACTCAACAGATCCCGTACAGAGTGCGAATCTGCAACGTGGTAACAGGAAAATCAGCTGCTGGCCACAATGTCAGAACTACCCACGGTACCTAATAATTTTTTAGATCGTCTAACGTTTGAGACCCTATTGAGACATTCTGACATTGACATTGAGACATTCTAGAGGTCGCTAGATATGCTTTTTAAATACAGGCCCTGAAACAACAAGGCAGTCACCATAGTTTTCAGTTTAATTATTGTTTATTTTCTCAGATACGCTCAATCTACTGAACGATGTTCCATACTGACATGGAATGTTGTACATTTAGAGTCAGGAAAGAAGGAAATTGCAAATTCTGGCTGTGCAATTGGTTCTTTCTACAGGGGACCTTAGCTGGACTTTAGGGGCCCTCTGCCCTCTGAGTTAGGAGGTGGGGCACAGGGACCGTTTCAAGGGTCTAGGGGGAGCCGGTGCCCTCCAGCCTCCCCCCCCCCTTGGTACCGCCACTGCCGGGAGAGACAGGGGGATGGGTAGAAAAGTGACAAGGGATTTTTTTTCAATAAATTCTATTGAGTCATACATATATGCTATATGCGGATCTCAGTTCAGAACCACTGGGAAAACAATGTACATTGATTAGTTAATTCATCTTTATCTTGCGACAACATGAATGAACAAGTTTGTCTACATAAAATTGATAAATACAATCAGAGTAGAAGAATTTGTATAGCATTTGTTAGGTCAGTAGACCAATACAGATCGAGTGACTTTGAGGAGGAAAGAGGTGGAATAGGGAGGAAAAGGAAAGAGGAGGGGATGGGGAGGACGAGAGAGTTAGGGGATGGTGAGTGGGGGAGGAAAAGGAGAGAGGAGGGGATGGGCAGGACGAGAGAGATAGGGGATGGTGAGTGGGGAGGAGGAGGAAAAGGAAAGAGGAGGGGATGGGGGGGGGGGGGACGAGAGAGATAGGGGATGGTGAGTGGGGAGGAGGAGGAAAAGGAGAGAGCAGGGGATGGGGATCGAGGACGAGAGAGATAGGGGATGGTGAGTGGGGAGGAGGAGGAAAAGGAAAGAGGAGGGGATGGGGAGGGGGACGAGAGAGATAGGCGATGGTGAGTGGAGAGGAGGAGGAAAAGGAGAGAGGAGGGGATGGGGAGGGGGACGAGAGAGATAGGGGATGGTGAGTGGGGAGGAGGAGGAAAAGGAGAGAGGAGGGGTTGGGGGGACGAGAGAGATAGGGGGAGGAGGAGGAAAAGGAGAGAGGAGGGGATGGGGGGGGAGGACGAGAGAGATAGGGGGAGGTGGAGGAAAAGGAAAGAGGAGGGAATGGAAAGGACGAGAGAGATAGGGGATGGTGAGTGGGGAGGAGGAGGAAAAGGAGAGAGCAGGGGATGGGGATCGAGGACGAGAGAGATAGGGGATGGTGAGTGGGGAGGAGGAGGAAAAGGAGAGAGCAGGGGATGGGGATCGAGGACGAGAGAGATAGGGGATGGTGAGTGGGGGGGAGGAGGAAAAGGAGGAGGAGCAGGGGATGGGGATCGAGGACGAGAGAGATAGGGGATGGTGGAGTGGGGAGGAGGAGGGAAAAGGAGAGAGCAGGGGATGGGGGATCGAGGACGAGAGAGATAGGGGATGGTGAGTGGGGAGGAGGAGGAAAAGGAGAGAGCAGGGGGATGGGGATCGAGGACGAGAGAGATAGGGGATGGTGAGTGGGAGGAGGAGGAAAAGGAGGAGAGCAGGGGATGGGGATCGAGGACGAGAGAGATAGGGGATGGTGAGTGGGGAGGAGGAGGAAAAGGAGAGAGGAGGGGGATGGGGAGGGGGACAAGAGATAGGGGGAGGGAGGAGGAAAAGGAGAGAGGAGGGGATGGGGGGGACGAGAGAGATAGGGGGAGGAGGAGGAAAAGGAGAGAGCAGGGGATGGGGATCGAGGAGAGAGATAGGGGATGGTGAGTGGGGAGGAGGAGGAAAAGGAGAGAGGAGGGGATGGGGGGGGACGAGAGAGATAGGGGGAGGAGGAGGAAAAGGAGAGAGCAGGGGATGGGGGGGACGAGAGAGATAGGGGGAGGAGGAGGAAAAGGAGAGAGGAGGGGATGGGGATCGAGGAGAGAGATAGGGGATGGTGAGTGGGGAGGAGGAGGAAAAGGAGGAGAGCAGGGGATGGGGGGGGGGACGAGAGAGATAGGGGGAGGAGGAGGAAAAAGGAGAGAGGAGGGATGGGGGGGACGAGATGGGGGGAGGAGGAGGAAAAGGAGAGAGGAGGGGATGGGGGGGGGGGACGAGATGGGGGGAGGAGGAGGAAAAGGAGAGAGCAGGGGATGGGGGGGGCGAGAGAGATAGGGGGGAGGAGGAGGAAAAGGAGAGAGCAGGGGATGGGGATCGAGGAGAGAGATAGGGGATGGTGAGTGGGGGAGGAAAAGGAGAGAGGAGGGGATGGGGGGGGGACGAGAGAGATAGGGGGAGGAGGAGGAAAAGGAGAGAGGAGGGATGGGGGGGGACGAGATAGGGGGAGGAGGAGGAAAAGGAGAGAGGAGGGGATGGGGATCAAGGACGAGAGAGATAGGGGTGGGGAGAGAGGAGAGATGGGGCGGAGGAGAGAGGAACGTGGAATGAGGAAGATGAGAGAGTGGGGAATGGGGAGGATGAGGAGAGAGGAGGGATGACAAAGTGTTAAATTAACTAATTCAATTAAATTTGAATAGTAGGAAATCGAGAGCTTGATAATCCATGAAAACGACCTGTTTAAAGGTTTGGCTTTTTTGTAAGTTATTTTAATGTTTGGCCTTTATCTTGTTCCATTATATTGGGAGATTTCACAATATGATGTATAATTAATATCGTCAGACAGGGAGAGGGAGGGGGGGGGGGAGAGATTGAGTAGGATGGCAGCGCTATGTGTTAGATTGATGGAACTCGATCATCTATTAGACTTTAAGACAAAAGCTCTATCTCGTTTAGTACAAAGCAAGGATAATATGTGATGTGTTTCAGGAAAATGAGTCATAAGTCGCAAAATTGATATTTTTCAAAGTGTTTTTCTCACAGGTTCACATTATTGGAATGTTATATTTTTTGGTGGGGTTGATCACTTATAGCTATATTAATCGATGTATCAGGACAATCAATTTCAGGACAATCAATGAAATATATCCTTTCGTTTTAAAGGTCTCTATATGGACTACATTTGGTTACTTTACTGTCTATTGACCCCCAATAATATTGGAAACTATTTTTTTAAAAACACGAAAATATCAAACTTAAAATCTAGAAATACTTATTAGATTATTAGACTGTTTACATTCATTGGAATCGGCTTGATCTCCTCTTTTCAAATATAATGATATCTCAAAATCTATTTTTTGCGACTTATGACTCATTTTCCTGAAACACATCACATATTTTATAATCTAAGGTTAGGTTTAGGGTGAGATCACCGATCAGGGGCCCTGAGGTGGACTACAGACCAAAACCCACAAAAAACTCCAGCCCTCGCAGGATCATGAAAAGGCCATACCCGAAGAAAACCAACCAGTACCAAACCACAGATGACCCATGACGCCGCAGAAGCCTCTGTACCGACTAGCAGAGCTAAAGTAAACTACCCCATATATAATCCGACCCCCATCACCCACCCAGGAGGAGCCAACAATATGGTGCCACGCAATTGATTGGTTTACGACTTATGGCGGTTTGTCCGCAACCTGGATCAGGACGTAGGCCAAGCTATGGAGGTGATAATGCTGAAGAAAAACTATCTTAAACTAAATTGAACTGGAACACAAGAACACTGGAACTCTTGAAATATCACTAATTAAATATTCTAATTAAGGCCCATTCTGAGCCCTTCAATTATATTTAGGCCTACCAATTATTAATGGTTCTCACAATTAAAACAAACTTCATATTGTATATGTGAAAAAAATGTTTAACCTCACTTAGATGTTGAATAAACCTTTACAAACTGGATTTTCTCATCAAACTTCGTTTTTAACAACTTCTCACAACCCCACTGATCAAAACACCGCTTATCCCATCCCAAAATACCCACTCACGACAAAACTACAGTTTCTAAAGGTAATACTCTATTAGAACATCACTATAAGGAAATTTGATATTTGTGACATGGTAACCAAGACAACGTACCCTTGACAACGGTCCTATTTCAATCTTACACATTATTAATATCCCTCATGAATTTAGAGTCATAGACAATCCCTGATAAAGGCACCATAACATCGCCGAAACGTTGGATTCAAAATAATGTACAACATCTGAAGAAATAAATCTTTCTCAAACCCATCTGGGCAGGCAAAAGGGTTTTTGGTGTTATCACTACTTAGAAAATTTTATAATTTAATTGTGTGATTGGAATCACTTGAACTTTATTCTTTGAGTTGTAATTTGCGGGTGGGTAAATTCATGTGTGTACGGGTAAATCTCTGATTTTACCGGCCAAGTTAGTGGGTGAAGAGTTAATTGCACACACTGGATGGGGAGGAGCAGTAGTTGGATTCGAAAATGTCTCGAATCTCGATAAGCTAATGCTAAGAATCCTTTTGTTTTCTTAGACGTTTATAACAGTTTCAGTGACTTCATTCAGTGTGAGTGACTGAGTAAGTAGGGACATTTAGCAACCACAATGCTAACGCTAACGCTAACGTAAACGCTAGTTTCTCACAATAGGGTGGGCCGTGTGTAATGGCAGAATTCTATCAGTTTTAGTGGTGGAGAGGTGTTTTCAGAGGGCAAAAAAACACACAATTTCATGAATGTGAGTAGTGTGGTACACCTGTATACAAAGAAAAACACCTCCCGCTCATTTGTATATAACAATGAAATGATAATTGTCCATTATTTTAGCGTGAAATGGACATACATTGGGAACATATTGACCCGCCTCTTAGCGTAGGTTTGTTTATCTCCAGTCCACCCCAGCATGCACTGTGCCGCTGGAACTCTGAACCGACACCGGCTCATAGTCAGAAAGTCAAAAGGCATGGAGGCATAATATATATATACATGTATGCAGACATCCATGGAAATAGTGACTGTTACATACATTTATGCATATACATACATACATGGAGTGAAATATAACAAATTGTGACCTAAAAAAGCAAATATATTATATGCATTCAGACATGCATGTATGCAGACTGTTATAACTAATAATAATGTGGTTAATCATTGTTATACAATCATTGTATAATGTTGCGTAATATGATATAACAAGACATACCTACCAACACATATGATTACATAAATACAAATGTTTAAACATGTTGGTGCTATTGTGGCTTTTAACATGAGAATAAACATACCGACAGGTTGGAGACGAGATGGTGTAACACTATTGGTGGTCTCCTGGCCTAGAACATGGTAATCCTTGGTCTTATTGACACAATGTTTTAGTAGAATAATGTTCAATAAACTGTGCTCCTTCCTTTATCCTTAATATAAGTGGATGGTGCAGTAAACTATCCTACTCATCCTGCCTTAGGGTTATTAGAGTGGATGTAGTCCAGTTAGATTGTGTGATGGGGACATCCAGTGGTGGACAGGGTGTAATAGGATCAGATTATTCCAGTGAATGTGTGTATCTATGAATACATTATCAACTCATGAAGTGAAGTAGAATTACTATTATCCCTCTAATCTTTCCTTCATATTAGTAGAGAAGAAACCAGTTAGATTATGTGATGGAGATATCCAGGGGTGGACAGGGAGTAATAGGATCAGATTGTTCCAGTGAATGTGTGTATCTATGAATACATTATCAACTCAGGAAGTGAAGTAGAATTACTATTATCCCTCTAATCTTTCCTTCATATTAGTAGAGAAGAAACCAGTTAGATTATGTGATGGAGATATCCAGGGGTGGACAGGGAGTAATAGGATCAGATTGTTCCAGTGAATGTGTGTATCTATTAGAAAGTGAGGTAAAGTGTTAAGCGTTCTCAATCAGCTGATGAACAGTGGTTAGATTATCAGGGATGAGCGGTGATCACGGTACACATGTGAGCACTAGTGCAGTGAGTGCTGGTGTGTTCTAGTAAATGTGTGTGTATTTGGGTGAAGTCACCAGAAAATGTACAATTTCCCTTCACCAATCTTCTCAAATAACCCACATATCAGGCGTAAATACAGTTCAACCTAACTAAACAGATTGCTAGAATCAATGCAACGCCAAATATACTAGAATTTACCTAGTATTGGCCAAATTGCAGCCTAATTTAGCATATGTTTAAAGCTGCCAATTGTACATTTTCTGAGAATCTGAGTGAGTCAGGAGGCTGAGGACTAGATACATTATCAGGGATGGGCGGCCACGGGAGTGTGTGTATACACGCCGTGTGTGCTGGTGCCACACATGGAAAGTTCTGTGTGTATGAGACATGGGTCAGATTTTCCGAAAATGCACAATCCTCAGTTCTACTCATCTCTCAAATTCTACTAAATTAGAGTGGAAAATTAGAAATACTGAGTAGATTTGAGTGTATTCTGTATTGCATTCATTCAATAAATCTGTCTGGTTGTGTTGAACTGTATTTTGAGCCTGATTTTCGTCTTAAATGTGGTATATTTGAGGGGATTAGTGAAGGTGAATTGTACATTTCTGGTGATCTGACCCATATATATATATATATCCTGATCTCACACCAGTGCCCACCACCACCACTATGGGGGCCTGTTGTATAACTGTGAGAATGCAAATTGTGGGTGGGAATTCCTACACTTTTCCATTACAGGAGAATGAAAAAGGGAAGCAATATCTTAGAGAAGGAACAACTCATATTAATAATACATTTGCTATTCCTATGGTAGGAACTTCCCTATAAAGTAAGGGGAAAATGTTGGAAAAAAGAATAGTATACCCACAGAATGATTGCTTGTGTTAGCTTGTACAACAGGACCCAGGGATGTGCATGATATATGGTACAATCACCAGCTTCACACATTTGGTTAATTCTGCTAAATCAGGCTGAGAAATGATAAGTACTGGATACAGCTCAATATATTCTGTATTGAATTCATTCAAAATATGTGATGTGTTCCGGGAAAATGAGTCATAAGTCGCAAAAAATACATTTTGAGATATCATTATATTTGAAAAGATGAGATCAAGCTGATTCCAATGGTAGTAAACAGTCTAATAATCTAATAAGTATTTCTAGATTTTAAGTTTGATATTTTCGTTCTTGAAAAAAAAGTTTCCAATTTTTCTGGGTGGTTAATAAACAGTAAAGTAACTAAATGTAGTCAATATGAAGACCTTTAAAACGAGGGATATATTGCATGAATTGTCTTGAAATTTAGTACATCGCTTGATATAACTATGAGTAATAAATTCTCCAAAAATCAGAAAATTCCAACAATGTCATCTTGTGGAAAAAACACTTTAAAAAATATCAATTTAGCGACTTATGACTCATTTTCCTGAAACACATCACATATCTGTTCAGTGGTAATAGTGTTATTTGAAGGTCTTTTTGAAGGAAATTGTAGTTATCTGAAAGGGATTGACAGAAATAAACAGCACATTTCCTGATGATTTCACCCACACATGGTAGAACCCGATAGAGCCGAGAGAAGGCAATCGCTAAACTGGCTTGGCTTAATTACTATAATAAAACACTGATAAATCAAAATTATTTTGAAAAATAACAAATTGTAGATAGAAATTAAAAAACAATCCTCTATCCCCTATTCCCCCTGTTCCCCCCATCCTCTATTCACCTGTACCCCCAATCCTCTATTCACCCTGTTCCCCCCATCCTCTATTCACCCTGTTCCCCCAATCCTCTATTCACCCTGTTCCCCCAATCCTCTATTCCCCCTGTTCCCCCAATCCTCTATTCCCCCTGTTCCCCCAATCCTCTATTCCCCCTGTTCCCCCAATCCTCTATTCCCCCTGTTCCCCCAATCCTCTATTCCCCCCTTCCCCCAATCCTATATTCTCCCTGTTCCCCCAATCCTATATTCCCCCTGTTCCCCCAATCTTCTATTCCCCCTGTTCCCCCAATCCTCTATTCCCCCTGTTCCCCCCAATCCTCTATTCCCCCTGTTCCCCCCAATCCTCTATTCTCCCTGTTCCCCCCATTCCTCTATTCCCCCTGTTCCCCCAATCCTCTATTCCCCCTGTTCCCCCAATCCTCTATTCCCCCTGTTCCCCCAATCCTCTATTCCCCCTGTTCCCCCAATCCTCTATTCCCCCTGTTCCCCCCCATCCTCTATTCTCCCTGTTCCCCCAATCCTCTATTCCCCCTGTTCCCCCAATCCTCTATTCCCCCTGTTCCCCCCAATCCTCTATTCCCCCTGTTCCCCCCAATCCTCTATTCCCCCTGTTCCCCCCAATCCTCTATTCCCCCTGTTCCCCCCATGCCCTATTCCCCCTGTTCCCCCCAATCCTCTATTCCCCCCTTCCCCCAATCCTCTATTCCCCCTGTTCCCCCCAATCCTCTATTCCCCCTCTTCCCCCCATGCCCTATTCCCCCTGTTCCCCCAATCCTCTATTCCCCTGTTCCCCCAATCCTCTATTCCCCCCTTCCCCCAATCCTCTATTCCCCCTGTTCCCCCAATCCTCTATTCCCCCTCTTCCCCCCATGCCCTATTCCCCCTGTTCCCCCCAATCCTCTATTCCCCCTGTTCCCCCCAATCCTCTATTCCCCCTCTTCCCCCCAATCCTCTATTCCCCCTGTTCCCCCAATCCTCTATTCCCCCTGTTCCCCCAATCCTCTATTCCCCCTGTTCCCCCAATCCTCTATTCCCCCCCTTCCCCCAATCCTCTATTCCCCCTGTTCCCCCAATCCTCTATTCCCCCTGTTCCCCCAATCCTCTATTCCCCCTGTTCCCCCAATCCTCTATTCCCCCTGTTCCCCCAATCCTCTATTCCCCCTGTTCCCCCAATCCTCTATTCCCCCTGTTCCCCCCAATCCTCTATTCCCCCTGTTCCCCCAATCCTCTATTCCCCCTGTTCCCCCAATCCTCTATTCCCCCCCTTCCCCCAATCCTCTATTCCCCCTGTTCCCCCAATCCTCTATTCCCCCTGTTCCCCCAATCCTCTATTCCCCCTGTTCCCCCAATCCTCTATTCCCCCTGTTCCCCCAATCCTCTATTCCCCCTTCCCCCAATCCTCTATTCTCCCTGTTCCCCCCATCCTCTATTCCCCCTTCCCCCAATCCTCTATTCCCCCTGTCCCCCCCAATCCTCTATTCCCCCCTTCCCCCAATCCTCTATTCCCCCTGTTCCCCCCAATCCTCTATTCCCCCTGTTCCCCCAATCCTCTATTCCCCCTGTTCCCCCAATCCTCTATTCCCCCTGTTCCCCCAATCCTCTATTCCCCCTGTTCCCCCCCATCCTCTATTCCCCCTGTTCCCCCAATCCTCTATTCCCCCTGTTCCCCCAATCCTCTATTCCCCCTGTTCCCCCCAATCCTCTATTCCCCCTTCCCCCAATCCTCTATTCCCCCTGTTCCCCCAATCCTCTATTCCCCCTGTTCCCCCAATCCTCTATTCCCCCTGTTCCCCCAATCCTCTATTCCCCCTGTTCCCCCAATCCTCTATTCCCCCTGTTCCCCCCAATCCTCTATTCCCCCTGTTCCCCCAATCCTCTATTCCCCCTGTTCCCCCAATCCTCTATTCCCCCCCTTCCCCCAATCCTCTATTCCCCCTGTTCCCCCAATCCTCTATTCCCCCTGTTCCCCCAATCCTCTATTCCCCCTGTTCCCCCAATCCTCTATTCCCCCTGTTCCCCCAATCCTCTATTCCCCCTTCCCCCAATCCTCTATTCTCCCTGTTCCCCCCATCCTCTATTCCCCCTTCCCCCAATCCTCTATTCCCCCTGTCCCCCCCAATCCTCTATTCCCCCCTTCCCCCAATCCTCTATTCCCCCTGTTCCCCCCATCCTCTATTCTCCTGTTCCCCCAATCCTCTATTCCCCCTGTTCCCCCAATCCTCTATTCCCCCTGTTCCCCCAATCCTCTATTCCCCCTGTTCCCCCAATCCTCTATTCCCCCTGTTCCCCCAATCCTCTATTCCCCCTGTTCCCCCAATCCTCTATTCCCCCTGTTCCCCCAATCCTCTATTCCCCCTGTTCCCCCAATCCTCTATTCCCCCTGTTCCCCCAATCCTCTATTCCCCCTGTTCCCCCAATCCTCTATTCCCCCTGTTCCCCCAATCCTCTATTCCCCCTGTTCCCCCAATCCTCTATTCCCCCTGTTCCCCTTTCCCCTTTTTTCCCCTTGTCACCCTCAACTGATAATTCCCATCTCAGAAACACACTATCACATGGGATATAAATGTTTTACTTGAAACACAGAGAGCCTTGGCCTTTATTACAACAGTGGTGGTGAACTGATGACCCCTTAGTTCTTCAACCGAAATTTATCGAAGATGGCTGATACATGGTTGCTTTAGTTCTTCTTCAACCGGAAGATATCGACGATGGCTCATATGAAGTTGTCCCTGTCCTGTGTGTACACATACAGTAGTGACACCTCATGGCAAGTATGTCAGTTAATGTTTCCCTCAACCGGACATTAGCCGACGATGGCTGATACATGGTTGCTTTAGTTCTTCTTCAACCGGAAGATATCGACGATGGCTCATATAAAGTTGTCCCTGTCTTGTGTGTACACATACAGTAGTGACACCTCGTGGCAAGTATGTCAGTTAATGTTTTTCTAAACCGGAAGTTAGTCGACGATGGCTGATATATACTTACAGTAGGGACACCTCAAGGCAACTATGTCAGTTATAATATGTAGGGACTGATAACTATAAACATGGATATATCCCCATATATGTACACTGAGGACATTTAGTGGAATATTTGAACTAGTTTAAGGTAGCATGTGTTATTACCATCTTATGATAGGGGTTGTCGATTGTTGGGATATCAACGAAAATAAAAAAAAATATTTACTGCTCTAAATGGCAAATCTTGGGTTTCCACTGCTTCATTTTGCTTGGAAACCATTTATAATTTGTTGTTAATGACGGTATCCTAAGGAGTATATTAACTATTTTATCAGTGATTGACCACCAAAATGCCCCCATGCCCCATATCCCCATTGCCCCCCTTGCACCTTTGTCCCCCTGTCCCCCTGTCTCCCATGCCCCCACCACCCCTTGACCCCATCGTCCCCCTTTTTACCCCATGCCCCCTTGCCCCCCCTTGCCCCCCATACCCCCTTCTTGGTCCCATGCCCCCATTGCCCCCCTTGGTCCCATGCCCCCCTTGCCCCCCATGCCCTGCTTCCCCCCCCCCCCCATGCCCCCCATGCCCCCTTTGGACCCATGCCCCCTTGGTACCATCCTCCCCATGCCCCTTTCCCTGTCCCACATGCCCCCCATGCCACCCTTGCCCCCCATACCCCACTTGCCCCCCATGCCCCCATGCTCCACCATGCCCCCTTTGATGCATTCCCCCTTGCCCCCATGTCCCCCCTTGGTCCCATGCCCCCCTTGCCCCTTTCCCTGTCCCCCATGCCCCACTTCCCCCCCCCATGTCCCCCCTTGGTCTCATGCCCCCCTTGCCCCCCTTGGCCCCATGCCCCTTTCCCTTCCCCCATGCCCCACTTGCCCCTTTCCCTGTCCCCCTTGCCCACTTCCCCCACCTCCCCCCCCCCTTCTTCCCCATGTCCTTCTCCTTCCCCCCTCCCCCCTCACCACCAGTCCTATCCCTGAATCACACATATATAACAGGACACTACCAGATGTAGTATATATATATATATATACTAACTCTAAACAGGAGAGCCTCGGCCTACATTACAATAGTTGTGGTGAACTGATGACCCAATAACACAACACAACTGTCTCCGGTTCCCAAAGTCTACTCATACTATACAATATGTGATGTGTTTCAGGAAAATAAGTCACAATTGCAAAATGGATATTTTTCAAAGTTATATATTCACATGATGTCTTTGTAGAATTTTTCATTTTTTAGGTGCCTACCGTTTCAAGTTGCATAAATGCATTTACCAAAATTAATTTCAAGACTCTGTATTAAATATATGCTTGCATTCTTAAAGTCATCTTATAGAGTTTATCTACATTACAAGTAATTATGCTCCCAAAAATATTGCAAACATTTTTTTCAAAAATAAAAATATCAAATTTGAAATATAGAAATACAGATTGTATGTCCTAATGTTGACTTTAATTAGAATTGACTTGATCTTGGGAAATAAATTTGAAAACAATAAATTTGAAAACAATAAATTTGAAAACAATAAATTTGAAAACAATAAATTTGAAAACAATAAATTTGAAAACTATAAATTTGAAAACAAACGTATTTCATCTGCTCCAACTATAGAAATCTTACCCTCAAAGGTCAAAGGTCACCCGCAACTATTACGTTCAAAACGCAGTTTAACACAAAGGAAGAGATAGTTTTATCACCACAATGTTAAAATGACTCAGATATACATAAAATGTATTAGATAACAGTCTAATTCAGCAGAACTTAACAAATTTGTAGAGCTGCCAACCAACTATTTATAGATCTTACTAGGAACATAGGGGGAGAAAGCTAGTTACAGTACTGTACATGTCCGTTGGTATAAAGACATACTGAAAAGAGTTAAATTTCCTAGGGCACATCAGTATCAATTTAAATTTTGACAATCAAGCCACAAAGTTACATGCCTGGGACCTCCATGGCGGTTGGAGAGGGAAGAGAGAGAGGTAGGGAGGGAGAAGGGAAAATGGTTTAGAATGTATGACGGGGAATTCCAGTAGCTTATACTGCAGGGTCTGTGTGGAACATTGATAGCCTTGAAGTTGAGAAAATAAATGAATTTAATTCTAATTAAACACTTTACTCTACTAATAGGAAACGGTACACTAAAGTTTGTCTAAAAAATCTACCCATCCTTAAGACGTGTAGATTAAAAATCTACCTGCCCCGACTGCAATGGCTGTGCAACACCCACCATTTCCCTATATCTTACTTCAATGAAATACTCTATTATTTGCGGCAGTTTACTTTATAAAACCATATATGATTAAAGTTCAACATGTTTTCTCGGCAACCTGTGAAAATCAAAGCAAAATTCCGAAAAGATAGTGTGTAAAGGGAGGTTTTGTGTGAGTATGTTCTGGGTTGGTTACAATGGTTTAGCATAGGGACGCGCGCCCACGTGGGGTTTGTTTGTCTGCAGTTAGCGCGTACCGCTACCTCATGAATATTAAGTAGCTGCCTGTGACGTTTGCTTGGCGGAGCGCTATTGTAAATTTTCTGAAAATCTGACCCACATGTGATGTGTTCCAGGAAAATGAGTCACAAGTCGCAAAAACGTTATATTTCAAAGTGTTTTATTCACAGGATCGCTTTACTGGAATGTTCTGATTTTTGGTAAGTTCAGTTCTCTACGTCATATGAATCCATGAGCCAAATTTCAGGACATTATTTTAGGACATTATTTTAGGACAGTATTTAATATATCTTTGCGTTTCGAAGGTCTATGTATGGAGTATATTTAGTTACATTACTGGTAATTACCCATCCAGAAAGATTGCAAACTTATTTTCCCAAATAAAAATATCAAATTTGAAACATAAAAATATCAGTTAGATGTCCTACTGTTAACTAAAACATTTAACTTTTCTGATTACCTTTAATATCCGAGGTAGAGATTTTAAATCCCTTGGCATATTAAATATTAACCTATTGATAAAATCAGTTTAAAAAACAAAGACATTAGAAACAGGGTTTGTGTTTTAATTTTAGGCTACCCACACCCACACACCTACACCCACACACCTACACCCACGCCCACCCAAACCACCCAAACCACAACCAGAGACTGTCTCTGCCACAACGTAACGCGAGGCTGATACTGGTGCTGCCATCTGGTGAGGAAGACTGGAGGTAGAAACAGTAGTTCCTCGCCTTACCTCCAGGTAGCAGCTGTGTAGCAGCACCCACAAGTCCACTAAGTCACTCTGTGTTTATATTTATAGTTTATAGGGAAAATATTGAACAAACAGCAATTATTGTACACAGAAGTTCAGCCTACAACCAAAAGCAAGAGTGAGGAAGGATCAAAGGTAAGTCTGATGTCTTTATTTCGCACCTGTTTGTAAGAAAAGATTCGGCTCCCTATTATCGCTCACTCGCTATCTAGTGTCAGTAGAACTGTATACAATACATAGATGTCACTGACGTCACGACCGTGGTCGGACGCCTGATCCCCGGGACCCGTGATCCCCGACGCGCGATCCCCGGCCTCAGACCCCTGAGTCCAAGCCTTGGACGCCTGAGTCCAAGCCTCGGACGCCTGAGTCCAGACTCCTGAGTCCAAGCATCGGACGCGTGATCCCCGTCCACACAATAAAAAATTGCGAATATTATGTGAGTCTGAAGTGGAAGTATACATTTTGATACTTGAAGGTGCATTTATGCCATCAACTATAATCAAACCATTTCATAACCTATTTACACCCCTCTCACACACCCCTTTGTAAGAAACTGAGAATCTCCAAACATTCCAAGGCCATTTAAAAGATTTCAACATGATTCAAGGCCATGGGATGATATTTCAGGCCCTTCGACCTATATATATTAATGTTTCAACCCTTGAATATATTTGCCTAAATTCTAGGCTTTTCCAAGTCCCATTATTGGAATACAGTTGATAAAGTGTACATAAAAGTATACCGGTATCCTATTTCATAGTAATACTGTTACATGAATGTTTTTCTTGTGTCCTTTGCACAAAAAATACCCTAGCTTGATTTTGAAAAGGGGAGGGCGCGCGCCCCCGCGCCCTCCCCCTAAATCCGCCCCTGACTGCCCCCCCCCATGCCTCCCCCCACCCCTCACACATACGTCACCCTAACAATCATTTCTAGACTTATCTAGACTAATTTGCAAACGTTTATAACGGTTTATTCCCAGGTAGAAAGCCCGGGACTCAGGCGTCTGATGCCGGGACTCAGGCGACCGATCCCGCGGGGATCACGCGTCCGATGCTCGGACTCAGGCGTCCGACGCTCGGGATCACGCGTCGGACTCGGGGATCACGGGTCCCGGGGATCACGGGTCCCGGGGATCAGGAGTCCAACCTTCTGTATAAGAATACACCCACTCACAGTCACATCACAAATACAAAGCTTTAATATCTTTCCTCATAGTCGTCACACATTGATGAAATAAAGATGAGAATAGTTCTTATGGCTAGGAGAATACTTCCAAAAATTATTTAGTTAGTATATTTCACAATTTAAAAATAAGTTTAAAGATGAGTGGACCACCTGCTGATTGATACTGACACCACTTGCAGATGGGTACTAATTGATATATATTTATGTTAGGGATTAGAGTCAAGGAACACTTCGCCGTACCAATATGCCCATCCCGGATGGAGCTAGAACTGTGACTGCAATAACAATCACAGTCCCTCCCCACAGTCCCTATTTCAATTATCAATTTTTATAATATAATCACTTACATGGGATTATGCAACATCAGGTAATATATTTTTGTTACATCATATCCGAGTACAGGTGACAATTCCAATATGTCACCTCAACATTCATGTTTCCTATTATATAATCTTACATAACACTTCCGCCTATTACCTATTATTGTATAACTGTAAGCCTTATACCACAATTAGTGTAATTTAAATTAATATTTCATCGGCGGAGCGATGTATAGTAATTGGGGGATGATATGTTATACCTTCTTGCGTATACATCCCTAAAATTTTAGTTCCTTATACCTGTACCTCCTTCCCCCACGGCAGTCACATTGAGACTGATCACCTGGGCGTCACCCATTGGCTGACGCCCACATGGCCAATCAGAGCTGGGCCTAATGAACCATTGTTCATTAACCCAGATATAAGGGACTGCCTGGGGCCCTATCTAGCTAGTTATCTGCCGGATTCTAACTAGGTTATAACATCACATTGTATACCTGTACCAGGAATAAATACTTCTATAAACTTCAATACTTCGTTACCTTTTGTGTTACACTAGTTGTAACAAAGCAGTGGTTACATAATAGATCTAAAGAATGACTATGTACTATAGCATGTAAACAATGACAGAGTACCATCTACGATGCTCTGAAATCTTCCAGCATTGATGCTTATTGAGTTGGTATTGTATGCCACACTATCTCTTCAAAGGAGATTTTTTTTTTCTCTTTTATTCATTTAAGGCCAATACAATATTTAAATAGTTCAGTCACATGAAAAAACGCACTGTCCACCATGGACTAATTGAGGCGTTGCCTTGTTAATAAAATTATATTCGAGTAAATCTCACTCTCTACTTCATTTACCTTAGAAATATAATCCATTATCACTTACTACTGAAACATTGGTAGATTGGTATCTCATCAACTCTGCATTCACCCACCACTAGAATCCATCAGATTTTCAGAAAATGTACAATCGGCAGATCTACACATTTAGGAAATTCTGCTAAATAGGGCTGGAAAATGATGAATACTGGGTATATCTGAGTATATTCAGTGTCGCATTGATTTAAAGTATCTGTTTTGCTATGTTAAACTGTATTTTGAATCTCATTTCTGTCTTAAGTATGGATTATTTGAGAGAATTAATGAAGGCGAATTGTACATTTTCTAAAAATCTGACCCTAATCTGACTGTCGCCCAAAGAAAGGATGATATTTCAATATTACCAAATCAAGGAATTTTAGTCGTGGAATACTATGCCAGAAACTATTTTGCAACGATTAGGATCATGGTTCTGAATTTTCCCTCATAGAACATTCAAGTATTTTCATTAATGCCCAATTTTAATATATATATAATTTTATAATCAATTTTAGATTCTGGTTACCTCATGGTAGAAATTTGGGTCGGTAGGTCGGGATTTTATTTCATTTTTTTATCTTTTTTTTGGGGGGAGCAAGTTTTTTCATTTATTTTTTTGGGTCCCATAAAAAAATTAAGGCTGGTGTTGGCAGCAATTTGTCTGGGTCGGTCAGGGACCGGAAACAACGTTAATTTTATTCTAGGCCTTATCACGGACGGTTACTCTGTGCAAGTATTTTTAAAATTCGAATCGTTCAAAGTATAAGCACCTTCATATAAATCCATAAGCGTTTTGCAATGAATACACCATTCCATACGAATACATCAGTTCAATGATGTATTCGAATGGAATGGTGTATTCATTGATACATCGATCGATCCTTTCACAATAAAGTACCTCAATATATATGAAATAAATAGTTAATCCTTTCGTTAGGAGACAATGGTTGACAATAAGAATACAAAATGTGTATTTTCCAGCCAGTTTTTGAACGTGTATACATCTGAAACGTGTATTCATATGGATCCTTTTCATAAAATTATAATTTACCGATCCAGGAATGATGTTGGAATCATGATATTTGTTCTGGATTTTAAGCTAACGACTTTAAATGTAAATGCAAAAAAGAGTTGATCAAATATGAAAAGTTTTCTTTTTATAGTAGTTAGAAGATGTATTCGTTTGAACTTTATATTCTAGTCCAAATAAAATTTCCTATAGGCTCATTAGTTTATCACATTAATGTAGTCGCTGCATCTACCCATCTATCAACTACTACTGTATCTATTTAATAACGTAACTCCATTTTTCCAAAGGGGGCCCTCAGGAAGATCTATGGTTTCATAGAGGAGATCCAATGTGTGTCAAAATTTGATATGTTATTAAAAAGTGTACGCTTCCGGAAATAAAAACATATGCATACATATATTTAAATCCCAAATCCTGGGCTAAAATGCACCCAAAGGGTATTTTCTACGCTGTTCATACACCACATTGATGTATCAATAAAATACACTCAATTTCTAAAGCACAATGATGGTATTGTTTAGTTATGTACACACATTATTAAGTCTCATATTACATAAATAAAGCTCCCCTCTATTTAGGCAAACACATACTGTATATATTACCCACTCTGGTCAACGTGAATGTATTAGTGGTGTTGATGATAGGTCCCCCCCAGCCTATGTTATGGCCTCGACTTGCCCACTGAGGCCTATCATTTTACAAGCAAATTGTCCAGGACATTTCTGAATCCGGACGGAGCACGCCCACACCTTCAGCAAGTCTTTAATGAATATCAATAAAAGTGACATACACTTAATTTACTGTGTCCGTCCATGCCATGCCCTTTAATCCATGTGTGTGTGTGTGCTGAATAGAGGCAATGGCCGCCTCCTCATGCATGTTTTTTTTTATTAAACATATTTATACAGCCATTAGTGATACGGATATGGATATGTGAACTGGATATATTTTTAGAAAATGTACAATTTAACTTTGCCAATCCTCTTAAATAAACAAATTTTAGACGAAAATAAAGTTCAAAATACAGTCCAACCTAACCAAACAGATTGCTAGAATCAATGCAATGCTGAATATACTCGAATTTACCTAGTATTGACCAAATTGCCGCCTAATTTAGCAAAATTTACTAAATGTGTAGAGCTGCCAATTGTACATTTTCTGAAAATCTGACCCATATAATACTTTGATAAACTAAATGAGTAGCCATGTTGACACTGTGGGCCAGAGCTCTATGATGTTATGAGGGTTAACTGTCCGTCCCCGCTCAGGATAATTCAGGGAGAAGTCGGGGATGATACTCTGTCTGCCCCGTCTCCCCCCCCCCCCCCCCGCCCCCCTCCCCAATCCTTCCTGGTATACGGAGCACCGTCTGGCGTGTATAATAGGCACAACGGCCATGTTTAAAGTCTCCCATTAAAGGCGAAACGTAACTTTGTGTTTAATTAATCAATCAGAAATCAGACTAATTTGTCTTTAATCAATGTGTCTCTAGAAAGTAGCCTACTGTAGTACTGGGTAACCATATTTTGTTGCAACCGCCTTTTAAATTCTGGTTAGGAGTCCCCTGAAGTTTTACAAATAGGAGATGGGCAAATGGGTTACCTGGCTTCTGGATAAAATCCAGATCTTCCAGCCGTCACCTCATTAGACATTAGATAAGATGACTATACATAGATTTCACATGACGTCACCCGGGTGGCTGGGGTATCACTGTGGTCACCATGTCTGGGGTCAGCGCTAACCTTGCTGTCTATGGCGGGGCTATCAAAACAAAGTTGATAAACCTCACAAGAGTGGATACTTGGGTCTTGGCTAATACTACGCTAGCCTAAAAAAAGGCTAAAGCAACGAGACTAGAGGTAAGATTATCTACTATCTAGTTCTAGACTAGCCTATCAAGAAGGTATTATTGAGACAAATTAAAACTGGTAAAGGTTAAAACAGCCAGAAAACTATATTTTCAAGTATCGCCGCATACATAGCCATCTAACGAGCCCCAGGACATGGCGACGGTCGTGACGAAGGTTGGACTCCTGATCCCCGGGACCCGTGATCCCCGGGACCCGTGATCCCCGAGTCCGACGCGTGATCCCGAGCGTCGGACGCCTGAGTCCGAGCATCGGACGCGTGATCCCCGCGGGATCGGTCGCCTGAGTCCCGGCATCAGACGCCTGAGTCCCGGGCTTTCTACCTGGGAATAAACCGTTATAAACGTTTGCAAATTAGTCTAGATAAGTCTAGAAATGATTGTTAGGGTGACGTATGTGTGAGGGGTGGGGGGAGGCATGGGGGGGGGCAGTCAGGGGCGGATTTAGGGGGAGGGCGCGGGGGCGCGCGCCCTCCCCTTTTCAAAATCAAGCTAGGGTATTTTTTGTGCAAAGGACACAAGAAAAACATTCATGTAACAGTATTACTATGAAATAGGATACCGGTATACTTTTATGTACACTTTATCAACTGTATTCCAATAATGGGACTTGGAAAAGCCTAGAATTTAGGCAAATATATTCAAGGGTTGAAACATTAATATATATAGGTCGAAGGGCCTGAAATATCATCCCATGGCCTTGAATCATGTTGAAATCTTTTAAATGGCCTTGGAATGTTTGGAGATTCTCAGTTTCTTACAAAGGGGTGTGTGAGAGGGGTGTAAATAGGTTATGAAATGGTTTGATTATAGTTGATGGCATAAATGCACCTTCAAGTATCAAAATGTATACTTCCACTTCAGACTCACATAATATTCGCAATTTTTTATTGTGTGGACGGGGATCACGCGTCCGATGCTTGGACTCAGGAGTCTGGACTCAGGCGTCCGAGGCTTGGACTCAGGCGTCCAAGGCTTGGACTCAGGGGTCTGAGGCCGGGGATCGCGCGTCGGGGATCACGGGTCCCGGGGATCAGGCGTCCGACCACGGCTGTAATGCCCTGTTATACATAATACCATTCGCCGATGGTATTACATAATCGGCCCTACAGGGCCAGAAAATCCCGGTTCTGGCCTATACTGGTCACAGCCAATTGTATGATTTCTTGTTGTCTAATACATACTAGGACAATAGGGGATTTGCATGTGCCACTGCGCATGTCTATCACAGTGCATGCTGGGATGGATTCAGTCCAAATCTGACATACACATATTTAGCCACATTTTTCTAGAAAAATAAAGAATATTTTCACAATATCATAGCTTATATAAATGATCTATAACAACCAAATGCATGATGAGAAAGATGGAGACTTGTGTTATGGAAACATATATAACATATAGATATTGACATTAGAGCATTGTTAAATATTTCATGCTGAACATGGCATGGTTTCTATACATTTCAGACTGTACCATTAGTCCCATAATTCCATGCAAATCAAGATTCAAAATGGCGGCTATGCAAATCCTCTATTATGATGCAGTCACAGCCAGTTGTATGTTTTTGTGTTGTCTACTACATGGGTGAAATCGCCAGAAAATGTACAATTCATCTTTACTAGTCCTCTTGAAAAACCCAAATTTCGGAGAAAAATAAAGTTAAAAATACAGTTCAACCTAACCAAACAGATTGCTAGACTCAATGCAATGCCAAATATACTTGAATTTTTCTAGTATTGACCAAATTGCAGCCTAATTTAGCAGAATTTACTAAACATTATGATGTGAAGTTTGATATGAACTTTTCATATTTGCAGGGTTTGAAGGCTGACAGTGAGATGTTGGGGAGCACATCCAGAAGTTGAATCGTGGACATAAACATGGAGGCAGGACGGGCAGTAAACATGACCTCTGTACTGATGGAAACTATACAGATGTCAGAAGGCATGGTGCATCACAGTATCACTCATACAAGGATGTCTGGACGGGCAGCAAATGCTACAAGTGTGACTTGTGCACCTACTGTACTCATGGAGACAGGACGGGCAGCAAATGGTACAAGTATGACTAGTGCACCTACTATACTCATGGAGACAGGACAGGCAGCAAATGCTACAAGTGTGACTTGTGCACCTACTGTACTCATGGAGACAGGACGGGCAGCAAATGCTACAAGTATGACTAGTGCACCTACTATACTCATGGAGACAGGGCGGGCAGCAAATGCTACAAGTGTGACTTGTGCACCTACTGTACTCATGGAGACAGGACGGGCAGCAAATGCTACAAGTATGACTAGTGCACCTACTATACTCATGGATACAGGACAGGCAGCAAATGCTACAAGTGTGACTTGTGCACCTATTGTACTCATGGAGACAGGACGGGCAGCAAATGCTACAAGTGTGACTAGTGCACCTACTGTACTCATGGAGACAGGGCGGGCAGCAAATGCTACAAGTGTGACTTGTGCACCTACTGTACTCATGGAGACAGGACGGGCAGCAAATGCTACAAGTGTGACTTGTGCACCTACTGGACTCATGGAGACAGGACGGGCAGCAAATGCTACAAGTGTGACTAGTGCACCTACTGTACTCATGGAGACAGGACGGGCAGCAAATGCTACAAGTGTGACTTGTGCACCTACTGTACTCATGGAGACAGGACAGGCAGCAAATGCTACAAGTGTGACTCAAGGAAAGCTACACAACTGTAACATGTGTGTTAAAGGGTTTAGAGATAATGAAAATTTAGAGAAACATTTGCTTGTACACAGTAGCGCTGAGAGTAAATATAAATGTACTGAGTGTGACTATAGGGCAGTATGGGCTGGAGCCCTGGCGAGACACATGAAAACACATACTGGGGAAAAGCCTCATAAATGTACTGAGTGTGACTATAGGGCAGTATGGGCTGGAGCCCTGACAGATCACATGAAAACACATGCGAAAGAAGCGACTTATGAATGTACTGAGTGTGGCTATAGGGCAGCACAGTTTACGGATATAAAAATACACATGAGAACACATACTGGGGAAAAGCCTTTTAAATGTACTCTGTGTGACTATAGGGCAGCAAAGGCGGCAGACCTGAGGGATCACATGAGAACACATACTGAGGAAACATCCTATTCATGTAATGTGTGTGACTATAGGACACTTCTTCCTTCCCATCTGATGCGACACCTGAAAATCCATACTGGAGAAAAGCCTCATAAATGTACTGAGTGTGACTATAGGGCAGCACGGCTTGCAGCTCTGAAAATACACATGAGGAAACATACTGGAGAAAAACCCTATAAATGTACTGTATGTGACTATAGGGCAGCACAGCCTGGAGGCCTGGAGTATCACATGAGAACACATAGTGGAGGACAGCCTTATAAATGTACTGAGTGTGACTATAGGGCAACACATCCCAGAAGCCTGAAGGTTCACATGAAAACACATACTGGAGAAAAGCCTCATAAATGTACTGTATGTGACTATAAGACAGCACGGGCTGGACACCTGAGGGATCACATGAGAACACATACTGGTGAAAAGCGCCATAAATGTACTCAGTGTGACTATATGACAGCACGGGCTGGAGACCTGAGGGCACATATGGGAACACATTCTGACGAAAAACCCTATGAATGTACTGAGTGTGACTATAGGGCAGCAGAAGCTGGAGACTTGAAGATACACATCAGTACACATAGAATATTTCACTGTTAAAGCGCAGGGTCCTAAACAAGAGCCTGCCCCTGAAAAATGAGTTGGGTGATTCAACTTTATGAATAAATAAGTGCGGGCCCCAAATGACTGCCGCGTCCCAATAATCTGCTGGTCTTTCCACTCACCTCTTACATCAAACTGCTTTGTGCCTTAGATAATTGATTAATTGTTGTGGAAAGCAGTAACAATAGAGATTTGATAACATGTTTGTATTCTAAAGGGTGTGATTTCTATACCTAATGGCACAATGGAGGTTTGTAATCGATCAAGACGTTGGGTCGAATCGCATAACACCCCAAAGTGGTGAAGTGCGATTTGACCCAATGTCGAGATCAATTACAAATCGAACAGAGTGCTATTAAGTATTTATTACATACTAAATCAACAAGAGAACTCAATTTTAACAATTGTTTACCTTACTTTCCATCAATCTTGTGGATATTCGGCTCAAATAGCACATTTGACTTTCAAATAGCACCCCTGAATAACACCTCTGAAATCATACATGTATGTAATAAAATGGCAGACAGATCTCTGTTATGCCTTACCTTTTAAGTTGCTAATTAATGGACAGGAGGATACCTTTTGAAACAAATATGTTTAAGCGGTAGGAGGTCATTAGTTGGATAATGTTTTGATTCCATCATCAAAGTGTTGGATTAGGAAGTGGGATACCTGCGTAAATGGTCATTAATATCTATACTACAGACATGGAATAAAGGCATGTCATTGTGTATTATTAAATGTAAACAAAAAGCACCTGCCCCGTGTAGTGCCTGCCTCAAAAAAGGGCCGGGGGTAAGGGTGGCCTGAAAATAATAAGCGCCCAGGTGTTTTATCACTGAAATATGGTACTGGAGAAAAGCCTTATGAATGTACTGAGTGTAGCTATAGGGCAGCACAGGCTGGAACTGTCACATTAGAACTAATACTTGTGAGAAGCCTCGTGCTGTCTTAAATAATAGTCAGATGTTGTCAGGGTAGACTGTAATCTATCTATAATCATTGATGTTCATTAAATTTTTGTTTATCCTTGGAACCTTGGTCTGTCGGACACAGTGCAAGGTCTCTTGAGCAGAAGATAAAGTGGCAAATTCTTTTTTTTTTTTAAATATTTTTATTGGCCTACACATTTTGGCCTATTGGCCTACAATTCTTGTTAAACATTGAAGAACAGAAAATGAATGTGAAATTGGGCGCTTACTTATTGACATTATTGTAATTTATTGCAGACCTGGCGAAAGTTTTAGAACTTTCACTAGACAGGACCGGTGAAAAGAAACTTTCACCGGTCCTCCAAAGGTTTCACCGGTCCTCCAAAGGTTTCACCGGTCCTCCAAAGGTTTCACCGGTCCTCCAAAGGTTTCACCGGTCCTCCAAAGGTTTCACCGGTCCTCCAAAGGTTTCACCGGTCCTCCAAAGGTTTCACCGGTCCTCCAAAGGTTTCTCCAACGTTTCATAAAATTTTCACTGCACAGTCGGACCAGTGAATCTTCAGTTTGACCGGTCTGTCATGTCCTCTAATGGTCAAGGACTGCGGTCCGGCAGGTTTCACCATGTCTGTTATTGAACTAGTTTTCATGTATTTATTGTGTAATTCTTGGTCAACAATTGTGAGAGTTTTAATGTAAAGTTATTGTTGTCACAAGTAATTATTATTTAATTTCTTGACGTATGGGACGGTTTTAATTGATATTTTAATTTTGTTTTTTATTTTTAAATTTTATTGATTCCAGTTTCATTTTACAATGATAATCTCATGGAACCCAGTCGAAAATGATAGTCAACTATTCAATTGTTGAGTTTTATATTTTTAATTATTACATCGAATTTACCAAAATTTAGACTTTATCTGTAATATATATATCATATATATGTACAAGACACCTATCATATAGCATATTTCTTCATATGGATAATTATTTCTTTTCATGTTATTTCTCATACAATATCTTGAATGTGTAGTAAATGAGTAATTACTGAGAATAATGTACTTGTTACATAATGTTTTGCCTAAATAAAAAATATTAAATACAAATTACTAAATACTCAACTTGACAAATGTTATATGATTGGGTTAACACAGGTGTACATTTCTATTGTGAAAGATGGCCTAATGTTATACTCTCACTTTTATTCTTATACCTTTTACTCTGAGTCTATAAAGCTATCTCTGCAGGGGCTTGGAAAAGCCTTCAATTTGGAAAAATAAATTCAAGGCTATGAAAAGTCTGGAAAAGGGGCATTCTGGTCAAACGCCCTGGCAAAACATATGATATGGGCCTTGGACCCAGTTGGAATCCATTAAAGGTATACAGGACAGTTCGATGAAAAAAAACCTCCCAGTCCAATTGCCGTAAAACTTTCAGGAATTGTTTCTTACTAGAGAAGGAACAAATAAATCGAAAAAAAAGACATGTTACCCCGTTAGTTTTTTTGGTAGAGTCACTTGGGATCCAGTACACAATAGGTAACTATGGCAACAACAGTGCATATTTTAGTACTTAGGTAGCATCATTTTAAAGTAAAATCACTCCTCCTTGATAAAGGGCGTTTGTTGCCCGAGACGTTGGAACCCCAATAAACAAAACCAACACTTAAATGGGACAGATTTTCAGAAAATGTACAATTCACCTTCACCAATCCTCACAAATAACCCACATTTAAGACAAAAATGTGCTTCAAAATGCAGTTTAACATAACAGGACTGATACTTTAAACCAATGTGATACCAAATATACTCAGATATACCCGGTATTCTTCATTTTTCAGCCTAATTTAGCAGAATTTCCAAAAGGTGTAGAGCTGCCAATTGTACATTTTCTGAAAATCTGACCCAAATGTTAAATTGATTGAGAATGGGGAGTTTTCACTACTAACTGGTGAAGTAGAGGGGCCACGTGAATATTTGGTAGACTTCTGAAGAATGACGATTTGTGAATTTTTCGATATTCCTTTTATTGGTACCCAACGTTTCGAGAGCTTTGCTCTCTTCTTCATGGGTGAAGGTGTTACAATCATTTTAAATTGATCATGTTAAATTGATTGAATTCACTCCCTTCAAATTCACTTGAAAAAACGGTGGTTTACTATGGAAACTTATGAGAAAATGTTTTTTTTTCACGTTTTATTGAATAAGAAAAAGAAGTTCAGTCCAAATAAATTTAGGTTTGCTACACTTTTATTTAAAGTCATATCCCACAAATTAACAAATAAAAATCATATCTTACCCAATCAAAAAAAGTTTGAGATCTAAAGTTGACCATGTAGTCCACTTTTCCTGGCTGGTCTAGCTGATGCCATTCATTTCACATTAATATTTGTTTTTTGTCTTTTTTTCACAACATAACGTCTAGGCTGCAAGCCTATGG